>JABSTQ010010322.1:17500-617500 GCA_013358835.2 Ixodes persulcatus | reverse complement strand
CCAGTCTCGGGGCCTTTAGTCAAATATTTCTTTTTCGAAACGTTCGAGTATGGTGATTTAAGTTTTTCAGCTGTGTAGTAATGACAATCGGGGGTTATTGGAACAGGTATAATTATTAAAAACATTAAGCGAACCTAGGACATTGGTAGGTCTTTTTTGTCTTTGTTTATCGTGGTCTGCTAAGTTAGATTTCACTAATACGGGCATGATTGCTCACCGGAGCACTGTCAGCGTATACAACCATCCTTTTCTTGCCTCGCTAATGCTTTTTTGCTCTTTTCTTCGTGAGATCATCATCAGCCCGCATAATATTGAGAGGGCTGTCGCAATGCAAAAAAACCTAGCTGTAGCGAGCTTATTCTGATGTAAGGCTTTCTTTGGTGGGCGTCGCTTTACCGCTTAGATTCAGATGTGGAAGGTTAATTCTAGGGAGCAAGAGAGAAATTAAAGCGGGCCCAGAAATAGCCGTGACTGCGGTCGGTCTCGCTTTTTATTCTATGTCTAGTCAGTGAGATAACCATTCCCGGAACGAGCGAGAGACCTGGGAATTTATGCGGGCTTGGGCAAACATTTCCGATTAGCAGACTGACGAGAGTTAGTTGCCCCTTTTCTGATGCGACAGCCACATTTAGACCGGGTCTTCGTGCACTCCTTTGTTTTTGAGCTGAGGCAGCTCTGTTTTTTATTACAGCCACTTCTATTCTATAAGATTTTTTTAATACAACGATTCGTTTGCACTCGTTTCTTCATAGGGCGTAATTGCGGATTCGAATTGGCAGATAGGTGTCGGGTGCGCATAAAAGTATATTGTCCTAGCTAGAGCATTATAACTCAAAATAGGTGGTGAATGAAGTGAACTTGCAACTGCTACTAAAACTTTAAAACAAAAATCGCACGTTCTGCTATAGTGGTGGAAGGGCGACTAACGTGAAGTTGCCACGTACGACTTCTTTTATACATGGCATGTTGGAAAGAACATTCTAGAGAAAAACAAGCGTTACGCTTGAAGCTTGCACCTTAACGCTAAAAAAAAAAACAGCAAAAGGCGAAAAACAAAAATTGGGATCTCCATTCCACGCTGTGAAGGTGGCTGCAGAGCAAAGCTGTGGTATAGCCTGCATCGATTGCCCACTGCACAATAGAACCCCTTACGGCAAACACCACCAGCTGGTGCTCCAGTCTTTGACGTCTCCAGAGAACTTCCGGTTTGTGCAAAGCATGAAAAAAGGCCCCCTTAACACCGCTAGCTTGAATTGTAGATGAGACTTTTAACCACGAATTCTCCAGGCGAAAGCCAAAAGAACGAAGGAGTGCGAGAGCTGCTGAAATGTTTAGAGTATTCTTGTAAATCAACTCGCGTCCCCCGAGATACAGTATTGTACATCGGAAGGTCTTCGTTAAACCTACAACGTTGTTGTCCGTGTAGCATTTATGCTTTCTGGCCCTGGTGACATAAGCAAGTTCAACAGACTTGCAAAGACGGTAGCGACTAGAAGTTGCTTGGGACGCAAGCGGGAGTTCATGTTTCTAAAGAGGAAAAGGGTATATACCAAATGATTGAGGAAAGAAAAGTAAATGTATTGTACCAAAACGTTATATATATAAAATGCTAGTGCCAGTCGCTCCCCACGTTGCATTGTGGCGTCCCCGCGGCAGCTTGCGCAACAGTAATCTTTACCGCGAATCGTATGCGGTGAGCGCTACGTGCTTCTCATTGTTATAAGGAGTGCCTTATAATCAGTTATGTCGTGCAGATGCTGGTTTTTTATTGAAACGAGTACTGCGATGAATTTTACAATCGTAATATACACTTTTCTCTTCAATCGCTGAAGGTTATATTTGTTTTGTTTTTCCGTGAGGACGACACCAGAAAAAAGTTGAAAATAGACCTATGAGCTATGTAATTCATTACTGTTCTAGGCTAGTAATTTAGTATTGTAATGAATTACTTTCAGGCAGCAAGTTTGAGAAAATTACTAATTACTTTTGAAAATACTTTTGCACAAATGAGACAGTTCGTTTGCAACTTTGGGACAAATATATAAAATTATTTTGCGTGGTGAAATATCGTGATTCAGACATCAAAGAAAATAAACAACGGCCATCCGAGCGCAAAGCCTCGTAAGAAGAACACGGCAGGCGCGCACACAGGCGGGCTTGAAAAGCGAAGTGGATGGAGAAAAGGTTTTATATAAAGACATCCCTGGAAGGTCACAGCTCTCGAAATCGAGGCCAGAAAGATTCATAGGCGTCACGACTTCCCGACGGTGGTTATACTTCGTTCATTCCTAAGATGACAGTGCAGAGTAAGCTAGGAGTTCACCGGAACCAATCAACCACCTTTCCTTCATGACCTGACCCCTTTTCGGCGTGTGGGTAGGAGGGAGTGAGCAAGTTACGTGGCCAAAGATAGGCGTGTGATAGATCCAACCAGCACGTATCTTCCACCGCACTGTCAGCTTAGGGGCGAACTGGTTATAGGTTATAACGCGAAGGGCACATCACCAGTGAGTTCAACACATTTTAAAACCTGAGAGAACAGGACACGGAAATCCTCAGCCTTGCTCTTTCGTCAAGCGAGGTCAATAAAACATTAAGCTTCGACCATCGTTAACAACGAAACACCAGAATAAATAGTTCATCCTAATTACTTGTCGCAGCTCGAGAAAGTTTTCTGCGTATCCCTGGCCTTGATAAGTAAATATGATTTTTATAGTTGGAAAAGATGGCCAGCGAGCAAGGCAGGTGCCGCTCGCGGTATGCAACTCTGTTTTTTTTTTATGAGAAGTATATTAGGGAATAAGCAAATGAGCAGAAATCGCCACCCGTTTGTTGGGAAAGCACTCATTAAAGGAAGCTCGCGCCGTCCCTTTCCTCAAATGGTGACACCTTCTGACCAGCAAGCATTCAGAGGCCTTCTGTGGCAAAGCGCCATAACTTGGGCTCTTCCAATGTTTTGGAACAATACACCTCGAGGTAAATAATCGGACATGCGTCTAGTGCTCTTGGGAGAAAAAAAAAATAGATTGCATTCAATTCGGAAGCGAAACGTTTCAATGACTTCTTGAAAGAACGAGCTCTCATGGCCCGACGTAAGTTACTGACACGTATTAGAACTTCCTCAAAATCAGTAAAAACGGCCCCATATCACACTTCAGCTGAGGACCTTCACCGTTGACTGAACAGCATAACCGGTGAGTCGATTGTCTTTGAGCCACATCTAAAAAAGCTATTCATAGTGTTTAACACTTCCGTCGTGTACCCCAGCGGAACGGCTGTTGGGCGTGCTTCACTTTGAGGCGCACGAGGCTGTTACTGCGTAAACAAGACCTGAGTTCTGGTACATATCGTCAAAACAAAATGAGCAGGAATTACTGCCTCAAGGTATTGAAAAGTTGTCAAAGTAATTGCATTCCTTTTGGAGAGTGATTGTAATGCAATGTCATTAATTTTAGTCTGCGGTAATGTGTAATGTAAGTTAATTACACGTTCGAAATTTAAAAGAAAAGTAATTAACAATGTAACCTAATTACTTTTTGAAAGTAATTCTGCCATCTCTGGTGCGTGGTAGCCACGCGCGCTGTAAACTCTGCAACCAAGGCGGTAGAATTAAGATTACAACACTATACCGAGTAAATATTTTGCTTAATAAACATACTTTTTGCGGTATAAGGTTGAATATCTCAATATCGTTTTAAACATTTTATTTTTTATGCACGTACAATCTTCTTTCCGTTCGCTCAATTTTTATAACAGGTAAAAAATAAAATAACCAAAACAGTCAGCCAAACAAGAATGAATGAGCAAGCTTTCAAGGTCGTTTGTGTGTAATCTATAAATCCCTGGACAAAAAGGTTTCACGATCCCCAAGCTTTTGGTATTTCCGCAATATAGGAAGAAGTAACCTTACCGAAGAAAGAGGAGTTTCGATTGGGAGGAACATGATGCGCTTGATCCTCGATCCGCAAGTGAGAAACTGGAAATATTTTCTCTCCCTGCACTTTGTCATTGTTCCAGCCAGCTTAAGAGCACACAGTGACGCGGTCGTCACTAGGGAAAAACAATACGAGGAAGGAAATGTCAAATAATAGCATGAGGGTACATGTGCGTATATCTCCGGCATCTTGTTTTTACGCAATGAATCTTCCAGATTAAGATTGGGCATTTCGGAGCCACCGGGGTATTACATGGAAATTGCTCTCAAATCCCCGTCTTCGGTTTTTACCTGGCGAACGAGAAAAAGCGAGAGTGTGATTCCGGGGTGATTTGAGGAGTGCACGAAAAGTGAAAGAGAAGAGGTGCGCGGAGTCGTTCTTCTCTTGATTTCTTTCGTTTCACGCACTCTCGCCTTCATCACGCTGTCATACATCTTCGTACTATATTTTCGCGTCGTTTTCTTTTTTTTTTTTGTAGGCATTTTTGTCAGGGTTAGCGCTATACGCGGAAACTCGCAGATCGATCAGTCTGAGGTCTTCCGCAGCCCAGTAAGCCTACCCCTTTGTTTATTGAGGTGTTCTGCCCTTTCGCATGGGCAGACGTCTCTTTGATTTCGTTGCCATGCTCGTTGCCAGTTACTTTCATTTGTCTCAATATCCTCAAGAAAGCCGTTACAGCGATCCGATGAGTGATGAAGATGGATCGATAGAAGGCTTATAGCTGTTTCGATACAAGATCACTTACTAAATGCTCCAGCACAAAACAATATAGAATTAAATCTAACTTTTTTTCGTGTTTTTTTTTTGCTATGTCGAGATATGTTTTTGTTACCTAATTCCAACTTAGCTTTATTTTTTAATAAAAGCGTGTAGGAAGAAGTCATAAAAAGACGAATAGACTACAGTTACCATTCATAAATGTACGTTTTTTGTCTCCTTCGACAAATTAGAGGGCACCCTAATAGAGCCGACATTGCGAGAAAAAAAAATAATTTAGTAAGAACGGGGGATGTGGTAGCAGAGGTTGTGTATATGATATGCAGCTCCTGGATATATTTAAGTTATGCCATGGTATATTAAATGAGAGAAGA
Organism: Ixodes persulcatus; assembly: GCA_013358835.2. Classification (NCBI taxonomy): domain Eukaryota; kingdom Metazoa; phylum Arthropoda; class Arachnida; order Ixodida; family Ixodidae; genus Ixodes; species Ixodes persulcatus. Next base: position 612,474 of record JABSTQ010010322.1, on the reverse strand, counting down.
ACAGCAATCGTACAGATTTTACTTTCCATTTCATTTATTTCATTTATTATATCTCTCAGGGCCCAAACGCATTACAGAGAGGAGTGTGGCAAATTAAATGGAACAAAGCAAATTACAACGAAAAGGTAAAAATACACAAAATAAATACTAAACATCATTTAACACGTTTGTAATGGCACAGTACATAGAATAAAACAAATAACAACGAAAAGGCAAAAAATACGAAAAATTACTACTAAACATCATGTAACAGACCTGTTAGTAATGTCAATCTTAAATTTATCTGAGGCAGTGATTGTGACAATGGCTGCGGGAAGGCGGTTCAAGTTAATCGAGGTTTGAGGCAAAAAAGAGGCATTAAAAGTAGATGTGCTGCAATGAGGGATCCCAACTTTTAATTGATGATTGGTGCGTGATGATATGTAAAATGGTTAAAATTTGAAAATATTGGCGAGCTATTTCGTTGAAAAAATTCTTGACACATGCTCTCTGCGCCAGACATCCGACATTAAACGAATAAAGAGTAATCACAAAGTAATTGATTCCGCGATCAGAAAAGCTCGCCAAAAACGTTTTATCTAACTACTGAAACAAGATAAGATACCATAATGACCGTGACATTACAAAATACCCCTTACGGCATCACAAGCGAGCGATTTGTTCTAAACTAAATAACTGTTTCTGCTTCTTTGAAAGATTGTTTGGTTGATTTTAATTTAGGAATATATATTTAAAAAAGATAATGAAACGTCCAATAAGGCGGTTTGTTCAGGTGAGTGATACAGCCAGGGGGAAATAACTTGGGAAACGAATCATCACGTAGGTTTGTATAATTAACTGAAAATTCCTAATTGAATAATTAATTAGTAAAAATAAAAATATGATGTAAACTGGAAACTTCCTAATCACCGTCGAAAACCACTCCATCGCTAGATTTTAGAATTGCTTGAAGCACGTGGGAGCATTTGAGCTAGAGTGATACACTCTGCAACAACAAAACTCTAATGATAACAGTATCATCAGAGTTTTCTCACCGTCAGCCTTTAGCCACTTACGTGAGTAGTCAATTTGGTGCACTTCCGCGCTGCCAAAGTGCATTATTGAATCTACAATTTATTTATATAGTGGCTTTCGACTAAGCTCAGCAATATGGTAATTAAAACCATATGTGCGTAAGGTACCAATTATACAGTTAATTAATCCATTTTATTTATTCTTCAGCTTATCGTGACGTTCTGCCCCCTACTTAGTGTCCCTCTTACCGTATTAACTAAACGTGTCGCAATAATGTGAATTTTACACATTTTTAAATATATACTTGAATTAAACTGAAACACCGTGTATATCAACTGTGATGTAATTAATCAGTCCTACTCGCAGATTAACAAGACGCATCCAAAGTGGCTTTACACTCTATACAGCAACTTGTTGGTAATTTTATATTAAACTGCTGAAACACGAGCCTCTTATTTGCACCTATACTTACAAATTATAATGTTTATTTTTTTAATAATGAATATGGTTGTTAGTATAAAATTTATATTAAAAAAGTCACGAGGAGATTTAAAAAAAAAAAAACTCTAACTCAGTCATATGCTTCATCTCGTAATATTTAAATAAAGTTAACATATTCTGATAGCAAACAGTCAATACGACGTCGGAATTTCGTACAGTGCGGTTTACTTGATTTAGGTAATGCAAGTGTGTAAACCTGCCTTTCATAAAACATTTTTTATCTATATCAGTGCATGTAAAATTAAAATTAGTTAAATAAAACCTACAGTGTATTTGTTTACGTCATAGAGTGTGCTTAATAAAAATGCCCATCGTTACAAAATTAAGAACACAAATTCGTCTTTCGTGTTTGTTTTATATTTGTTTTTCAATTTCATAATCATGTTAGTGAACATAAGAGTGTTATGCATCAATTTGTGGCAATTTTAGACATTTAGCAATAAAAACATATGACTAAAATAAATATATCTTTATAATTTTATATTTTCGCGGAGGTGTGCTTACCATGAAGGCAATAAGACGACTTCACGGTAGGCGATAATAACTCACAATGAACTTCGTAAAAAATCTTGCCAAAACAGGGGACACCAAAACAACTCTCCGGCAATGAGCATCGGGTGATGTAGCCTTGGCAATTGAAGTACTTGCACGAAAAAGTGGTGGAGAAGATGGGATTCCCAACTGCATTATTAATGGTTGCTGTGGTATCTTATTTACTGTGTAGCAGCATATTTGCAACTGGTCCTTAAAGACAAGTAAATTTCTTTCGGCGTAGAAACATGTTATGGTTGGGCCAGTTCAAAAATTTGGAAGCACCATACCTGTCCGCAATTACAGACCAATTGCATTGCTCGTTATTGTTTTAATGTTTTATTTTTTTTTAAAGCAATTCTGAAGCGTCTTGTCTTTTTTATATTTTAAGCCTGCGGTCAGTTCGAATCACCCTAGGTTTCGTTAATGACGAACTGTTGAAATAAACAATTTACCTTTTTGGTTATTGCAAAGCCTATATATGGGTCAGCTGGAAAGGTTGATACTATTAAATTGACAGTTCAAAAGCATTCAACATCGTAGATCACAATGTACTGTTGGCGAAGCTTTTTAATCTTTGTTCGGGATTTTGCCATTGGTTCGCCGGCTACCTCTATGATTGCACCAAGTGCTGCGTCCTAAAGGATGCAACCCATGCCCCTATAAGTTAAATTTGGCAGTACGACAAGGGTCGAACCTCGGCTCATAGTTCTGCAATATTCTTTGTTAACGACCTCGTATCTGGTGCCAGCAACTCAGAGATGTTTCAGTTCGCTGATGACGTCAATACTTATCGTAATGTCCGAACATCTGTCGACTGTGAATTGTTGAAAAGGACGCTGATGCAAATTATCTCCTTTTTACAATAAAAAAACTTGTCAGTTCTAAATTTCTAAAAAAAACAAGTTTGCTGTTTTTCTTCTGCGCAAAACTGATATCATTTTTCGTGCTTATAGATTACATGGTTCTGACTTTTCAAGGGCTTCTGTAGCCTGCAATCTTGGCGGTTTGGTTGATTCCGAGCGTGACATATGTGTCATGTGTCTTGAAAATTAACTATAATTTTTGTACGCTTGCAGGGAGTTATTTTAATCATGACTGGTAAATTCCACTGTTACTCAATATTTCGTGTTATCAGGTGTTGATCCTAGTGAAAGAGAGGACTGCTTAAATGGTGTATTTCAAGACAGAAATGTTTGTTGTTTATGGTATATTGAGATAATCACCAGCTCAGTTTTCAGATAGCGCTCAACCACCTCACGCCTGCAAAGTTAAATATCTGTGAGGAGTTCTCATCTGTACTAAATACTCATTATTTTCCATGATGAGTTATGACGCATCAAGTATGTTTATTAGCAGCACGTTCAACAACTACAAAAATTGTATTTGTTTATAATTTTTATATCTTTCGGCAATACTAACACTGTTCAAAGAACGAGGTATGTAAAGATGTGTAATGAGAGTTTTACAAGGCACACATGCCCATGGTTAGAATACAACTTGCCCGATTGTTATTCTCACTCCTCGCATGTCTCATTGGTTGCCGGTTAAATTCGGTAAGTGATAATTTTATCCTTACATTTAAGTTGATGATGTCGCTTTCTTCACTACTTTACTGGCACCCCCACCCTGCATGCTCTTGATGTTGGTTGAAAATGAGTGTGCCACTTCTCATTACTTATCTGTCTGAAGCTCGGACTAACGTACTCGAGAACCAAAACAAAATTTTGTAAATATGTGCTTCAAGAAATTTACTTCTTTGTGTAAATATAAGACTTGCTAAATATTAGAGCTTAATAAATATTAGAGTAGTCTATAGTAATAACGTTAAACTGCTTTATTGCCGCTCGTGTGCCTCAGCGGTATTACTGGGTATTAACATTGACTAAAAACACACACTTGACCTACGTTGGCAAATATTTTGTAACCATAGTAATAAAAGGCGCAATGACTGAACAAACGTCTAAGTGCATTAGTGCATTCACCCACAGCTCTAAATAGCGATATTACCTGCAAGTATACAAAGCAAGAATCCTTCCGTTCGGCCAAACGCATTGGTACAACGCTGGCGAAGCACGAACTAACAAAGAAATTGAGTTCATTCATTGGACAGGAACAGTTTTGTTCCCGTTACACTCGTAAAGCTTCCTCAGATGTAGTAAAATACACAAAAAATGTTAGGCGCGAAAAACAACAAACAAAAAAAGCAGAATTGGAAGTATAACTCCCAGAGTGTGATCCAGAGTCGCCCGCGCCAACTGCGCCCTCATTCCTAAGAGCAACAGTGGACGATAGCAAAAACAAAACTTCACTGGGAGAATGCGCAAGGCACACGACGTGGTCGAGCGTCCGTTAGCGGAATTCGGCGGTGATCCCTGAATTCCTAAGCGCTCTCCGCTGCGCAGCTCCGAGAATTGTCGGCGGATCGCCATCGGAATTCCCTGCCTGTCCCCTCCAATGTCCGGGACGAGATTGCGTCCTGCCTGTGTTTCTGTCGCAAACAGACCCGCAATGTGCGAGGCGGAAATGACCGGCGAGAGTTTGGTTCAGCCGCCGCCGTCAAGAAGGAAGAAACTCGCAGTCGAAGGCCGACATCCCCTACCGATGCAATTTGCGCGACTGAACGTGCCTCTAATTGGCGCTCATCCTGTATGAACGCCTGAGGCGTGCTTTTTTTTAGGTTTCTTTTCGCATCATAATTGGCCTGCCATAAGTTTTTTTCCGAGAGTTTCTAAAATCTTCGCTGCCGCTCTGCTTTGCTAAGTGTTCTTCCGACATTTCGTACATCTAAATGTCGTGAACTACATGCGATAGCCAAGAAACTATAAGCGTCATGTTCTACTTGTAATGTGTTCTTTTGGCCCTTGATACTACTTTCGTTATTTATGGGCCTTTTGTTTTATCAACCCCATATCAGTCTCTCTTAGAGGCTATCCCAGAGGTCCTATCTTTCAAATGTGTCTTGTGAGGTACTTAAACGAATAGTGGTCGGAGCGTGCGTTCCTTTCTCGTTTAGCTTGTTTTTCAGATAAAACATATCTTCAAACTTCTTCGTAAAAATGTGTTTGCTGTTCTAAAATAAAAAAAAAAATATAAAGTTAGAGCAATAATATTTACTTGGAACAACGTTTGAGGGCATTAGGCTTTTAGAACCTGGTACATCGAAGATGCTCTTGTCATTTTAACCACTCATGTGTTAAAGCGGTTTCAATATTCGCACTGAAAACAAACAAGAAGTTTCCACCTTTGGTAAACACATTGAGAGGCAGTTGTAACGCAACTTCTCATGTTCGCTTGATAATTAAAAATCATAGCCGTTGCGAACTAGTAACGAGATTTTAACCGTTATTTACGTGACAACTTAATGAAGATTTAACTAAAGATTAGTGCTTGATATATTTGTTGTTTGTTTGAAATAATAGCATGCTAATTCAATTTTATTCTGGTGTTTTTATTTACCAGAACCTATTCGTCTAAAGCTTTGAAATTGTTTTTTTTCTTTAAAACACAGTTTCAATCACAGTAAGCACCTGCTATTTCACTGCTAGTTGTCAATGGGGAACATTTGAGAAGTTGAATAATCCGAAAAAGTTTTGGTTGGCGTTTTTATGTTTCTATCTGTACTGATTTGAAGCAAGCGCTAAGTGTTTTGAACCCATGTATACGCAGTACGGTTCGAAAGAGCAGTGTTCATCCCACAATAAATTACAAATATCGGGAAATGGTTTCCTTTAATATTGATTCCCGCACTCGTTACATCTAGGAAAGAGAAGTTTTGGGGCCGGAAATCGCAGGAAAGACAACGCACACAATTTTAATGGCACCGCACTCCCCTAAAGCAAAGCGTCGTTTCAAAAATTACATAGTTTTGTTTTTCAATTTAACTTGGGAACAGAATGCACGCTGTCATCTGAAACTGGGAAAAATAAATAACAGCGCTTCAATCCTCTGAGCTGGGTTTCTTTCGAGTTCTTTTACAAGCTCCAAGCGGAGCAAGCAAGATTTATGTTATTTACTGATGTGCACTTTCCTTTAACAGTATTTCTTTTATGAAGAACTATAATGGTATTTGCCATTCGCGCTTGTTAGTCGAGCTGCGAGAAAGTAATGTTGGCTTGAAAACATTTCAGAATACATGTAATAATTTGAAGTTCATATCATGCTCACCTGAGGCAAAGGGTTGTAAAAATACAAAAGCTCAGACATTTACATGCAGCACATGAGCAGTCGGTATGTATATATAGTTGATGGGGTGAGCACATCCAAGATATCCTAAAAAACTTACCCAAATGTAGCTGATTATAGTAACATGCATAACTATGTGCATTGTTCTTCAGACTTGCATATCCACTCAAATATCCCCACATTATTATGTATGTTGCTGCTTGTTGCAACCGTTTTATGTAAAACATATATATTCTACTGTGAGGAAGGCTAATCAGCATTCGCTCGGGGCTTACTTCTCATTTGGTTTTAAATGCTTCAGTATTATTCTAAAAATTATGATTATAAAAAAATGTCAGTCCTTGCTAAAAGCGTGAATTTCATCCACCGACCACAAAATGTTTCTCTTGTACTATTATGTTACCGTACAAAATTTGTCGTTTTTATATTGGAGATATTTTCATGTACATAATTTATATGTAGGAGACGATTTTAGCCTGAAGCTGTTAAGAAAAAATCGAACCATTCAAGGATCATATTGTTTTTAGATTAACGTTATCGGTGATGGCAACCACACAATAAGAGTGTAAGCTTATAACTAACTAAATAACTATGTAAAATTAATTAATATTATTCACTTAATATTTGTAAAACTATCAATAATGCAATTAATGCAAAGGAGCAAGTGAGCTGGACAAGAAGGACGATGATAATCTCTGGAGAAGGGGAACAAGCAGGACAAAGGACAAACACAAATCTGCAAACACAGCTAGGTGACGGTGCGCGACTTAAAAAAAATCCGCGTGGTGCTGGTATCTACCCAGGGATCTCTCCATTTCCACTAGAAATGAAGAAGTTCCTGGTTAGATAGCAGGACCAGGCGTATATGACCGAAGAGATCCGCCTGGCCCTCGTATCGAACCAGAGACTTCTCCATATTCACTGGAAATGCAAAGGTCCCTGGTTTGATACCAGGACCAGGCGGGTTTGACCGAAAAAAATCCACCTGGTCCTGGTATCGAATTAGGGACATTCCCAGTTTCAGAGGAAATGGAAAGGTCCCTCTTTTGAAACCAGGACCAGTCGGATTTGTTTGGTCGCACATCACTCACCTAGTTGTTTTTGGCAATTTCGTTGTCATTTATCGCCCCCCCCCCCCCCCCTTCGGGGATTAATATTCTATTAACTGGCCTGTTAAAAGATAGTCGTAAACGTTGATGAGAACTAAGCTAAGGCCAGAGCACTATGGTTCGAGCTAAAACGAAATTAAATAGGACTTCGGACCGATTCGTGGCCTATTTAATTTCTCCGGTCCACAGGCAAACAGAAATTAAAGCGACCGAAACTTCTAGTGGCAATGAGACTAGATACTCTATAGTGAGTGAAGTATGCATGTTGAATCCAGTTATATCGTTTGTAGTGATCCCATAACTTTAATCCGTGGGCTCGCGGGAAACGTGTTTCACCTGCTTTTCACAGGTCTCTGTAATTTCAGTTCTGCATTACGCTTTATCTTCGAGTTGCACGTGGTGCGCCAGATGTGGAGCGTGATGATTAGCCAGCGATTACCGGTTACCACACTCATTCAGTTTTCTAGTTTTTCTTTACACACACCCAGCTTTGTTTTGTTTTTGAGACGTTTCTTGAAGTCTCATAAAAGTCGTCAATTTATTTCAGACCTAGAGTGTTACAACAGGAAATGTGGCTCACATTTATGCAGCACAGGCATTTCAAATGACGCTTAGAAAATGGCAATGAACAAGCGAAGCATCAGTGCACAATCTTAAATCAGTTTGTTTTTCGCGGTCTGTGCTGGTTGATTTCAAAATCAACCAATTTGACGCGGAGCTTGGTTTTCCTAGTGGAAAATACTTTGGTAAGTTACGCGAGAACCGAAACTGGTGACCGACAAGCGTAACAATACCAAATCGGACAATCAGTGACCAGGATGACGCACCGTTGTGTCACTGATTGTTCCCTATCCAAATTACTGCGAGAAAACCAGAACCAGAGACTTCGCGCTGTTTTGCTCTGATCGCGATGCGTTCTGATAATTTGCCGGCTATTGCTCACTGCTGGGGTCACAAAAATACCATTTTTTTATCACAGAGTTAGTACCTAAAAGCATAGTGCAATTCATCAAATAACAAAACTACATGTCCGTAACTAACACAAAACATAAATAAAATTTATAAAGGTTCTCGAAATTAAAGGTTATTTCATTCATTTCATTTATTGGTTCGTGTCAAAACAAAAGAACGCTAGTAATATAAAACAAGAAAATTATCACAGATGGAGATGAACGGTAACATTATCGGCGAATTTCTGTGGGTCTATTATTGTGACAATGGCTTCGGGTAGTTGGTTCCAGTCACTAATAGCAAGCTGAAGAGGCGAGAACTTGTAAAGGTTAGTTCTGGGAATGTCAAGGTGTAATTGCAGGGGTGGTCAAGTCGGCGTGAGATAAAAGGGGCAGGTTTACAATAGATCGACTTACGAGATGGAGAGTTATGTTTGTTATCATTTAAAAAAAAGAAAGCATGTACTCAATAACTAGGTTTCGATTGTTCTCCTCGAAACACACTATCGTAAAGAAATAGAATCTTCTTATTTCCTGTTTCAATTACTGTATTTGTTTGGCTCATGCTGATTGATTCCTTTTAAGTTCTGAAGCTGCCTTGCATTGAGCCGTGTTTTTTTTTTCTTTTTTGTTCATTGAGGTAGCGTGCATTGATTGGCGTCGTTATGCTTAGCCACGAGCTATTCTGACTGCGCTGATCTGTAGTGCTTTGAAGCTGACTTCCAACTATCACGAAACGTTTCCCACTGTCACTATAAAGTCCGGAAGCACTTTCCGAAGGAACAATGCATGTCTTGAAAGTTGAAAGTCGTATGTTTGCCTTCCATTTCCCTTGTTCGTTATCGTAACTGTAAGAAGCCCAGCGTTTTGTTTTTATAAACAAGCGAAAAGCCATACTAAAGAAAGCACCCTCAAACGAAGCTCAACAAACGATTAAATTTCAGAAAGCGGTCCAAAAATCATTTTACGATTTTTTAATACACATCTAGAACAGGAAATCAAAATGCTGTGTTCAAGAATAAAGATTCTGAAATTAATAAAATTTTAAGCACTTAAGTGTTATTCAGGCGTTTTATAAAAAGCCTCGGAAAGAGGCTCCTGATCTTATCTAGTCGTTAGCCGGAAAATGGGAATTCAATTTTATAAAAAGATTGCGTTTGACATAGGTTTGGATTTTTTTTTTAAATTCAATTAATTTGAGCTATTTAATTAGGGATCGAGTATTACTCGTACCGTCCGTTTAATCATTGATTCAACTTGGCTATTTAAGAGTATCTCCTCCATTATATTTTTAATAAATTTTTTTTGTGTATTTAAAAAGATGTCACTTAAAAAAAAAAAAAAACATCTAAGACAGAAATTTGTATCCGGGGAAACCCCTCAGCACTGTACAATTCGGGGGGGGGGGGGGAAGGAGGTAATTTTGTTTTCATAATGGGAGGTTCGTTTAACTACTTGAATTATGTTGCATGATCTAGAAAAAAAAGTCTCCTCTCGAAAAGTTAAAGATACGTATTATTTTGTCTCTTTTGATTTATTTTGATTTCCTTTCCTTGTGTTATCCAATAGTCACCGGGCGTATATGTGTGTGTGTGTGTGTGTGTGTGTGTGTGTGTGTGTGTGTGTGTGTGTGTGTGTGCGTGTGTGTGCGTGTGTGTGTGTGTGTGCGCGCGTGTGTGTGTGAAAAGTGCTACCACTCAAAGAGCTTAACACATTTATTGCAGAGAGGTTTCGACACGAGACGGTAAACATAACGAGGACGAGAGAGAGAGAGAGATAAAGAGAGAGAAGGGGAAACTTCCGGTTGCCCCGCGTTAATTGCTCTTCCCGATAGTCGTTCCCCCAGTTGTTCTTGGGATATTGGCGTTCCCAGGACGCGTGCGTCTCAAACTTTGCTCGTTACACGGCTCATCCGAGGTCGTCGTCAGCACTCCGATCGTCATCCCTCGGCCATTAAGCGAACGATCGCGCGAGCATGTTCTCGGTGCAGCTCAGTTCCGATTCCGCGCCGTAAATCATGCCCGGAACCGCACACCAACAAAACGCTCGTCGTGCGCCGCTTGTCGTTATGATTGCGCCGCAAATGGAGAGAGACGGCGGACGCGGGCATTTATAACTCGGAAGACCCACTCTTCCCCTTTGTGTAATGTCCATTCTCGTCGAAAACAAACTGCGCCCACCACGTTGATTGATGGTGAAGGAACGGCGTCCTACCGGTGCGACAGCACTTTGTGATCTCAGAAAAGTCACGATTACTGCCCAACATTGGCCACTATGGACGCATTTTATGATTGGACAATTTCGTTAATTTCTCGTATCGAACCGTGGTCGAATCCTGAGCACCGAAACCACGTAAAGTTATCACTTTACCGAAGAGGAAGAATTACAGGATCATGCGAAGCGTACGGTGTTACATCCTCCGCCGATTCATCTCCTATCTGACGATGACTTTTGCCAAGTATGGTATATGACGTTTGTCAATTATCGAAAACGTTGCACTTCCTTCAAAGAAAACTCTAGCGTACGCTGAAGACACTTAAGACTGCTTACGAGTCGGAATGCGAAAGCATCCCTACCGGTAAGCACTCTTAAGTGTCTTTACACTGCGCTGCGTATAGGAATGCTTTCGCATTCCTACACGCAACGCATTCCTACAAGCAGCGCGTCACGTCTTCGTTTTTCCCATGGCACTGACATCACGCCCCCCCACTGCGCAGGCGAGACGAACCCCGTCGGCTCCACGACTTTCGTGACGATGCATCTGCCTTGCTGTGCTTTTCTTTGTGCTTTATTCCTGTGGCGCGCCCGCTTTGACCTTGAGCACCCCGTCGGCTTCCGTGATGAAGCATATATCTGTGTTGGAGTGCTTTTGGCCGATGGGAATTTAACTGTCGTTTCACTGCTACACACGGTTAGAGACAACGCCGGCTTCGCTCTGTGGAACAGTTCATGCTTTCGCATTAAGAAATCAATCACGTCCTGTTTTCGCGGGAACGTCAATTTAATACACATATATTGTAAGCGCTAATATAGGATTTTTTATGTTGTTTTGCATCAAAAGCATTCTCTGCTCACTCAAGCCAGGTATAGCCGGAAGTTATGCTGGTACTGCCCTCCTGCAAATGTAATATTTTCTATTATTTTGAGAACGGCTGCGCTATATTTTCATATAATGCCAATAATTTCGCGACAGCACAGCAACGCGTCCTTAAAATGCTCTGGGTGGACTCACTACAGTGTCTGCAATATATGAAGCGCTGGACAGCCAATGTTTATGCATTGCTAGGAGAAATTTGAAAGTCACGTAATCTTAAAACGATGAGCGAGTTGGTTTTGTTAACTTAGAAATCAGTCAGTATAACGTGTGTTTTTCTAAGCCTAAGATTTGGAGTAGCAGGTATTATGAGCAAATTTTGGCGATTAGCAGCTTTCCAGATCACAGTGGAATTTGTCGTTACGCTCCAACAAAAAAGTGCATTGCTTCTTCATAATTTGCGGTCAAAAGCTTATAGTAAACTTTTTGTATTATAATGAATTATATTCACTTTTTGACTCGTGCATGTAGTGAAGACTCTGGGTGATGTGTCGTAATGATTTCTTCATAAATTACAGTTAACTGCCATATCTTTGAAAATTTGAATTCTTATTTTTTTAATGATATATGTCTCAAATAATGCACTGTTTAGTCCAAGACATACATTTAGCTTGATGTTTAAAACTTCGTACAAATTGATGCAGCCTCGAGGTCAAAATCAAGGCAACCTAGAGATTGATTTCTCAAAAATGTTTCTGTTTTTTTTTTTTCTGTATTACCCTACACGTGAGGATTAAGTTCTAACGTTGCATTTTATTTCTTGATCTTTCCTACAAGAGGTGGCAGTAACAAGTTTTAAATACTAACGCTGTTTTTATACCGTCGGCGATCTCTGTGTTTTTAGGGAGTGTAAAAAAGTGTCGCAGCCAATATATATAGATAGATAAATATTTACGGTTTTTACTTGCGGGGGCCAAACTTGATCTTGCTCTACAAAGTTGGAGTTTCGGCAGTACACAGTGTCGGGCAGTTTCAAGTGGCAAAGTTGTGATCCGAGAGAATTCGTCCTGCGCGTATATATGTCTTCGCTTTCGAAAAAGAAAAATGTTTTTATTTAGTCGAGAATAATTAACAATCAAAATGATAGAACTTCCTTATCTTACTTCCTTATCTTACTCTTCCCGGAATACTGAAGGGTATTGAAGTAGAAATAAAATTCTCAAAGTGAATATTTTTTTATTATTTATTTTAGTTTTGCCTTCACTTTTGAGGCTAAAAATATGAAGAAAAAATTTAGAAGCAAATTGTTCTTCTTGTATTTGGTGTTCTATCGAGCGACTTTGAAAGGAGTGGTTATGCAAGTTTGAATAAACCAAGACGGCCGTCCTTATGTGATATATTTATCTTTAGAAAATATTGCGCGCATTTGGAAAGCTGTAAAATATTCTGCAGCAATGAGCAAGTGGTCGCGGTGGTCCGCATCCTTCTTTCTGAAGCAAAAATGTGCATTTTATTGGCGCTTTTATTATTCACATACAGACGCACATCCAGGACACCCTAGATTAATGTCTGGTGTTTTTACTAGAGTTTTTCAGGTTTACAGTTGGAGAAATGTAACAGTGTTTGAAATTCGAAACGAGAAAAATAGGATGTTTCCTAAAGACCATTTGAAGAGCACAATTCATTAAAATTGTCTCAATCGATTATTGTAGCATAATATTATCACCAATCGGCAAAATGGTAGACGAAGAAAAAAACAGGCAGTTCGGCAAACGTATACCTATATAACAATACACTGAAGTATCTTCCAAACAATCTCAATGACGACATTGTATGAGGTTCCTTGATAGCGTAAAGGCCGAGACACAAGTCAGTTTTGACTACGTTCGACTACTTTACGGGTGCTTTCGCCGAGATGCGCCTGCGAAATACACTGGCAACCAATCAGTGCAGACCTTGATTGCCATGGTTATGAGCAATCCTGTTCGAACATGCACCTTCGATGTTTGCAACCCTAAGCGAGGCTCGCTCACATCATCTGGTTATTTTTTTAGCTATAAAGTAAAACATCAGCGCACTATAAAAAAGGGACGAAGCGGGGGTACTGAACAACCCGCAAATGATGGTTTACGGCGACAGACGTTATTACGAGGTTTCGCGCGTGGCGTGGTCTGTGTAGGATCGTCGTGGCTCGTGGCGTTACGGTGTCACTTGACGTCGGGGTGTCCGTGTCATCGCGTCACAATAGCATTGGCTAAAAATAAAACTATTTTAGATGTTTCTCCTTCTGCGGCGTTTTCTTCTACTTCGAAGTTTCTCCTTCTTTCTCTCATCGAAGTCTCAGGTGTTACAGAATATAGCAAAATATCTACCGCTTAACTTAGCGGGAAATTGTTTCCGTTTAATTTTAACGGAATATGCCTGTATGCAGTGCGACTTTGTCTAAACTGTGTATAGCAGTGTAGAGCTTCTCGGCCGTCGCCGCAGTTAATTTTGCAGAACACGGCCAGGAACTGGGATTCCCTTTCTATCTTTTTCATGCTCTGCTTTAACCAATGTCTTCTACGTGTTTAACAACTAGCCGGACTTGTAACCGTCCTGCAGTTTTATTGTTAGATTGTACGATAGAGTCCTTATTCTGCGATATGTGCTTAAATATACATATATACAACAGGGAGACTGTGCGTGTTTATCAATGGTTACGAGGCTGAGGAAAGGTGCTGCAATATCTTGTCTTTCATCTTGTACGCTGCCGCTAAGCACTCCCATACTACTTATAAATCCTGACTTGCTTTACCTATAACGGCTCTTCATGCTCCAAGTAGTTAAACTATTATTCATAGTTTCTAGCCTATTAACTCAGTATACGAGGTGCCGTAGTGAACATGCACCAAACTTTAAAACAAATATGGAGCACTTAAGGTTAACGCAACCAAGAGCACATTGTTAGCAGGCGTCTCGAGAATGCACCACTATTTTTGTTGAGCCTATTAATTGAGATAATTGTCTAACTTTCTAAATATAAATAACGACCAAGGTGAATGAATTCGAAAAAAAAAGAGCGCCGTAAAAAAACTGTCGACTAAGGTATTTATTTCTGAAGCTTAAAACTACGGTCGGGGAATTAAAAAAATAAAATACCCCTTGTTATTTTATGTTTTAAATTTTGCTGGTTTTCTTTCCTAGTCCAAAACACGAAAGAAATTTTCAAAACCTGCCACGATGCGAACAATACCTTTGTTGAGTGTTTCTCGAGCTGCTCTCCTACTTCAAGCTCACATCTCAATCCCCCAATCAATATTAGAAAGTTTTCTCTTTATACCCATTTAATTTTTGAAATGTGTCTTATGGAAAATGTTGCTATTTTTGGAAAAGACGTTTGAACCAAAGAATTTTTTTTTTCTATGCGCAGAAGGCTTTGCTCTTTTCAGATAGGAACCTGTCTATTTACACCCTTTCTGTATGCTGCTGTATTTTGCGCACTATGGCAAGTAGAAGCTTTAATCACAGATATGTCAACATTTGTAGTTAGGTAATGTTGTACAAGCTGTCAACATTTTCTAAAAAAAAAAGAATCAATGGCAATTCAGTAACGATATTTGGGGCCACGTTACTAGTCGAAAACGTATTTTAAGTTATGCTTACGCCTGCTTAAGATTGGTTAGTACGATGACTGCCGTAAATATGTCTAACTAATATCAAACACGATGCTTGAGGCCGCGTAAATATTCAGTGTGTTTCTTATGAAGATGAATAGATTCGCTTGATAAAGTTGTTAAAGCTACACTAATGCGGTTTGCGCAGGCTAGTTTTGTCGCCTGGCTAACATACTATAGGGCGCTAAACGTCATAATCAGTCGAATAAATAACCGAAATCTCTTATTAAAAATTCAATTGTTAAAAAAAAAAGTTTTCAATTTAAACCTTGCTGAGCGTAATCGAATAAATTAAATCACTCATTTTTCGAAATACTTCGAGCGCAAGGGAAGAGCAATAGTGTGCTAAAGTTACCGCTTGCGTAGCAGGCGCAAAGCAAGCGGCTACGACAAAAAGGGTAAAAACCACGCAGGAGCGTTATTGCATGACAGCCTTGCTCCTGCTGCGAGAGTGGTAACTTTAGCGGAGCTCTAAAGTTACAGCGCTTCCTCGTGCTCCAAGGCTTCCTAATATCGACTGATCCAGTGGTTATTGACGACACCCAGCAAGTTTCTAAATAGGACCATATGTTAATTCTTAATTATTAAATCGTTACTTAACACGTATTACTAAGTAGCCGACGGATTGCGGCGATGCGTTCCCTGTGCCTGAAAGGCGTCTCAAACTGGTCTGTTTACCGCGTCCAAAGAAACTAGTACCTCGATTTCCTCCTGATAACGTACATAGGAGTGTCATGCTGTCGCCGGTCGCGATCCTGCCGGCGTACCCAACAGCGGTGGTCGATGTGGCCGACGCCTCTTTTTGCTGCAGGTCGCTCCTCAGTGTGCCAGTCCACGGACGCTTCGGCAGCCAAACGTTGGGACGCCGCGACGACAGCGACAGTCGTGTTCGCTCGTGCTTTTCGCTAGCGTTTCTAGCGTTTGCTAAATTTTACAGTGTACTAAAAAAAATTTAAAAAAACCCTAGGTTTTAAGCGAGGTAACAGTGTCTCGCCGTCTTTTGAGGTCACTCTATTCGGAAACAAATAATTACACGTTACGAATTGCATATGTCATTCTAATCACTGGCAATATGAGGACGACAGGGAAGAGGGAGGTTCGGTAGTCCAGCGCCAGCCCGCCCCGCCATCTTTGACGGCATTTCGGCGTCTTGAGTTGAGCGCGAGTGCTTACCCAAAGCACGGTGCAATGCTCGAAACGCCTGCTGGGAATCGGCCTTCCAAAGACGCGCTCGGCCTTTGGCATTCTTTCGGTGACGATGGTGCACAATAGGGTACCTACAGCAGAGACGGCATCCACCAATGAGCTCGCGGAAATATGTCACATGGCTACGCCACCAAGCGCGAAACAGGGTCGAGAATAAACATAAAGATGATTTGAGTCGTGATTTAAATAATTATTCATATCTTCATTGAACTCACACCCGTCTTTCTCTGATGATTCAACCTGAAGTTCCCCACAAATGTAGTGCCGAATATATCTATATATATCTATATATCTACAGAGTAACCCCAAAAGAAAATTGACATGTTTTTTTAACCGCAAAAATAAACTAGATATCGCCAAACGCTCTTTCTCCGCCCAAAGGTAGCGCTAGAGGTCACAACCAGATGCCAAAGTTTCACCCCGATCCGATATCTTAATAAAAAATATAAGTGATTTTCTAAGAATTTCAATGGGAAAATTGCGGCCGACGGAGTTTTCGAATACATAGACCTCTATGGCACTAGAAACCGAAAACGGGCAAAAATGGGCTCCATTTTCCCATTGAAAATTTCAGAAAATCACTTATAACTTTTGATGAAGATATCGGATCGGGCTGAAACTTTGGCATCTAGTTGTGACCTCTAGCGCTACTTTTGGGCGGAGAATGAGCGTTCGAGGATGCCTAGTTTAGTTTTTCGGTTAAAACAAAACCTGTAATTCTTTTTTGTGACAACATATATATATATATATATATATATATATATATATATATATTATTTTTTTACCATATGTCCAGTAAAGAAAGAAGAAAAATGAAGGGAAGCTGTTTTCATAAAGGTTTCGCAGGTATAAGATCAAAGTTGTTTCTATTTCAAGTTGCCTACATAATACAACGATATTCAGTGCCAACTCGCCGAAATGTCAAGTTTACTACTGCAATAGAGCTTGTTGACTAATTGAAAAGCAAGATGCCTTTTGTTCTATTATGGCGTGGTTTACCACAATAATAACATGTTCTCAAGTAAACTGTACTTGACCAAGGAATTAATTTGCCAGTAAATTTTTGTTCCACAATGCTCTGATTCAATTGTAGATAAAAGAATAAATCTCCCGGCCAAGTCCAAAACATTAAATAAAGAAAAAGAAACAGTTTTTTACAGAGGGTGATTAAAATCTGATAAGTATTACATAAATTATACAAATCTGATTTAAATCAAGTAAGATTTATTTATTTAATTATAAAAAAAAACTTCTATCATGAAATGAAGGCACTATTTTTCGCGTCACAAAAAAAGAGAAGCATCAATCAACGCTCCTTTTGTATTCAAGATTCGCTGCCACAAAGCGAAAGTATTGCTCACCATCCAAATAGGCGAGGCACATTTCTTGTCTGTGTGTGTGTGTGTGTGCGTGTGTGCGTGTGTCTGTGTGTGTGTGTGTGGTTTACGTAAAGGAGCCTCATCTTCCGTTGTTATTTTGAACGGTCTTGCGACGTATTCACTCACTTTAAAGTGATGCATCACTAGAAGGGAAATCGAAGTTCGACCTCCAATGGTAGCTGTTTGTGTCGGGTTTTATGTATAAGGAGCGACGCTGTTTTAGGATTAACAAAAAAGCAAACGACAGGGACAAGTTGCGTATGTAAGGAAATGTTTTGTGCTGAACGTCGTACGTTGAAGGCGGAAGAAATTAAGAAGATAAAAATAGAGGGCGGTCGTCGTAACCTAGCTGCTCCTGTCAAGCCTCCGCGTGAAATCGGGGGACGCGAACCACTAGGCGTTCCCAAGCGACTAGAATCTGATTCCCAAGGCTCTGAACTATCCTTGCATCTCGACTTTTGCGTTAATAACAAGAAGTTGTTATCAAAGCTGTAGGGCGACGCACGAAATTCGCACATTTGTGCATAAACAAGATAAAACTGACGCGTAATTAAAAAAAAAAATTCGAAGAATATGTGGTAATTTTTTTTAGCACATACATATACTTTTGTTTACAGGGGCGCATATCCGCATTGAAAATATATGATTGGCTAAATAGTAAAATAGGTTTCTCTTCGTACGCCATGTGTGGGAAATCGACATGTAGCGATGTGGAATTTGTTTTATAATCGCGAACGGGAGCGGCTGCCAATGCGCGAGACTAGTAATGAATTATAGTTATCTCATGAGTGAGGTTATTCTTCATCCTAATTTACACTACCGCCAATGCCTTATCGAGCCTCAATGCCAATTCGCAGGCAGACAATATAAAAAAGGCATGTATATGCCTGCACAAAGAGAGGAACGATCTTGACCCCATATGTTTTTTTAGACATGAAACAACTTCCATTCATGCAAACGAGGGAGCAAAGTTCCTCGCTCGTCTGCGTAGCAATGTGGCGGCTCCGAATTGAGTGAATCGAGCTTTGTAAGGATTAACGAGAACACGAGGACGCTACGCATATCGTAGGTCTTTACGCAGAATGCTGCCGTAATTCAACATAGAAAAGCTAGCATAAGCTTCGGGCTGGCAATTACCTCGCGCCCCCAGGCCTGCTAAGCAGCTCTCTCACGAAACGCAGACAACTGCTTCGCGCACATCCAAGCAAGTCTCAGCTTTCGGAGCCAAAGCTGTAGGAAATGAAAACCTAACACTAGTTTTTTAGGACGTATAGTGTTTATTGCCGAAATCGCGTCTTCCCGCATTTGTAAGGAGATGCATTTCGAACGCTTTTACTCAGTATTCTCGTTTTAAACTCTGCGATGTTAAACGGAGACAACCCAAACACTGCCACCTTGCACACAACCCGTTTAACCTTTGCAATTTCCCGCGACACACTCCCTTCGTTAGCACCGCACGTCAGAGAGGAGTGGTAACCATTCACGAAACCACAAGTCGCTCCCGAACGCGCGAACTTAAAGCAGCATTTGACTCATTGCACGGTTAAAAAAAATATATATATATCGCGAAGCTGGAAATAAGGTTAAATTGCTAGCCCTCTGATGGCAGGCACAGGCACAGTAAAGGCGAATGGCTAGACTATAAGTCGGAAAGTGCAGGGTGTCACAAAAAAAAAAATTACAGGTGATTTTTTTTTCTTTTATCGCAAAAATAAACTAGGCATCACCGAACGCTCTTTCTTCGCCCAAAGGTAAGTCTAGAGGTCACAACCAAATGCCCAAGTTTCAGCCCGATCCGATACCTTATTCAAAAGTTATCGGTGATTTTGTGAAAATTTCAATGGGAAAATGGAGCTAATTTTTGCCCATTTTCTGTTTCTGGTGCCAAAGAGCCCCATGTATTCGAAAACTTCGGCGGCCGCCATTTTTCCATTGAAATTTTCAGAAGGTCACTTATAACTTTTTAATAAGATATCGGATCGCGATGAAAGTTTGGCATTTGTTTGTGACCTCTAGCGCTACCTTTGGGCCGAGAATGAGCGTTCGGCGATGCCTAGTTTATTTTTGAGGTAAACAAAAACCGTGTAAATTTTTTGTGACACTCTGTACTGTACAGTTCAGCAGCCACAAAGAAAATGTTTTACAATACAGTTTGCATACAGAGAGAACATCCATTTACGGAACTCATAATGACATCAACGTCAACGCACACCACTCCTTTACCTATCGGTTCACTTCGCTTCCGCCTTTTATACTGGTAGTTTTGAGGGTGCGGATTTTTTCAGTGAGCACCGAAGCACTAAATAATATTCCTATCGTGTTCATTTTTTCTCAGTGGTGTCATACCTCCAAAATTATTTTAAACAGCTCAGGGAATGAATCTCTTAGTAAAAAAAAGCGCGCATGTCGTAATAATCCGAAGGCCAATAAAACAAGCCGCTTCACTGCTGTTTCAAGCCATGCGTGTGCTTCCCCGCACAGCACGTCGTAGTATGTGTTCTTGTATAGATGCTGTTCTCATGCGATGCAATTGTTGCCTTGAATTAATCTCCGTAGAGTGAGTATTCACTCAGCTGAAGCGATGCTTCACGGGCAAAGTAATCACTATTCAACCAACTTGAATGCAGTCAAACCCGCAACTTGCGGAAGGCGTCAGGTGTACGGAGCTGCGCCCTGGAGAGCTGGTGTACTTCTAGCGCTCATCCCAGCGCGCTATATAGATGGAAGTTTCTCCAGGAACCGTAGTATAATTATACAGCAAAATAAAGAATAGCTTCCTGTCGCTTTTACTTACTGTTAATGTAAAATGGAACCCTTAGTGTAAAATTTCAAACTGAAACTTTACGTACTTTTCGTCATAATTCAAGACTCTTCAGTCCTCCCACCAGAGAGCAATCGCTCGGGCGGAGGCTAAAGCAGGACATCGCATACGATGTACCGTACGGTACTATAGGAGCCACTGTACGATAGGAGCTACGGTTCAGACCAGCGTTCCGACATGACTATGAGCAGGCCGATCGATCGCACCATAATTCCTCAAAGGGTCTTAAACTCTTTCATGTAAAACATATCGTCAACCTGCGACACCCCGCCACCTCTTCAATGCATTGCATAAATGCCTAACAGTTTACGTAATCTCATCTGTCTTTTGTACGCGAACACACGGTCACATTTGCGACATTTCCGGTCTTCGTTCACAACGCAAAACACTGCCATCACGATGTTGTTGCTATGTTGCTGGCACGCGGAACTACATTATAAATTTGATCGTCGGTTGGCACTTGTCATCAGGAAAAAGCCGACTGCAGCACAAACGATACACAAGAACCCAGCAGCAAAACGTGCCTGTCTGGGACGCAGGTTTCGCAATTTCCATAATGTCCTCAACGTCGTCATGTCATTCCGCATGAATCCGCAATCCTGAAACGGCCATCTTAGCCCAATGTACGTAGCGCTACTGGCAATGCTCGGGATCTTCGCTGTGTCTAACGGCTTCGTTCGCTTGTTTGACAAAAATAAAGCTAAAAACGTCAATGAATCCGAGGTGTTCTGCATGTTTCAACTGGGAGACGGAATTACAGGCGGCCTTCGCTGCCACTTATAGCTCAATCAACTTAGCAACAATCATTAAACAACGCGCGCGACATGCTCCAAAAATGAAACCGAAAGAAGATGAGGTTGGAGGAGGGAACCTTTCTCCGGTTTGCCTGGAGAAGAAGAAAACGTCTTGTTCTTTCTTTCTCGTGTCCACTTCAGGTCGCGTTTGTACAAGTTTGGAAAACGCGCCGTTTCTTCTTTTTTTTTCTCCTTTGTTTCTTAGAGTGCACACCTGGCATGAAAGTGTGGTCCGTTGGCAATATGACGATTATCGACGGTATCTGTCTTCGGAGAGCTTTCCACGCGCACGCTTAATCAATCAAACGCATCTACTTTATAGCAAGCACAACGAATATCGGTCGTTACCACACAAACACTGAAGCACAGAAACAACAAACACAGCTGCCATAACACCTCATTACACGCGCTAAGAAGGACAGGGAGAAATGCGCCTTTCTGGCTTTTCGTGCGCGCACCGAGCACACAGTAATGGCTGCTAAAGTATGGGACCGCACTGAAATTTAACATCCTGCGAATACTCCCGTATAGTGAACACATGGTCCGCGCCATCTACCGAATGGCCAACATCTCATCTTGCGCTCATAGCTAGCCGGAGTAAGTTTTGCGAAGATAATGAGTATAGAGCTCAGAAAACTATTAGGGATCTCAAAATAAATTTAACGTTTTCCCTCTCGAGAGCAGCACATCATAGGCGAGCAAATTCTCTCACGCACTATTTAACCCATAATCGAGTAAAACGAGCAGTAGACAGCATTACTTCAGCGATGCCGGAAGAAGAAAAATTGAAACGTTTTTCCGCGAGGACCGAAGCCCTATCGGCGTCAGCCAGCAGCGGGCAAACTCGATGAAGATTATTATGGCGCAGGAGCATACATCGAAAAGACCCAAATTGCCCAGAGGGACGCGCCTCTCTTCCACGCCGCCAAAGTTTGACTCTCTTGGCAGCTGCGGGATAATGAAGAAAGACAATGCGGGCAAGGCGTAATCACTGAGCGGATTACAGGGGCCGCTCCGCTTCGCCCCGCTGGCTTTTCGAGATCCCCGAGCACCTCGCCGTAAAGGGAGAGTAATGAGACGAGGCAGTGGGCCGTCTCTCGGTTTTCGCGGAGATCGCGCGCGCGGCCGCTTGGTTCGCTTTTTCTGTCACCTGTCGCGAGTTATAATTAAAACGCATGCGTGTCGTCTTCGAGAAATTTTGACTCATTGTCACTTTGGCGTGTTCTCTTCTCGCAGGTGCGTACCCAGTGGGGTGTCTCCGTGGACCCGTGCCGAGTGCGGCTTGGTTTGCGTGGACGGTCCGCGCGGAGTCGACTGTCGGATGAGAGGCCTTTCCTGACGCTTTCTCAAGATGAGTAATACAATGCGGCGGTTTGTCGCTTAAGTTTAAAAAAAAAAAATTGTTTTTGTTTTTGTGTGTTTTATGAAAGTCATTATTTTTCACTTTTGTGTTCAGAAAGAGCAAGGTTTGAAGTTGGTGTGATCGACACAATTTTCTATAGATTCAAGTAGTTATTGAGTTATGCATGAATTGAATAGCTTCGAATATGGCACTTGGGGCAATGACATTCATAAAAAAGCTATAACAAAAACTATACTTTGTTTCAGCTTAATTAAGTCCAGAGGCAGCCGACGCTGCCATGTGATGCGACCAATCAAACAGCTTCAAAAGCACGAATAACTAAGCCTAAAATGTTTAATATACACCAGCTCACTTGCGCCCTTACGTTCTGCTCATTAATGCTAACTAAGCCTCTTCTGTTCGGGATTGGTTCAGCGTTGACAGAACACGTACATAGACGGAAACGTTTTTGACGCTCTTTTATCCTCAGCTCAGCTTTTGGCGTAGGCTTCGTTTGGACTTAAGGTGAAATTGAGTAGAACTTTATTTACTCTTTTCTAAATATTGTGACCGTTCACATTTAATTGTGCTTCGAATGCCCTAAAATTGTTTTTTTTTTATTTGTTGTTTTCGATGATGACTACGTTTAACAACTTGTCTCGATAATTTATAGAATTTATTTTTTATGTTCTATTTTAAGCTCCCATGTTTGTACACTTCGCAGTAAATAAATATGCCGCATCAGATTTGTGCACGTTGCAATCAAACCCAAAACTCCCTCCCAGAAAAAGTAATCGCACACCTTCTTTTCATGCCATCGACTGGCAAAACGTGTGGACCTACAATCTTCCTGAATCTTCTAGTAGTGTTGTTTTCTTTTCGGGGCCTGCACTTTTTATTAGCTAACCTTTCAATTTATTATACAAATGTTATTTTGTTGTTTTTGGCATCCTCTATTGTCACTGTACTTCTACTTTTCATGATTTATGGTTAATGGATCCGACGACCATAAGGCCATATGAACTATTTTTCACAGTAAGCGTGCAATATGTTTTTCCTTGTATCATATGTACTATTTCGCTGTCTTGTGCGCTTTTTGCTGAACTCTATATTAATTACATATTACATTTTAAATTTTTAACGGGTTCCTTTAGAGTCAAATAACAGGCTCGTGCAGTGTCTGATCAAATCTACGTGTTATCGCAAGTTGCTTCTCTACCTGTTTGGCTCTTTTAGTATATCAAATAATATTGTCAAATATAAAAAAGTTTAATATATTATTGGGAGAGGGGGGGCAGGATATTCAAGTTTAATTACTATATACTTTAAATGTCATTTTTCTCGCTCGCTCACATCTGTGCTCTACTGAATGATTAACAAAACTTGATCATTGGCAATATTTCGTCATTGTCTAAACGCCCTGCACCTAATTCAAGAGTTCGAGTTCTTGCTGTCAAAGAAACCCACGGAAGTCCTACCTAGACGATCTGCACATTTGTGACGGATTACTCGAGCATGCTAATCTGAACAGAAGCGATAAAATATTAAAACTTTCGATATCCTAAATAGAAAAATAGCATTTCAAGGCATAAGGTGACTGATTTGCTGGTTCAGCAAATTTCGCAGAGAGACAGCCATCCAGAAAGAGCTCTTTCGAGGTTGAAGGGCGCTGCCTGAACATCTGTTCAAAGTCAACTTGTTGAACCGCAAGAACACAAGAAACGGGTGCTTGAGTGCTTGAATGAACGTTCGATTCAATAACGGACAAATCAAGCAAATATTCTGAATTAAACTCGAAAACGTAGAAAAAGACCGATGCCATCAGCTTAGAAAATATAAATCAAACTTAACCACTTTGTCTTATTAAAAAAAATGAAGCCGTTTACAACTCCCTGTAACGCCGATTTAGAGCGCAGCTCACAAGGAGGGGGGAAGGCGCGGAGGGGGGGGGGTCACGTGACCTGGGGGGGGAGGGTCACGTGACCAGGGGAGGCCACGTGACCGGGGGGGGGGCACGTGACCTGGGGGGCCACGTGACCTCGGGGGGGGGGGTCACGTGACCTGGGGGCCACGTGACCGGGGGGGTCACGTGACCTTGGAGGGTCACGTGACCTTGCGGTTACGCCGACGGCGACGCCGACGCCGACGCCGCTCAAGCCGGAAACGGGCGCCTAAGAGCTGCGCTCTAAAAAGCACCATACAATTGACCCCGTAAGTGATGACGCCACAACATGGCGTCTGGGTCCGAACAAACCGTTGCTAGGGACGCTGCTATGAACTTATGCATGGAGACTCCACATGAGGCTAGATTTTTGCTTACAAGTAAGTAAACAATTTTTTGTAAGCAACCTAACTTCTTGATATCTAATAATGAAGATGTTCTTGTCGTCTCAGTGTCGTATCGCAACGGTGAAAGCCATTTCTGAAGTCTTACACTCCGCTTTGCTTTGGTAGCAGATGACACGATAGATTTGCTGGCCTCTGTTGCAGCGGGAGTCTTCATTGAATTGCGTCGGTAAACGAGCGACAAAAACAAGTGCATCACCATGGCCGTAGAGGCCTCCGCAATGTGCGTTTTTTTTTTTCTGTGAACAACCCAGCTTAGCTACGAGGGGTGAAAATGCAGTAAAATCAAACCACGTCATGCAGATCAGTTACGACGACGACCTGAAGTGCATTACCGGCGTAGTGGAGGCCAGCATGAGAAACAAATCGTACGCCGTCGAGGTAAGTCGTTTGTTATTATTATTATTGTGGTTGTCAGGTAATTAAAGAATTGCATGTCTATCGCAATTTCGTAGTATTTTGCTTTTTTTTTCACCTTGGTATACATCAGATTCCGTGGATGGGCTCTTCTGGTGAAGATCTTCATCGAAACCGCGATGCGAGTACAATCTGTAATAAACTCACCTTATGTTTTTATTCATTCTTTCGCGCTTTGGGGTCTTGCGGAAATCTGAAGAAACTGCAAGAATCTTTCTACACGCGATAGTTACAACCAGGTATACGAAGTACCCTCGCATAGCGCGAGTCCGCAAACAAAATTTGGATTCTCAACCGTTCGCCTGAAGTGCTTCTCTCACGGGTGCAATGCGATCTTTTAGCACTTGATCATCTCGATCGACACCCGGACTTTCGATAAACCATATTTTGCATCGCACCCCACTATGAATTCTTACAAGTGTCTGAAACTCATTATATTTCAAACAAATGCGATGTCAGAATATCGTCTTTATTCACACGATTCAAACGACGGCCCCGGCTTGGCCGGCCGGCGTGCGGCAGACGGCACACTTCTTGCATTCATCGTCTGCTGCAGGCATCTTGAGGACCGGAAGTTACAGTCGTAAATATTTCAGAAACGAGCGATTACCGGCACACTTCTGTCGAAACATATATGACATTCAAGCTTTCTATATCTGTGATTTTTAGAAGTTAAAATTCTACTCCTGATTTTTGAACGGTCGGGTTTTCGTAGCGAAACCGAGCCACATGTATTCGTCCATAACCACGACCCTAGCAACGGTTTGTTTGGACCCATGACGTCACAATTACGGAGTCAATTATATACATCCCTCGCCTGTATGACCCTGTCCTCGTCCTAGTTGTTTGTTGCTGCACGTCTCTTTTCCCAGGTCTATGAATCGTGTCGGTTTCCTCGCGCTAGTGTCATTGTTCCTAATCAGGGATAGGCAGTGTTTCAAATGCAAATATTTAAAATACATATTTAAAATGAATTGAGCAGTTTTGTTTTTTTGTATTTAAATACACATTGAAGAATATATTTGTGAACTGTACTTAAATGCTTAAAATTGAGTATTTCGAATACGGCCCCAAATTCAACTTTGGGCACTGAACTTCGTAATCAAATGTGATAGTGGGAACCCTTCGCGAAGGGCGTCTGTGTAAATATCACAAAACGTGCTGCGACTTGCGCAAAATAAACATTAGATAAAAAAAATATCAGCTAGAAATTAATGGAAGGAGCACAAATATTGCCTTTGTCGTCGGGGATTTAATTTTTAAAGTTGTCGAATTAACGACATTTGGTTTGAAAATTCTTCGATTCATCAACTGATTTTCTTAAAATTAATCTTACACTGAATACTGTCAACGACTTATTTTTCGCGGGCGGAATATTTCGCGATTTAGGTCAAAGCTGAAGTTTAGGAAATATTCGCGGGTTCTAATTTCCGCGACGCGGTGGGATCTCAACATAGATTCCATTGTTTTTAGATTTTACCGGAATTGTTCGCGGGACCTATTTCTCGCGAATCGTACTTGACTCACAAAATTTGGGAAAATTAAGTCCTCGCTAAATTTAAGTAGTTTATATAACAGTTTTTTGTTACGTTGAATTCACCTTTGAATTTATGAACACGAATTTTTATCTTTAGAGCTGCAACAATCTTTTTAAACACTTCTTTCTTAGTAAATATATAAACTCCGCTCTTTATTTGGGCATGGTCTATCATACGTGGGTTAAGTTTAAGTCTAAGATGTCACTCTTTGAGATTAAAATGTATTTTAACACGATCAAATAAGCTCGTTGTGTTTGTATCTTGTATTTATACACTTTTCTTGAAAGTGTACTTGAATTTGCGATTGTACAGAGTTTTATCGAAGTATATTGTATCTGCATTTTAATACAATTTTGGAAGTATATTCATGTTTCTGATGATACACGAATGTCGCTCGCTCCGCATAACCATCTCGCATTCAGAACTGAAACGCAGCAATCGCTTTTATGTAATCCCTTGAAACTGTTGTCGTTCTACATATAGCTTATTATTCTTGTAGTGGTACGGCGCTTTACCAAAACCCGTATGCAGACACCTCTTAAGTAAAGAAGTCAATGTCTGATTTTTCTTGCGTAACTAACGTTGATATTCGCTAACACGCAGACCAATATATTTAACCGGTAGTAGAGAAGAACCATCACAAATTGCCACCCCCTTCTGAACCTCCGAATGCACTCTGCTGCCTTTCTGTCATCGATGAAGATACACTTCTAAAATCAGGCAAAACATTTGTTAGGCACGGTTGAGACAGCTGCTTGTTCATCGAATTCCGATTTTAAACTGGGGAGGTTTTGCGCACTTCTAATAAAATATTCTGCTCTTCAAACGATTCATACATGAAAAGAAAAATAAACACGTTTACAAATTCCTGTAGTGCGAAACAAGAGCGCAGCTCTTGAGGAGGAGGAGGGGAGTGTACGCAAAGGGGTGTAAGCCCCTCCCCTTCCTCCGTACCCTCCCCTCCTCTTATCCTCCTCCTCCTCAAGAGCTGCGCTCTAGTGACATGAAGTCGAGAGGTCATTTTCTCCGCTATATTTTGCGAGAAAACTGAATTGGTGTTGAGGTACCATGACGTCAATTTCCGAGTTAAATTTAGCACGGAAATTTACCCCTCAATTTGGAAGCACAATTTCCCCGCTACCTTTACGGGGAAACGTCCCATAATGCAACGCAGGTTGTATCGTTGATGTTGACGGCGACGCCGACGCAGGCGCCGACGGCGAAGCTGCTCAGCCCGGAAACAAGCGCCTAAAAACTGCGTTCAACAAAAAAAAAAAAAAAACTCACTGTTTTTGTTTTTCTTGTGGTAGGCGCGTTGCGCCCGTTCTAAAATAATGAATTATCTGAAAGCCCGCCTCGGTTTATTTGCTCTATCGGGTGCGGTCGGTATTTGAGAACACACATCTGCCTCATAATAAATCTGCAGACAAATACTAGATTTATCTATAACTCGGAATCGATTCAACAGCATGCATGTTCAAGTTATCTGTCTAATGTTCAAAGCAAGATAGCGGACTCCAACCTCACGCATGACATTTAAAAGCATGCCCTGCTCGTCGCAATTGCGGTCCACCACACTGACTAGGACATTTCCTAATTTTCTTTTCTTTGAATGCGCAAAACCATTTGTCCTTAAAGTCAGAAAGGAGCATCTTAATTGGGTGGTCAGTGGTCAAAACGAAGAAGTACTATCAGCGATAAGTTGACATTAGGACGCTAGGCGTTGTCAATCTACTCCAGAATTTGTAAAGAGGCAGTTATTGACGCTTGTGGTGGTTTTCTTAAATGAGCCTCAATGTGTTCGATCCGGAGATCTGTGTACTTCATTTCGTGCAAATACATTGGTTTTTGAATGAGATAAGCTCGTGTTTCAATTATTTGTGTGTTCATTTTTGAATACCAGCCACACCCTCGCCCAAAAAGATAGCTCTTTTCACTATCTTTTTGAAGTGCAAATCATTGTCTCTAGCATGCGCACTCAAGACAGGAAAATAATATCTGATTGTGTTTTACACTCGGTCCGTTTATCCGAATAAAAAGTGAACCTTTGCAAACGTGTGGTGTGTCACAAATATCTAAGAGCTGATCCCTGAAATTTGTCACGCTCGGCACAAACTCCGACGGAAGAAATTATTAAAAGGACTAATACGTAAAAAAACACAAAGTATAAACAAATATTTTAAAACGTTCTGGAGCTCCATTCTTTTGTCAACTGTATCGAACGCTCTTAAAGCAGCTCAATATGACAAACGTGTAGGCTCAATGTATTTTCAGAACGTGTGCGATTTAATTTAGAACAATCATAATGTTAAAATTAAAAAAAGGACACCGACTTCAAATAATATTCATAAAAATATTAAAGCGTTTTCCATCACATTCTGGAGGAATCTTCAGTAAGTACAGCAGTAATGTAAGGATCTATCTTGGCAAAGCTTTATTTTTGGAAGCAAGAGTTCCGTGCACGATTCCGGGAGAGGGCCGCGATTTGTTCCGCCTTTCAGTTGGCCTTCAAATAAACCACAATTCTAGCTTTTTTTTTACTACGGAGTTGTTAAGATCTAGTTTCCCCAGTATCGTGTCCGTCACCAGATAAAAATCGACACAAAACTCGGGACAGCTATCGCCATCTATACATACATACACATACATACATAAGTTGCCGTCGTCGATCATAAATGGCGGCAACATTTCCAGCCTTTGCACTCTGGTTTTCACCAGAGTGTAAAGGCTAAATTTCTCTAGGCGTCGTCCTAGAAGTCGTCCTTGAGGTCGTCCTAGACGTTGTCATTGAGGTCGTCCTTGAAGTCGTCCGAGAGGTTGTTCTCAAGGTCGTCCGAGATGTTGTCCTCAAGGTCGTCCTAGAAGTCATCATTGAAGTCGTCCTAGAAGTCGTCCTCGAGGTTGTTATAGGCGTCGTCCTCTAGGAGTCGTCCTCGAGGTCATCCTAGAAGTCGCCCTTGAGGTCGTTCTAGGCGTCCTCCTTGAGGTCGTTCCAGCCGTCGTCCTAGACGTCGTCTTCTAGGCGTCGTCCTTGAGGTCGTCCCACCATAGTACAGCTTTGCTGGTCTTCCTTCTTCAACAAAACAAAGAACTACAATTTTTTTTGAGAGAGAGAGAACTGTTTTTTGTACAAGAAGAACTTCAGGCCTTTCCCCGAAATGTAAACGGGGGAAAACATTTCGATAACTATGACTGTGTCGAGATAGACACTTACATTGCTGATTTTTTTTTTATGTTATGTCAAGTCGGTTTTCTTATTTTATTTATGACTTCTCCCGGCTGTAGGACTATTTTTGAAATCATATTCTTAAAAATGACCCCATGTTGCACCCTACTTTGAGTACAAGAAGTGCATTAGAAATACGCCCGTCACAATTATGCCTTCGAAAGTACACTCGGTGCCATCGAGGGAGCTTAATAAGATCCATGGTTTGTCCAGATATAAATTACATTTAAATAGAATGATACACAGCATGCGGATCCGCACATATAAATAGCAGTAAGCACGGCACGCGCAATACCAACAAAACGGACCAAAACTTCACTGCGTTAACTTGCTCGTAGGGCACATTCTATTCACAAACGACCACTCGATGTTCTAAAAGATGTTCGATGCGCTTAATGCGGAAGAACACATCGCACACAAAAGAATCTTATTAAGAATATCAAGTACTCCCTACTCACGTTTGTACAAGGGGAACAGGGCGTGATGCAGTTATCACGAGCAAGTGATGACCGGATTTGTTTTTTGTGTTCCTTCTTGCGTGGGCATATTATGTCATCCAAACTACCATTTCGAAAGACAGCGCTCATTTGGGGGTAACAAACAAATAAGTTGTATGATTGTCGTCACTGCAGAGTTTACATAAAAAGTCAATAAGCTCAGATGCCGTGAATGTGCTGTGTCGCGCAGTGTACTTAGTTTGCCTTAGAGGCAAATCCCGATGATGATTTTAATTTAGACACACAACTCTACGGACATTACAGAATTACCCAGTCACAAACACGTACAGTAGAGTCAGACTTGGAAAGTAATACGTTACTTTTTCTATTAATTTTGACTTTGCCATTATACCTTTTTGCGATACTACTTTGTAATGTAATATCATTACAAATATTTGTACCGGCGAAATATACTTACTCGTTATTTCTACAAATAATAAACAATAAGAAACACGAGCAATATGAGTGAGAAATTCAGCTGCATATATACCCAATTAAAAAAAAACGAAAAGTAAGCACAAGTTTTTGTATACCCGGTCACTAGAAGCACCAGAAAAACGAGCGAGGCATTTATAGATATGCAAAAAAAAAAAAAAAAGAAAGAAAATGAGGAGAAGGCACTGTCTTATGATCTCTTAGCCGAGATAGGCACTGCTACTGAGCAAGCACACCGCAACCTTTGTTTCCATAATTCCAGGAATCATCGCGGGGCGCCTTAAGCTAACAAAATGGAGTGTGTGTTTGCAGCGTTCGCTGCCTTGTACGCTCAGAGGGGAACGGAGTGTACCTATATTCTTTCTTCGAAGTACAATATGTTATTTTTACAGGGACTGCCATATTGCGGTCGCATGAGAAATGGAAAGTAATGCTGCAGAATATTTCTGAAAGAATGAAAATTGTTTTCATTGTTTTCTTGATGAGTAGAGCAAAAATGGAAGACGTTACAAATCTCTGTAACGCGAAACTAGAGCGCACCTCTTAAGAAGGAGGAGGGAGGGGGGGTACGGAGGGGAGGGTATGCCCCTCCTCATCCTTCTCCTCCTCTCCTCATACTGTCCTTCTCCTCCACTCCTCCACCTACTCCCCTCTTCCTCCTTCTTTCCTCCTCCTCTCCCGTCCTCCTCCTCCTCCTTCCATCCTCCACCTTCCCTCCTCCTCGCCTTCTGCCGCTAAATTTAGCGGGGGAATTAACGTCGCGTGACCTCAACGCCAATTCAGTTTTCCCGCTAAATTTAGTGGGCAAACTGACGTCCCATAACTTGTTTCAGTCCTACATTAACAAATTCAGTTTCTCCGCTAGATTCAGAAGAACGATTGACGTCACGTGACCTCAGCACCAATTCAATTTCCCGCTATATTTAGCGAGGCGGCTTTCTAAGACACCGACGGCGACAGCGACGACACGAAACGCGGAAACGGGCGCCTAAGAGGTGCGCTCTAAAAGTAACGCGAAAGTAGTTTGCAACGTAAGGAGTAAAGTAATCAGTCAATTTTCAGTGAAAGTGAGTTGCAATGGTAATTTATAACGTCTGAGGCTAGGTAATTTGCGATTGTGATCCATTACATTTTTCGAATAACGGGCAAAACTCTGAGTGTAGTTGAAGGTAACACCATATGCTAAGAGTGATACGAATGGTCGCTATACTACCCGTCACCTGAAATTTTAGCGCAACAGAAGCTACGAGCTTTCGTTGCGCTAAAATTTCAGCGCATTTTTTACTGCGTTTGGCACGCTTCATTGTCTCAACCAACGACACTTGAAGAATGTGCTGTGATATAGCCTCGTCTTGTTTTAGGGTCCATGTTTACGTCTCGTCTCGCCTCCGATTGAGTTCTTATTTATGGTAAAACGAAGTATAGGCGGCGAGCCGTCAGTGTTCATTTTACATTCCATACACATGGGTCATGAAGGCCCGCCAAAAATAATTCCGTAATTCGAGTTTTCAGACACTTTCTGCGAGCAAATGCATTTGAGCAGGTGTAAACGTTGCACATATTCGCTGAATCCGTGGCGCTTAAGCATAGGTAAGAATGCAGTCATGGGGTGACACCAAGCGCGCAGACTAAAACCTGTATGACACAAAAGTGCGTCAATTTTAACTGACTTCCCGTAATTTGTGGCAAGCGTTATGTGCATTACATAGAAACAGTTTTGATAATTTTGTACCGATAATACTTCCGCTTTTTTTTTATGAATCAACCGCTACGCATATTATTTCTGCAAAAAGCACGTTGATATCGGTCATTGTCATCACTAAATAAAATCGAAACAATTTAATATATTCATCAAATTCGAGTTGAAAGATGGGTCAATACAACAATCATTAAAGCGCGATCATGTCCCAATTCTCAACCCAGGCCACATCGTTCGAGATATTGTTATACTCGCCAATGCATTATACTTCTGCTAATCCGTGTTTCTACTTCATGACTGTAATATTTTATGGTTTTTACATGGTGCTCGAGGAAAATATTACGCAAATCATGTCG
This sequence comes from Ixodes persulcatus, assembly GCA_013358835.2. Classification (NCBI taxonomy): domain Eukaryota; kingdom Metazoa; phylum Arthropoda; class Arachnida; order Ixodida; family Ixodidae; genus Ixodes; species Ixodes persulcatus. The sequence goes on along the minus strand of JABSTQ010010322.1, from coordinate 579,438 downwards.
ATAGAAAACTGATGCTTCAGGGCCAAATTACGGCGCGCCATTCTTTACATTATACAAATGGTTTCTTTCAGTATAGTCATAACGGTTACCAACGAGCTGCCGCGACCACACTGAAGACATGTTTTTCGATTGAATCGCACCTCACCACAAGGAAATACTGCTTACGAATCCCTGCGCGAGAACGAATGGGTCCTATCCTGATTAAACTCATTGTCAAAACTTCGCAGCACATCTCAACAATATCTTCTTCTGTTTGTTCAATTTCGAGTTTGCGTCTCGAAAGACCCACTTCGTTCCAGCGCGGGGAAGCGTAAAATATTTCTTTGAAAGCTCTCCGCTCGTAATCTATTCATCCCGTTAAAGCGCCGAGAACACCTGTTTCACGAAGGTACGCCTTTCAGAGGGTCACATGAACCCATCTCCCTTCGGAGCACGCTGAAAAGCGTCGTAGCAAGAGGAGATCATCGGCAAAATTTATGAGCTCGAGAAGACGGCGGAGTAGCTCATTAGACTTCGCCGCGCCCTCTGTGATCCGCAGCAGAGGACGCAGTTCACGGGAGCTCCTACAACAAAGGATGCCGTTGAAAGTTCGTAATGAGATGGAGTAATTTCTGGCGCTGCTTTCTCAGAACCTCGCCCTACGGGCCGTGCTCTGTCGGGGAGCAAGAGTTGCTCCTTGAGGAGGGTGGGGGCGAGCCCCCTGCTCGTGAGAAGCGCTCTGCCGGAAGGTCTCGCGCCCCGCTTGAGACCCCGAGACATGCTTGGGGACATGTCCCCGGTGCTGACGCCTTCACCCCTCACTGCATAATGCGCTACGCTTCGCTCATCCCGGCCTTTCTGTCTGCGACCTTTGATCCGGTGCCAAAGCTGGCTGCCGGACACGCTCTCGGTCGAGGGGTTGCGACGCACACCGCGTGCCTGAGCTCGTTCGGGGAGCGTCGGAGCTTGTTTTACCATAATGCGTATTTACTCCTAGTGTATAGTAATACCCATGTTTTTCCTTTTTTTTTTCTTCTCGCTTGTGATTTTTTGAATAGCTCAAGGAGATGTGAGGATTCAAGGAGGTGAAGCTGTAAGGAAGTGATCCCGTCCTGAGCCCTTCTGCGACGCTCGGACCAAGAGCTTTGGTTCGTGAGATTGCGGTATAAGACGGATGGGAAGATTTTCGTTCGTCTTGAAGTTTACCTCACTAATAAAATAAAATTCTGTTCCGATTTTTTAGACAATAGTTTACCGAATAGGATGTTACCCCGTGTTTTCTTTCAAACTCCAGGAGGTTTGAACTAAGATGTTCGAGTATTTTTACCCAAGAAAAGGGGCAATATAAAAACAATTTTTACATAAAAAAGAAGACGTATTTGAGTAATTAACTCTGGTGCGAGGTGTGCATAAATACTGAATGTGAAGATTTTCTATTCACCAAAAAATCGTTGTATTGGAACGTGACTGCGTTGTCTTACAATTGTCCATTTTGTGTTGCTTTGTTTCACTCCTATTGTGTTCCTCTCAAGGAATGATAGTATCGTTAAATAAATTAATGAATTAAAAAATTGATATAAATACATTGCCGAAGAAAGCTTGACAAATTCTTTGAATGTTTCTATGGGCGTATGTGTGTGAATGTTACTTTCCAAACTTCGTGCAACTGCGGTAGATATCATCATTATATTGTATTATATTCAGCGTCAAACTTTGCTTTTCTCATCAAAAGAGAAAGACGGTTCGCGCTCATGTTGTCAAACACTGAAGTTAGCGCGATGTTTGATTTACTTAATTTTTCGGTTATAACTGAAACGTTGTGCTCTAAACTACAAATGCCGTGGATTATGGATACATTAAGTATGAATTTCGTGGGAGACAGTTTGTGCTTGGCAGTAATTTGACTATGCAAAATACAAAATTCCGCCCTTCATTACATTTGTACCACCTATATCAAAGGAGTGTTAAACGAGGTAACCTAGTATCTGGGTAAAAACAAAAAGAAGGCAGATGAGACAGATCATAATTACATTTATTTTTTTCTGCGCAGGTGTTGATGCACGCAAAGCATTGAAAATGCCGTGTAGCAGCCTCACAATACATATCACAACGGAAGTATTTTTGCGGGGACATATTTCGTAGCCGATTGCTACCACTCCTGGTAGCAATCGCTGTGAATAAGAAATAACTTACAAGAGTAAGTTATTTCTTATTCACAGCCTCTCTGTTCAGGGCCCCATAGGGAATTATGATTCGAGTTACATTATTAATTGAAGGTAGTCGCAAGTACAGTTGTCTGGACTTAAAGCACGAGCCATCCAGGGGCATAGGATTCATAAACATAACCTGAATTGATTACAACTTTAGTTGTAAGAGCTAACGGCACTTCGCAAGAATAAGTACGACTACATTTTCCGATGGATACCCTACGCGTAAAATACGATATAAAATAAAGTAATAGGAATCTTATATAAATATATTAATGTACATTCTAAGTATATTTTATATATATTGTAACCTTGTTTTAATAAACTCTTAGAGTACGTTTTTGTTTAAGTGGCGTATCGCGTACTGGGATGAAGCCGACACATTAGTCTGGCCGCTAAGTCGAGCGCTCTCGAGTTAGGTATATTTTCATAAATTGTGAACTCGAGAAGGACATAAATATACAACCCAATGTATTTTATTTATTTCACACGACAATATTACAGTTATACTTCATTCTAGTTTTTGATACGGGAACTGGGTCAATCGTTCCCCTAGTTAAAATAAATAAGAAAGGCATTTCCTGAACTCTTGTACGCGACTCGACGACAACGTTTTCCGAAGACCATACAACTTAAAACACGTGGAAACACAACATGCAATTTTCGCAACCAATAAGCGCTTTAAACTCTCGAAGCGTCGACAAAATCACGTTTATGAAGCAACGCTGCTAAGAACTTCTCAACTCGCCATACAAATTTATTTTTAACTCGGCAAAAACAGTCAGTTGAGTCTTCATCTAGTTAACGATCAACTTTAACTTTTAGTGCGAAAGAAGTGAGTTACCTAAGAGTTTTATAGACCTAACGAACCTTATCTAGAAATAAAATTTTATGAAATACGGAAAAAAAATATTTTCATTTGTATAAACAGAAAATGTAAATCCGCATAAATGCAAGTTTCCCCCAAGTAGCACAACACGCCGGGTTGGGGATGGGGCGGTATTGGCCTGCCGGGATACTGATACCGGCCACTACCGGAAACGCCCCAAGGGGCGACATTGGTCGGGCCCAATGCCGGAATCCGGCCGGTACCGGGAACTTATTGGGAAACCGGGATGCCGGGAATACGGGATGTTCCCACACCGATCCCCGGAATGGAACCTGTGATACGGTAGGAAACCATCAGTGTGCCAGCGTGTTTCCGGGTAAGAGCCAGTCCAATTGCGGATTAGTTTCAGCGTAATAACAGATCAGTGCCAGCGTAATTGCGGGTCCGAACTATTTTATTGGTTTTCATATCTTTTATAGGTGCTGACCGTTTTTAACATGTTTTTCGGACTTGAACCGAAACAAACCAGTTTAGTATTTGTGCAATTTTAAGAAACAATTCTGTGTGAACAATTGACTTTCTCCATGTATACAGTATACTCATGGCAATTATTGTATACTTGTTGAGACGACATGTCCCATTCATCTGTCACCCAGATGCATATTCTGGGTAGTACAAGAAGGGAACATAGAAAATATTTTTACCGTGACGTTCTTTATTGTGACTCGTGCATCCACAGCAGCTAGCTCCTCAGCCAGAGTGTCCCTCATCGTCAGAGACGGTTGGAACCACCAGTGGAGTGTCCGTCTTTTTAACTCTATTTCCCCTTCCCGCCTCCCTGCCCGCCAGCCGCTTCTCCATCGCGTCCACGCTGCACCCTTGAGCGCGACTTTGTATGGCACCTGTAAAAAGAATTGTTACATCACAAAGATTAGTTGAGGGATAGGGGAAGCCAATATCTTGCATACTAGCTACACACAAGGTGCTGTTCACACACCGCAGTTTGTGAGCGTTTCATTTGTGTAAATATAGGTCCCTTACCTAGCCTGCAATTCAAAGGTGATAGAAAGAGAGCACCACAGAGGTGGAAATTCTGGGTTTGGCTACCACGCTAAGGTGCAGATTCTATGGAGGCACATGGCTATTTCATACAACATTCTATTAATCTGAAATGGGGGCGAGACAGGGCGGGGGGCGAGAGGGGGCGGGGCGCAGAGATAAGTGGCTAAAAAGAGAGCAAAACTTCCCCAACTTGACACTCTACAGACCAAGGCCTCTAGATGACCTTCATTAGATTTTCAGCCTGGAAACTAAGAGGATAACGAGACAAGACCAACAACATCTTTTTTCACAGTTACTTCAAAACGCTGCTTTTGAGTGTGAAGGTTCCGAGAATGCTAACAAAGGAGTTATTCATAATAGAAAAGGCAAGTCGAATTAAAAAAAAAAAAACGACAGGAACTGACGACTTAAATTTTGCATACTGCAAGACTTAAAGGGAAACTGAAGCTGTTCTGTATTTGAGGAAGAACACCAAAATAGTCTTCATTTGGCCTCCAGGATCATGAATATAAAGTTTTGTTTTTCAATCTGGTGCACGGAGGCTGCAGAAATTAATTTCTAAAGTACAGCTGAAGCCCCTCCTTCCCGGGGCGTGACATCATGCTGGGAGTTTTCGGAATTTCTGCTCTCGCTCATCTTCAGTTCCTGTCAAACCTATGCACGTGAACTCTTGCTATTTTAAAAAGGTCAGAAATAGACGTCACGACTGGCGTCAATGTGGAAAAATACAACTGGCAAGCTTGGAATTGCACGCGCTGCCCACACGAGCGACACGTGCTTGGCGCCCCAAAGATCCCAATACGACATCACGACTGGTCTGAGGTTTTTCGTGTTTTCTCGCGTCTAGTTACAACTTCGGGGAAAACAAAAGCGATGTTCAGATTCACAGGACAAAAATACGCCAGAAGTCACCTCTAGCTTGTTTTTTTTTTTTTTCAAGAAGTGTTTCAGCTTCCCTTTAATCGTCAACATATTTCAAACATTTTGCTTGTCTATTGAGCTCCAATAGAGATACCATCAATTTAACAGCTAGTAATGAATATGCATTACCGATGACAACCTTGCACATCATGGTGTCCTTCAACCTTGACTTTCCTCGGTAGCCCAGGAGGGAGAAGTGCTACTGGACTTGCTTTGAGAACAGGCGTCCCACCATCTCTCGCACCACCTTTTGCAGGTTCTTGCTGTCTCCTAGAGACACGAGCTGCTCCTCCTAGAAAGACAAAACGTGTTCTCAACATGTCAATAAAGTTATTGACTTGCAGATACAATGGTATGAACTTGTCTCAAGTAAGAGAATGTGAATGCCCAGGTAAATGAAGCAAGCCACACTATACATGCATCAAAATGTTACAATATTTACTGGAGAGAGAATAAAAATGTTTGAATATATGGCAACTCTACCTGCCTTAGACGAAATCAGAAAGATTAAAATATTTCCCTCCATACTCCGCTAAATCTCATTAGTCAGTCACATTAGTTGCATCATTCAAATTGTGTAAACGTTTTGATGGATCATCTTTGCTCATCAGCATCCACTCAGTAATTTTAATAATGTATGTGGTTCTCAAAACAGTGCATTCAAGATTCTGCGCATCTTGAATTTGTTAAAGCTTAGTCTGCCAACTAGTCACCCTGCAAATTTATTGCCTATTTTACGACTTTACGAAGACTCGAATTGAAAAAAGCATAAAAAGCAGGAATTGACCAGAACCGTCTGCATAGTCGCACAAAATGGCAACAGCAGCACAGTGTGAGTAGTTTTCTTTCCATAGTTTTGTTTAGTGCTCACTCAGTGGTGGCCCTGTAGGCCAATGAACCAACTTACTCAGCTCAAGCCCGCCACATGTGATAATCGCTTGTGTGACTACCGTAAGCTATGCCTGGAGACACAGCTACGCATGCAGTCACACCCCTTAATGAAGTGGCGGATGCAATGACAGTTACTCTTTCACCTTGGAAAATTTATTTGTTCCCATAGGGTGACCTTTGGTTAGGACAGGTTAACATCTCATTTTGGAAATTCACTATTTATGTAAAGTAAAGATGGAATTAATATTTATCCGGCAAACCTTTACAAATTTGTTTGGGCATACGCATATGGTGGGCACGCTCAAAAGCGATTTTGGACCAGGCTAAAAGTTATTTTCAAGCATGTACCTTTACTTCTGTAGCAGATGCCAAAAGCACAAATGAATTTATCGCCTTAAATATATAGATCTCTTGAAAATAGCCTCAAATGAGAACAGGAATAAAACCAAAAGAAGCCCAATATATACTACAGCATCTCGACCCTTCTGCCAAGCAAGCGTTAAACACAAAAACCACGCAGGCGGGTTTGTGCGTGCTCCGCACACATACTCACGGAGAGAGTTGTTGCAGGTGCGGAATTTAGCTTCTAAGGATAAAACGGACAGAGGTGTCGTAGGAAATCAGCATGATTTACGATTATTTGCAGGCCGACATTTTGTAAGCACCACAAGGCAAATGTGTTGGGCGATTTCACTTCCCCCGTTGTGAAATGTTTTACTTAAAAAATTTTCAAGTAGCAGTTGAAAAAGACTGAAAACGTCGTTCAATGAGGATGCACATAAAGGCCTCTTGTCTACACGACCATCGGGTGGAAAAAACTGTTCAAAAATGTAATGACGCACAAACACTTAATTTTTGGTGGCCACCGTCCAGCATTTCTCCCTTCAGTAGCCTCTATGAAACCCAGTTGAACAATTGCAGAAACTATACGCAGGCTACTAAAGCTGACTTGCGAAACGTGCAACTGGCGTTGCATCAGCCTGACACAATTCTATCGGAGGGTTCAGTTTAAGGATGTCCCTTACAATAAATAGCCTTCCATCGTGCATTGGCTGTGCGTGCACTCTGCTGTTATAAATAACAGACGGCCCGTAATGAAGGTGGGGCATCTTACTCATTTTTAATTTGCCACCGACTGTGCTTAAAACACAGTTTGGGTGGGCGTCCATTTGAAATATTGGAGTAAAAGGCTCCAGTCCACATTTCAACCCCATTTGCATAAATCTTCAGATAACCCAAGTTAAACCACAAAGCAAGAATCGCAACCTTATACCCGTCAATATTGTGAAAATAAGGACACATAAATACCGGCAGTGCCCTGTTGGTGAAGTCCTTCAGCTGCGCTTCTGCAGCACAAAACTGTTTCATGTTGCTGAGAGGCATCAGGAACAGCTCGGGTGGTTCAGGCCTGGCCAGTTCCTGGGGTGTCGCCTGTTCCCCAGGCCTCGCCTGCTCTCCCTGGTGCTTGATAGACACCACGTGCCTGAGAACCTGCCGAACAGACTTGCAGTTCCCTGTTCTGCTGCTGTAGGTGCCCATTCTGGATGTGCAGGTCTATCACGACCTTAGCAGCTGAGCATCGAAAGCTGCAAGATAAGCAAGGCATTACATCAGAAAGCATTAACTATTTTGCTTATCAACATTATGCACTGATGATGGGAAGAAACTTTTTCAGAATTTTGTGTTTCAGGATGTTTCAGAAGAACGTCCGAACCTTCAGGTGTCTCGGATGGGTTCGAGTAGCTTTGAAACGGCTGTCAGACACAGTTAGTGTTTCAAATTTTTGTAAAATTTTAAGAGACGTTATAATTTGTACGCAATGTTCATAAATTTAATAAAAAACATTTGTGTTAATCAAATAACCTTTCTGAAAGGGAGACACGGCCGCAATTTTTGGAACTTCATAGTTTTCGCTTGTATGGTCAATTATGAATACTCCCACAAAGTTTTATGATGTTTTTTTGACAATCAAAGCACATAAAAATGATATTGATTGGTCCGCAACGCACGCGAGACGCACTGCGCTTGGCTGCGATAAGCCAAGTTTAAAAATCTGATATATAGGTCCGTGGCTATTAGGCCTAGCACGGTGCCTGTACCCTTGTTGGAACTGCCATTTCCTGGGCTTTCAGGACGGCCTTTTTTTAACTATAACTGTCAAAGAATGGGAGAGAATCCCGTAAAGAACACTTGCCCTGGGATAGAAAACGAAACTCGGGCTGCATGCGGCTGCTCTGTGGTCACATGATACCTCGCGCCTAGGCATACGACGCTTTAAAATGAATTGGCACTTCCAAGTGAGGCACGGGTCGTCAATTGTGTCCCTTGTTAAAAAGCAGAAGTTCCCAACGCAACTTTGTTTTCTATCATTTCAGTCGCAGCATACAGTGTGTAACAGATGATCCACCTTTCTTCGGTTCTGATAGCAGACGACGCGACGGCTCAGCTCCTTCAGTACAAGCGTGCCGAGATCTCAATCTCACCGATCACCAAAATCTGGCCATTGGTAAAATATTTAAAAGCACAAACACAAGCTGCACAGCACGGCGCCGAAGCGAACTTGCTGCAGATAAAAACAAGCCTCTAAGATGCCGTCAAACCTCTCCAAAGTAGGACAGCACCACGGCCGTACTTGGCAGCATGCAATGCTTTCCCACAGCATTACGAGAAAGTTTTGTGACCAGTAGCGTATTGAAGGACTCGGTCACTGCTGTAAATGTGCATGTGTCACTGCGATGATTATGGAGCTAGCTAAATTGAGCAACTGCACGCAAGCTAATGTGGTCAAGCATGCTAACAGAGGGCAGATCAAAAACGTGTGCTAGCACATCATCAGGAGTTTAGATGAAAAGGAACAGCACAAAATAATACTTACTACATTTCTGCAAACTTGATGCTCTGAACGAAGGCCAGTCAGGGTCTGGTGCTTAACCCGCTCGCACACGAGACAAGATGTCCACCCCAGACATTTGGCTTGGCCTCACGCCGTTGTTCCATACTCACGTCGAACCACAACAGAGGGACGGGCGCCACCGTTATTTCGTCATTCTCTTCGATGAATTGTACTCCTCCTCACTAGAATGAAAGGCGAGGTCAGACACGATGTTCACTCAAGTTACTTCACACTGTAACGTCATCGCAACCTTTAGCGTACATAATAATAACTCCATGGCTATATCCCCATGCACGGCCACAATGAAACACGACGACGTCGCCTTTCGGTATGCGCCAAGTAATAGAAGTAGCGGTAAAAGAGAAACAAACGGTGCTCATTGCGCGTAAAGGTCTGTTTACACCATGCTTTGTAGCTTTTTACTTGCAACGGTTTCGTGAAACCGAGGTTTCGCGCAAGTAGCTTTTTTGCATGCAGTTTTTCAAGCAACGGCAATGGCAATAGCGTTTCGGCTATACTCCGTTCATCCTTAAGCTGAGACCAGAAGCTCCGCCTTCAACGCGAGCTTTCCGCCCTTGCTAACACAAGTGCGAACGCGCAGGCACGTGCAACCATAGCACTGCAGAAGCCAGCGAGCTCGCGCTGAAGGCGGAGTATACATTCCTTGCATATGACGACACGCTAGGTAAGGACGCGGCCCTGTACCATGCTGGTGGTGGACTTCACAAAGCGCGGATGCGCTTACCAAGGCGTAGGATGCCGCTAACTGCCTGGACATACGCCGTATTTCCATCGAAGGTACCTAGTTTTGTTTGATGTGAACTTGAAAAAACGAGCCGAGCTTACGATGATGACATTTAGCCAGTACGTGCGGAATTTTTCAGCATTGATGCGATTGCGCTACGAGCAGAAAGTTTCGATATGCCGCTAAGTTATAATGCAAAAAAAATGTCCCGTCGTAAAAAAAAAAAAAGTTGTATTGCGCGCCTCAAAGTTTGACGAGCGGCTCTAGGAGTCGCCTGTAGAAAAATTGTTAAGACTTTGTGAAGTATGGTAAACAACGCAAGGTTACCGTCATAGTATAAACCCTGATGCAAGGATAAATAAAATAACGGACATGCGTCTTGCGGACGGCACAAACCGATACGCCGGCAGCGGCGTCTTGGCGAGCTTCCCTGCCTCCTACACGGCGCGGTCGCCCCCGGAGACCGCCTTGATCTCGGGACACCGCGCGGTGCCAGCCACCAGTGCAGGTGCCAGCCACCAGTGCTGGTGCCAGCCACCAGTGCTGGCACCACCCCATCCTTTCCCTCCCCCCCCCCCTCTCACGGATTAAGCGCGACGATGGGACGACGAGCTAGCGGGACGGTCAGACGACGCTCCTGACGCCCGACTCCTTCTATTTCTATCTTCTCCCCCACTTTTCTCCCCTCACCCTACCCCGAGAGTCAGTGACAAATGCGCCTAGCGCGTACACGATTGACTCTATTTCCCCCCCCTCCCTCTCCCCTTCCCTTCCCTTCCTCCCTCCCTCCCCCCCCCCCCCTAATTTCACGTCAACGCTTACAACACCACACGGAGGCCGCCGCCGACCCATCGCCGTCTCGCCGGGCTCGCGGCGCGACTCGGCCCGGAGCCCCGAAGGTGCGCTCGAAGCGTGGAAACGACGCGATGCAACGAAAGGCAAAGGGCATCTACACCACGAACGGGCAAAAGCCGAAGCAAAAACGAGCGCGAACGTAAATGGTAGAAAAGTGCCGTCGCTCGCCACTATGAAATAATCCGCGGCCGCATCCCTTTCCTGCTGCTCGTACTTTCTCTTACTTGACGGCTACTCCATCTTGCGGGACATGCCGACGAAACGATCGTCGGGATACAGCGAAGAGCCGTGGAGTCAACCACCAGCATGATGCTTACCGGCGTTGTTGAGCGGAAGTTGGTTCACTAGGCCTACGTACGACCAAACCGACAAAACACGAACATAAAAATCAAAGCACGGGCGGTAACTTCGAGCGATTTCTACCCCGCATAGATTTAGATGCAGCGCTTTCCACCACGGTCACATACAATTTTTCAACCCTGGAGCCACCGTACCTGAACCACGCCAACGCTTAACCAACACATACGTTGCCTCACTCGCCATTTTTCAGTGCTTACCTTTTCCGGCTATGGATTGGATGCTAGATCGGCTTTCTAGCAAAGTCTGTCAACGGCTGGCTGGATGCTGGATGAGGTCTTTTCTAGTCTAAACGCGAAGTTGCAAATATATAATTGTGCTGCTGCGCTACTAAAAAAAAATAAAAAAAAATACATGGACAGAAGGTATACACGACGTTTCAACGAAGTGCACTCTGGGAACTAGTTGGCCACTCAGTTTCGGTTTCGATTGAGCAGCTTCCTTTCATGCTATCACGCCGTGACCGAATGCGCCGCTTGCATTTTCGATTATCTGACTTTTCACGAATGTACAATACATTCATTCTCGAACGATATAAAACGAAAACTGGGGCAATTTCCTTGGTTCCCGAAACACCGGATATTGTGCGTGCGTGTGCAAACTTAGTAAGACGTGGCTTCGTCACCTCACCCACGAGTGCATCTTTGAGCTCAATTTCAAAAATCCCGTCTAGTACCAGTGAAATACAACTGAAATTTGGTCACCTTGGGCCTTACACGTATTTTGTTTCCAAACGTCCTCTTCTTGCTTGCTTCATTGGGCGAAAAGCAAGCCGCATCCCACAGGAGTATCAAAGTTGAGCCCAGCGTTGACGCATAATCGTTTAAGTAAACACATTAAATTCGACCTCACTACTGCACAAAAATTACTCTGATGTCTTCCTCGTGTCATCATATATCGCCCACTCAAATTTTACGCTGATAGGAGATTAGGTTTTCGCAGACGATGAGGACGGCTAGCTACGACGGAGGCTCTAACAAGCGTCTCCTGCTCCTCGCTAAGCCTTTTTGGACGAGTTTTTACTGACGCCCAATATCTGCGTCTGACCTGTGTGTTTGAAATTATCTAGGCATACTCAGTCTGGAAAAAAGCAAACACATAAATTACGGCCATTAGCAACCGTCAAATGCGCTTTGAATAATTTCGTTCCTTTGGCACACCGCATAGAGGTTCACGCCTGTCCGGCGCAGTTCCGGCGAACGGTGCGACATTCTTCACACAATTGCTCGACTTTTGCTTTATTAAAACGGTCTGTATGTGGGAATGTGCCTATATGATTGCAGAATAACATTATGTGCATACGCGATGTTGAATATTAGTGGAATCCAAGCGGGTGGCGACTTAGCTTCGTGCAGTGCTGCGGGTCAGTACAGATAAGAGATAAAAAGTGTGTTCAAATTGAGCTTCTCAATGGCGCCTCCAAGTTTCACCTCACGTACGCAGGCGTATTAGGAAAAACAGTAGTTGCAAAAAATTATATTTCTTCTATGGACACGCAAAACAAACAAACTTCCTGAAGCAGCTGTAAAGGTGCGAGCTCGATGTATGCAAACTTATGCGGAGGGCAAGTTCGTCTGCTTCTTGCGCAGGGGGTAGCGGTGACGTCAGAACGCCGAGCCCTGATTGGCTGATCGCGACCCCCCTATCTGAGCGTCGTCTGCTCCTTTGCAACGTCGTCTGCGTCTGTCTTACCTTTCCTGCGACTTGAGGAATTGCAGAGGCCAGATTCACAAAACCATCTTACGCCAAAAGAGTGCGTAAGACAAAACGTGAGAACAAATTCGTATTCACGAAACGAAATTATCGTAAGTTTTGCTCAGGTTACGACGGAATCCTACGACGATCAACTCAGCATGGCCGACAGCGTCGCTCAGTTACTGGGTCGCGACGATCAACGGACGTTTATTTTTGTACGCTCTTTTCACGCGTCCCGACTGCAAGCAGCAAGAAAAAAAGTAAAAAGTACTTGAAATAAACCATGACGAACAAGAACGCTGGATCCACAAACACCCGGGAAATGCTCCAACGGCCACGATTCCACCGACCCCGAGTAAGCGAGCTCGGCAGATAGGCCTAGCAGGCACAGCGGTGCTCCGACGGTCCTTGGCCAAGACCGTCTGCCCACGACCTGCTGGCGTGCTGAATGGAATATGCCCACGCGACCCTTGTGAAGTCTTCAATCTCTTCCTCTTGTCATCTCCTTGTTTTCCGAGGCAGCGGTGACTCTCGCCGGTGAAAAAGCGGTGAATCTCCGACAGACGCAGGAAAGGTAAAGCAGCCATCGCTTTGACTAGCAGACCTAAAGCAGACGACGTTAACTGCGCCAACCCGCCGACGCCGTTAAAGAGTGAGGAATCTCGCCGCACACGAAACGAGGGAAAAAGTATTTGGGAGGGAACTTGCGGATACTAACACGCTCACTCTCTGTTCTTAGCAAACAAACCTCGGCGCCTCGGGACACCTCGCCAGTGAGTCCTTTGACTTCTCTCCTTAATGCGCGTCTGCTAGTTGTTAAAAAAAACGTACCGCTCGATTTATTTCGTCTGCCCTCTCTGAAAGGCGAAGTTGAGCTCGCTCGTAAAGACCTGCACTTCCGAAAGTCGCAGGAAAGTTAAGACAGACGCAGACAACGTTGCGAGCAGACGACGTTGCAAAGGAGCAGACGACACAGAAGACGAAAGTGAGCACACTTGCGAGGCGTATTGGTTGTTACAGCTTGTTGACTTGTGCACAAGCAAGATACCCGAGCTACGCAGCGTCGAGATTTCCAGCACTGGCTCATTCACATATATCTCGAAACGCTAACCGAAAGGCTCGATCGTGTACAAAAATACAACAAGCATGTGTGAAGACAAGCTATACGTCTCGGGCTTGTGCTAGAGCTTCGATGTCTGGCCATTTAGGTTAGTTTAGAGACCAAAAATGATGCTCTCGAGATCAGAAAACGTGAGATCACGGCCGTTAATAGTCCACGCTCTCTGTATAATTTTTTCTCGACGTGTCGATCTAAACCGAAACCGTGCCACTCTCCTCCCTGGCGAAATAGTTCTCAGAGTGTAACGCGCGCCGTGATGCATGCAGGGGTTTATGGAAGTAGTCCATAGAATCCCCTAGGAGTATGGTGTCTGGAACGCGTCTCCGACTGGTGTGTTTACCGCGTCCAAAAAAGTGGTCGCTCGATTTCTGCCTGATGACGTCGCCGGTCGCGACCCTGGCGGTGTCCCAGCAGCTGTGGTGGATGTAGCAGACGCCTGTTCTGCTGCAGGTCGCTCTTCACTTCGGCAGTTTATGGAAGCTGCTGCAGCAGGAAGTTGGGACGCCGTGACGACAGCGACACTCGCGTTTGCTTGTGCTTTCCGCCGCATTTCTACGACCACCCGCCAGGATCGCGACAGGCAACAGCATGACACTCCGGCTTCTGTGACGTCATTTGTTGGCACTTGGGGACCACTTTTGATGTATGGGCGGGATAGGACGCTAAACGCATCAGTCGGAGACGCGCTCCAGGCACCATACTACCAGTGGTAGCGAGAAGAAGATCTGGTTTTAATAACCGCGTAAGAGTTAAATGTAGTAACCCTTTCTGGTTGAAAATAGGGTGCACGTGATGTTTCGATTATGATCTTGCAGAAAGACGTAAGAAACGAATGTGCCGCCCGAACTGTGTCTTCCTTGGACAGACCGCCCGGACCCGGAGTAGTTCTCCGCGCAGCCGTTTTCAGGGGAGTACGATCTGTAGCAGTGTTGCGGAGTCGCCACTCCGGAGTTGGAATGATTCCGGAATCATTCCGCATTTTCGCGACTCCGGAATGGAATGGGAATGGAATGGCGGCAACGTTGAGGGGAATGGAATGGGAATGGATTTAGATGTTTTTTGCCCGGAATGTAATGGGAATGGAATGGACCCGGTTCTTTGTATTTTTTATTTATTTATTATTATTTATTTACTTCTATATATTTTTTCTTGGGCGGGGGGGGGGGGGGGCGAGTCAGTTGTTCAGAAATAAAATGAATTGTATATAGCAAGCGTCAAAGCAAAGAGGAGAGGGGGGAGGGGTGGGGGGTGGCGGTGGCGCCTTTCACGGACAAGCTGGCGACGGGCTACACTGGTGTTATACGAGTGCGAAGCAAGAAACCAAGCACCAAGCAAAAGAAACGAAGGGTGCGGCATAGAAAGAAACCGCCATGCACGGCTCCTCATCGTCCTTCTAATCTTCCTTTTTTTTGCGACTGCAAAGCACGTTTCCGCAAAGACTGAGATCTGCGAGCGGGTGGCGACTCATAACTCTTAGAGCTCTGATAACTCGTTGACTCCCGCGCCACGGAAAGATGGTCCGTTATTGTTTTCTTATAGTTCGAGGAGCGTTGTTTAGCAGGTGGCCAACCCTTCTGCCTTCCACGTTCATTCGCGCGCACTCCTTTGAAGTGCGAAACCTTGGTTTGGTTCGGCATTAAAACAAAGCGAGGTTCACTTCTTTCTTCTCCTCTTGCGCTTTGCTCCGACGCTTTTTTTATACTGCATTTTTACGTGTAAGTTCGCCTTTTACTTGGTGTTCGTTGCGATGCTTGTTGTCTGTGTTATATTTTTTTACATTTAGGTGGGTTAGGGTTACAAGCAAGGTAGCGAATTCCCGCTCATTTCCTTTGAATTTAGTCTCTGCATAAATTGTTTCACATTGCGATGGACCGCTGCGGACGCTACGAGTCACCCCAGGCAATCCAGCACCGTGAGCTTTGTAAAATCAGTGCTTTTTTAGGCATTTAGCATTTTTTGCAATTGTCTTTGCGTTTGATAATGTCAGCTTTCAGCTGCTTATGCCGCAACACAACAAGGTTGGGCAGTATCGTATTTCAGCAATACATTTCATATCTGTATTTCTATATTGCAATACATTTTTTCACCAGTATCTCTATTCCTGTATCAAATACATGTGGAACAAAATGCAATTTCGAACGCCTTTTTTTTTGTTTTTTTTTATTTCTGACGGCATTAAGGTCAAAGATGTTGGTGCATTGTTACTATGCTGAGCAAGGTTAATTCCGAGTTTGCAAATTATTTTTCTCTTCTGAGAAATGCTGCGTAGTCGGGACTCGAAACAGGTAATGTGCACGGAGTTGAGTCGGAGCATCTTCTACGGCAGGTCCCTAGGTACGGATTTAATGAGTCATTTTTTACTGGCATTTAATGCCCGCTTCTAGTTAGTTAGAGCCTTGAGCAATAGGAAATCAAAGCAAGTGTTGCTTGGCCTGTGGCCGAGTAGCTGCCACGAGTCTGGCGGTGGTTGAATTGAAATAGTTGGATGACTGACGCAGCAGTGAAATTCGACACATATCGGAATGCGTCTGCGCCTGTAATATTGCACTGCTCAAGGGTACGTCATCAGCCGACGTGAACGTGACGTGACCCACTGCTCTGGTGATCCGATAACCAGGAAGGAGGCCATACTTGGCCTCGCTGTGCCGACCCAGACTTCGTACACCTGCGACTTGTCTCGAGCGCGCTGTTTCTCGGGGAGCTCGCACCGTTGCCGGCCATCTCAGGTCGCAATCCACGAGGTCTCTGTTTGGATGATGCTAGACGAAACTTGAGGACTGCCATTCATGCCTTGAAGGCGGAAGGTAGGCAGGAAGGACCCTCACAACAGAAATGCCACCGTATCGATTTTTTAACCGTAACAGAAGATGAGACATGTATGCTTCAGGCGGTCCACTATTCTCGAAAATTCCAAATGCAACTGCCTGCATGATCTTCAACGAGGTCACCTACAACAAAAGTACGTAGTGTGCTTTCATACAGCAGCGTGCGGGGAAAGTTTCCTGTTCAAGGCAACACCTACAGATACAAGAATACTAGTTCATTCCATCTTGACGTCATGCGATCAGTGTTGACAGGGGCGCCCTTATTGGACAGGGGAGTGGTGATGTTATGAACTTATGATGGAATACATTTAGAGGTCGAAGTCATTTCGCATCACTCGTCAGACAGACAGGATGACAGAGAAGGGACCGCGACCAATCCTTGATGGAACGTTTTTTTGAACCTGCCTCTCCGTCCGGAACCACTACCTTCAAGGTGAAGTGCCAAGCCTGCGGGATAGTAACTTTGGGATAAACAATTTCCACTTACTTAAAGCCTCATCTCAGTTGCCGTTTCAAAGAAATTTGAAAATTGTATTCCATTATCAGTATTTGTATTTCTGCCCTCCCTAAAATGTATTCATGTATTTGTATTTCCAAAGACTTTTTGCCTCTTTTTAAAATGTATTTCCGATACGTATCGCGATGCATTTTTACAGATATATTTGAGTATCAGTATTTTTGCTACAATTTTTATCTGTCCCAATATTTGTATTTCCAAATACATTTTTGAGTATTTCCGCCCAACCCTGCAACACAATGTAGCTGTCAAGTGCCTTTTTTACGTTTAGGAATTAGAGGAATGGAATGGAACGATTCAGCCATTCCAGGTGTGGGAATGGGCCCAGTGTCCCCATTCCTAGGAGTTGAAAGGAATGAAATTATCGAAAACTCTAATTCCCCGGAATGGAATCGGAATGGAATGGGGGTGCCCATTCCGCAACACTGATATGTTGTCACTCGCAACATTTCAGTTTCGTTATCAACGTTGCCGCGGGGGAATGAAGGAGTTTCGCTGCTTTTTTGTTTCGATTGCTGGGTGGCCTCTCTTGCTGTGCTTGCTTTCGTTCCTCTTGTCGTGACCGACTGGCCCGAGCATACTGCGGCGATGACATCTATGCAGTTAATTTCAGGAGGTCTAATAAAACGCAGTAGCAGCGAAATCAGCGACAGCGACGAAGATACCAGCTTAGCTCCAGCTCGAGTGACGACGAGGCAGCCGTTCTCGGCGAAGTCTTTGCCGAGTCATTCACCTTGCCAGCGAAGAGGCCCAAGATATGGTGTTACGTCGAAGACGTTGTGCGCGCCTATTCGGATGAAGAGCTAGGTAAGTCGTTTGCTAGAAGACAATACACCAAATACTCCACAGATGGAACTCGCCTACGGAGATGACGGTCGCTTTACGGCATATGTGTTTGGCATTGCTTAATAGACCCTTTGCAAAACGTACAGCGCCACTACGGCAGGGAATTTTGGGAACCCTCGGTACAGATCACGCGCACGCGCTTTCTCCTTGCGCCCCCGCGACTGCGCGCGCGTCCCGGCAGCTACCGCCAGCAACCGTTGCAGCCATCCCGCCGAGTCGTACGTCGTTGCCGGCGTACAATATCTGTTTTAAAAGGTTAAAAAGCGCAAACAAAACAAGGACAATATAGACACAAAGACGACAGGACGGGCGCTAACTCACAACTGATTTTATTAGAAAAAACACTGTCACTTTTATACACAAGATCATATGCCACACCCACACTGCAACCAATCACCACTCTCACAAGCAGCCATCTAGAAACATTACTTCTTTCTGGAGCAAAAAGAGGGAAGGCATGCTTATGCAGTTGTCATCGTTCCTTTTGATATAAAACGCCTCTATAATCTCTCTCTCGGTTTTATCTTTTGATTTCTTTAAAAACTTTGTTGCAGCCAAAAGAGGCTTACAGTCAGCACATCGCCTGCAGTGGTCGCACATCGCCTGCAGTGGCATTAGCAGCGACCATTTTTTAGAGTTGTTGGTCTTTTACCTCCAGTCCACTGCCGTCAGTTACAATGAGCGTTTCTTTGTACAGAAATCTGGTGTTTGTATTGGCTCGTCGGTTGCCCCTGTTTTATGTAATATATTTTTAGCGTCAATCGACAGGCGAGTTTTGGATTGCCTACCTGATTGGCATGTAGTTAAAGTCTTCAGATATGTTGACGATTATCTTTTAATTTTAGACACAAATTCTGGTTTGGATGAGGTTGTTGCGGGGATCGTTGATGTTTTTAAAGAAGCATCAGGTGGACTTAAGTTTACATGGGAGATGCCCGTGCTGAACTGCATTCGTTTTTTGGACCTTATGGTCATGTTTTCCGACGACCATGTTTGTTGGAAGTATAGCCCGCGTTCCAAGAAAAGCCTTGTTTCTTACAGAAGTGCACATTCCAAACTGGTCAAGAGAGGTATAGCGTTAACTTGTCTTCAGGCAGCTCTTGCAAAAAGTTGCAAACATCAGATGGGCTCCAGTTTTGCTCAGCAAGTAAAAAGGTTAGAAAACGTAGGGTACCCACCTAACCTAGTTTCGAGCTGCTGTGAGAGCCTACTTCAAAAAATAAAAAGAACTAACTTACAAGGGGGCAGCCAGACAAATAAAGTTAAAAGACGTGTACATGTGATTCCTTATTGGCATAAAGTGTCTCACAACATTAAAAAGATAGCAAGTAGATACGATATAAAATGTTGTTTTTTCGGCCCCTTGTAAGCTCTCAAAAATCTGTCCGATGCTTACACGGCAGAAAAAAAGCACTCTGCTCTAAGAAGCACGCCGTACAGTACACTGAATGTGTGACCAATGTTGTATACGAGATTCCACTAAGCTGTGGAAAAGTTTATATTGGACAAACCGGCCGCTGTTTTAACGGTAGGGCACGTGAGCATAATCTTTCTGTGCGCAACAACGCGGGTGGACACCTGGCCGACCACTGCAGGCGATGTGCTGACTGTAAGCCTCTTTTGGCTGCAACAAAGTTTTTAAAGAAATAAAAAGATAAAACCGAGAGAGAGATTATAGAGGCGTTTTATATCAAAAGGAACGATGACAACTGCATAAGCATGCCTTCCCTCTTTTTGCTCCAGAAAGAAGTAATGTTTCTAGATGGCTGCTTGTGAGAGTGGTGATTGGTTGCAGTGTGGGTGTGGCATATGATCTTGTGTATAAAAGTGACAGTGTTTTTTCTAATAAAATCAGTTTTGAGTTAGCGCCCGTCCTGTCGTCTTTGTGTCTATATTGTCCTTGTTTTGTTCGCGCTTTTTAACCTTTTAAATCAGTATGAACCAACTCGCCCAAACACAAGTTTTAATACAATATCTGTGGCAGCGTAAAGGCATCGCGACAGGTGAACTCATTTCAATACGTTATTCGTCGTAACTTACCTTCACGTATTGAAGTGTCACCGAATCCATTTAGTTTGCACCGCAACCGTGGTAGGTTTCGACCAGGTTCGACAAAGCGTTGGTGCAGCAGACGACAGAGCCGGTACAAAGGAGAGGGATGAGAAAGGGGCAGCCAACACGGCTGCTCTGTTGCCGTGGTAACCTGTGACTGCTCGGCTGCTCTGTTGCCGTGGTAACCTGTGCCTGCTCGCGTATGCCACGTGGTAGCGGGAGGAGGGGCGTACCGAGGACTCCCATTATTTGTCCCGCGGTGCGCGCGGGCTTTTGGGATTTTCGCAAAGGGTCTATTGCATCCTACGGCTCGTACAAAAGTACTTGTAGTTGTCTTCATCTGGTTTATATATCTGTAAGAAAAAATAAATAGTGTCTCAACGCCGGGGTCACCGTTAATCAAGTAGCAACAATCAACATTTTTCTCAAAGCATGAAGTTCCGATCAGAACTTCATGCTCTCAGCAAGATAGCAATGGGAACCGAAACTGTTAAAAAGCGAGGGCAGACGCTATGAAAGCGGTGGCAGCGCGTGCTACTGGGTGGATCGCACACATAGGCCGACCGCTCAACGACCGCTAGCGCGGAGCGCTCGGCATCTGCCTGGGGAAAGGGCTGGATCGCGCATCCCCGCGTGGTCGCTGCAGCTCAACTCGTTGCTGCAGCTGCAGCGCGAGAGTGAAGCCACCTGTCGGCCATCTTGCATGTTGAAGAATCGCGTTTTTTGAGCGTTGCGGAGGCTGGCGGCAGCATGCTGAAGACACGTTTTCTACTCGTTCGTAGTCATTCGTTGAAGAAACTCTTTACAACCCTGTGTAAGCCGTGAGACTTGCCGTTGAGAACACGTGGAAATGTTTACGGAAACGCAGTGCCGCAGTAAAAATGCCCAACTCATCGAAAGCAAGTTTCGCCACCACGATGCAACGCGCAGGTCACAAGTGACCCGCGCGTTGCATCATTGAATTTTTCCCATAATACAACGTACGGGACCCTTGTGACGTCACACGTGACGTCACGTGTGACGTGAATATCGGAAACGTCCCATAATGCAATGCGCGGGTCACGAATGAGACGGCGCATTGCATTATAGGACGTTTCCCATAACGCAACGGGCGGTTACGCCGACGGCGACGTTGACGTCACCGACCCGTGCGTTGCATCATGAGACGCTTCCCATAATGCAATGCGCGGGTCACGAATGAGACGGCGCATTGCATTATAGGACGTTTCCCATAACGCAACGCGCGGTTACGCCGACGGCGACGTTGGCGTCACCGACCCGTGCGTTGCATCATGAGACGCTTCCCATAATGCAATGCGCGGGTCACAAATGAGACGGCGCGTTGCATTGTGGGACGTTTCCCATAATGCAACGCGCGGTTACGCCGACGGCGACGTTGGCGTTGCCGTCGCCGACTGCGCGTTGCACCATGGGACGCTTCCCATAATTGAACGAGCGGGACCCTCGTGACGTCACACATGCCGTCATTATGGGAAACATCCCATAAGGCAATGCGCCGGTCACGAGTGAGACCCGCGCGTTGCATTATGGGACGTTTCCTATAATGCACCGCCCGGTTACGCCAACGGCGACTGCGACGGCGATGCCGCTCAAGCCGAAAACGGGCGCCTAAGAGCTGCGCTCTAAAAAGTTAATTGATGTAAACCAAATTAAATTTCATTCCACAGCCATGTTTGATCCCGTCCTATTTAACAAAACTAAAATAAGCCTTTGTTAACTGTTTTAAGGATGACGCGGCGTTAATATTAGGCTAAGTATAATATTAGGTGTCGCCTTTTAGCATATTGAAGACATGTTCAACCTAACAGTCATTTGTAACCATCATATAGCTTCTATATCAGCGAAAAAGCTATGTCGGTTAGATATCAAAACTTTCATGGCTCGAATGGCCCGTGAAAGCAGCGAGAAAACGATGTCGGCCAGTCACCGGGAACTCCGCGACTGAAGTGGCAGGTGATTACAGAAAAAAAACGGTGTCGGCCAGTCAGCGGAAACTCCATGGCTAGACTGGCCGGTGACTACAGCAAGAAAACGATGTCGGCCAGTCACCGGTAACTCCATGGCTAGACTGGCCAGTGACTACAGTAAGAAAACGATATCGGCCAGTCACCGGAAACTCCATGGCTAGACTGGCCGGTGACTACAGCAAGAAAACGATGTCGGCCGGTATCGGGAACTTTCCGCCTGGTACTGGCCAGTTTTGACAACGAGTCCCCGATATCGGCCGAAGTCGGTTTCTTACCGGCGTCCCTGGCTGGGATCCGCCGTACAGCTCCCGCTACTGGCCGACGTAATCCCAGTATCGGCCGACATGGTGTGCTACCTGGGCCATGACACTCATCCAGATAAGTAATAGGAATCTTATATAAATATATTAATGTACATTCTAAGTATATTTTATATATATTGTAACCTTGTTTTAATAAACTCTTAGAGTACGTTTTTGTTTAAGTGGCGTATCGCGTACTGGGATGAAGCCGACACATTAGTCTGGCCACTAAGTCGAGCGCTCTCGAGTTAGGTATATTTTCATAAATTGTGAACTCGAGAAGAACATAAATATACAACCCAATGTATTTTATTTATTTCACACGACAATATTACAGTTATACTTCATTCTAGTTTTTGATACGGGAACTGGGTCAATCGTTCCCCTAGTTAAAATAAATAAGAAAGGTATTTCCTGAACTCTTGTACGCGACTCGACGACAACGTTTTCCGAAGACCATACAACTTAAAACACGTGGAAACACAAAATGCAATTTTCGCAACCAATAAGCGCTTTAAACTCTCGAAGCGTCGACAAAATCACGTTTATGAAGCGACGCTGCTAAGAACTTCTCAACTCGCCATACAAATTTATTTTTAACTCGGCAAAAACAGTCAGTTGAGTCTTCATCTAGTTAACGATCAACTTTACCTTTTAGTGCGAAAGAAGTGAGTTACCTAAGAGTTTTATAGACCTAACGAACCTTATCCAGAAATAAAATTTTATGAAATACGGAAAAAAATATTTTCATTTGTATAAACAGAAAATGTAAATCCGCATAAATGCAAGTTTGCCCCCAAGTAGCACAACACGCCGGGTTGGGGATGGGGCGGTATTCGCCTGCCGGGATACTGATACAGGCCACTACCGGAAACGCCCCAAGGGGCGACATTGGCCGGGCCCAATGCCGGAATCCGGCCGGTACCGGGAACATATTGGGAAACCGGGATGCCGGGAATACGGGATGTTCCCAGTGAGCTCCCCACACCGATCCCCGGCATGGAACCGGTGATACGGTAGGAAACCATCAGTGTGCCAGCGTGTTTCCGGGTAAGAGCCAGTCCAATTGCGGATTAGTTTCAGCGTAATAACAGATCATTGCCAGCGTAATTGCGGGTCCGAACTATTTTATTGGTTTTCATATCTTTTATAGGTGCTGACCTTTTTTAACATGTTTTTGGGACTTGAACCGAAACAAGCCAGTTTAGTATTTGTGCAATTTTAAGAAACAATTCTGCGTGAACAATTGACTTTCTCCATGTATACAGTATACTCATGGCAATTATTGTATACTTGTTGAGACGACATGTCCCATTCATCTGTCACCCAGATGCATATTCTGGGTAGTACAAGAAGGGAACATAGAAAACATTTTTACCGTGACGTTCTTTATTGTGACTCGTGCATCCACAGCAGCTAGCTCCTCAGCCAGAGTGTCCCTCATCGTCAAAGACGGTTGGAACCACCAGTGGAGTGTCCGTCTTTTTAACTCTATTGCCCCTTCCCGCCTCCCTGCCCGCCAGCCGCTTCTCTATCGCGTCCACGCTGCACCCTTGAGCGCGACTTTGTATGGCACCTGTAAAATAATTGTCACATCACAAAGATTAGTTGAGGGTTAGGGGAAGCCAATATCTTGCATACACACAAGGTGCTGTTCACACACCGCAGTTTGTGAGCGTTTTCTTTGTGTAAATATAGGTCCCTTACCTAGCCTGCAATTCAAAGGTGACAGAAAGAGAGCACTACGGACGGTGACCGACGACCGGAGCTCGGCCCGTAATGTCCCCTTTATCTTAGAGTAATGTGCCTAAATATCAGGGTGTTTCTAACTGATCTGTCGACGTCATGGGTCTTATTGGAACGCGTTTCAGATACAAGTTACAAGGGGAAGTCGGAAGCGTCCAACGTCCGTAAATATCTCCGCCCCCTCGTCCGTGTTTCCTTCTTTCCGCGCGACAGTACGACATGCGCACTTCCGACAAATGTGCGTAGAAGGCGTCCGCCATTTAATTTGCATGCGCTCCCTGTGGTTTGAGTAATTACTTCCTCTCTCAAATCTAGTGGGTGTTTCGACGTGAGATCGTGCGATGATGGTCCGGGTCATATCTTGTTTTTTGTATTTATGCAAAATAATAAATGGTAAAGCCACGTTTTTGGGAGGGGCGTTCAGCTATATGCGAAAGGCGTAAGATATTTTCTTCCGGAGATATAAAATTCCGTAACTCGAGGCGTGGAGACTGCCAAGGCTTCGCTGGGGTACTTTTGTGCAGCCTTTGAATTCACACCGATGCCTGCACGTAGTAATAATTTTTATACCTATTTATTTTACCATTCTTTTATACATATTTATTACCATCATTTTGAACCATTATTATACGTGTGTTATTAATGCTGACACACTGCTCATTTCTCTAAATATAACAAAATATCACGTCAAGATTAAGAAAAAAGAAAAAAACTGATATTATTTTTTTTATTTTTTTTTGCCATTTACAGTGACTTGAAATAACTTGTGATGAAAACACATTAAGCAAAGTATTATCTCCAAATGTAAAAAGCGGACAAGAAACCTTCACTCAAATTGAGCTGCCTGGTCGTCGTTATAAGGGCTTTGCCGCGCGACATCGGCTCCAAGAATAAATATTCTACAACCTACAAAGGCTGTGTATATCTGCTGCTTTATCGTAGGGCATATGAACTTATGCTCTCAGTAGCCTAGTTAGTTTCATCTTTGTGTTTCCTTGCGTTTCCTTCCCCCGGTCAGGGCCATTAGCTCACCAAGGAATGTCGGCAAACGCCACTGCTCCCGGCATGTAGAGAAATTTATGCATGGCACAGAAGAAGGTTTGATGTAATATTGGTTCCTTCCAAAGGACATATTTAGGCGAACATAAGTGTTTGATATAATTATGTTAATAATTAGTTTGAGTAGAGTGATTTACAATGAATCAATTTAAAGTGACCATTTCAATTACAAAGTTGGCGGAATAATTTAAAACTTCTAAATTCCCCCACATCATAGAGATACAAGGAGTGTGCCAGCCTTGTATCTCCATGATGGAAACACACAAAAACTAGGGACACCATACAATTTTACACTGTACGATAGAGAAGACCGCTATAGAGCCTATGTCGGTTCTCGAAAATACCTCTTAGGAGCAAATGTCGTGCGGCAAGGCCACTATAACGAACACAAGCTAGCTCGATTAGAATAAAGGTTTGTGGTTTTTCTCTTAAGGAGGTCAAATTTCAATCAAAGTTTGGCCATCAAAGGTCCCAGTCACTGTAAATGGCTGAGGAGAGTTGAAATAAAATAAAGGGTAAAGTTTTTTATTCACTTCTGCGCAATTTTGCCACAGAGAGAAAAATGAGTTGCGTTTCCGCATTCGTAACAAAACAACAATAACGGATAAGCATAATGTTCTTATATGTTTGTCAGGCGCATTTAAAGATGATATTTTTGATATATTTTGCATCGTCTTATATAAAGCACTATGTTGGTAAATCATTTTTAGTATGTCTCTAGAAAATGTTTATTTCCTGTGTTTTGTAACTTCTTTTGGCAAGGTTTCACTTGTGTACCATAGCGAAACATTGGCAATCTCCGCGCCTCGAGCTTGGAAATTTTATATCTCCGGAAGAAAATTAGCTATGGCGTTCGCATATGCCTGAATTCTAAGTATATGTCTTTAACAATTAAGTTTTACACAAATACAAAAAAATGACCAGAACCAAAATTGCATTCTCTGTCTTGGAAACACACGAGGCTCTCTTTCTCGGGAAAGCGATTGAAGTGCCGTGACACTGAAACCTACCCAGAAAAACGTGGGGACACGCCTACAGTTCTTTTGTCGTCGTCTTTGTTTTCGTAAGTGTTTTCGGACACTATCCCATAATTTTCTTTTACGAGATATCTCCCTTACCTTGAACCCTCTTGCCATGTTTTCTTCCCTCCCACCGCCGCTGCTAAGTTCCCACGCTCGCGTTTATTTCTCTAGGCACGGCCCGCCAGTCGCAGCCTAGCCGTTATCACTTCATTTCCTGCAATTCGGAGCAACTCCGGAAAAGGTGGGGGGTCAAATAGATCGTTAAATGAGTCTCGCTTTGCGGCCTGAAGCGAGCCCGGCGCCATGGATTTTCTTTTTCTATCAGGCCTAAGCGATGATTAACTGGGAAAGTCACTCCTGACGTGCGGTTGAACTCGACCGGATATTAATATGAACACTGATATATATACACTGACGTAGATGTACTACTGAGGAATTGTGTTTTTTTTTCGTATTATTTGTAATAAACATTTGGGCTAGTATAATTTTGCGTGTATCAAGATTTAGATTCAGCAGCCTACTAATAGAATATGGTTCCTTTTGTTTCCTTCGCTTGAGAGTCGCAACTATCATTCACACTCGCAACTTTTCAGAGTTTCTTCACTTACATTTCGGCATGTTGGAGATGTTTAGCTGTCGTTTACTACCTTATATGTGCATTACATGTTAACGTGAGTGTGTTGTGCTCTGACTTAACTGGAACTGTTGATTGCTTCTACTAATTATTTTATGTGAATTTTTCCACCTGACAAATATTTTGGAGTGGAAATTATTTCAGGACATGGTGATTGTCACACAGAGCAGCATTGTAAATGCTGAAATAGATTAACGTTCTCAAAAAGACAAAAGACAAATATTAGCCGATTTCAAAGTCCGGCAGATATACGGCAATCTTATATTTCTGCCAACCATACCCTGCGTCACCCTGCGAATAAACAGTTGGAAACAAAACAATAATAACCCAAGCGTTTCTTTTCTGTTTGCCTTTTTTAGAGCACACTGATTCCATGTCGGCCTTCCAAGGCAGACAAGAAAGAAACAAAGATTTTTTTTTATTTATTTATGACAACAGAAATTTCAGAACATGTCATGTAACGCTCTAAGATCAGAAGGTATGCTGAACTTGGAACAAAAAGTAAAATAAAGAAATTTACAATCGATATAGACCGCGGGTGTTTGTGCCCTCTTCTTGCAGTTTTCTAGGATATTGGTTCTAAATAAACTTGTTGGTAATGTACAACAGTAATAAATTATTTTTGGAACGGGTTTACGTTCTGGCTGACACATGCATGCATAAGAGCGTGAGCTTATATGTTCCTAATATTTGGCTGATGACTTGCGTATCGCACAAGTATTCAAAGTCCATTTCGCTCGTAATGCAGTAGTGGTCGGAAGTAAACTTGTGATCACCGTAATGTGGCTGTAGATACAAAATATAATTTCAATAACAGTACATATTCACCTGAATTCATGTCCATAAATACTTTTTATATTAATTATATTTTACTGTAAGAATAATCAGCTTGTCGCGTGCTTATTTGTCTCTCATTTATTTTCTTTGGAATACGGAAAAAAGGCTATTTTTGCGGGATGAATATTTCACCAATCTTGCTAATCGGGTCTCATGAATATTTTGCGGGAACAAAACTTCATAATTTGAAGTGATGCGCAATTATTTATTTGTAACCGTAGGGTAATATACTAAAGTTAATAATTTTTACTCGATATTCCTTATTTATGTCGTGAAGTTTGCGAAAATAAGGTCCTCGTTTAATTTAAGTTGTATAGAGTAACTTAGTTAAATTTTAAAGGTTTATACTCTAGCTACTGGTGCGGTTTTCCACTGAAAGGAATTTGAGTCATACTCTAAATGTGTTATAAAGAAAGAAAATTTTTTTAAATATTGTTCTCGAATAATTGTTTACAATACTTGGTTGACTGTGTCTACAAGTCACCTAGAACTACTCTTTTTGTAATGTTGGACAGACACATATTGAGAGGTGTTTCAATGAGAGGAGTTAAGTTTGCAGGATGCACGATGCGAAATGAAACCTGAATACAACTAAGCACATTGTTATACTTCGAACAATTTATTTATTAGGTGACTTTACGGCTCTGTTCAGGGCAAGTCTGTACCCTGCGCTTATGAGCTAAAGTATATGAAAACAGCCACGGGAATTCTTAGGCTCTATTGACACCAAGAGTTCCAAAAAAGACCCATAGAAATATATCCTTCTCGAACTCAATCGTCGCCGCCGCCGCGGCTGCGGTAGCCGCAGCGGATCGCCTCCGTCAGCGTCGCTGCCGCTGAGAGGAGGCTCTCACCAGCGACGACCTGGCTGACCAGCTTTGGGCCGTCCGGCAAGCCGAAGATGTCGTCCTTGTCCGAGGACTCCGAGCCGTCACCTGAGGCACCACCACCTCCATCATCATCGACGGAGGGTGGGACGAGACATGGGTCGAATCCCTTCTCCCCCATCTCGCCCTCGAGGAAAATTGCTGGACCGATTTGAATAAAGTTTATTCTCTCTCTCTCTTTCTCCTTTTTTTGAAATGGCGAAGCACCATAATATACTGAACATTTTTATAGTATTCAATGCTGAACTGGCTACTAATGGTCAGTTGGAAATTATACCTGAAAGTTGTCGTAATCGGCAAAGTATTTTTTAAGAGAATTTTCTCTTCTTAAGCGCGATCTTTTTTTGTTCACGGAAGATCAAGTATTTCAATACAGCACCCGGCAAATTACAGTCAGATTATTCGGAACGCAAAATTTTATAATATTACAGCGGTTGATGAAGTGTTCACGCATCTTGAACTGTTATCGAGCTTTCATTGATGATAATTTACCTTTTAATTAACTATGGGTTCTTAAAGAACGTTCTCTTCGATTACGATACCAGCTGGTCTCATTAAAAAGATTCTTTGGCAGTTTGAGAAATTTCTGGTAAGCATTCTCATTGTTTGAACTATGTCATTTAAATTCCTCAGCGGCATCATGCCAAAGTAAAAGTAACAAAGGCCTCACGTTATTTTTGTTCTCGAATGTTCACAGTTCATCCTTGCATCGAATGCAAGATTGACGTTCGGTTGAAGTTTGCGCTCAGTTTCATTGTTTCCCAGCATCATGCACTACAGTCAGGGCTCACTTGGCACTAACGTATATGTTGACATTCTAATTACAGCTGGTGCTTATTTCTACTAGGCCGGAGAACCAGGGAAGAAAAATTTGAACTTACTACCTACAATGCGCACTTCTCTCGCGTGGGGATGGGCGCTTGTCTGGTCATCAATTTACATATAAATGTACTGCGCGTATTTCCTCAGATCTTACAAATTTGGGTGTGGGCGCTTAATGTGGAATTGGCGGATGCACGGTATTCTATGGTAAGGTCATTATTTTAACCTGAGGAATTTCGATATTTATAATGGCACATAAATACGTCACTAGAAACTTTGATATCAATTGCGTGTCTTCATATACTATAAGCTATTCACAGTAAAGTAGCAGTATTCGGGAACCGCGTGAAGTGGATTTTTACCTATTCTGCATCTCTTTATCTCTGTTTTGATGCTGAATCTTTTTTTTCTTTTATCTCAGATTTTTTTGTTTACGTTGGTGCAAACAAAATTACACTGATGGAACTTCGCAGGAAGTGTATACAATGGAATAGCAGCATGTATATGAGTATAAATGTAGAGGGATGTGCAAGACAAACACAGGCGCGTTTCACCGGTCTAAAAGCCCTTTCAGATGAAGGGTATGCGTGAAAACGATCATCGCAACATCTGGTACACCCATTATAACCTCGGTGGTTAGTTTGGTATGGAGAGACAACTGCCCAATTTCTGTTGGTACGATCGACGGGTCGCTGAATGTTAGTTGCCGTGCATACAGGGGTGATACGCGTGGCTAATTGTTTATAACAGAACGTAAACGACGCAGGCAGCAAAATGTTTTAGGGATATATACTTAGGTAACCAAATTTCACGCTTCGCGGTGCAGACAAAATCCGCCGCGTGATGATCGCATCGTCCCTGCGACAATAAAACAACTCGGCCGAACCTTGTTGTAGAGCCTCTATAGCAGTACGACCGCACGTTTTTACGCAGAATAAGAAAAGCGAGCTCTAATAGTACTAAAATTGCATCGCCTGAAAAGGGTGGAAGTGTGCGCCATGTCCTTTCCTCGTATGTTAGCATCTGTTTCTTCAAAGCCTCATAGACGTCACACATTACGGACAAGAAACGCACACCACATGCCTAGAAATAAACGCCTATGTTAGCGAGGGGTCGCTTAACACAATCCTAGTTATAAAATGTAGTATTTTGTTTATATAACTTCGTTGCGCTGCCTTTGAGTCAAAACTATTAACCAAGATTGTGAGTCTTTTTCCTTCGAGAAGTGTCCAGTGCTTTCCATTCCATAGCGTTGAACAGTATATCCCGCAACCTTAAATTCATTATTCCTCACGCCTGACGCCTCTCTACCTCGACGTCGTCAACTACCGGAAATAGACATTGAAGCGTATAATCTACCTCCGGCGCGCTCGTCCGTCTGAAACCCCTCCGAAAAATATGCCCTCCTCCCCCTTCCCTTTTTTGCACACGCGGTGACGTTGAAGCACACACACAGACTCATATCGAAATGTATCGCCCCTCGAAGCGCACCCCAACGCTCCGATGTTACACAAGACGTCAAGAAAGAAATAAAACGCGAACGCCGGAGGAGATTCTGAGGACACCTGCTTCCTGCATTCGTTTGTTGTTGTTTTCCTTCTCCGTCGTCGAAGAAAACGTGCGGCATCCCTCTGGAGAATTTCTCGGCGACGGTGTCGAAGAGAAAAGTGCCCGTCTTAGATTCCCCGGACCCTCTTGGGCGACCTTTATGCCACGTCGCGCCGTGCCCCAAGCGTAGGACCCGTCGCGGGCTGTGCCGTCGTTTATATGCATTACAGCGGCCGAGATTTCCAGCCTCTTTGCAATTTATGCAGACGCGTGCCGCCTTCCAACAGTCAGATGGCAATGGCGCGATGTAGCGACTTTTTGTGTGTGGATTTCTTTTAGAGCTTGGTATTTTACTTTAGAGCACCGAGAGATGGGAGGGACAAACACTTGAACACGTATTTCATCATGACGAAAGTTCAGTTGTTTTATTCCTTCGTGTTTTCTTTTTTTTTTGCGTTTCCGTATGCAAGGGCTCCCATAATGCGCGAAGACAGGAATTCTATATATTGCCGTTGTTTGAGAGATATAGTTTTACTTGAGTTAAGCCACATTTGTTTTTGAAACGGTAGAAAACGCGAAGAGCTTTGTTTGTTGTATACAAGCTAGCAATGCTGACGACGAGGATGTCTGCAAACATCACGTTTGGTTTAGATCGAAAGCAGAGGCAGTTTAGAGAATTAGCTTTTTTATACTAATTACGTTCTTTATTTAGAATTGCTCGAATTATAATCTGCCCATTCTTATTTTAAGCTAAAGGAACATAAAACGAGACTTAATGAACAGGGTTTCAAAGTATGATTTAGTTGCGCAGTTTTGTTTTTTCACTATCAAGGCTACATTCATTAGACAACAAAAAAGTCTACTCACTTTTCGTTTTTGTCCACTACGCAAGAAGTGATTAGTTTTATGGCGGTTTATAAAAGAAGACCAGCTAAAAACGAAACGTGAACCATATCGTTTCCAAAGAATGGGATCTCCACCAGGGTACGCAAAAACGTCATGCTCAATCACCCAGGGTAATATAGGTTTAAGCCGAAGTATAATCCCTGCTGTGCCATTCATAGGTGACACTTGAAAAACCTTAATGTTTGGATATACACGCATTGTTTGCAAGAAAAAGACGAAAGGTGTTTGTTCATAAATACACACTTTCATTTTCGGGATATTAAGGTATGCGCTTGAAAATGCTTGTTTCACCAGTCTACGGTACGAAGGGAGAAGGATTGCAATTAAAATGCAGAGACGAAAATGTTTAAGCATGGAGATCTCGGAGTTCTGCCTCGCCCACTTGTCCTCCGTTTGGCGTAGGATTTTGTTTTTGATAGTTGTTTTTGAAATTACGAGGCCAGCATGTCGACCTCGTTGTTGCTGTACCCCAGGCATTAGATATTCATTCGGTATAAACAGTGGGGCCTTAAGTAGTATCACAAGAACGATGTCTAAGCCTGTATTTGCTCTAAATTTCGCTTCACACAGAGGTATTAGAAGTGTATGTACGTTCAACTGACACTCATTTTCTGCAAACGTGAACAACATTCAACGCGTCTTTAACTAGGCAAGAACACGCCGTCAACCGGTCGCTTTGCTAAGGCTTTGCACACATCCCACGCGTCTGGCTTTCAGTGCACGCTCAAAATAATAAAGATTTAGCCGAACTCTTCTTAAATATAGCAGTATTCTTCGTGTACTTAGGCGCGGTTTCGACAGCGAAATATGTGTGCCTAAACATGACGGCTTTGAAATTGTGTATGCCCATGTTTTATTCGGTATTTTTACTTACCCACCGTAAATGATGTGTATTCCTTTAATTATAACTCTACCCCACAGTTCTTGGACTTAGCAGAATAAATTGAAGCCTTGAACAGCTTTTCGGTAATGCCAAATGTGAGGTTGTACAGCTGTCCTTTTTCTTTTTTACTCCCATAACCACTCCAATGAGGGTGGGCAAAAGTGATGAGTAAAATAAAGTAAAATAAATAGTGTCGACACAACTTCCGCTCCTACAAAGAAAAAAAAGAAGAAGAAAACTTGCTAATTGCTTGGGGGGGATTACATTGAAACATTCAACAAAATTCCAAATCCGAAGACGACCTAGAGCATTTGTGTAACTATGTTCAGCTTTCTCCAACATCTCGACGTCCTAGTGTTTTAACCTGTGCTATTCAAGTTTACTATGAAAATGATATTCACTTGGGAAATTACGTTGGTGATTTAATTTCGAACCATTTACACATTAAAGCACTAATCATTATTGCGTTTAAATTCAGGAAGAATCTATATCATTAGGGACGTCTTGCTATTATTATTTTTTTTTAATTTCACGGTAACTTTATTTTGTCTAAGGTGAAGCGACAATTGAATAAATCAAAACAAATACTTTCAAAATGTATCTAATAAAATGCCGCATACTGATGTATCTGGTAGTCATGCTATTTAATATCACCTCCTGTACAATAAAACTTTCGCGTGCGATTGTATTCCAAAACCTCTCATGAACGCAAGATCAGAGTGTTATTTTTATATCTCTTTATAGTTTCGTTTCTCTTAGTGACCCCAAAGAAATGTAAATGCTGTCGCCGATTCAGACATGCAGTGCGGGTTCAATGTGCCAGCGTAAATGCAGCCGTTCCCACGTTTCAGATTTTACAACACCGCCTTCCCTGTGACACGGACTCTCTGTACTGCTTGAGGCGAAGCCCAATCGGTGTTTCGTAAATCCGAAAAGTGGGCGCAGGCGCACAGTGGTTCCTTTCTCCGTTTAATCGCCACACGTTCATCGTTGGCCCTTTTTCAGCGGCCGCTCGGGCGTCGTCATGCACTGGTTATTTATAGAACACCCGACGCTGCGCTCACAGCTTCGGCTCGACGCATTAAGTATTTATCTTCCCTTCGGGCGCGGGCGG
This sequence comes from Ixodes persulcatus, assembly GCA_013358835.2. Lineage (NCBI taxonomy): Eukaryota > Metazoa > Arthropoda > Arachnida > Ixodida > Ixodidae > Ixodes > Ixodes persulcatus. The sequence continues at coordinate 545,896 of JABSTQ010010322.1, read as the reverse complement.
CTTCCATAAATATGTGATAAACATTTTCACTCCGGTGAGCGCGCAGTGTACATATCCCCGCCACGTCGAGGCCATTTTATCGCCTGTTCTTCGGACCTCTTGGGAATCACGATTCTTGAACCGTCCTTTTTGTGTGTGTGTGTTTGCGTTGTGGCCCTTTCGCTCTGGTTTGGTATAGGCTCGCCGAACCCATCGCGTACTCCGCGAAGGAAGCAAACGTCGAGGTGTCGGCGTGGCAGAGATATTTATGGCGTACTCTGGCTTCCGCATCATTCCGATCGGGTTGACTCGGGGTACTGGAAAGGGCGCTACTTAAATCAAGAGTTTTTTTTTTTTTTTTTTTGCACGCCTCTGGTGTTTTAAGGCATGCGTTATTACTGATTGTATAGAACACATCAGCACTTCTATAAATTTTATTTTTTACCAAAGAAAAAAAAAGAAGAAGATATTAAGATTTACAAAAGCACAATTTACATACGTAAAGTATAATGAATTACCTTTCAGAAAGAGAGCTAATGTATGATAATCGTGCCTCCAACTATCATTCATTGTTTTTTCTGTACGCCGCAACCGTCGCACGGGTCACAGTCTCGAGTACAGCGTCCAAAGGGAAAAACCACCATTTTTCATAATTCATTTGTTTCACGTACAACCTTTGATTTGAACAGGCTTTCCCAGAACATTGTAACTACTGATGACTCATTAGAATTTAAAAACTTAATACGTGCAATCTCGTTTTAGATATATTTGGTGTGTTTTTATGTGTTTGCATACTTATCTTCTTGACGATTTTTGTTTTATTTTACATGCAAAGTGGCATTTGTGGCATTTCACCCTTCTTTTGTTCATGTTTGTTGCATTCAACCCCTTATGTAATACCCCGTATGGGGGTCCTTAAGGCATTTAAATAAATACTAAATAAACATCTGTGATAATATAAGTAAGATAAATGTAGACGAAATATTTTTTTTATAATTGAGCTAAAACCAAGAGGAAGTGGAAAATAGTGGAAGGAAAATAGTGTAATAGTGGATAAATTGATTTTTTTTTTAATTTGATTAAGACAGCGACGCTTTCAAACGCATATTTTATGCAAGTGGTATAAGAGTCGTACTGCAATTCATTGACGTATAACACCAAAGCCACCCTCACTTTTTCCCCGCAACGTAGCCTCTATCTTCATCGAGAAGGTGCCGAAGTGAGCAAAGCATGAAATTATATTATGGCGTGCGACTTGACAAGAGGACTGCGAACGCAACTGTGGCGACTGCTGCGAATCCTGCCGCAACACTCTTTTGGACAAAAAAATTGTAAAAAGAAAATGGCGCAGTAACATATCTGTAAAAATTCCTCCGTACTTTCTTTTTTGTTACAGAACTGTTTTCGCGTATAGCTGGGCGCCTTTCGCGTTTTATACTTTGAGGTAACAGAAATACGGAAAAAAATAATATAGAGGAAAAATTGATATACACAAAAGCCGGTTGCTGATCGATGAATATTTTATAAATCCCCAACAACCAAGTTGTCATCAAGATTTGCACAGTAATGCAGACCCTCGTATGATTCCCATCGGGTAATACATTTTTCAGGTCTGAGGCTTCGTTCCGCTGTTGCAACATAAGACGGTAGGTTGTAGGGCTGCTAGACCCTTATTATATGATCGATCTGGGGGCGATACACATGCACTCTCATAAAAAAGGAACCTCGCCAAAATGGCGGCATGAGCCCAATTTTATCTCGAAGGCAGCGCCGAGATCTCAATCTCGGCCGCAACAAAACTTTAGCCGAGAGACCGACATATCAGTGCGGATCGGATAAGCCAAGACGGAGGCGAAAAAGGACAGAAACTTACGAAGTGGAAGGGAATCGTGGAAGCCGGCAGCAGCCCATCAGAAATAGGAGGTTCTAACCGAGAATGCGAGGGAAATGTACTGCGCCGCGGACTAACGAAAAACACAAAAACACAATAGAGTCCACAGGCCCACGGACGCAAGCACCAGGGAGAACAAATAGAGAAGGAGTAAGAATGAGTTCAATAACTTTCCTCGCAGTGCACGAAAAGAGAGCTGGCAAGAGACCCCCATGTTCGTCGAAATGGTAATCCTGGGGGAAAAGCTCGAGAAATATTGTTGGCCTCCTTCAATATCTCGCCAACAATATGGGCGTGTATTCTTTCTTTCACTGGCATGTTATTGTTTGGCTTTTCTTTTTTTTAGACCCTTGGCTCCATTCGCGGCAGCTCTGACGACACAGTGAAATGTTTCGCCAACTCTCGAAAGGACTTCCAGTCGAGTTTTTAGCCTCTGACTTCGAGATCTATGAGCACTCAGATCTCGTGGGCAGTTTGGATAGAATAGATTCGTCGTCTACTGCCGTTTGTGCGGCCTCTGTTTGCAATGCTTCTGCTTAGCTGTGGTTTTGCTTTCATTTTACAGCACGTAAATACTTGACGCTTCTGTTCTTTCGAAGGTCCATCGAAAGGTTGTTTAGATACTTTGCTGTCCTTTGTGCGCGCTTTTCTTTTTCGGTGTTTCGGTTTGTTCCCCAAGTTTTATGGTTGTTGTCCGGCAAATGCCCAGTAGACGTCGCCACTTTAGTAAGACGTGAAAGATCGCGAGCCTCTAAGTATGTGATTCTCATTTACAATATTTCCCCGTATCCATGCCCCTCTTGGTGGTATCTAAAAAAAGTGACGTGGCATTTGCCATCATTTACGTATAGATATATAAAAGTTTCGCCAACTATCACCAAGAATATTACATATCTTGCACTCGTATGACGAACACCTAGTTTTATTTTTTTTTCGTTAATCTCCGACTTTTTTTTTGCCATTATGCTATTTCAAATTCTACTCCTCCCTCACCCTTTTTGTGTTTTCTCAACCTCTAACAGTCTTTTTTAAATGCACTAAAGGGACTGAGACATTCCATGACTCATATTCGAAACACAATTGGGATGGCAGTTAAAACGAAAGGCTTTTGACGGTTACATTTTGATCCAGGAAGAAGTGAATTGTGCGATGTATTGTCAATCACTATACTATATGGTCTAGCAACAAACCGCCATTTTAAGCATCGCTGCTGTAAAATAAAACAAATTAGCAGGGACCTTTAAGGTCGAAGCTCTATAGTGCATGAAATGTATTCTAGGGAATTGGTGAGGAAATCGGCGTCTTTACGTGACGTATATTTTTCCGATAAATTTAGCGGGGAAACGAAATGGTTGCATTGGTCACAGTGACGTCAGGTCAGATGACATGGATTGCCTGCTAGGTTCAGCGAGAAAAATGAATTCGTGCCTAGGTCATAAGACGTGACTTTTTCCGCTAAATTTAGCGGGTAACTGAATTAGTGTTTAGGTAACGTGTCGTCAATTTTCCGATAAATTTAGCGGGGAAAATTAGTTGACGTACAGGCAACGTGCCGTCTATTTCCCCGAGTGTTGTAGGTCACGTGGCGTCACTTTCCCGCAAAATTTAGCGGGGAAAATGAATTGGTGTATACGTCGCAAGACATCAATTTTTCTGCTAAATTTAGCGGGGAAATTGAATTTGTCTGTATGTCCTGTAACGTCAGGTCACGTGAAATCAATTTTCCTGCTAAATTTATCTGAGAAACTAAATGCTTGTGTAACTCTCGTGATATCAATTTCCCCGCTAAAATTAGCGGGGAAACGCGCGAAGGACGGACGGACGGACGGTCGATATTTTCGAATTGGGGCGTAGTGTTGAAAAGCATTTCTTTCTTTAATGCCGGTAACAACCATACCCTCGGTATACTGCAACCAAAAGGTACAATGGTCAATGCGACTTGGGGCATTGAGAGTATTGAGTGGAGATTTATTTGGTGGACAGAGACTGTCCTCCGGGTATCATATACTAAAATACTGCAGGGTGTAACATTAACGATGTCGCCTCGCGTAAACCTTAGGAGAGAGCCGTTCCAACTATGACCAGTGGTGACGCTCTCGATGACAATTAGTTTCCAATTTTTACCATGACGATCATCTTTATATATTAACCTCTGAAGGGACCTGCCTATAATGATCAAAATGATATTTTCCACAGGCTGATTTATATGATTTCATTACAACTTCTCGCAATATCTATTTTTGGCGAATTTATTATTACAATAGATATATTATTAGTTCCCACCTGACGACGCAAAGAGGCGTCAGGCCGTAAACAAACTTTTTTAAATATCATCGACAATAGCCTCTGTTTACTCCATTAAAATAAACATTTGTTGCTCAAAATGAAGGTCAACCTTTAGTCACGGGATGCTCCAAAATGAACACCAGCAGAGGTTTCACATCGTCGCACTAAATAAAATGCTTACTGCGGGTACGTTTTAAAGGACAATACTGCAAAAAAAATAACTCACTGCCTTACTTTTATTGTGTTTGGAATGGTTTGGTTCGTTTACTTGTGTGATAATTATGATTATTTTTAATAATATTTATTAGATCAAACCGTAGCACTATAAGATCTAAGTCGATGTGGATTCTTGCATTTACAGAGGAGCACGGTTTGCGTTTTTACCAAAATACTCAAAGTATAAATACTTTTCATTGCAAAGTAGAGAACACGGTTGTGTGGGTTTCTGATATTTATGATGCACTAAACAGTTCAGGCTATGATTTGCGAACTTTTCCGTAAAGGCTGGTTCAGAACTTGAAATTTGTGACCAAGCTCTTTACGATTGCATACGACTGCTTGCGACAAGATGCTTGCTAGGGCAACTGACGGTCGTGCAATGAATCGTAGTGAAAAGCGAGCAGTCGCACAATCGTACAGGAACACATCTGTCTGAGCCATACTTTATTGTTATCGACATCGGTAACAATGGTTTAGGTTCCATTCCCCATATGCGGAACCACATTATATGCTTTCCAATTGTAAATACTGCATATTCCTACCCTCGCATTTTAGTCTCTCTGCAGCAGGCGACTTTGGTGCAAAAACCTCTCAACCTGTAGTTTTCATTGCCGTTCAGTCTGATCAACAATAATCATGATGCATAATATAGCGATATCAATACTTATTGAAAGCGAAACACTTGGTTGAACTATTTCCACCACAATTACTGATGATATCAGAGACAAAATAAAACCACTCTGTGCAGAATATCACGTAAGCATTCCAGGTCAATTCCGTTTGTCATCACTGAAAAACGCAGATGACCTAATTTTATCTAGAAAGAAAAGTAGAACAGCCCAGGTGAGACAGTCTTTCCGGCTATTAATTTTGCCTCATATTATGGGCCTTAAATAGCACGAAGATGTCAAGGTGTAGCAAACGTGACCCGTTTTCGGCCGAATGTCTGTGCTTCTGGAGTCTAATTTGCCAAACAAGGGCCAAAGTTTTTCTTTACCGCTGGTAGTTTGGCTGTTGTCTGGCGCCTGTGGACCTGAATCGCCAAACAAATGCCAGAGTTCGCTTCCTTTCTGATTTTTCCGTTATCATGTTGTAACTTTTGGCTTAAAGTGCCAAACATCAAGTTAAAGACGACGGGGGGACGTCTACGACAGGTCCCCCCGTCGTAGATGGACCGGCTCCGTGGTGCGGGGGTGCCGTCGCGAAGGGCCCTGCCCGGGTCGCTCTACTAAACTGCTGCCCAATCGGTCCCTGCCTGGTCCGATTCCTCCCAAGAAGTCACACGTGCAAGGATATGTTTAAAACGTGTTACTGTTCTCGGGTGCCTTGGCTGTGGGCCTTGCTGTCGCAGTCGTCGTCCGGGTGTCTTGCCCGTGCCTTGTCGGAACTGTCGTGCTCTCTCACACGCGCCGGGCCGCCGGCCACCGCTCCTGCCCCCTCGCGCGCCGTCGTCCTCCTCGGCTTCCCCCCCTCCCCCCCCCCTCAAGGCCCGGTCTTCGGGGGGGGGGGGGGGGGAGGTGTTCACTGGTCTTGGCCGAGGAGTTGTTCCATCTCGGCCATGATGGCGTCGTCGTAAGTCGAGGGGTACGGAGGGGCTGGTGGACGACACTGGCCCGATGGCTTGTGCCGGAAGAGGTGGTGGCGGCCGATGATGTGGGGGCAGTCGTGGTGGCGGGTTCGATGGCGGCGGCTGCGGCAGTCGGTGCGGCGGCACGGTTTTCGGGAGGCCGGGCTGGCTGGACGGAGGCCAAGGCAGCGGGAGCCAGGAGGTCCGGGCGGCTTGCCCTCAGGGTCTGGACCGCTGCCGCCACGTTGTCTGGGAGGGGCTGTGCCTTCAGCAGGTCGGTATGGAGTCGACCTGCTTCGTGGGTCTCCAGGTGTATTATTGGGACCCCGCACAGCAAGCAGGTGTCAGGCGTTCCGAAGACCCATGGCGCCGCCGGCTGCGTGTGGCCACGGAACGGGAGTGGGACTTGGTGGTCGGGCTGGCCAGGCGTTGGTCTGGGTTGGTGCTTCCAACGCCGGCCCTCCTTCCTCCCACGCCGTTCACGTGGCCACGGTGTGGCAGGGGGGCCGACTCCAGCAGGTCCCCCCGTCGTAGACGGACCCGCCCCTTGGTGCGGGGGTGCCATCGCGGACGGCCATGTCTGGTGCCACGATGTTGCTGCGGACGGCCCTGCCCCGTGCCGCGCAGGCCTGCCTGCTGCCTGGCTCGCGGTACCTGCGGAGCCCAGGCGGCGTTGGCCCGCTCCGCCGCCCGGCCATCCTCGGTGTTGATGCCTACCTTGGGCGGCCGCCCCGAGGGTTTGTTCGATCGGACCACTAGGGTGCAGCCGCTCCGGGGCCTGGCCCGTCCGGTGGGCCTCCTGGGTATGGCCCCATGGGGTGGTTTTTCCAAGGAGGCATCCTGTGTAGAAAAAACACGGTCAGAACACCGGAAAATCATCACTTTCTGTGGCCGAATGTGGCGGCGGCGGTAGTTTTCATTAACTATGTTCCACATCGTGGCGTTAATACCCCTTCAAGTACGCGATGTGAACTGGAGCCGACTCCTCATTTGTATAACACTGAGTGAGTTTATAAGTAAGCCGTGACATTCGCGTCTTTACCTCATAGGACCCTTCCCATCTATGAGCAAGCGATGCGGCGAAACCACTAGCTGCGTTACTAAGAGGGTGGGTTCTTCTCAGGACCAATCACCAGCTTTGAATTCCAAGTGGCCATGGCTCTTGTCATACTGCGCCGCTTGCTCGATCCTTGCGGCATCAAGGTTCTCTCTAGCATCGTGCAGCGCTCCAGAAAAGCGGTTCGTTAGCTGTTCCGCGTACCTAGAGAGCGGGTGTCCTGGTGTTCCTTGGTTGCTCCGTAACTTGTTCTCCAGCGGAGACGATATCTCTTTACCCAGGTTCAGAAACGCTGGCGTGAAACCAGTCGATCTGTTCAAGGTATTCCGGATGGCAAAACCCATCTCAGCGATGTGCTCATCCCAGTCTCGGTGTCTTTCCTTTAGCGCGATCAGCATGCTTTTGACATTGCGATTCACTCGCTCTGTGATATTGGCTTGCAGATGGTACGGTATTGTCCTCTTGTGGTTTATGCTCAGCGCCAATCAGGAGTCCACGAACACTTTACTAGTAAAATAACTAGCGTTACCACTAATGAGACACCCGGGTGTGCCGAAGCGAAGGAATTTATCTAGTAACTTTTATTAGATCCTCTCTGAAACCAGCTTCCTCAGTGCGTACAGCTCTGCCAACTTTGAGAAATGATCGGTAATAACCAAGAGGTGCTGGTTTCCCCGAGGACGTCTCGGCAGTGGGCCTATGATGTTGCAAGCAACGATCTCCAGCGGGCAGTGACGCTCCACCGACTGCATCAATCCCGGAGGCTTGCCCCCTCTGGGCTTCGCTTTCTGGCAGGCTGGACAGCTGCGGGCGTATCGGAGTGCGTCTTGCCTCATCCCCGGCCAGGTCGCGGCGCGGCATAACTTATGAAAAGTCTTGCTGCTACTGCCATTACCTGCCAGAGCCGAGTCGTGTAAGTACCCGATAAACCTCTTCCGTAGCTTTCTGGAAATTACCACCCTGAATGGAGACTCATCACCTTCCCCTTCATCGATCGTTGGGATGTAGCGAAGCAATAAGCCGTCTTCGCACAGCAGATATGAATCAAATTGATCATTAACTCGACCGCCAGCCTTCCCGGTGTCAACCGCAATTTCCGCCAGTTTACCCAACACCCGCTGACAGAAACCATCTGCTTTCTGGGCCTCAACAAGCTCTTTCTTGCTGATCACTTCACACCAAGCGACGATCCTTTGCTCCTTCGTGCCGCGCGCTAAGGCTGCTACGAGGGCCGGTTGCTTCGCCTCCTCCCAGCCGTCCGTGAGGGACCTCACCCCTGCACCCGGAGACATTCTCCTGTTCTTCCCGTGCTTCTCGTTACACTCTGGTTGCGTAACCTCCTCCCAACCACCATCCTGGGGCACCCGAGAGAGCGCGTCCACGGCCTTGTTGGTGGATCCCTTTCGATACTCAACCTTGTACAAGTAGCGCTGCAAGGTTAGTACCCAGCGGGCCAGCCTTCCCTAGGGCTCTTTTAGCCTCTGAATCCAGGTAAGTGCTGTGTGATCAGTCTGAATAACGAAAGTCGTACCGTCTAAATAGAGGTCGAACTTCTTCAGAGCAAACATGGCGGCCAACCCCTCCTTTTCCGTCACGTTGTAGTTGCGTTCCGATGGTGTGAGCGTTCGACTAGCGAATGCCACAGGGCGTAACTGTCCATCATGCTCCTGTAGCAATACTGCTCCAACACTGTAGTCGCTCGCATCTGTCTGCACAACAAAATGCCGATTAAGATCTGGTAACCGAAGGCCAACACTGCTGTCGCTGTCATCGTCCGGGTGTCTTGCCCGTGCCTTGTCGGAACTGTCCGTGCTCTCTCACACGCGCCGGGCCGCCGGCCACCGCTCCTGCCCCCTCGCGCGCCGTCGACCTCCTCGGCTTCCCACAAGGTGTAGCCAAACGTGACCCGTTTTCGGCGGAGTCTGTGCATCTGGAGCCTCATTTGCCAAACAAGTGCCAAAGTTTTTCTTTACTGCTGGTAGTTTGGCTGTTGTCTGGTGCCTGTGGACCTGAATCGCCAAACAAATACCAGAGTTCGCTTCATTTCTGAGTTTTTCGTTTTCATGTGGTAACTTTTGGCTTAAAGATCCAAACTTGAGCCTGATCTAGGCCCATGTTTCAATTCCCATCTACCGCGCGTCACTCATCTTCCTTTGTGCAATAACCTAAGTTCCTACATTATACCAACACTGCAACTTGAAATTCGTGGCAAAATAGACTAAAGGTGCCATGCAATGCACTGAACAGATGCAACAGACCACAGATGCATAAATGAAAAAACAAAATTCCAGCAGAAAGAAAAACACGCAGGCTGAACTGCATAAATATGCCCCTCATAAAGTTTATCGCGCGTAAAATAAAGGACTTCATGCTTACGGCCTAAAGAAATGACCGGTTTTGCGTAATATTTCTTACAGCAGGCGCCCCATTTCTCGAGTTTCGTCGATCATAAACGCACTTCTTGTTGAAAATTCGGGTTTGCTTCATCGTGGCAGACATGCATGGCGAGCAAAGTCGGTCGATGTCTTATGGGCCAGCGAAAGGTTTTCCTCTAACAATTTTCTTTCCGAGCCGCTGGAGTCTCTCACTCTGGGATTTTGTGTCGTCTAAGAGGCAGCCTTTCTGGTCGGCAACTGCGCCCTGCTTTTAGAGCTAACCGATGCTGTCGTCGAAGTAGTGAGCCATATTTTATGGCTTCTCTAAAACTCTCTGCGGAAGCCCTGTGTTTTTTGCTGTAATAAAGGGCTTCAGAATTTTTTCGAGACGTTATTGTTCATTGAAAACAATTCTTGCTCTCATAGCCGTGCGCTATAATTTTTTTCTTTTCTTTCCCCAGGCCGTTTTTGGTGCCGCTCGAGCGATAACGATGTGTTTTAGCTGTTGTTTTTATTTGTGATGGTGCTCTGAGTCCACTTAATGGACTCGAAAGAGCACGTCGACAAAGTTACTTAACTGTTAGTTGTTCAAATACTAATAAATGGCTGATGTTTTTGTTTATATGTTTGCGTTGAACGTCTTAAACACTGCTACTTTTTGTAGCGCTTGCTACGCCTATCTGCATACTTATCCAATAATTATGCATATAAAATTACATCACCTTAACACAATAAAGTTTTCGAAATTTACAAAAAAAAGAAAATCATAATTATTTTAATATTTTTTTAGGTTAAGCTCGCATAACGGACGCATAGCTTTTTTCCCATTAGGGGAATAAAAAAACAAACAGGTGTATATAGAGTGCTTTGGAGAAAATTTAAGAAATATTGTCGCACGAAAACATATATACAATTCTAACCACATTTTGGAGTTTCACAAAAATATGAAAACGTTTAGCAATTAACCCTCATTATTATTTGCATCCTCAACAAACACAGCGGACTAACGCAGAGAGCCGTGCCGTGTGTTTGTAACATTTCAGGTATCAAAGTGCTCTGGGCTAATGTTTTTTTTTTTTTTTTTGGCACCTAAGGGCCCGTGGAACACCAAAACGTGAAAAATATAACGAGACTTCATATTATATGTTCATACTCTGGTTATTTTGGCCCTAAGCTCGCCATAGAAGGGCCACAGTTGCCTGGTAGTTGGCTTTATTTTTATTTACTGACCCTCACTTCTCGAAAAAAAAAAAATAGAAAATTTGGCTTCACTTCGGGTTGTTCGGATATCACCAGGCAACGTGTTGCCTAAACTGACCAAAAATTGTGCCAGATCTGATTGCAACCTCTTCTAAGTCTCCGTCTCCGTCACTAACATCATGAAAATTTCTCGCACAATTAAGTTTGACCGGAATCACTCTCAACCAGCGAGAAAAGTTCGCCATCTGATTCATAATATCGTTCGAGGTTGATTACATAAACAGGTCCAGCAAGTAGTCCAGACTCACAGTGGACGAGCTTGTACGTGTGGCGTGAGGTGTTCTCTCGCACTCGATACGGACCATCCCACCTGTTTACCAGAAAAGCTGTGAAACCTCTGGAGGAATCACTAAGTGGGTGCGTCCGTCAGAGTGCGAGATCTCCAACATTAAATTGCACATCCCGATGGCCTCGATTGTACCGCTCACCCTGCTGGAGCCGTGCGATATCCAAGCTTTCATGGGCATCACGAAGGATGCTCCTGAGTCTGCGTCATAGACTTCCTGCAAAATGACCGTTTGAGCGAGCAGCGTCAGGATTGTTGGTCGTGAGAGTGTTTTCCAGCCGGAAAGTGTGCCCTTTTCCAAAATTAAGACAGGCGGGCATAAAACCGGTAGACTGATTAACGGTTGTGCGTGTTGCAAACGCAAGCTCTCGACGTTTTGCATTTCAGTCATGGTGACGCTCGTGTGAGCTATTAGCATCAATTTTAGGTTCTGGTTGTCCCGCTCTGTTATATTAGCTTGTGCGTGATAAGGAGACGTCTGCCTATGATGTATGCCCAGTGCGGCACAGGATTTACGGAAAACTGTGCAGTGTTGTCTCTATAATAACCACTGTTGTCGCTAATCAATTTCGCTGGAAATCCGAAGTGTGTGAACGTCTCCATCAGAAAAGACAAAATTTTCTTGGTCGTCAGCTTTCGCACTGCAAATAGCTCCATCCACTTTCTGAAGTGATCCGTGGCAAGCAACAGGCACTGTTTGCCACGCGGATCGCGTGAGAAAGAGCCCGTGACGTGGGCAGCAGCGCATTCTCATAGAGATCGACTCACGACTGGCTGCGTGAGACCAGGGCGTTTACCTCCAAGAGGTTTGGCTAACTGACAAACCGGGCGTAAACGAGCGTACCTCAGCATTTCTTGACGAATGCCTGGTCAAATAGCAGTACGGCTTAACTTTTCAAATGTCTTGAACCCCCTACGGTGTTAAGCCAGGGCAGAGTCATGGTAGTATCCAATGAAAGAAGTGCGAAGTCGTGGCAGTATCACGGCTTGAAAGGGTGTATTTCCGAAGCCACCCTCATCGTCCTCAATATGAGATATAAATACCGCAGAAGCAAGCCGTCTTCGGCCAAGAAGCTCGAGGCAAAACCTGTTTCAGCGTCTCTGTTGTGACGTCAGGCACCTGAAGACAACCACTCGGAGACCCTGCGACAAAGTCCATCGTACTGCTGTGCTTCACGAAGCTCATCTCGGCTGATCAAAATTCCCAGCGCGAACCAGCATCTATCGCAGCAACGACATTGCCATACTCGTGCACGTGCCCTTCGCGCGACAAAGCGTCTGGGACTTAGTTTTTGTGAACCTAATTTGCGCACAGTGGTGTAGTCATATTTTCTTAAGGGTAAGTGCTCAACGTGCCAGTCTTTCTGCCGGATTCTACAGCCGTTGAGGCTAAGACAAGGCGGCATTATCCAACTGGATCACAAAGCGCGCGCCATCCCGATACATATTGAATTTCTTCAGTGCTAATAGGATGGCTCGGCATTCGAGCTCGTATATATTGCAGTTCCGTTAAGCTGCTGGAAATGTATGCCTAGCAGACGCTAGGGGTCGCAAGACGTCGTCAAAATCTTGCTGCAATACATATATTCTGTTTTAGCAATACATCTGGACAGGTGGAGGAAAGCAATTTCCCGTGGTTCCGTCCAACGCCACTTGACGCCGGTGCGCAGCAGTTCGTTGAGATGCCGCGTTATTTCTGCACGGTGGGGGATAAACTGGTGGTAAAATCCAACCATGCCCTTAAATCGCTACTACCTCATTGTATCATGTGGGGGAGGAAATTCGGTACTGGACTTCAACTTTTATTCCTTAGGGCGAATCAATCAATCGTCGATTAAAAATTCGAGCATGTTAAACTTAGATGTTGCCAGTTTCAATTTTCCCGGATGAACAGTCGAACCTGCATTCAGCATGCGCTCGTGAATAGTTGGAAGGTGCACAATTTGATCTTCAAACGAGAGTGAGAAGACAACTACGTCATCCATGTATACTATAGCGTAGATGTGTTGTGCGTCTCCGAGCAGGATGTTCATAAGGCGTTGGAACGTGGCAGGAGAGTACTCAAACCAAAAGGCATGCGCATGATCTGGTACAAGCCTATGTAGCGAAGTGAATGCTGTTTTCTCAATGTCAGCGCGTTTTACCTCTATCTGGGGGAAACCTCGAATCTAGCCAAGGGTCGTGAATAAGCTAGCGTTTCCCAAATTGTACCTGATCGACTCAATGGAAGTGTACGGGTACGCGTCATGAAAGGTTTCCGCATTCGGGGGGCAATAGTCGACGCAAAGCCGAGCCATTCAATCCTCTTTGGAGGCATGGACGATTCGGAAGGCCCAAGGGCTCTGCGACTCACGTACTGCCCCCGTATGAATCATCTTTTGGAGCGCCTTGTCCAGCAGGCCTCGCCTTTGTACGCTGATCGGTCGAGGGTTGCAGCATGGTGGCAGCGTATTCCTGGTATCAATTGAATGCTTCAGCACGCAGGTTCCTTCGGGGTTCTCCGTGAACATCGGGTAAAAATCCTCCAGGAGTCTTTGAATACGTCGTATTTTGATGGCCCCTAGCAGGACACTTGTGCAAATAATCGCTTACAGCACATGGGAGTCAGAAAGCAGGCGTTGTAACGCCAATGTTATGCACACTAACGATACAATTCCGTCGTCTGGTAAACGGGATCAGTTTCGCGTCACTACCGAACAAGTAGACTTTGTTCGGAAAATTAAGAACCAGGTTTTCCCCGAAAATAAAATATCGACCCAAAATAATCTGTTCCATGAAACTAGTTAAGCAAACGAAATGCTGATGGCGTTTGTTTTTTCGTTAACCCCAATCAATGACCTCACGGCATGACTCGCGGGAATTTCTGGTCCTAACGCTAGCTGTAAGCGCACGTTAGACTCGCGCATGTTAGCTTTGTGCTTTTTGCAGCGATCAATCAGGTAGTCCCGAAGAAGCGACGAACTTGCAGAGGTATTAGTCAGCGCTGCCACACCTATTCCGAGCATAGCGACTGTCATACGAGGCTCACTTAGCTCAGTGCAGGCTGGATTTAACGTACCGATGGAAGACTTGCCGGGTTGTCTGTGGTCACCATGGCCGGCAGGCGTTCAGGAGCTAATGCCGTCGGCCGTACTCCTTTCCCGAGGCTTCGGGACTGTTTCGCCGCAGGTCGGTGCAGTCACCCTGGAAGTGGCAATGGCGACTGCAGCCGAAGTAACGTACCGAGTTGCCATGATCAGTGCCGTGCGTCGGGCTTGCCAGCGCTTTTCGTTGAGGCCTTTCGTACTTTCCCTCTTTGCACCAGCGATCCGCGCCTCGGTTGGCATTGCGGGGGGAGGACCTTGAACGACTTTCACACTGCCGTAGTCTGAATGCAGCCGGTTGCGCACATAGCCGGGGTCCGAACCAGCGAGTGGTCTCCCGCGCTCCCTTCGCCCGAAGGCGCAGGAGTCCAGCGCCCCGGGGGGGGGGGGGGGGGGGGGGGGCAGTGAGCATTATATAGGGTTTGGCGCTGAGGCGTACTTCTAGACCTGGGAGCTTTCCAGCCACATGACGGGTTGAGAACTTCTTTAGGTGGCGGTTGGGGCTGATACTGGAGCTTGGCCAAAAGCGCCTCTTGTATGCCATGAGCGTCCCGGGCCACGTGATCAAGAGTCGGATATGTGCGGCCATGCAGATAGCGCCGGATTCTTGGGTGTCTCTGCTGCACGACACGAGCAAGCCTGTCCGACTCCAACGTTTTTGGGCAGGCTCTGTCATAGAGCTTCTGCATAGCACATACATATTCGACGATGGTCTCCGGATGTTGATTCCGGCGTTCCAGATCTGGCTGGACTCGAGAATGCTATCCAGGTGGAAGAACTTCGTCTTGGATCTTCTGCCGGAACTCTTTCCAGATGATGAAGGAAACAACGATGAGCCACTAGCGCGCGCCGCTTGCCTGGAACGCCACGGGAAGAACCCGCGCGAGTGCGTATTCGTCCGAGGCTCCCGTGGCGAGCTTATAGGCCGCAGCTCTGCCAAAAAGTCGATCACAGACTTCCGGTCGTCGTAGCCCGTGTACGACGGGATTGGCACCTGAGGCTGTGGCCGTGCCCTTGAGGCCCGTGGCCAAGCAGGGCCAGGCGTTGCTCGACCATGCCGCAAATGTTGGTCACCCAGCCTTCATGTCCGTGGCCGCCGGGTCAGGCACCTCTCCGGTTTCGTCCTGGTATGCGACGGGTTGATCGTGGGTCTGTATTGCAGAATCTACCACAGGAAAAATAAAAAAAAAAGGGAACAAAAGAAAACACAAATTAACCGGCAAAGAACGCGAGATAAATGTGCACAGGAGCAATATACACGACGGCCAAGCCGCGAAGGCAAAAGCGGCGTCCGGTGGCCGAAGCCTAGTTCAACGACCACATAGGCCCGTCGGGCGTGGCAGAACAAAAATAACGGGCCAAAATGCCTAAAACCGGCTAAAACCCTGCGATCCAACTCGCGAGAGTGAAGTGGGCCTCGCGCGAAGCATCATATTGCCGCGCGCGCAGCAGGCCAAGCTGCGCGCGCGGCAATATAATGTAGTGTTTGGTGCGTACTGCTCACCCGGAAGAAGGACCAACATGGCAGATAGCAACAAAACGCCCCTTTATCCTTGTCAACCGGCCAACAAATTCAAGCCCCTCCACACTCTAAAAAAGTTTTATCTTACACCCATTTGTCCCAGTGGGGCTTGATAACGCTGCGATATAACTTATTAAACTGCTAAGTACTTATCAAAGTCGAAAAAAAGAAAACAATAATTTGTTTCCAGTAAAACAAAAAAAAACTTAAATCTTTTTTTTGTGTCCATAGTGACACGCACCATAGCTTTTTTAATAAGTTGTGACACTCGGCTACGGAGCCGCTCGTGAAAGGTAGTACCTTCGATTCGATATGAGTGCACTGTTCGTCGAATTGAAGATTTGGTGTGTATTATATGAGAAAAGGGCGTAAGTATTCCCCCACCTCCTTATTTCTGAGAGTGCAGCTCGTGCGTGGCTCGCGCTCAAGGCCGGTGCGGTGGGCGCCGAGCGCGAGGCCCACAATATATAAAGCACATTGAATTATTCTGTCATAATAAGTGATCCGCAACCCAAGGCGGGAATCAAACCCCGGAGTGTGCAATCCGGATTCCGACACCTTAGCTCGGCACCATTAGGAGAAAGCGAAATGAAGAGTAAGCAGCTAGCTGTACTAAGCAGGACTTTAGGGATTCTGTAGTAGTAGGTGACTGCTGCAGCGTGCACTAAACTTTGAAATGAACAAGACATAGCTCCCCACGTGATCGGATCTTACTACCTCATGGGTACTAGATAAAGTTAAACGTGTCTCGATAATTCTAATAAACCCCAGAAAAGGGGGGGGGGGGGGAGATTAGTGTGGCATGCGTCTAAAGCATTCGAAACCACTCAGACCATTTAGTAACCATTTATAATAAATCGCAACACATGCATAAGGCTGTAGGATATATCCTGCGATGCGCAGGTTTTATTTGAAAATCAAGACTTCATTTTGTGTTCATCTCTTAAAAAAATTGTTTTTGTGTTGTGTGTGTGTGTGTATGTGTGTGTGTTTGTGTGTGTGTGTGCGTGCGTGCGTGCGTGTGTGTGTGTGTGTGTGTGTGTGTGTGTGTGTGTGTGTGTGTGCGTGTCATCTACGTGTACATCCTTTTAGTTGATCCTGCCGTGTAAAAATCTACTTTATCCTAACGCCTTCCGAATACTTTGTGGAGCCTAAAAGTGTTGTTTCTGCCTTCCTCATGCTCAGCGACTTTGAGGTGATGCGCCAGGAATTTCGAGATTAAATTACGCGAGCACAGATATTACTCCTCTTCCACTCCTCCTTTCTCTACGGGTGTCCGGAACTAATTACATGCCATCACCCCGGTGAGGTTTGGGCTATGTTCCTTTGATGTTACGCACGGTAATGTTGAAGTCATCCATTACTGTGGAGATACAACCGTGTCACTGGAGCTTTAATGCCGAAGAGCTATAAAAACAAGATTCTGGCGCTTATACTATAATTATTTTCATAATTTCAACACCCTTCTACCGTAAATGTTTTTCAGTTATTTTTTTTTTCTTCTTTTAAAGCCAGCTTTTGTGTTGAACGAGCGACCAACGAATAAATTCTTTCAAACAATGAAACAAAACTTGAAATAAAAAAAAAAACACATGTTTTGATTAATATTGTGTTGCAGATATTTTATATGGTCTTGGGGCGCTAAAGCGATGTGCCGGCTTTTTTTTTCAGTTTCGCTGTTTTTGATTGCAGAAGAGTCCACGGGCAAACGCCAGTTATCATGTCATGTTAAAGAATCTAGATATTCTAATGTTAAAAAAGCGCTTGCCCTTGTTATGAGAAAAAAATTTCATCACCAGCTGCTCAGTACCGTGTAAAATACTTTGTCCGCGGTGTTTGGAGAATAACAAATATTTCCCAGAAAACATGGTTCATTTATATGCTTTGCGTTTACCCTTGAGAGTTCCATCCGAAAAAAAATCGTTGACAAAACTAAGGGTACATTGATTAATTATTCATTAAAAGCTAACGGCTCGCGTTGGGGGTTCCTGGTGCAGAAACTATAGTTTCTCAGAGTTTCCATAATTATATTGTTTTTCTTGTTAAAAACAAATACTGAAGCAAACAAGAGGTTCGGCTTAATCATCAGCGTACTCATGAGGTTTATCTGGATTTATTTCCGTTTTGGATCCGTGAACTGCTTATTCGAGACTGCCTTATCAAAGCCGCCGGCACCAAACACAGCAAAGACAGCATAAAAATGTAATAAAAACTAAAATGTATATTGTTTTTATCAATATTTCTTCCTGTACGAGATTACTTTTACCATCGTTGCCCTTTATTACCTGTATTTGTTTCCCACCCTCCCGCTGTTCCCGTTCTTGACACGAACTACACTTGCCTTTACCTAGCTCAGCATTATCGTTCAGTGTATCGTTTTTTGTTTTGTTTTGTTTTTATCGGCCTGTCGATTTTGTTTTTTGAACATCCGCTCTTATCCGCGAGTTCTCGTGCCATGTCTGCGCGGTCTTTTCGGAAAGCGCAGCTACATCCATCCTGCAACCTTCCGTACCTTCAAATCTCCTGGGATTTTTTTTTTTATTTTGAAATTTGTTTTTTGTATTTGTTGTAGAGGGAATGAAAAGGCGTCCGGGGCCGCACTTAAATTAACGAGATGAAAAGCACATTTCCTAGAAATCATTCACGTATATTTTTTGTCGTCCCAGCGTTCCTGTGCAATTTGTATTTCCAGGTTTCTTATCATTACCCTAAGCTCGTTAGTCTCAACAAGTTATGTGTATATTTATTTAGTTATCTTATTTTCCAAATGGACAATGTCTTTACTGGTCCTTACGCGCCAGTTAGTGTCTGGGTCATGAAACAGTTTTCTGCATTTACAAATTATGCACTAAAAAATGGGGAGGGGGGATTTTTCTTTTTTTAAATTTCACATACACTTAAAAGTAAATGCTTGCGCTTGAACAGGGCTTAGGGTGTGTGTGTGTTTTTGTGCGTGTAGATTGGGGGGGGGGGGGGTATTACGCTCACTCAATGGCAGGGCGAGATTTCGTTTTCGAACTTTACGCGTTCGTTTACCTGGGAGTCGCAAATCCGTCACGTAAGGTCTCGTGTAGAAAACAAATGATATTGGGCTCTTAGTTTCTTCTTTCCTCCGCTTTCGTTTACAAGTATAAAGTGGATAAGTGTTGGCGTATCTGGTGGTAAATTTGTTTACCGGTGCCAAAGGTGGCGAAAGCCGGTTTGCAACATGCTCCAACTCTGTCTTATAAATATGGAAACCTGAACTTCGTGGATACTTGAACAGAGTAAAAAACACCCCTATAGGGTTTGTTTGCTTATAGCAGTAGAAGGTAACGACGTGACGGAAGTAATGACGAAATCCAACATATCTTATAATTTCCTGCTGTTTAAATATTTAGTATATTAGACGTTAACTGCTTTGTATTATGGAGATATTACCTCCATTCATTTTCCAATGGCACGCACTGGAGCAAGTGTCAAAATTCTCTGATGAAAATGAAGATGCATCAGCCGCGTCTCAGGCACAAAGCAGTATTGCAATTGTGGGTACAATTGAACTGCATTTTAAGAAGTACAAAACTTGATTGATTGATTGATTGATTCTTAAATCGCATCTGGCATATCAGAGACATTCTGCGTGTGAGTGCCTCTAATCCTGTATATGTTGGTAATTATATCAGCTCGAACGTAAGAATTATAACCATGTTGAGTAAACCTGAGACTGGGGCAGAAATGAACATATAAGTCGAAGGAACAGAAAAGGACAGGACGACGTCTCAAACTCACCTACCAAGTGTACTTAGGGCGCCTCCTTATATAGCCCACAATCAGCCACCACCAACAGAAAGGGTAAACCTCTGACCAGTTCAAACGCCAAACCCTCCAATCAACCACCACCGACACGAGGGGAGACCCTCTAAACAGTCTAAACACCAAACCCTCCTATACACATAGTAGTACTATGGACGGCCCTCATGCCGATGAGTTTGAGTTTGAGACGTCCTCTTGTCCTTTTCTGTTCCTTCGACTTATATGTTCATTTCTGCCCCCGTCTCAGTATTATTCAGCACTGTTAACATTCACCAGCTATATACCACATACTATATTATGTCAGAATTTTACTTGAACACAAAAAAAGAAAGGCGAGAAGAGGACAAACAGCTGACTAACAAAGGTTTTTTAGTGTAAATTTCTTCCTTGCGCGTTTCCGTCTTCATTCAGAGGCCAATGTAGAGCAGAATAAACGTATTACATAAATAGACTTATTGCGCTAATAAAGATTAATACTGATAATTACACTTATACAAAATGATAAAAAAAAACAATCACACAGAAATACCTAAAACATATTGGTTGTGAACTAACCCAACACGCTCGTGCTGTTGTTGTTCGGGCGTGACATTTCGTAGGTATTGTTTTCTTTTTTTGTGAACGGCAAAAGATGGGGTGTTGACGCAACCTTCCGCGCGTTCCCCGATAGCAAGCGCCTCGAGCTTCTCGCGTGCATGAGGCTTGATGTTACTTGCAAGGACGGTTGCGGTGTTATTAGCTGCACTGCACTCGCATGTCCTGCAATGATCTGCCAGGTGTCCGACCGCTGTTTTCTTAAGGGACACTGCACGCTACGTCGAAGTGTTACTTCAGTAGTTCGCACTTGGCGTTTCGCACTTTATATTCATTTCATTCGTGTCTAACTCCTTTTGAAATAATAATGTGTTAGGCCCCTACGAATCTATTTTTTTTTTATGAATAAAACGATGCATATGTAAATCCTTCCTTTTTTAAGTTATTTTTGTTTTTAAAACTCGTCTTGATTTATTATAAATAAACACAATCTTCAACGCACTTCACTTCGGAGACGACACTAATGTGATTTTTGAAAGTGTTCTCATTCACCTATTTTCCTGTAGGAACTATTTTACAACCAATAAAAATCTGTTTTTGCCATCAAGATGAGGTATGACTCATACTTCACTATTGCTCCCAGCAACCTTCCTTCCTACCCAGGGGATTACCCACGGGAGCATCAAGGGCATAGACAACAAACATACCTATCAGCTTTCCTTGCTGACTCACACCTAGCGCGAAATAACTTGATCTCAAAAATCGCGCCGGGCATCAATCATACTTATAATAAGCTAATTTGTAAAACAAATCCTTGTATAGACCCTTCCAACGCTTATCACCTGGGCGGAAAATGCTGAGTCACTCAGCTGTGGATGCACGCTCAGCGTTTGATATGCCGCAACACAGAGCTATCGCGCATGCTCCGAAGGCGTTCCACAGCCCAGCCAACGAATATGGCAGCGCGCAGAAGGCGATTTTTGGAAAGGTCCATAGCTAGAAAAGTTATATAGTCAAGAATGCATAGAATAAAAGATTTCAAACTTGTGATGTCCGCGGACATGCAAAGCATGCAAAATACAGTCCTGTCTGCGCGCTTGGTCCACAACGGTGATGGTAATGGTTGACATAGATCACTCATAATAACGCAATGATAATGGTCATTGTAACTGTTACAATCGAATTATTTCAAACCAAAAATTTTTGTCCACTAGTGCTTTACCTCAGGACCTACTTTAGTGACCTTCACGGAAGTCAAGGCTTCCGGACACTCCTCGACATGCGAGTATTACGCAATAAAAACCAAGAACACGAAAGCCCATGCTTGTTTATGCCACTCTGTACAGGCGACACCTGTGCAAGCGCACCTTCCGCACCTCACTTCTCAGAGCCGAAGCAAACTTTGAAAGGATATACGTACCAGGACCTCTTAGTCCTTTCATCTGGAGTCCAACGTCCCGGCTGCCTTTGATTTAGACTCTCTCCCTCAGTCCACTTCAAGTCTCGCTTTTCATCTTTTGTCACCTCACACTTTTCTTTTGCGCTTACCTGCAGGTGGGCATCACGTATAGGAAACAGTGGGTCGTACAATTTATACCCGGCAGTCCTTTCTTTTCCTTCTTAGAGTATAACAAAAAAAAACACATATAAACCAACATACTACCTCCAGCGTGACCCAACCAGCGCAAACGCCGCGTCGTTTCTGTACATATACGTGTTTGCAAACATCGACTGGCCACCAGTTTCTCACTCGAGTTGGATTCACGGGCTCAATCCTTTTGTTGGGGGCCTTCCGCCTTTGTTTACGGTGGGTTTATGTTTGCGTGTTCCGCTCTAGCGATTGTGTTTTCCTTTGTTTTTGTATCGCTTCTGTTTTGCTCGATTCGGCTTTACTTGAAGCAACGTGGATTGGCTTGACCTCCGATTGGCTTTGACTGGCCTTTCCTTGTCTCAGGAGCGCGGGACTGACTTCAGTGCTCTTCGAACAAGTCGATCGATCGGGAGCTGCACCCTGAGAACTCCAAACTACGCTTGGTAGGTTAATCGCGCGGACGCTGGGCAAGTGGCTACGGAGTTTGCTTTTTTTATTTTTTTTTTATCTTTTATTGCGGGGCATTATTTTTGTTTAAGCGGTCGCCGCTGATGCTTCACGCGACGACCAACAAAATATGAGAAGCGGCCGTGTTCAGTGACCGCTGCTTTCCTGCTGCCACGTGTTTGTTCTTGTTCCTTTAACGGGCCATTGGACCATCCTCTCGTTATTTTTATAGCAAGGTACTAGCGCTTTTTCCAGTATTTACTCGCCACGTCGGTGCCCAATTTTATGTGATGCACCCTTTTTCGCGTTTTATTAGTCATTTATTTTTCGATCTCTGGCGGTGCTCTAAAACGGATTACGTCCACCACGCTCACAAGTGGAGCGCGCTGTTCGCGAGCCATTCCATGAAACGGGCCGCGGGAGATAGAGTAGCACTCTAATGCGACGCACGTTTTTCCACTTGCGTGGGTCTCTAGTTTTTTTTGTTTTTTTTTAAGTTTTTGCAATCGCTTTTTTTATTAATATATAACATATCTCGGAAAGCTACCTGTTTTATAAAGTACGCCACATTTTATACCGCGTCTGGTCGTATTGTAGAGCAGCAGGCCATCTTGACTGAGTACAATTTTCGTTCTTCATGGTACTTTAAAAGATTATCGATTATCCATACTTTTGCAACGCCGTGATTTTAAATTCAAGGTTCCTTGTTCTTTTTGATCGCGCTAAGATAAGTTCTGAGCAGACACCGAGAGTTTATTTGTCTGAGCTCGTTTTGAAATTTTTTTGTAAATTAGATGTCTTTCTTTCGAACAGAGTAAAAACTATGCTACGTTGTGGACATAATGAATAAATCCCGTTAATTTTCATTCCAGCAAAGTTTGCGTATAAGACTGTTTTTTTTTTAGTTTTAATAATTTCAATGACTCTTAGACCGGTCACATTTCAGGTGTAACAAGGCTTTTAAAGGGTATTTGAGAGGGTTGCCTGAATGTCGCAGATAATCTTTATATATTCGGGATTATTCATCTAGGTGGAAATATAAAGGATATAAGGTTGTATAAAATCTAGAGTCATTTTATTTTAAACAATAACCACAAGGAACTACCAAACATGTCTACAAATTAAAAAAATGGTGGCTTCTAAAAAAAACTCGTTAAAAAGCTTTTAAGCGCCCCGCGACAAAAACAAAATATTGCCAGAGTAGCGATATAGCCTTTCTACGTGGGCGCCGCCATCAATAGTATCGTAACTTCTGCTATGAGGGAAAACATTGTTTTGCTGTCTCCCCACTACTGGGAGCTCACGTTTTAATCGCGACTGTCTGTCAACCTTGTTTTGCCTTTTAAATATTCTCTTTTTACTCGTTCCATTTTTAAATGACTTGTTTCTTCCTCATCCTGCATATTGCATTTCTCAATGACGTGGCTGGCGACGACAGTAAACGAAAAGGGCGTATAGAGTTTCGGCTATCTCTTCTCGTCTGATGTAACTCTGAGCAGCATTTATAGGGAATATAAATTGGTGCAGAAGGCTTTTATATTGCTTTCTAGTTTGCATCATGAAAGCATAGACTACCGTCTAAACTTCTTAGAAACTCACCGCATTACGTTTCTTATAAGTTTAACATTCATTGGAACGACGATTTGGGCGAATATTTCTTGATAAAAATCTATCCAGCTTCATAATACAATTAAAAAAATACGCTGCATGAAGAATAAACAAAAACATTTAAATGAAACAGAGACTTTTACAATTCTTTCAAAATTACGCTATGCTCTTATAATACGAATCATATTCAAATACGCCATGCCCTTCTACGATATGCTTCGTCAAACGAGATGCGTTTTGATACTTGTGAACGCGAGACCATAAAATCAAGAGAATTCCCCAACGTCTTATCTTCAATTTCTTGAAATGTTACGCATACAGGGTTATTTTTGCTTGTCCTTTCGTTTTTATTGAACTAACCTTGGAAACATTACCTCGTTCACAGTTAAATAACCTTTCCATAACGCTCCCAGAGGAACGTTGAGTGCATATTCGAATGCAGTAAGTAAAACATCATCTCACTCACTAAAGTACACTGTCAACGACAGAGACACGTTCAGGTATAGAGAAGCGGTGGCTTAATGTAATGCTTGAATGTGACAAAGTGGCGAAATATTGCGGAGCACGAGAATATATAAAAATATTTATTATTATTTCATGTTTATACACGCGCAATTCCGGATTTCAACGATTGAAATGCAATTTCTGACGCAGTTTTAAAACGTAATTTTTTTGTCTGATGTGAATGTGTTCTGACGCGCTAATGTGAAAGAAAAAAGCGATCCACCCATATTTGGGAGTTTTTATTCTTGCTTCCCCTCGCCAAAACCCACACTAAAGAACTCCGATAAAAAAAAAGGAACCTCGCTATTTGTAGCACGTATTCTTTAAAATGAACTTACGGAAAGCTTAGATACGATTTAAATCAGGCACCAGTTGTTCAAAAATATAATATTTTTCAAAACATAACGTTGTATAAGTATATTATGAAAAGCGATTTGCCGCAAGCTGTGCTTCCAATAGCATGCAAAAAAAAAGGGGGGGGGGGCATACAGGCATGAAACCGACTGCCGGGTTCTGTCCCAGACGTTTCTGTGGCTTCGACGTGGCAAATGAAATACACTGTAGAATAAACTAAGGCAGACATTCCTAGTTCATTCTTCATAAGCAAAAGGGCGTTCTTTAATTTCACTGTACACTATTCGTCAATGTATTTTAACGAAACCTTTGGCTACTCCTATATTTAATGCAATTTGTTTAACACATCCTATTACCAAGTAAACAGGCACATTTAAATTCTGGTATTTCGGCACTCCATTTTGTCTGCGATGATCAACGTTAAAAAAAAAAAAAAAAAAACTTTAAGCTGACGTATAACAAAAAAAATATTTTTTTTTTCGCTTTTGTCGTAGATAATAGAAATTTATCATTAAATCATTACTATTGTCGCCTTCTACAACTATCTGTTAACTCGCTTCATGCCCGCCCATGCGGGTAATTTCTTTTTTAGAGCGGGAGTATATTTCCGCATAATCGTGCAGCTTTTCTAACGTGAGTAATTATTCAACTCGAAAACGCGAGAAATAAAATATATTCATTTTCGATTATAACTTATGTACCTATATTTTACGCGGGATTTCAAAGCTTTCAATCATCCATATTTAGTTTGTTTCGTTTATATTTCTTATAAAAATCACCGTAATAATGAAATGTCTCGCGTAAAGCAAACATAAACCTTACTAAACAATAAAAATATAATGAACTATACAAATCTTTAAAAACGGCACGATCACCGTGTAAAATTATGATATGACCGCTGCCGTGATAGAAGCGGGTGTTTTAAGCAGGTGAGCATTGCCTGAAACGTAACTGATTTGTTTTTTTTATTTTATTTTCATTCGCTTCACTCTTTTACAGTGATTGAAAGACGGGTTTTCTTTTTTTCCGATACCGCACTTGACCCCCTTCCTATACAATAATTTCATGAGTTTGCAAATGCCCATTTTAGAGCTGGATTTTTCGGCGAGATACCAGGGTTCTGTTATAGCTGTTGAAATCGTGCACGCACTTGAAATGTCTATACTCCCGGACGCACTCCAGTTCCCAAATCTAATTTTTTACGGGACAACTGCAATCTAGTGTTTTTCCCGTGTATGTTCGCTTAAGGTTGTACGAAAAAAAATGGCTGTGATCCATCGTTGTTATTTGATTCGTCTTTATTTTTTGTGCCGTGTATAAAGAAACATTAGATTTCATTTTCATTTAAAGGGCCATCTTTTAACTCAGTGCCAGGTTCACAACTCATGACTGCAATTATACATTGGATGACGTAGATGTCTATGAAACGTTACCTCAATATTTTTTAATGATGACCTAATACAGTGATGGGCTTTCGAAATTAAATATCATTCAACAGCATACACCTGTATAAAGGTGACTCAGCCACTCCTAGAGTTTGGTACTCACGGGTCATTATAAAACAGCTAAAAAGAAAGTATTAAAGCCACTAAAAATTGTACTTAGATACAGGTATGTTTTAACTTTTCAGCGTCTTTCATAGAGCTCCGTTAAAATAAGCAAAATAAATGTAGCGAACAAAATGTTCCCCTCTGCTTTTTGAAGCCGCAGGGCTGAATTGTTCGGGAAGATACGAGAGAGAAAGAGAGAGCGCACGTACTTTGCCCAATAAACAATACCAGTTTTTTTTTCGGTACCAGCTGGGCTCAGAAAATAAAATCTAAGGCAATCGAAAATTCTTGCGTAGGCGGAAGGTTAGGTTCGTTACTTATTTATTATGTGATTGCGGAACAATAAAATGCCTACGAGTGATCGGAATTTTACAATACTTCGTTTGATTTGAAGTCCAGACGCAGGCGACTCTACGAGCTGAAGAGACTAATCAAACTGTGTCAAAAGAGCACCGTCATAATGTTTGTCCCGTTTCTCTAGCGTGTTTTGTTATTTATGAATTAATGATCGACATAAAAGGTCCAGTGTCTTGCCCTTTTCACCCTGCTTTATGGGTCCCATTTGCTCGTAGAGTCGGTTGCGTTAGCGTTTAATTTGAAAGGGTGTAAGGATTATCCACTATATCTTCGAAATTTTTATTGTATTACGTTTGTAATAAAATAATATTCATCGTATAAAAATCGAGTGTAAAAGATTTTTGTTCACTTAGAAAAACGTTTTGAATGTCGGTGTGTTTGTTTCTTGGTGTTAATTAATTGACGGATTGATATTTTTGTCTCGTCCCTTAGCTTCATTAATTCTGTACTGGGATGCTTCCTTATATTTAGCTTGCGCCTTATATATAAAGCCATCAAACTAACCAATATGAATTTAAAACTAATAATTTTGTTAATTGTTTGGCCACCCCCGATTAATGAAAATTTCCAAGTGGAAAAACATTTTAAAAGAATCATCCGGTCTAATTTTATGGGACTTAATGTTTCGAACAAGCGTATTTATTGGCAAACAAATCTCGCAGAACAAAATTTTAAGAAAAATCAATTTAACACAGTTGCGCATAGTTGTTAATGTTTACGAGCAGCGGAGATAAAGCACTCCGACATTTACGAGGTGTTTACACTGCAGTAAAAAAAAAAGTCTCAACGAGTCGAAAATAACATACATTATTACGGACGTTGCTCTATTCTTTTAATATTTCCCGCTAGTATAATTCTTTTTATGCACTTGATATATCGAACTGGTGTGTTGAACTATTAAGTTAAGCTTTCCTAATAATTGACGTGTGAATGAGATCAAATTTAGCAATTCAAACAATATTCTCATGTCACACCCATACGCAAAGTTCATGCCATTAAGGCAAAGATGCAGCGCACTAAACAACAATAACGATAAAACCCCTGGAAAAGAGTAACCAGGGGGGGGGGCAAAGAATAAAAACAAATCTCCATTCATAGCTACGTGACTATAGCGTAGCTAAAAAATATGCCTGCTCCTGATATCGAACCAAGTCCTTAATTCAATACCAGGACCAGGCGGATTTTTTTTTTCAGTCGCGCACCAGTTATTTTGCTGTGTTTGAAGATTTGTGTTTGTAATTTGTCCCCCTTGGTCCCCTTCCCCAGGGATTACTATCGCTGTTATTGTCCAGTTCACTGCTCTATTGTATAAATTGCATTAACATCATAACCTTAAAGTACAGGCCGTACACCCTTGTTCATGTTACACGGGTGGAAGCTATTAAAGCCCGTCTTCTCTACTGACGTCTGACTCCTGGCTAGCACAGCTGGTAGAGTGATCGCCTGGAAATGGGGAGGCCCCTGACTGGATTCCAGGACAAGGCATTTTTCGGAGACTTGTGTTTGTCTATTTTTCTGATTGTCTCCCTTCTTCAGGGAATATTATCGTCATTTTTGTCCAGCTGGCTGCACCTTTAGATTCATTGCATTAACACAATAACCTGAAACTACTGGCTGTACATCCTTGTTGTTAAAACCGGATTGCTTTTCTGACGTGTAGCTCCTGGTTAGCTCAGTTGGCAGAATGTTCGACTGAAAATGGAGAGGTCTCTGGTTCGATACCAGGACCAGGCGAATTTTTTTCAGTCACACACCAGTCACGTAGCTTTCCTCTGAATGTGTGTCTGTCCTTCGTCCTTCTTGTTCGCCTTTCTCGGGGATTATTATTGTTTACATGCGAATACTTTTGTTTTAGTTTCGCTGTATGGTAACTGTCGACTTAATGTCCTATTAAGGAGCGCCACTTTCCGGGTATTTTAAGAATAATGATAAGCTCATAGCAATAAACAAGCTATAGAGCACATTGAAACGTCGGTGCAGCAATGTCTAAAATTTACGATGAAGGAATTAAAATATGAAACAAGAAGTGAGCGGAGGTACATATCTCAAATAAGGTAAGCAAACAACAGCAGAAGAAAAATGAAACCGATACTGCCAAATTAAAGGGAAAAAATCAACTATTTAGAGTAATAGGGTAGAATGAAGAACCTCAAATTGCAGGGACTTGGCGAAACCCAAACTCAAAGTCTACCTCAATAACTAGACAAAATCGTTGACCTCGTACAAGGGATACTGTCCACAGGTAACAATGTAGGACTTCACCGTATTTCCAATAAGGAAAATGATCCAGCAACGTTGACTGTAGGCTTTGTAAAGCGAAGTCAGCGAAACCCGTGGCATGTAAGCACGAACACATAGAGAAGAGAGTCCGCGGCACGTAAGGCGTACCTGGTAGAGAACATGACCGCGCTTAACAGAGTTGTTCTACGATGTCAGAATAAGGGCGCTGCACCTCGGCTACAAGTTTGTATCACACGAACAAAGATGTTCATACGCGAGAAAAAAAAATCCAGGCAGCTTTTTGAATTGGAAACAAAAGTGATCTATACACTAGATTTGCGGAGAAACCGTTTTCGCTCGTTTTAGTCGTGACAAAGCCCCCCTTTTCGCGTGGTTGATAGCCGACATGCATCAATTGGACATTTCTACTTTTAATCAACATTTTCATGACAACGAGGGACAGTTTACTGAAATTTATTTTTGTTCAAGACGTTTAAAACGTGAGCAGGATAATCTTGAAATATATTGGTTTCCACTATTTAATAGGAAACTATTATTTCCCTCCACTTTTTGATGACATTGCGTTTATTGACCATTTTGAGACCCTCTGTAATACTGTTGATTTTTCTAAATACAGAGTACAAATATATGAAGATTTAACCTTCCTGGTCTTGATTGGTCGACTGGAACGCTGTCGCTTATAAATAGTGTCACTTCTAAAAAAGCGGAATGGTTAATTTCTTTCTAAAATTTCTGTGGGTTTTTGCAAAAATACTGCTGATAACGTGCTTGATTTATGCTTATCAAATGCACCCATAGAGTATCTTGTTCCGGCTGTTATACCTTTGGTGCCTCTCGATGCATATCATCCTCCCTTTGTAGTTCAGTTTTGTTTTTCATGTAGGCCCCGCGCAAATCATCAGTTGTCGTCGTTTTGTTATCGAAATGGAGACTATGCGGCTTCTACGATAGTCTTGTTCATCATAATTGGTCTGATGTTTTATCAGATCAAAATGCTGATTCCACCACTACAAAATTGACTACGGTAGTGTCTACTGCAATGAGCGTTTTTATTCCGAAACAGCAAGCACATAAATCAAAGTATCCAAGCTGGTTCTCTAGAGAGCTAAAACGCCTATTTTGCAATAAGTCTCAGTGTAATCGAATGTATAAGAAAACAGAACTAACCTCCTGGTACGATAAATTCAGTGTTTACCGTGACGGGTGAAAAAAGTCTATAAAAAGGATAAGCTATTGCACTCGTCGAATGTTGACAAAAGTTTGACTAGAGAACCTCGGACGTTCAGGCGCTATGCTAAAACCCACATGCGTGACAATGCACAAAACGTATGCTTACGTGAATCAACTGGCTATTTGTCCTCGCCAATTGACATAGCTAATCAATTCTCTGATTACTTTAGTCACTGCTATTCTAGTTTGAGAACTGACGGTGCATCAGACAACATTAAGAACACAGACTTTTTATCTGCTTTTACTGTCGATGTCTCAGAAGTCCTTGAGGCGATAAAAAAATTAAAACCTAAGTTCTCGACGGGAATTGACGGTATACCCAATTTTATCATTAAGGCTTGTTCTGATATATTTGCTCCCCTTTTGGAACATATATTTAACCTATCTCTCATGAACGGTACTTTCCCTAGTTTGTGGAAGTCTTCTATAGTTGTGCCCATATTGAAAGCTGGTGATCCGTCATTAGTTAGTAACTATCGTCCCGTTTCGCTATTGTGCGGTTTCGCGAAGGCTTTTGAAATGGTTTTCATAACCGGATCTCAAATTACCTCAGTCAAAAAATTTATTCCTCTTCAGCATGGTTTCTTAAAGGGAAAGTCCGTTGAAACAAATTTGTGTTCTTTTCTAGATTTCTCTGTGCCGATAGTCACAAACAGAGGCCAAATTGATGCCATATATTTGACATGTCGAAGGCCTTTGACCGTGTAGCTCATACTTTACTCATCTGCAAACCTTCTTTTTATGGCATGTGTCCAAAGCTTTGTGAATGGTTCAGGAGCTGCTTGAGTTTACGCAGTAATACTGTTCGTGTTGGCAACTCTTTTTCGAAGTGTTTTAGATCAACTTCTGGTGTACCCCAAGGTTCGAACCTGGGACCGCTGTTGTTTATTTTGTTTGTAAACGATATAGTATCATGCGTCAATCACTCAAATGTCCTTCTTTTTTCTGACGACATAAAACGTTTTTTTTAAATGTTAAAGACCATACTGATTGTACTTTATTGCAAACTGATATTGATGCAATTTCTGAGTGGTGTAGAAAAAATGCTTTGTCGCTAAATCCTGAAAAAACTAAAGTGATTTCTTTATACAGAAAGCGGGACGTTTTTTCTTTCCCTTATGTGCTTGAGGGAAATGTGATAGATCGTGTATCTCTGGTAAGAGACCTTGGCGTCTATATTGATAGTACTCTATCATTCACTGCGCACGTTTCTAAAATTGTTGGATCAGCAATAAGAGAGTTGGGAATGATCACTCGTTTATCGAGTTCTTTCACTTCACCATTATCTGTAGTGCGTCTGTTCTGTAGCCTTGTACGCTCAGGACTTGAATTTGGTTCAATTAGTTGGAATTCACTATCTTTAACACAAGTTGAAATCATTGAGCGTGTGCAGAAGAAATATATGCGAATTATTTATGACCGATACATTGGTCGGAAACTGTTTTTAGTTACGATTTGTTGCTGTCATTATTTAACCTTGAAAGGCTATTAACGAGGCGGGCTGTTAAAGACATTCATTTTCTTCATAAGGTAGTGCATGGTACTGTTAAAACAGAAGATTTACTTATGAATATAGACTTTCATGTACCATTCAGAGCTAGTTGCCATTTTTTAACTTTTATCCTACTATAATTTGTGAATCATCGCCATTGTGTTGGATGCAGTCTGCTTATAATATTATATGCGATTGTGACGTTGATATTTTTCTTGATTTTGTCAGTTTCAAGTCGGCCTTGAAAAAGTGTATTTTATCCAACCAAGAGTTAGTGTAAGCTTGTATTGGCTCTGCAAACTTGTATTGTCCTTACAAATGTCTGCGTAATTTTGTGCATGCTTGTATTTTAAATAGTGTTGCTGCAAACACGAATGACAGTGCACCACACAAAAGGCATTACAGCTGTTTGTGGGCTCTAAAAAAATAAAACATTTGCTGTTTTAAATTCTTCATTCCTGCAATATGCTGACGATATAAAAATTTATCGAGAAATAGTTACTGAACATGATTGTGCTAAGCTCCAGGAAGATGCATGTTCTTTCTACCGATGGTGCTCTGAAAACGACCTTTTCTTGAACCCGTCCAAAACCAAGGTCATGACGCTCTCTCGAAAAACTCACAATATCTCTTTTGCATATAATATTCAAGGAGAGACTTTGTCTCGAGTAAGTGTAATGAAAGATCTCGGAGTCATGGTTGATTCTGGGTTGCGTTTCTCTGATCATGTTGGTAGGGTGGTAAACTCGTCATTGCGAATGTTGGGCGTTGCCTCTCGCTTAACCAGGGAGTTTGAAAACCCGACTGCTTTTATCACGTTATACTGTTCGCTATCCAGGTCGCAGTTAGAATATGCTTCAGTTGTCTGGAATGGAATTTGTAAAAGTCACTCCTTGGTGATCGAACGTGTGCAAAAAAAGTTTGTTTCTATCTTCAAACATCGCTACATAAAGGAGGATGTTCACTGCTTAACGTATGAGTCTGCGTTAAAGCGTGTTGGTTTGCTTAGCTTGCACCGGCGTCGGGAGAACGCGGACTTACTATTTTTGTTTAAAACGCTGCATGAACTCATCAATTCTCCGAGCCTGTTATCGGAACTGTGCCTTACTCGTCTTCGGTCATCTTTTTATGTGTCTAGAACGTTTAGTCCGGTCAACCCAATTGTGAGAATGGCACAGCGTTTGAATCATTTCTCCGAAAGACTTGATATTTTCCACCCTTGCTACAGGACGTTTGTCCTTTCTATTAAAAACTTGCCCGTGTAGTTTGAGCATTGCTGAATGGCTCTGTTATGTCTGAATTTCGTCATCTCCATGCCGTTCTTTCTGGTGGTGCACTTGGTGTCCGACGGTCTTGTGTTCCGTTTCAACTGTTACTGCCTCGTTTTTATTTTATTCTAATAATTACTCGTGCACTACCTAGTATTATGCTTAAAAATGTCATCGTCTTTCCTGCGGAAATGTGTATAATGTTTTTTTTGTTTTTTTTTTGTTTTTTTTATCCACCAGTGTACCAGCACCAAGACCTCAGGGTTGTTCCTGGGAACTGTATAATAAAGATTGGTTGATTGATTATTATTATTATTATTATTATTATTATTATTATTATTATTATTATTATTACTATTATTATTATTATTATTATTATTAATATTATTGCATAGTTATATCTTATTTTCAGTTGACCTTACTCTTTGTATACTTTCGCCGTTTCGACTTGCCGGGTCCTGTCCCACAAGCCTCCTGTGGCTTGGACAGACCCGTATTTGTATTGTGTTATTTAATACATGTGGAATAAATTATTTTTATTATTATTATTATTATTATTACTATTATTATTATTATTATTATTATTATTATTATTATCGAAGTCTTCAATTGCCTAGCCTGCGTTCTCTTTATACAAACGGTAGTGCTCCGTAGCTTTTGGAAAATGAGTTTAAAACACCATTTCAGTCTCCCCGAATACTTCGTCGCGTTCCTCGCTTTGTAGTGCCAATTTGTTCGACCAGATACGGTAACTACACTCGGGATTACTACGTGCCGTGTTTGTTCAACGCCCTTCCTGACACTTTCATTGACATTACATCACTGAAACAACTGAAGAAGGAACTCAAGTGCACCAACTTTGATTCCATCTAGCATCTCTTTGCTGTGTCTGCATGCTTCGAGCTTGAACTGTAATTAGCTAAGTTAATTTAAACTTAGTTTCGGCTTTTTTTTTTTTTTTCCCTTTTACTTTGTTTTCGCTTAACGCTTTTCGTGTTGCTTTTTCCTACGTGTTTTTTTTTTCTTTCGTGCTTTTTTTTAACGCCACACGTGCTTTTTTTTCTTGTTTTTTTTTTGCTTTGTGCTTTTTGTGTTTTATAGTTCGACTTTCTGTCTTACATTGTGGAATCACGATAACCGTCTTTTGATTTTTTTTTATGGGCGTCATCATACAAGCCCTTTGCAGGCTTTGATATGCCCGTATCTAATACTTGAATTCCAATGTGTGTGAAAATAAAAAAAAAATATTATTCTTAAATTATTATTATTATTATTATTATTATTATTATTATTATTATTCGACACCACGGTCATGTCGAATTCCTGCAGGCGTACACTCCACCGAGCAAGGCGCCCTGATGGGTCCTTCAGACTGGCGAGCCACCAGAGCGAGCGGTGACCTGTGGCCACGCGGAACGGACTTCCGTACAAGTCCGGGCGAAATTTCGTTATTGCCCAGACGAAAGCCAGGCACTCTTTTTTTTGCCGGTGAATAGTTTCCTTCAGGCTTAGAGTCCAACGTGCGTAAGCGATCACTTCTCTGCACCCTCCTATCTTTAGACGAGTACCGCGCCAAGTCCGGTATTACTCGCGTGGGTGTGGATTTCCGTGTCTGCAAACTGGTCAAAATGGCGGTGGATCAGAAACTCAAAAACATTCGTACATCCATCTTGTCCGACGGCAGAGACGAGGCGGCTACGCCTTGGAAGAATCACGCAAGAGTCGATGTCTCACGAATCCACTGTACCGACAGATAGCTTATTTACAAAGCTCCGGCCCTCACTGAGCCTGACTAAATTTGAATCTATGTAGAAATGAAGGTCCATCTCTAATTAGTATAAAGCACACAAAAAGCGGTAATACTGCGTTCTTTTTTTTTTTTGCTTATATTTCTGCTCTTTTGAAGACAACAAAGAGCATCAATACCAAGCAATAAGAATAGAGTATAAATAAAATTAAAATAGATTGGAAAATTAGAGCCTCTATATGCATGCTAACAGTAGTCAACATCCCGTACCTTTTGTCCACGTGTGCCATAAATTCGCCACCAGTTTCTCGAGACAAATATACTATAAACTATACGCTATGCGCCAATCAAAGGATCGGGCGCAGTGTGAGGTGCCGGGAAATGGGTTCTTTCTCCAATACACACTTTCACTCTCACTCACTTTCAGATTCAAAAGTGTTTCTCAGTTTTAAAACAAACCATATAGAAATCAGGATGTGCAGGAACGCTTCACGCTTTTGTTTCCGTGAACTGGAGCACACAATGGCCGAAAGCCGCAGCTTGCGATGCGGCAAAACTATGTTTTCCTTTGCATGATGTCTTGCTGACTATGCCTCAGCTTACGTGTGCACTTTACACCCCTTTTACAAAGAAAAACTAAATCTAAAGGGTCTAAAAAGTGAAATGAGTCGCAACCATGTTGTGCACAAGGAATAGCCATTTGCATCTAAAACGCCACCCCACAATTTTTGTTTAGTTTTCTTATTATATGTTTTTGAGATTTTTACATTTTGTTTTTACGCTTTTGAAACAAGCGCGACGAGGTCAGACCCCGAGGCGTACTGGATGTACGTTCTTTTGTTTTCTGTATTTGTTTAGGAAACAGAAGCCGAGTACTTTCCAAGTCCTCGGGGACCTTTGGTTTTTGCTTTGTTTCATTGTTGCTGCATTTTACTTCCCTACCTTTTTATATATATTTTTTTTTCGCTTCGGGGCATGGGAGCATATCCATTTCTTAGGCGACGGTTATGATCTATGGCGGTTAAGGGAGTGACATGCTGTGTCGCCGTCTTCGACCCCGGAAGAAACAAATGATTTTAGAGGCCCCATTTTTGGCTCTTTGGCCCACGAGGGGGGAAGGAAGCGTTTTATATATGGCCTAAGATTTCGTTCGTACCTTCTTTCGGCTTGTTATTTTCCCGGTTTCCGACACTCACACATTGCCTTTTGTATGCGATACATGCTTCCCCGGCTTTTTTAATGTTATTTTTTTCACGGAAATTTGTTCGGGGTGTGCCTGCCCCCATGGCGATCCAACTATATTGCTGAGCTAGACGATTTGCCGAAACATGTACTCGATATTATATATCTTTTAATTCGGCTTTCCTTCCTTTGCTCTCAGTCGTCACGCAATTCTCGTAGAAACAGATTTTTATTTTAATAGGTTTTTTTTTTTTAATTTTGCTGGAAGAAAGAGTGCTTGGGTAGAATAAGAGGGGTGGCTTTATGTAACGACAAAGGGAAAAAAAAAGTGATCCAAGGGAAATGTCTTTGTCATTTGCAAACCACGTGTTTTTTTTTTATTATTATTCATTTGCGCTTGGTTTCTTTTAGTTTTTTATCACGTCCACCCTCATATATTTTTCGGTCGTTCACTCATTCTTCCGCTATGTTTTAATTTCTTTCGTTCTACTTTTCGTGGTGTTCTTTTCTCTTTATGTTTTGATCCCTGGGGACGTGTCGTTCGCTGTGCGGGCATCAAGAGCGGCGTTCGCTCTCCGGCGTGCCTTTCGGAGCTACAGCGCTGTTTTCGCGTTTTCGCATCCTGCGCGCGTGTTTGTGAAGCGGAGTGGGGGGGAGGGGGGAGGGGGGACGGCGTCACGATTTATGGGCGTCAAGAGAAGGCCCGCGGTGCTTTTAGGGGTAAAATGCGCCATTAACAGCGGGAAGATTTTTAACACGCAATTTGCACCGGGTAATCGGACCGAGCGTAGTCCTGGAGCCGGGCTGAAAACACGTTACCCCTGTCTGTTTTTTTAACTTGTATTTGGTTTTTGGGTTTCTTGGAGTTGTGAGCTAGCACTGCGGGTCCTGCGCAAGTTTACGGTTGAGAAATGAGGTCGGAAATTTTGAGACTGGCGAAAAAAGAAAACGTGAAAGAGCGTGATGTAACGACGTCAATTTAGCACTCCTGGTTCCTTTAGAGTTCTTCGCGGCGCCGCGACGACACGTTAAGTGCAACGAGTTGCCGGTTATTGTGCAAGGTCACGCGAAGGTCGTATCTAAGTAATTCCCAGTAGGGAGAGTAAGGGAGTGTAGTGCCTGAGGAATTTATATTTTATACCGGAATGTTTAAATGAGTCGTGAAATATGACATGTCGTCTTCGAATATCTATCAAGGTTGTGCTGGGAAAAGTTAAAAATAAACTCATAAATTACTTAATAAGTAAATATACGTTACGTGGTGTCTTATTTATCTATCATAGGCAGTGAACGACGAAAAATAATTTAGATGCGAGCTACCGCAACGAGCCGGATGAACATGACCCAAGCAGCACGGCGATACTTGGCCAGTGTCGTGGCAATTTCGGCCGAAAACCGGCTCCAGTATCGGCCGAATGTGTGGATGCCGAATGTGTTGATGTGCCGAATGTGTGGATGTGCCGAATGTGCCAAATGTGCCTTTCCGCCAGAGCCCTAGTATTGGCGGAATATCGTGCGGGTACTGCCCAGGTCGAACCGCCGGCCACGAAGCGGCCAGATGTGGCACAAGCATCAGATGCATAATGTGAATGGTGCAGCACAAAGCAACGCTAACGCTAAGGTCTCCCACAGTCAACAAAAGCCCCGCTTACGCCGATGAGGAGTTCTTTGTTCAAGGGCGTCCACGAAACAGAGCACAAGATTTTCACGGACTCCGACGTAGAAAAGGGCAGCTACCGAAACTTTGGCATAGGCGTATTCCGGCCGTTTTCGACGATAAACCAC
Organism: Ixodes persulcatus; assembly: GCA_013358835.2. Lineage (NCBI taxonomy): Eukaryota > Metazoa > Arthropoda > Arachnida > Ixodida > Ixodidae > Ixodes > Ixodes persulcatus. Next base: position 508,689 of record JABSTQ010010322.1, on the reverse strand, counting down.
GGCCGCGTCTGCAACGCACAAAAGCAACAGAACACTGAAGGACGCATTTCGGAAGCCTGACCTGCGTTGCCCCTCTACTAATCTCCTTAACGTGGCAAGCGGCGAAGGCTACGGCACTAGTGTTCCTATCAGTGCGCCAGAGCTAGTCACGTGACAAATATTTGTCTAAGCGTTTTTGTCTTACGGAGAGCGGTCAGGTATTTGGCCCCATCCCTCTGATTGCTTAATGTGGTTGTCTCGCTCACTCACAGTCACACTAAGACAAAAGAGAAAGTGAAGAGGCTTAAAAAAAATTGAGGTCCAGGGGACAGAGACAATGCAGCTAAGCTCCCTCTGCTTTTTTTGTCCGTCATTCTCGGGCTAAAACTATGCAGATTTCGTTTTGCTTATATTGTTTGTTTTATTTTTCAACGTCATTCCCGATGTTTACATATACATAGATAAAATTGGACTTGCTTTTCTGGATCCAGCAAGGCTACCCGACTGTTTTCTGTGTTCTAACTTAAGCTGCTGCCACTATGCATTCATAAATGTAGGGCACTTCCCTCTGAATAAAGTACGAACCTAGAGCTTGATCGCATCAATACAGTTAGTCTAAAGTAGCTAGAAAATTCAGTCTTCACGTTTTTCCGTGATTCAAATGTGACTTTGTAGGGGCCAGTATCTTCTAAATTAGGCCATATATCATCGATGAGCGTGCTTCAAGTAAAGCTGTAACATTTCTAAAAATTTAACAGTGCCCAGAACATTATGTCGATGTTTTCAAAGATAGAAGTTTTGTTCGAGCACAGGACTGTGACGAGGGTAAAGAGCATTAGATTCCTCGCAGTGGTATGTTATCATAGAACTATCATTTATGGAACGTTTCAGCTGGAGATCATAACTTACATTTTTTGTTTGCCTAAACTATTATCAATCACAGTGACAGTATAAACAAAAAAGCTCTAGCCTGCAACATGCGGTCAGTCTTACGTTAAAGATTGATTAACCTGTTATTTCGACATTGCAGCACTCAGACCCAATTATTTCTTTTTTTTTATGTAGAAGTAGATTACGCACAACATTTAGTTTTTTTTTCGCTTTGTCATTTGTCATTCGTGACAATATTTAGATGTTAGTGCAACTGCAGTGAGGAAGCTTAATATAAAAACCCGAATATAAAAGTTATATTTCTCCGACACTACTTCTCCTCATTAAGTTGAAACGCTGTTGTTTATTCCACCTGCTTCCAACGCAAAAATTCTACCAATATTGTGACTCATCAGCATTGACGTCCAAAATTCACGTGATCTCGTTTGCGCGGTTTTAATTTCAATCACGGTCGCGGATGTAAACAATTTTCAATACATAAAAAAATAAATTTATGAAAGCTCTTACTTATCCACAGTGACGTATAAAAGTCCAGGTAACAGTGTGTGCGCAATTTGAACTCGAATATCTTCATAATCATTTACGGGAATGGTTGCGATTGTGATTAAACTGTTACGAAATGGGGTGTAAGCTTCGAGCATTTCACTTTACTTCAGGAGGAAGGTAAGCGGCTTGCACTCCAGAACGTTAATCTCGAGCAAGTGTGGATACTGACACTGCGCGACGTGTACTAGCGGCAGACGGCGCGCGGTGTGGCAATAAATTTCCGGACGTGTCGGCGAAAGTAAATCGTTTCTTGTGCCACGGGTCATTTCGCTCCAAGGTTGCGTGAAAGTAATTCGGGGATGTGCACAGCATACAGTGCATACCATTCATTCCTGAAGTCGTTATGAAATGTGCGTCTGAGTTACTCCCATTAATTACAGTTAACGTATTGGTTCCTTCACCCTCATTTATTGAATTAACAAACTATCCGATGTGATTCATGTCTAGTTACGACATAGTCATTTTTATTTTACCAATATTACGCGGAGAATCAATATAACCGCCTAGGGATGAAATTTTTTTTAGCTTTCAGTGCCCGATTAAAATAAGGGAAAAATGTCCGAACCTTATACTCGAATTGAAATGTCCGGTTCAGCGTAAAAAACGAATGTGTTTATTTCTATCACTCAGCTATTAAGCTTCGATATAAAGTTTTATTCCTAGAGATATACGGGCAAACTAAATACTACGCACCGGTATTCGAGCGAAACAGATTTTTTGTAGTTAAAAAATGCGATAGAGGGTGCTGAGATTTTTTTTAATTGTTCCTGGTGTTTCAAAGTATGTTACGTATTTCCTCTCAGCATTATACAAACTGGTGTTATGAAGGCAGAAATGAGAAATCCAAAAATCGGCTTATGTTGCAGAAAACACTTGGCACAAAATTTCTAACTTCGAAGTTTCACACTGACCATTAGGTCCATAGTAGTTGCTCCCTAATTAAACGAATGCCAATATATTATGAAATCTCCTTACTGTTCGCGAAAAGAGGCAGCTAACAATACGGTAATTGATGTCCTTCAGTTCGATGCTCTTAATCAGCCTGCGCCATATAATAAATAATTGTTTTGGCAACCACAGACTTGGCTGAAAATATATGTTCTTATCATGTTGCCATAGTGAAACTAGAAGACTTTTTTTATGAGATATAGGGTAAGTTCTGAAACGTTAGCATTTGTTTAGAACGGCTAGAGCGAAACTTGGGCAGATTTGAAGAGCATTCGGTAATAAGTAGTTTATTTTGGCGTTGAAAAAACTGCAATTTTTTTGGGGTCAAGCTGCACAACGCAGACCAGAGAATAGAGAATTTTTTGTTTGCACAAAGACTCCTTTTGAAAATCTCGTTTTATGGTGCCACGCGCTCACGCCGTTGCTCACAACGCCTCATCAAACAAGACTAAATTGTGTCCTTAAAATACATGGCTTGCTCTGGTTTATATGAGCGGCTATTTTAGTGGCATTGCTGCTGTGCGCTTACTTCTGCAGCATACATATCTCATTTACAAATTTGTTTTTTTCTAAGCATGGAAAAGTAGCAATCGCCACCTGAATGACGCGATGACGTTACTTGAAAGGAATTTACACGTAGAAACGCTTGTCTTTTGATAAAAAAACACCATTCGCAAGATATCAACGAAGCATCCGGAATTAACCCTTTATACAGGTTATGGAGTTTTCCTGTCAGTTTCGAAACTAGAGTGACTAAGAAAATATTATAGCACGTGGCTGATGAAGCACGAGCTGTGGTCAGTGTCCATATACACGAGCACGTATCACAGAATATAACATGAGACTCCGGACCGCAGTATTTTGTAAAACATCTAGCTCGTGCTGATGCCCAAGAGTGATCTATACTAGGAATCTTATTGCAGCTCCATATCGTCTCTGCAGTAAGGATTCCGTCAGTGTGGGATTCAAATAATTACACATTTCGTGTATTTGTCTATAGATCAATTATGCAAACACATGATTCATCTCTACGTTCATGTGACGCGGTGTTTCACGGTGACAAAAAGAAAACAAATAAACACGTTACCGGAAACCGGCTCAAATTGGCCCTATTTTTACGTAATGACCTCCAGTGTCGTCCTTCAAAAGCGATGGAAATGTTTGTACGGTCGAATTTTGTTAACGGTAAAAATGTGTCCAATTAAAGGCCGAAAGTTTACAACTTAACAAAAGAGCCGATCTAATTACTTGAAATATACACCGTGAGTGAGTACACTCCCCATTACTAAAAATATTTCTGCAACGAGATTCCGATGTTTTCATTCCAGTTAGGCAGGTAAACCTGTGATTTGCCATCCTAAACACAGTTATTTGATTAGAAAATTAAATTAAACAAACGTGCTTTCCTGGAATATAAAAACTACTGCAAGCAAAGCAACGTGTCATTGTTTTTTTTTTTTTTGTAATGGACATCAATCTTACGTGTCTATGGACTGGACGAAAAAAATACACGAGGGAGCAGGGTGGAACTATGACGATATCGCACTCACACCGAAAGAAACAAACTTAGCTGCTGCCATATCGGGTAGAGTATCAAATACTTCGTTTTATAAAAACACACTATTACCAAGAGTATCGCCTACTTGCCAAAGAAATTGTCCAGTATTTTGTCAAGGAAAGAGCTCTACCTAAACCGGGCGGGGCCAATACAGCCGTGTAGGATAAAATATTTATTTTGTTACGTGAGGATTCACGACAGCTTCGACATTAGTACCAAGGCACGTGTATAATAGAGTAATGCTTTTTGGTCACTAATTTATGCCTAATTGTCGCCTACATAACGGTGAGGAATGTAAACAATGTTCGTTAGGAAAACAGGTGTTGGGATTGCTGATGAGTGTTTTTTTTATAAATAAATTACTTCAAATACTATATAAAGTTTAATTTTAGCTTGCTTATAAAGGAGGATATGTTTTAAAGCAAACATACTTTCAAAAAAGGAGTACAAACTTCTAGCTGAATGCCGTTTTTTTCAGGTATTTCTCGAGTTCTGCGCACTTTAGCTGAAGGAATAATCGCCATGGTAAACTAGCGAATCAACTTAATGTGTTAAATTAGTTTGTACTTGCTGTGAGTGTCATGTTCAAATTGCACAAATGACGGTAATAACTATGAGATAATAGAAATACCTAAAGGGAGTTGCAAAATGTATTATTATTTGAGATATTAGCTAACCAATGTTTATGTTTTTTAGCCTGATTTGAAAATCGCGTGCATAAAGCGCGCCGCGAGCTCTGCTCCTATAGGCTCGTTCAATTTACTGCACATATTTCTAAAAGAAAAATTAGTAAAAGTGTTCAAATAATTTTAATAGGTCTAGCACCTAATAGTAATTTCCGTCATTTCTTAAAATTCAACATGACAGGTAAAATCAATAAATGAAATGTTAAAAATCAAATTTCAGTTAATAAGCCATCTTACCATGAGCCGAACTCGAGAAATACCTAGCGAAGATGGCATTCAGCTTGCGTGAAGCAATTTTTTTTTAATTCTTTTTTTCAATAAAATATCGTTCTATAAATTGTAAAATATATATTTCGTGATATATATGCTGACGAAGTTCGCATTCCTTATTTTATTGTACCGTAATGAATACCTTATATTGAGTACACAACCACGACTTGGTTTTTAAGACTGTGACACTAAGTTGCAGCAGTTACTGGTACCTGAGGTGACTATCCTCACTGTGTAACAGCTCTTCGATTCCGGTAAAACATGGCACTCAGGTAAACAATTCAAAATGTTTTTATTTTAATCAAGTTTAAGAGTAGTGCGCCTACCGAGAATAACGCAGTTTTTTTTTTGTTCTTATTGCAAAAAACGTGCAGGGTACAAACGATAAAAAAAGCTTATTTCATTTTGGAAATAGTGTTTACTGCCAAACATGCTGGAAAATGTTCACGTTTTAGCGGTTAAATTTATTTCTAACCGATTCAATCCGGTATGAACAGTTATTTTGAGTTCCAGAGCTGAACCGGAACCGAACCGAAAGCCGTAGCCCCAAATTCGAATCAAACCGATAAAAAAAATCGGTTGGGAACTTTGTAATCTAGAATGCACTTTCCAATGGCATTGAATATCAATATATGCATATGTTGATTTTATTTATCCAAACTCTGTGGCTCACATGTGCGACATCTCTAGGTTTGCGTCCAAGTCTCACTGTCTTAGCGTAGTTTACGACCGAACTAATACGTTCGCAAAATAAATTAAAAATGTACAGGGAGAACAGCGCACCCGCAAAAGAGTTACTCAAGTTCAAGCACACAAAAAGAAGAAACACTTACGCAGTGCTGCGTAAGTGTGTCTTTCTTTTGTGTGCTTCAAGTTGATTAACTGTTTTGTGGCGTGCTGTTTCCCTGTACATCATGGGCAACGAACTCGCGCGCACCTCCGTTTTAATAAATTCAAAGTGTATTATGACCAAACGCCGACAGTTAAGGAAATATCAATATACAAATAAAACAAACTTAGTTATGTTATTAAACTCAGCATTTCATTCGGATAGCACTCCGGCTATTAACTTTTTATAGCGTTCAACTATATCCGGGACAAATATTGTGAAGTGGTAGGATATATTTTACAATCTAAAAATTAATTTTCAGATTGCATCTTCTAAAAACACACACACACACACACACACATATATACAGGGTGTTTTTTTTAAGCTTAACAGACTTGTTAAAAAAAAAGCCGTGAAAGTTACACTTATGCCGCTTGTGGAGGTGAGTTATACGGCCAGGAGGACATATTATAGAGGGCTAATCGTAATAATCAGTCGGCTAATTAATTAAAATTCGTTAGGTAACTTTTTAATTAATGAAAATAGACACATGGTTCCAATTAGAAACTTGCTCAGCGTCATCGAGAACCCCTAGATCAGTCATTTTCAGAAAGACTTTGAGCGCGTGAGAAGCGTAGTAGTGCACTAAAGTTACCACTCGTGGAGCAGGTACAAATCGGGCGGGCGCCTTATCGCAACCTCTAGCTTTGTACCTGCTCCACGAGTGGTAACTTCAGTTCACTACTACGCTTCTCACGAGCTCAAAGTCTTTCTGAAAATGACTGATTTAACAGTTTTCGATGACGCTGAGCAAATTTCTAATTGGAACCATTAGTCTAGTTTTATTAATTAAAAAGTTAATTTACGAATTTTAAGTAATTAGCCGACTGATCGTTACGATTAGCTCCCTATAATATGTCCCCCTGGCCGTATAACTCACGTCCACAAGCGGCATAAGTGTAACTTTCACGGCTTTTTTTTAAGAAATCTGTTAAGCTTAAAAAAAAACATATATATATATATATATAACGGGCATGGTGGCGGGAGGCCGAAGGCGTGGGTATATAACTGGGAAGAAAAAACCCTCGGTGAAAACAGCAACAACGGACGATTTAATCTTCGACGTTTCGGCCGGAGTCCGGCCTTCGTCAGGAAGAACTTTTACAGATGAACGCGGGTGGTATTTATACATTGCTACGGTCGAGTCCAAGTTTCAAAAACGGCGGTATGACGGTTGGAGTTCCAGATGGGCAAGCGTTTATACAATGCTACGGTCGGGTCCAACTTTCGGCGGGATGACGGTTGGAGCTTTGGTGAGAGGGAAGCGTAGGGCAGTTTGTATCCGGGTGAAGGAGCTTGACGGTCGGGGCCAAGTTTCAAGGACGGTGGGATGACGGTTGTAGCTTCTTGAGAGGGGGCGCAGGGTGACTTTGTGCGGCAGGGGTGACCTGAATGATAGCGTAGAATAGACGACAGTTGTTGACCAGACGACGGCACCGACGACGACACCATCCGTGGATGCACCACGGATGGTGATGAAGGCGGGTGCGGCTCTATCGTAGGGGTCGAAGTGCTGGTGGAGGTATCGGGTCTGCGAGTTCCCGTTCGACATCGAGAAGGAGCTCGCAAACCTCCCACGTTCGGTCACGACGCTCGTCTTCCACGTAGGGACGAGCGAACTGGAACGATACGGCACCGACGAGACGCTACGACGGTGCCGTCGTCTGGTCAACAACACGCTGCGAGCACGTCCGGAGCTCCAGAGGCTTGTTGTGTCCCTCGTGTTGCCTCGGCACACCAATCGACGCCTGGATCAGTCGAACCACCGCTTCGTCCACTTGTTCAACACCGAAGCCCGGAAATTCAACAACACAGTCAAGGACTACTGCAGGAAACCAGGCAAGGTGGCCTTCCTGGACCACAACTTCACGTCGCTGCCGCCTCTTCGAGTCCTGGCGGCTGACGGGCTGCACCCGAGCTTCACGGGAGTCGCCCTCCTCGCGGCAAACCTGAAGTCCATTTTGCAACGTGGAACAAGTACGACGTCGCCAGGGTGGTCATCGGAGATCCCCGCCGCCGCCACCGCCAACTGCACCAGGATGGCCCCATCAGAGCAACCCAGGCACCCCGAGATTCCCAGGTCCCACAACGCCAGTCCAGAGAGCCCAGCTGCCCCTGTGGGGATCCCGGGAGCAGTGTGCCCAGCAGCCAGCGAGAGCGTCAACTACGTCGATGAGTACCCGACACCTGTCGAGAGTGCGGCACCCAAGCGACTCCCGCAGCAGCCAAGAAGTACCCCAAGACAGCGCTACAACCTGCGGAAGCCCGCCGCGGAGAGCTCCCCGCACCCGAAAGAGGATTGACGACAGTTCGGTGAGTCCAGTTCCTCCGCTCCAAACTACAGTACCACTTTTCTGAAAGTACGAAAGCTCTCAGATAAATGCATTAGGCACGAACTTCATAAATCAACCTTGCTAGTGTACCTTAACGCAGGCATTACCCCGAAGGGCATGTCGCTTTCCCTTCCTCCCGCCTGCACAAACCTCGACCAACATGACCGATCGGAATGGCAACAGGTTCTCCTTGAGGCTTCCCTTAAATTGGTCCAAATAGCGATTCATCATAGTGACAAACAAGTAAAACAGTTAACTACTGCGACCGCTACACTTCTCCGTTCAAATGGCCCCTTATCGACATCCGAAATTAGCGCTCTTTCTGAATTCGATAAAAAGAAACGCCATGATCTTGAACATGATGTAGACAAACCGAGACTGTGGTAAAAGCAGGGAAACTTGGTCGAAGAAGAAAGACAGGGGAAACGAACGTCTCAAACTCAGCTACTGCGTTTATTTCCTCAATTTCTTATATACCCACAACCCATCCGCCACCACTGACGTCACAATGTCAACCTTTGTTATCTATACAATCCTACCCACACTGGTCTTCACCTCAACCGTAAACGGTGACCTCAATCCCAAAAGGAAAGCTTACGACCTTGAACAAAAAAGCAAACACAACAAAACAAACACACAGACCTCCTCCCTTTCCAACCGGAGTCTGGAAAGGCAGTGCTTTATCTAAACGAGAACTGATAAGACCCAACTGAACCCCTGCCCGCAAAATGACTCATTACACGTTTACTTACAACTATTTAAAAAAAAACAAAAAAAAACCTTACATTTTAAGAAACTTTTTGGAACTACTTCCGAGTTGCATCGAAGCATGGCTGATACAATTGCCGATGGATTTGATACGAACTGTCTCTTTTATGAGCCTCTTAGTGTTGTTGCGCTCTCTGTGAATAATGTCAGTTTGCGACCAATGTGCCGTACAATCGTTACACACACTAAGAGGCTCATAAAAGAGACAGTTCGTATCAAATCTATCGGCAATTGTATCAGCCATGCTTCGATGCAACTCGGAAGTAGTTCCAAAAAGTTTCTTAAAATGTAAAGTTTTTTTTTTTTTTTTTTTTTAAATAGTTGTAAGTAAACGTGCAATGAGTCATTTTGCGGGCAGGGGTTCAGTTGGGTCTTATCAGTTCTCGTTTAGATAAAGCACTGCCTTTCCAGACTCCGGTTGGAAAGGGAGGAGGTCTGTGTGTTTGTTTTGTTGTGTTTGCTTTTTTGTTCAAGGTCGTAAGCTTTCCTTGTGTAATTGAGGTCACCGTTTACGGTTGAGGTGAAGACCAGTGTGGGTAGGATTGTATAGATAACAAAGGTTGACATTGTGACGTCAGTGGTGGCGGATGGGTTGTGGGTATATAAGAAATGGAGGAAATAAACGCAGTAGCTGAGTTTGAGACGTTCGTTTCCCCTGTCTTTCTTCTTCTCGGGTTTTCTACATCATGATCAACATTAACCAGCTCGCCTGCGCACTCACTGTTTTTTCAATGATCTTGAAACAATCAAGCTACGTAAGCTACAGCGCGATAAGGTTTCTAACCCTGTTTTACCTCAGCTTACGACATCATTTAACTATAATGAATATACTCAACCGGCCATTAGCATAACAGACGATAGGTCAAGCACTAGTGCCCCTTGTGGCACCACAATTGTTAATCTATCTTGAGTGACTATATCAACAGAAGAGGAAAAACTCCTTTCGAGAAAATTGAACTTCTGTCCCGCCACAGGTTTTGTTGACGAATTCCAATTACTACGCAACCTCGACAACTTTGCTCGAAATTTAAGATTGCGGGAATACTTCTTGGACAGACCTTCTAGCTCCAACACCTCTCAGCAGCGTGCAACGAGCGACTTGACGCCAAAGGCTAACTGTAACGATTGTCTTAACTTGTACATAGCCGCTGTGCAAAAAGACATTATGCGGGAATATCGCAGGCAGGCGGGAAAACGGGATAACCTCACTAAATCCGAAAGGGCTAGCTTAAAAACCCTGAGCAATAGGACAGACATAACAATTAAACCAGCCGATAAAGGAGGAGCAATTGTGATTCTTAGCACTTCTGAATACATCCGAGAAGGATACCGCCAACTAAATGACCCAAAGTTTTATGAACCTCTCGCAGGTGACCCTACGGTGCACCACACTCAGACTGTGACCTCGGTCCTTAAGGATCTCCTAGACGAGGGCAGAATAACCGCTAACGAACATAAATTAATGAAACCGGTACAACCTTCCACGGGCCGCTTCTACATGCTCCCTAAGATTCACAAACTTGGTAACCCAGGGCGCCCAATCATATCCGGAATAGGTACAGTAACCGAACCCATAACAAGATATGTAGACAGTTTAATTAAACATATACCTACAAGTCTCGATTCGCACATTAAAGACACAGCTCACTTCTTAAAGGAAATATCAAATTTACGCATACCAAAAGATTCGTATTTGGTTACACTTGATGTGTCATCGCTGTATACGAATATTCGACACGATGATGGAATAATTTCTCTAATTGACATGTACGAACTCCACAAACAACCGGATACCCCAGATGGACACGTCGTCGCTACTCTAGCGAGGCTTGTCTTAGAACTCAACACGTTCGAATTTAACAATAAATACTTTAGGCAGGTTAGCGGAACCGCGATGGGCAACAAAATGGCCCCGAACTACGCCAACGTATTCATGGGAAAATTAGAATCTCAGTTCCTTTCTGAATGTCCCGTAAAGCCGTTAATATACAAAAGGTTTATAGATGATATATTTATGGTCTGGTCGCATACTGAGGAGGAGCTGGTGGACTTCATAGGTCGATACAACGCTGCTCATCCGAGCATCCGCTTTACACATGCGTACTCTCAAACCGAAATAAACTTCTTAGACGCCAATGTTAAAATAGACGAAGGTAAACTCGCCACGAGCCTGTACCGTAAGCCAACCGATCGACAGCAATACCTGCATTATCAAAGCGACCACCCACGCCATTGCAAGAACAGCATTCCCTATAGCCAAGCTCATCGTTTCAAACGAATTTGTTCCAAGGAGACAGATTTTGATGCGAGCAGCCAAAATTTAAAGTCGGTGCTAGAGAAACAAAAGTATCCACCCCGTATAATCGACGATGCAATCAGAAAAGCCAAGCAACTGAAACGAGCAGCCCTTATCAGCCCGCGCCACACGCAAAGCGACACACAACGCACAAATCTATATCTAACTTATAGCATGAACCATCCTAATGTAAATAATATCTTAAAACGACATTTTAACATTCTCGAACACCATCCGCCCCTGGGGTAGTCCACAGACGATCGCGTAACCTCAAAGACGCGCTAGTAAATTCTCGGATCAATTCATCGCCACCACCTAACGAATGTAGGCCTTGCATGCACCCAGGATGTCTGATCTTAAACAGATGCAGCACACAAACACAGCCAGCAGCACGCACTCGCAGTTCTCGATCAAAATTAAAGGGCACTTAACATGTGCCTCGTCGAATGTCGTGTACTTATTCGAGTGTACGGTATGTAAAATGCAATACATAGGGCAGACTAGAACGGCATTTAGACTGCGCTTTAATAATCACAAATCTCACGCCATAAATCTTTCGACATTGCCTCTATCTAAACATCTCGCTCTCCCAAAACACTCGTTTGATAAATTGTCAGTGACGCTCCTAGAATCTGGATTTAAATCAAATCGCGAACGTGAACAGCGGGAATCCTACCTAATTTACCGATTCAACACAATTAAACAAGGAATAAATGAAAGCCCCGGTACTCTGGCATCGATTAAAATGCTAACAGACGAATAGCAACAGCGATGAGGGGACATTTTTTTAGGTCCCAGACCTAAAAAACTAAATGAGAATAGCATAATGTTTAAATTGTTAGCAGTGGTACTGTGTTTGTGGTCGGAACTGGACCATCAACTTTTCTCTTTTATTTGCAGATTTTAATATTATTTTTTTTTCTACTTTTAACATTGTTTCATTTCAGGTCTGACTCATGCATGCCCCACGAGACAACACAAGTGACCGTGCCGTTTTTTTTTCTTTTTTTTGTTTTTGAGACAGCATTTTAGTTTTCGAGTTAACTGTCGTCTATTGTACGCAATCATTCAGGTCACCCCTGCCGCACAAAGTCACCCTGCGCCCCCTCTCAAGAAGCTACAACCGTCATCCCACCGTCCTTGAAACTTGGCCCCGACCGTCAAGCTCCTTCACCCGGATACAAACTTCCCTACGCTTCCCTCTCACCAAAGCTCCAACCGTCATCCCGCCGAAATTTGGACCCGACCGTAGCATTGTATAAACGCTTGCCCATCTGGAACTCCAACCGTCATACCGCCGTTTTTGAAACTTGGACTCGACCGTAGCAATGTATAAATACCACCCGCGTTCATCTGTAAAAGTTCTTCCTGACGAAGGCCGGACTCCGGCCGAAACGTCGAAGATTAAATCGTCCGTTGTTGCTGTTTTCACCGAGGGTTTTTTCTTCCCAGTTATATATATATATATATTGAAGTAACTCTCTTTTCTGTGCATTCACTAAAACAAATTCAGAAGATCTACTTCCTGTAACCTACGGAGTAAACACGGCAAAAAAAATAAACTAAATTTTTTTTTTAGGAATGAAAAAACAAAAAATCCGCGTCTTTCCCAGGTAAGCAGGGAACTTTGGGCCGTTTTTTTTTCTTACAAATTTCAATAAAATATTAACTTGTGTATTTGTTTACTGCACGGAAAGCTAGCGTAATCAAGCTCAGACCTAACTTGATATTCTCAGACCAAAATATGGCAGTGTCGACCCTAAATTGCCAAAAAAGTGTCAGAGTTAGACTTGACTGACTGCTTGTCTGGTTGTCATCCACATCTTATGGGCAGTTTCCGTGAAAATTCCAGAACTGGGCTTTATTTCTGGTTATTTGATTTCCATTTGGCAACCTTAGGTCTAAATTGTGAGACATGTGCCAGGACTGGGCTTCACTGCGGGATTGGTGGACGTGAGCCGAAGACGTGGAATTTTCCGCTCACATGTCTGGCACTTTGGTAATTATGTACCGAACTAGGGGAAAAAAATAGCATTTTGGAATTAGCTAATGCCTTGAAAGAAATCGTTGTTATATCCAAGTTAGGAATCTCAGTATTGTCAAACTTGTAAAAAGTTAGGCCTTTCTCTCCCTGCGTCCTGAGTTGATCACGAGAAAGGTAATGCACAATGTCTAAGCACGTACTCTTTTCTTATGGTATAAACGTATTTTCGGCCTCGTATTTGGCGAAACTCCTTCTATAGATTGACAAAATGAACTGTCGCTCACTCTAAAAAAAGTTCGCCACAAAGAAATTTTTGAGCTCGTGAATTACGGTTTTCCCAAGAAGCACTATCGCCCCCTGGCGCGCTTGAAAGGTAACTAAGCGACGAAGACCTTTTTCGTATACGAAATCAAATTAAAATAAAGCCATTAGCTTGTTTTTTTTTTTACGAAGAACACTCTAAGGGGGTGCTTAAAATAACTTTTTTTTTTTGTGGGAGGGGGGGGGGGTGCGAACTAAGGACAAGCGAAGTAGCTCAAAGACTTATTTTACGACCATATATTTTTAGAGTGAAACTGCCTTGCTGTAAAGTCGCATAAGATTTTCGTAAAGGGGTAGTCACACGCGAGATGCCCCTTAGATATAACTCCCTGTACATGTGGTAATCTTATCCTCCTTAGAACTTCATTGCAACCTTTTTCTAAAGCATTCAGTTGACATTTGTTTATGTGTGTATTGTTTATATGTCTGTTGCCGTAAATGTTAATCCCCTTGGCCGCTCATGTTGATGAATCGACACCGACGATGATAGAGCTCTCTCTCTGTTCTCTTTCAGACATCAGTATTTTCAATAGATGAAGAATATATTTAAAGCGCATCTGAGCTTATAAGCAAAACCGCTTTGCCAGCGAACTAAAAATAAATAGATATAAAACTGTAATATGCTCGTTTCTACCTTTGTCACCCTTCTACTAACTTTAACTTTCCTTTGTCCTCTGTGCGCGCTAAATTACTTCTCAAGCTTCCCGGTTGCTCAGCGAAAAAGAAAATACTGTTGCAGCTTGAAGCGCGAGAACGAGGAAGCGACCTGCAACAAAGAATGTTTGAGCAGAGAATGCCTTTAATTATGTTCCTCACGTTTAGTAGCGACGCCACCGGAGAAATGCAAAAACAGCAGCGGGATTAGCGTTCCAAGCAGCTGGCATGCGGGTTTGAAAAGCGCCGAGGCTCTAAATGGAGAGAAGCAAAACGTAACAAAGATTGGAGAATACACCACTCATTTTGTGCCTGGGTTGATAGATGCACGTGAGCAGACATGTAAAGGATATTAATAGTACGAAGGGAAGAAGCCAGGTTTTGTCTAATTCCAGGGTTTTATGTTTATGGTGCCTATAGACGACGGAATTGGGGATAGATCAAAGAAAAGTTAACATTTTGACGTATATTTTTATTGGTTACATAGTTGCGAAACAAAAGTATATCCACAATTTTGTTTTGTTTAGTGACTAATAATTTTTTTTAAAAAAACCTCTCGCTGTATATATGCTCACAAATGAATTATTTCTAAAGCGTGACAACATTCTGAAATGCGGGAACGAGGTAATTCACCCGCGCGAACAGTTCGAATTCTGCTGTCCACAATACACCGGCGTACGAACCCAGAGTTTCACTATATACTAGAGACCGCCCTTATAATGTCACCCTGTCCATTGAAAACACCTGCATTCATTTCTAAAGGGTATCGTGGAAGTGGGGAGGTTTTAAAAAGAAGGAAATGCGAAATTTGCAGGGCGCGATATTTAGTTTTATGCCGAGATGTTTATTTAGATTTATTCAAATTTTCACTTAAATGACAAAAATGCAGTGCATTCTAAAGTGACAGTCTAATTAGGATCTTTCCGTACTTTATGAATTGGCGGCAGGTTAGAGATGGGAAACGTCGGTGCCAGTACCATGCGTCTAGATAGTACGCGACTCTCTCGGCGAAGGTTTACAGGCAAGCATACTAATATCAAGCAACCATGAGAGATTAGAGTATAAGTGGGAACACTTTCATTTTCGGTTTTGAGAAGAAAGGGTGACGAAGCATGTGATTTGCAGCGTGAGTGATTGCCACTCATATTATACTCTTATTGCAAAGAACGTGGTACACTTTAAAATTAAAAAAAAAGCTGAATATAAGAGAAAGACTCGCTAACCATTGTCAACGAGATTGAGTCAGGATTCTACGAATTCTTAAACTAAAGTTTGAATGTATGAATATTTTAAAAGGTCATCATAACTAAGAAAATATAATTTACGTTCCTCTACAGGCGAAGCTTTTTATTTTACACTTTGCAGTTTTTCTATTCCAATTTTAAAATTTTTTACGTATAAAGTGTCTACACGTTTTGCGTGAATATTCAGCAATATTTGACCTGTCATCGACATGTTCAATTTAATAAGTAGTTGCCCACTGAAACACATTGTATGTATACTCAATCTCGGTTAGTTGTTAAGTCACTCAATGGTGGTAACGTTTCTCGGCAAACGTTTTTAAAGGCGTTTTAAGAACTGTGTCAAATACATAGCAACTTGCTCGCACTTCAAACTACCCATACTGCAGAACCACCTGCATTCTTTGCGCGTCACTACAAGTTTCGCTCGTAGTTGCATGGCGATAACAAAAAACAAATTCGGAAGATCTGTGTGCTCATGCCATCTACTGTACACATACATTCACCCATATTCTGCTCCACTAAAGCGTACACACATACATACATACTCGATCTACAAGCATGCTGGCCAGAAGAACCTAAGTTTTATTTGTGGTTCTGGGAGGAGTTGGGGGTTAAAGAGGTCTATGACCCCAATTTGTACTAATGTGCCTCTTTTTGCTTCGTTCAAAGCCATCCCGCTGCATTCCACCAGCCCTTAGCTGAGCAGCGCGGTACAGCATAGAAGCGGCAGAGCTGGGGCAACGGTTATTCCACGCGCGTAGTTCTAGGATCATCGCGCTTCCTGGCACTCCAACTGCCGCCTAGTCCCGTTGATTAACCCATGGTAACGGGGATGCTTTTCCCGCGGTAGTAAAGCGAGAAAAGTCACGCGCGCAAAAGAAAAAAAACAAAATTCGGCAACATTACGGGCCACAGAGTCGCCCACCCCCCGCACATCGGGGAACGTGGTATGGCAGTACATGGACGGCAGCTTGGATCTTTGTAATGCAGTCGTGCACAAGGAAAGACTGTCGGCTGCGAGGTTTCGTTGTGTAAACGTTTTCGGACGCGCTTTGGGGTTAGTTTGGCATTATTTCTTTTCTCGTCTCAACTTCGATGCACTGGAGCGCACAAAGGGGAGCTCCGGAGTGCCGCAGCACCAATATACCTGGATAGTCCTCAGGAGCCGGAGTATTATTTACGACTTTATCCTGATAACGTGATATGGTATTAAAACTTGGGTTGGTGCTAGTTGTTCCACGCTAATTAAATTGTTTAAACAGCGCCAACCAAACGATGACACAAAAGAAACCTCGTTTAGTTTGCGCCTTTTAAAAGTTTTCATTAATGGCATTGTAGGGGGCAATTCGAATAGGAAGTTCGTGAATATTGCATTTTAATTTTCATACTTGAGTTTAGCGTGTATATGAGACCATATACTCCCAGTGATCGTTCCCGTGTGCTTGTGCGCGTGCGTCTTCTACTTGCGTTTGCTATATACTCACTGGCCGCTTTAGAAAGTGAAGGGCGTGGTGCGTCCGGAGCACCTTCTGATCACTCCTCAAGCACTGAGATTGTGGCATCAGCCAACAAGGGCGCTGATGAACGAATTACCAATCTAGACATTTGAACGTCTTTGAGTATGTGAGTACGTAGTAATGTATGCGTGTATATTTCTGGTATTTCATATATCTACTTGGTAATTATTAACCGGCGTTCTATTCTTATTGAATCTAAAGTCGTCGTAATTATTAATTAGACTTTTTGAGAATTTAGGGTTGCCATTCATAATACCTACAGCAGACAAATTATAGCAGGCCCGTTCACAAACATCCGGCTCACGAATCATCTCGTGTCGAATCAGCAATTAACGCTTATTATCGCGGACCAACCTAGCCTTCCTACGTAGTAAAGTATTAATCATCGCATGGTGTATTGGCTTCTGAAATATAAATTTGTTGAGACATGCCAAGGGCACACAGCGCGTCAAAATCTGCGCGAACAAATATCGCTAACAAACGGCAACGTCCACAACAAAATCAACCCCAGTGTTATTTCCCAACATGAGCACATTCACCTTCCTTTATTCGTTTTTTCTTTATTACAGAATAACAACTTTGAGAGAAATACAAGGACAATCGATCGTCGATTGTTTGCTCCTGCTAAAAGGGGCGAACTCCATGGCGCATTCTGATAACTAGCACGGCAGCTTCTAGATGGCATGCGTTTTCGAATGATCGATTACACCCCCCTCCCCACGTAAGAGGTTACAATAAGCGCCAGGAAAGATAACTAGAGAAAACTATTTTGATTTACACTATTCCTTGAAAAATAGAGTATTCAACTCGTTAGAAAACTAAATTGACCAAGAAAAGCCGCTTATTTATTTTTTTAAAGTTTGCCTAACCCATGAGCTTACCTAAACAAAATTATTATGCCTCTATTTCGTTCAAAAGCCAAAGGTGTTAATATCTAGCCGAAGAGGTCCTTCTCTGGTTATGACATTTGGAAAGAGTCCCATTATTTTACGTCTTAATAAGATTTGAAATATTCCTCAAGAATCGTGTAATTAGCCAATACGGTCAGACACTTAGTCACAAAATTTACACGGTCCTTTTAGAAACTTAACGAAGATTTGAACAGTTTATATTTATTTACATTTCTAAATAAACGAAGCATACATTTTCATAATCACCCAGGAATTTAGACACTGCTTGCCTAAACGCATACTGTCTCTAAAGTTGTTTATTTAGAGAAGTGCAACAATATTTGAGCATGCAGTAGGTACCTGCATAGATATTATCCTTGATGCTCAGAACCTAAATAACGCGCATTAGATTTCCTCGCTAAGCAATGACTCACGCAGACAAAATTATAAAATATGACCACATTTCACCCAGAACAAGCGGCAACATGATCTGGAGCCGAGTGTGTGCCATCAGTGATCATCATCGCCACAAACTAGGGTTGGCTAGGGTTGCCTATACACACGGCACGTTCCCAATTCCACACTTTGTTAGGGTTCCGCTATTCTCGAAATTACTGCTAGTGGACACAATGCACGACCCGAATGGTTGCCGATGGATTGATTGTCACGAAACCCCCCCCCCCCCCCCAAAAAAAAAAAAATAAATAAATGCTGACGCAAGGTCTATGTCGAATTCATGGTGCTCATTTAAATACCTTCGGCGTTACCCCAACAACAATGCAACCTTCGTAATTGCGTCACCAAGATTTGCGAAAAAGAGAGTTACCAAATTTACGGTTTTAAATGCAAGAGCACTTGTTTTGGTAGCGGTACAGTTTCTGCTGCGATTTACCGCAGACTCTCAGCCCGGTTTTTTAGCCATAAAACTATACAAGGGCGAAACAGCTTCTTGGCGAGACGTGTCGCTCACCAGTATACTTCTGTTGATCTTGTGTCATGAAGCTTTTTTGAAGAGAGAAATAATTTATCCTATATTATTTCGTGGCTCCTTCAAAGCGCTAATTTTATTTTGTAGTAACTATGAAGTGAGCACATAAACGGTGGGTTTACCGAGTCTCAAGATTCCCCAATGATATTTTACTTTTTATTTTTTTCTGAGTTTAGGATCGTCAATATTTTCGTGACGTCCCGAACACCAGCAGAACTTTTTCAACGCATGAAATGCAAGTATGTTTTACGTCTTTGTAGGACTTCACGACTGAAGCGGAGGAGTGCTCTCACAACTCCATGTCAAAAACATGCAGCTAAAAACAGGGTTCTCAAATGTATTTATGTATTTGTTTTTTGTTTGCATCGTCATTGCTCTTTCCATAATGTTCATGAATATAACAGGATTGTAAAAAATTGCTGTTTTTATTCAGTGGCACATTATGAAAATTTATTCTTCGTTGCTACATTTTGTGGCGCGTAAAAAAAATGTTTCTGTTTTGTACTTCATCCGACCATGCATATGCCTGCGATTTGCT
Organism: Ixodes persulcatus; assembly: GCA_013358835.2. Lineage (NCBI taxonomy): Eukaryota > Metazoa > Arthropoda > Arachnida > Ixodida > Ixodidae > Ixodes > Ixodes persulcatus. Next base: position 489,389 of record JABSTQ010010322.1, on the reverse strand, counting down.
CCATAATATTGCACAAAATAAATAAATTGTATAAAAAACAGGATTATTGTAAACATAGTGAGTTCATAGAAACACAATACAGAGAGAGTGATATTTGTCCGCTGTTAGGAGCGAGGGTTTACAGGAGGTATCGTAGTCAACAAACTCTTGTGCGCCTTGAGTCAATCGTTTCACTACACGATGCAATCAAAACTTCGTATCCCCTAAATTTTAGCGCAGAAACACTTTGCTCCAACGGGGTCAATCAGCAACCCAAAGCATTAAATCACTGCATTTGTTGCCACATAGCGTATACATGAGATCAAATAAGAATGTTTCGTATTTTTCTTGACAAACATTTACAAAAATGGCCCACAATTCGACTAGAGTCACATGACTAGGACCCATTCTCATGTGAAGATCACAGGACAGCTGCGAAGACGAAAGCCAAATGTTTTATATAAAATATGACATAACAGACACATTAACATCGTAAGTTTAATCAAGCTTGAAGGCCGTATTATGATTTGTTACTTTAATATGTGCGCTCGTGTTTGTGTAGATTTCATTTTGGCAATTCCACAAATTACAGTCACACAGATTTTAAGTCCAAGTTGAGGATCCATCTAAATATGTTCTTTTTATGCATAATATAGCTTTAAAGACATTTACAACGTTACCGCAAACGTACACCTATTAAATACACAAAAAAAAATATTCGAGTCGCTAAGTTTGTTTCCATCAGGGTCGCTGTTCGATCCCGTACCGATGATGTAAACATTTCCAGAACCGTCCGCGTCTGCGAAGTGATAAGCTTTACTAACATACCGCCCTTTCTTCCTCGTCGTCTCTAGGCGGCGTCGGAGTCAACTCCGGTAATTTTGAATAAATTCTCCGTCGAAGAGCTTCTATCATGATGGATCACTGGAAGACGAGGGTGCGGCGTGATTATAAGAGCACCCCGCTTCCAGTTCGACGTTTCCCGGAGGAAGACGCGCATTCGATTATCTCGTCCGCGCGGCGACCCTCCCGCTTCTAATCAGCGCAAAAACTTTCTTCCAAGTTTTCACGAACCCGCTTGTCACCCTCGTGTTCTACGCCGTGATTTTGCTGCTCTCACAGTGAACGTCCTCTCGTACGGATCCAGCAAAAAATCCTCTACTGCAGTGATGACAAAAGGCGTACACTGCCGTCTCCGATGGCTCCGGTGCGTGTTCCCAAGGTCGACCCAGACCCCGATGCTTCTATAGAGATCGCTGTGGCGCTCGTACTTGGATGGGGAAGCGCTGCTTCCTGGAACTCGGGAGACGGCAGAGGGCATCTGTGTTTGCGCTTTGCATGTCATTTTGCGAAAGCAGGCTTTTCTCCTTCGAACCATTTGGGTGACATTGGTGCGTCTTTTCTCTGCGTTCTTGTCTGGGTTGGCGTTCATGACCTACACATCTGGTGACCTTGTGCTGCCAACAAAAAGTATGTAGTCGTTGGGCGTCAAACCCAAGGTTGCTCGTCTGAAAAGATGTCGATTAGCAGGCGGGAGCGTCGGTATTAGGGAGTTCAGTAGAAACGAATTTGAGTGTTTTATGCGCCGACGTTGTTTAGGTTGCAGGATGAGAAGCGCATTGCGCAAAACAAGTGCTACAGAGAGAAAATAAATACATATATGTGCAGCGCCATGGTGCCGTATAATTATTTATGCATTTTATAAGCAGATAAGAACGTAAATCGTTCTTATGCAATGACCTTTCAAAATGCCATATCCTTCCTGCTGTTGGAAGCCACTACTTACGACACAAAAATATAGAGACTTATTTGGTGTATGTATCACACCATAATGTGAAATTGTTAAAATCCAGAATTCCCAGGAAGTCCACTATTTATGGTTTATTCTGAACCCACCTTAGGTTCACTCATGCGAGAAAATAAGAACGATTGAAGGATAAGTTGACCCTATATGAAGACCAATAGGGCTCACTGATAATATTTTCTTTCTTTGGAGTGGAGAACGCTGGTGGAGTTCAGATTTGTACAGTTAAGATATTATTGCGATATATTATTAGAATATATAAAAACAATAAAAAACCTCATATCTAAGAGGCTCGTCTGTTTCTGTGTTTTTTTTTTGTGTTTCTCTCTCGGTTGTAAAGAAAGAAGGTAAAAAATTGTAAAAAATTCATGACACGGCTGAACCCGGATAACCATTCACATGCAGAGATATGCTACCATTTAAATTAAGTTATAAATAGTAAATAAACTAACAATCCACAGAAATCTTCCTAATGCAGACTTTATAAATGGAAGGTCAGGCAATACAGTATTTGTAAATAATTTTAGAGAGTTATATTTTGGGTTCGATTGCCCTCCATAATTTATTACAAGAACTACTAAGCACAATAAACACTAGTGTTATCCCAGTCGTCGCTGTCTATTCATTGTTTTAGGCAAGCTTGAGGTTCCTTGCGGCAGCAATTTTATGACTCGATAAATTATTCGCCACTTGTTTACGAATATATCACCAGCGTTGTAATGAAATATAAGAGAAAATTATGAAGAATGGTAAGTTAGGAACACTTTAAAAACTAAACCAAACATGAAATTACTGAGATTCTTAAAAAAGAGTGCCAGGTTTCTTGAAATTTCAAGATGGGACTTGTTTTTATATACGAAAGTTTTGCAAGCCAGGCAGCCCGCAAAGGTTTCTATGTTGTACGGCTTCGTATAACCTTATACACCTTTTTCGTTTAGCCCCGTACCCAGCCACGTTGTCCCCATATCCGGTATGCGTTCCGAGAAAAAGCAAGAAATTGCAACCCGGAAAAATAAAAATAAATATACAAAGGACATAAAAAGAAGGAATGACGGTTGCAATTAAAGTGTTATCATATTCTACAGGCGAGGCAAGAGGAAAGCGATGTTTTCACGCATACCATAAGTTCCAGAATTGAAGAGGCGGCGCCCACGTAGAAAAGGTGTATAGATTGTTATTTAACAAAGCGCTATATAGCCATTTGCAATATATATATATATATATATATTTAAATGTTTTTTTGTTTTTTTTTGTTGCATCCGGCGTATAAAGTTCAGAGCCTCAAGACGTACATTATGTTTCCAAGTGAGCTGAGGGCTTATTCTTGAGCTCTTATGAGTGCCGAAGTTAGGTTAAATACAGCTAAATTTTGGCAGTTTGGCGTCTAAATCAAATTTAGCGTGTTAATTTCTCTGAGCTAGATTGTTTTATGCATTTTATGAGACACTAGCTAAAAACACATTATGTGTGTAAGAATTCAATCAGTGTTTGTGTCTAGCGCATGACGACAGCACGCGAACAACTGCTCCCCCCCCCCTCCCCCAAATCACTGGACTGAATCCCGTTTGATCCTCACCGTTTATATATATATATATATATATATATATATATATATATATATATATTCTTTTAACAAAGACGGTCTAAGCAAAGTCTTTTGTAGTTCAAGTATTCCTTTCCGCTATAAAAATATTTATTTTTAGTCTGGGTGGGACTTCCATTAAATACAAACTGCGGCACTTTGTTATTTAGACAGATATAAAGGTAGGTTTTGTCTTTAATCCGCGGCTGCTGATCGGGACTACACATTAACATTCAGTTTTGATTTATCTGCACGTACGGAGAGCTATATGTTTGCCCACAAGTGATGACTTTATCTTTAGCGTTTGCAATCTGGTAATTTTAATGTAATTCTGGAGAGTGAGGTTTTCCGAATCAACATTACGCCGCTCAGATTTGCGCGATGCGTAAACTTTTGTTTAGAGAATGAAACTTGTTATACAACGCCGCTAGTTTAGGAAATATATCGCGCCCAAACGTCGTGATATGAAAGGAAAAAGTATCAGAATAGTGTAAATATTAAGGACTTGCATTAGCAAGAGGCTATTAACTTTGGATGTCGTTTTTTTTTTTTTTTTACCCTTGCTGCTAGATATATGGTAATAGTGCCATACATGCCATGTCAAAATTGTTTCCTCTTTACTGGGACGGTGAGAGAACACCCTTCCGGTATTCTCATGAACGCACGTGGCTTGTTCGTTCACTCAATTTCTTGCCCTTCCCGGTTTTTAGTTATTAATTATATTCTTGCTACTCTGTTAAGGGATAGTTTTAGAACGCAGCTCTCAGGCGCCCGTTTCCGCCTTGAGCGGCGTCGCCGTCGCCGTCGCTGTCAGCATAACCGCGCGTCGCATTATGGGACGTTTCCCATAATGACGTCACACAGGACGTCACGTGTGACGCCACGAGGGTCACGAGGGAGGAGGGAGGGAGGCGGAGAAGGAGGGGAGGAGCAAAGAAGGAGGAGGGGAGGAGGATGAGGATGGAGGAGGGGGAAAGGCAGGAGGAGGGGAGGAGGAGAACGGGAGGTTGAGAAGGAGATGAGGAGGAGATGGGAGGAGGAGGAGGGGAGGAGGAGAACGGGAGGTTGAGAAGGAGATGAGGAGGAGATGGGAGGAGGAGGAGAGGAGGAGAGGAATACTATCATCTGTGTACCCTCCACTCCTCCTCTTCAAGAGCTGCGCTCTAATTCGGTATTAGAGGGAATTGTAAACGTCTTTATATTTTTCCTCCTCGAACAAGTACTGCAACCACAGCAATTCATAAATGTCAGGTTTGGCAGAGACCTTTAACACTAAGCTCTGATAGCCTAATAATAAGCACTAATTGATTTAATTATTTTACGCCGTCTTATTGAGCAGGGCACTAGCATTTCCATTGCAAAAAAAAAGTGTAGCTTGCTTACTCTTATTAGGTGACAATTAGATCTCAAATGAACGCTGCGTTGATTTCACCAGATAACTTTTATAAATAGTAAAACATGAAGTGAAAAATAACGAAAATACACTAACATCATTTTATCATGCCAGCATTGCAAAAACAAAAATCTAGTTTGCCGAGGCGTGAAGAGAAACGACCGCGGAATCTATTACTACCCTTCCCCTGAGCAAAAGAAAAATATCAAGGGAATGACAAATGGTTAAGGTCAGACTAAAAAAAAAATGCTTGCATAACATTGCTGTCACACGCACTCTCGCGCGTGCCCGCCCACCTACCGTTAAGAGAGAGAGAGAGAATGACAGAAAGATAGAGATAAGGGATCAAACTGAAAAATTGAGTCGCTAAGATACTTTTTTTCTGAACTCCAAATAAAAACAAAATGATTTGCAGAACTGGGCTAGCGACGTAATACACAGGAAAACTATTGAGGAGGGATAATTTCTTCACTAGGCCTCCTGCGCTTAAGCTCTGAACAAACTGTGGCGCCCCCATTTTGGATAGTGCAAAGTCACCTGATGGGGCATCGCACTAGTTGTGGCACATTCGCTGAAGTTTGTCTCTTTCTGTGTAGTTCTGAAGAGCAAAAAAAAAGACCTTTCGGCGTCGGAAATTGGCTAGATTTAACACCGCAAGACAATCGAAAGTTCGAGATGCATGCCACCACTGCTAGGGTACGCGGCTTTTCTCTGTGATATCAAAAGAGTTGGCAACCCGATGTTTTGTTTTCTACTGTCTTTTTTTTTGTAACGCGTGACACGGCGTTTTTGGTTCACGCTCTTTTTGTCTTAGCTTTGACCTGTGATTTGACGGTGTTAGCATTTTTTTTCTTTGTATTTTTGTTGTTATCGCAATCCGCACCAGAGCAGGCACGCTTCTACATGTATGAGAGTTTGAGACGCTCAAGTTTGTAATACCCTCAACAAGTCCTAACAAGTTCCTTTTCGTAACAGCTCCTAGGCAACGCAGGAGGCCTATATATTATATTAATATAAACCTTTATTTTGATGAGGATTACTCTGTGGTTTGATTGGGCAGGGGGAGAGAGAGAAGGCGATCTCAAAAGAATTAAGTATATCTGTACTGTAAGGAGCGGCTTTCAATTGTAATGTTTCCAATGTTTCCGAAACCCTAGCGAAAATTTTAAGAAAATACAACAGCACAGCGAGACAGGGCTCTTATGAGGGGGTGCAGACCTGTCATCTAGCCTCACATGCAGAAGGGGTCCCAGAACTTGAAAAAGTTAACCCATTGCTTTGATATACCGGTACTTTTTTCAGTACAAGACAAACTTTATTCGATGTGTAAAACAATAAGCAGATCGGCAAAGCAGTCAATTGTGCCGCAAGAAATCTGAAAAAAAAAGAACGATGTCATTAGGGTTTTTTTGTATGCCAGTAGCGTCAAGTATGCAATCTCCCTGTTATGGGGAAAAGTGTGCGTGGCCGGACGGACAAATGTATCAATGGTAGAGTAGAGTGCATGCGTTCTCCACTAGACAGTCCCCGTCCGACCGCCTATCGGTTCACTGAGACCGTTGTGAGTGCAAGGCGAACTTTGAAAACACCGGTGTAATAGACCGTTACAAGACAAAAAAGCAAAGAAAATTCACGATGCCTTTTTTTGATAAATTCCCAGGATAACAACTGTTGTCTCAGCGTACCCTCATTGTCGTTGTCTGAAAACGAATTTCACTGCCTGCAGACTCGGTGACGCTGGTTTTTGAGGCAGGGTCTTTGTACCTCACCTTACACTGTTTCGCCAACACGCATCGGCTTTAGTTTACATATATATGTTTTCTAAAATAAATAATATATTTGAAAGTAACGCTGCCTCCTCATCAAATCTACAGTGTATATTCCGTGCTTTTAACGTCAGACCTTCTTTCACTGTGTGCTCGGCATTTCGTGAAGCCTCGATAAAAACGTGGCCGCGAGTCTCGACACCGATTAGCTAAGAAAAGGAGGAGTGAGGTGCTTGATGCTGATTGGTCAGCGTGGAGTTCATGCGCTTAGAGGGGCAGGTGAGAAGAAGCGAGCTAGGCGAAAAGGAGCTCAACCACCTGTGCGCACTGAGGGAGAGAAGCTCGAGAGTATGGAAGGTCCCGAAAGATCGCCAGGTTTATGAACCCAATTAGCGGTAGTATCGTTTCATTGTAGGAACAAGTATCGAGTGTACACGTGGTACGCGTTAAACGATCCGATGAATAGCGCCGTGAACGTAGAGGTCTGGCGTCCGAAACTTGAAGTTTGCAAGGCAATTTACCTAGCAATTTTCCATACATTTCTTGGCGAATCATCGAGCAATTGTAAGACATTTAATTTTCTATTGGCGTCTATAAAATATTAATTCAAAAGAGCTGCATTGCCGTTATAATCGCGCCAACGTAAGAGACGCGCAGTTCCTGATGTATTACGTTCGCTCTCTTTGCTACTTGATTAGTAGTGCGGCCTTCTTGCCGGCGATTTCGGCAATCTAATTGGCTACGAAATGCTAACGAGATGCACAAAACCCGTCATAAAATGAGTTTTTTTAAGTTTTCGGATAATATTTTAGTTATTAACGATTGAATAATGTTCATAGACATAAATATTGCGCACGCAGTAAATACAGTCGTCCAGTAATAGACGTTAATGGTATATATAGATACATACTAAATAAAACAACTTGTTAAGTATGTGAAAATAACCAGCAGGCGGGGCGCATATCTGTCACGATTTTATTTTTAAATCTAGATTAGAAAATTTAGAAACATGATTTTGTGTGAGCATGAACACACAGCGATTATTTTTTCGAGGTATACGCCAATCAATGTCATAAAAAGGCAGTAACTAAGTTTTGTTACAATTATTCTACGGGTTCTTTCAGCCACGTACATTGGGCAAAGTATGAGTAGGGTACGTCGCTGGGCTAGTTGGTTAGTTAAACATATAAAATAGCGCAAACAAGACAAGGACAAGAAGTACACAGGACAAGCGCTGACTTTCAACAAGTTTTTACTCAGGAAAAGCAAGTACATATATACACACGACAGGCAAAGCAGCACCACATAAAAGTTGACTAATTTTGTGCACGATCATTAAAAAACTAAAAACTCATTACTATGAAGTACGATAGAAGTGTCGCTGACACTTGCCGTCCCACTTTTCTTCATAAAGAATGCTTCCAATAGCTCTCGAGCGACCGTCTCTCGGCTTCTACCCAGAATCCTTATCTGCTGAAATTGCGGAACGCAGCCACACGTGTTGCAATGTATAGGCAAATGCGAGCCATATTTATTTTTACTGATAATGCGTGCTCCCGTGCTCGGTCATTGATGCACCGCCCCGTGTGGACGATGTATATTTTTTCACAGCTCAGTGGGATTTCGTAGACCACACCCACTGTGCAGTTCAAGTAAGGAGTGACGTGTTTCGTATCACATGGTGTTTTTCCTTCTCATCATTTCTGTGCAGGTCTTTTTTCCAGAAAACCGTTAGCCACCTAGACAGTAATACAGCCTGCCGACGTTACCTCCGATATACTCAATGTAACCCCGCGGACGTGATAGGATGGAAGTTGAATTGATTATTAACCCATGCAAATCTAGAATGCTTGGTTCGCCAACCGCACACCTTTTCGAGAAACACTCGTAGTCACAATATAAATAACAAATCTAACCGAAAAACAAGTGGACGGAAAAGTAACTACTATCCGGCCATTCTGTCTTTAATGTGACTTTACAGACATTCGCTCGAAAATGAACATATTTATGTATCCGGTGTGTGGGACCATAAATAAAAACTTGTTTTACCCTAAATAATTTATATAAACCGTTTTAATAATAATAAAGGTACGAATAATCATTGGCACAAAGAAGAGGCTGTGAACCGGAGCTCATGCGGGGCGAAACAGAGAAGCATGAGCCCGTAGGCACTTGCGTCTGCCGGCCGGCTCCCCGGGAAACAAATAAGAAAAAACACATGCAGAGTCCGTAACAACTAACACAACCATCTTGAACCTTCTTTGTCGTAAATTATTAACGTAACATTATTTTTTTCAGTCTTTCTGAGCTACGACTCCGGAGGATTGAAATCACTTTCCCGCACCAATCATATCAACCGCTGAATGTGACACATTAGAAATCCAGTTTCAACTTTATTGTTAGTGATTCTTTTCATTAACTATATACTTAATACACACCGCGGAAGTTACAAGTTTGATTGCGCGGATATTATTTAGGTGTTGCATTCCATATCTTTTGAAATGACTCGGGGCCTCGAGATAATATATGAAAACATACTGCAAGCACTACAGGAGTAAGTCAATTTTCAATATCACCAGCGTATATGTTGGGAAAGCTCTTCAACATTAATTTGCTATTTTAGCCGCTTTTGGTTTCGTCAGTTGGCAATCGCACCTCCGAGACGGAACTATTAGTGTGACTGCGGCCCTCAAGATAGTTAACACCTGATAGCAGCTTGCAGAGCAATCCGTTCTTTCTTTTTTTTTTGCTTCTATATGATTTTTTACAAACGAAGCTATTCTCCAAACACTCTGTACTTCCTTAAAATTATGACAGTAGGTGCAGTTTCTGGCAAATACTGCGGTGGATTGACCAATGAATGGGTGGAAATATTTTTCGTTATTTTCTGGTTAAAAAGCTGTATTTACATGATGTCCACAAATCGTCCGCTATAGTCGTATAGTTCATGAAGTTTATTTTATACACTTTATGGCATACTCCCGTATCATTAAAAATTATCCAAATAATTGAATTACAAATTTTGGAACCGTTATGCGGATTGATGCGTTTAAACTGTGGTAGCTCCGCTGCTTATTCCACGATATGACAATGAGGATCGTGATATAGTCGTGAAATGTTTTCACCAAATGTAGCGGGGAAACTGAACTGAGACATAGGTCACGTGGCATTAACGTTTCCACCTTATTTGGCGGGCAAATTAAATTTGTCTGTGGATCACGTGATGTCAGGTCGCGCGCCATCAATTTTCCCGCCAAATTGAGCGCGAGAACTGAATCGGAGCATAGGTAACGTGACGTAAGTGGGAAGCTGAATCGCATTAACTGAAGAGCGTGTTTGTAACAATGACTGGCCACTGATAAAATAAAACAAACTCTGGACAAGGGGTGACGAACATTTCTTGTTCGTCGTCCCTTGTCCGGAGTTTGTGATAAACGTTCTGTTGCCAGTCAAGCTAAATTGGTCTACACTCACGCTGTCGCGAAACTGGGGGGCCGAATCCGTAAGTGCTACTCCTCTAAAAAGGATCAGTTGTAGCTTATATGGAACTTAAAACATTTTTCACTCCGGCATAATATTTGAAATACTTTTACGTAAGCCGTTTTTTTTTAATGCGCCGAAAGCAAAAAACAAAGTTGAATTACGCTAAAAATAATAAAATAGCATAAATATCGTGCAAAGCTTAAAAGTTGTCCCTATTTTTCAACTTCAAGCAAAATCTTCGTGACAATTTATGTTAGGCATCTTTACTAAAATGTATGTACAATTCATGTGCTCAAGTAAATTCCTAGATCCTTTACGGCAACGTGTAACGAGTAATAATAAACGCAGCATAGTAGATAACAAGTTAAAATCTGAAGATACATATACATTTGTTGAAGTATTTCGTATTATTCTTGCGTTGTTCACTGTAACTTTATGCTCGACAAACTAACAATAATGTGTTCCTAATTATTTCTCAACTCACTCGCTGCCCTCTTTCGATGCATCACGCTAAATAGCTTTCGTATATTTGAACGGTATGGATCATGCCGTGTATAAATAAAATGCGAATTGTACTTCAAACGGTTTCGGTAGAAGGGTCAGACGTTAAAGGGAGTTCATTTGTCAAATAATACTTTTGATGCTAAGAAATTTTGTTTATCTCTAAATGAAAATTACATCAAAAACTATAGTTTCCGGTTTTTGTTGCGCGTTGAATTGCTGCCTTTACAATTCAATTTCAAAAATTACTTTAACACTAACTGAACCAGTTTAGTCGAGTCAGATATTTAAATTGCTAACTATAATACCGACGCTTGCTATTCTTAGTTAATCTGGTTTGTATATCTGACCAGACATTCGAGAGTTTTTGAAAATTTTGGAGTCTGCCACAAGGACCTGACTCTAAAGTGAGCATATCTTTTTCGAAACCACTTTATACCACCACCTTGTGCCCTCGCGAGTATCAGCGTCCATGCAACATTTCTTTTTCTAAGTAAAATTAGTATACTAATTCTGGAATACATTACATGGTGTGGTAGTAACAGTGTAAGAGTAAGACTTATTTTTTAAAGGTGGTGTCTTCTTTTAGTGATACACTTCAAGGCGAAACAATCATTGTTGTTTCTTTCGGCAGACTTGTGCAGACTGATTTTCTCGTTCAGACTGTTAAAACAGAAGTTCGGGCGAGTTGGTAGTTCATGACGCACGAGGACACAGCGCACCCGTATCAAACACTAGGACAACGTTCACAGTCACACCAAAAGAAAGAAAGGGACACTTACACAGCGCTGACTTCAACTCTTTGTATATTCCCGCCTTTTTCTCTTCTTTCACGTCTAATGCAGAACCTAGGCCTCATCTTTTTCTTTCTTTGCTGAAGGTTAACTGTAAAAAAATTAAAAATTAAAAATTAAAAATTACTGTAGATCAATGATGCAAAGCTAAGTAATGCAGCTCTTTTTGTGACAGCGCTATAGATGGATTGCTAATACACCTGCCGTTTTGCCTGGCAATGCTCTCGGCTTCTATTATTTCCCTTGTGAGCTGGTCTCGGCTCCTTGCCAACACCACACACTTGTCAAGTTCCGCTCTGCACCCACAGTCCCGAATGTGTATGCCAACATGTCCAGAGTTATTGTAGAACTCTGGAACAAGAACTCTGGACATGTTGGCATACACATTCGGGACTGTGGGTGCACAGCGGAACTTGACAAGTGTGTGGTGTTGGCAAGGAGCCGAGACCAGCTCACAAGGGAAATAATAGAAGCCGAGAACATTGCCAGGCAAAACGGCAGTTGTATTAGCAATCCATCTATAGCGCTGTCACAAAAAGAGCTGGATTACTTAGCTTTGCATCATTGATCTACAGAAATTTTTAATTTTCAATTTCTAGCTTAGAATTTTTACAGTTAACCTTCAGCAAAGAAAGAAAAAGATGAGGTCTAGGTTCTGCATTAGACGTGAAAGAAGAGAAAAAGGCGGGAATATACAAAGAGTTGAAGTCAGCGCTGTGTAAGTGTCCCTTTCTTTCTTTTGGAGTGACTGTGAACGTTGTCCTAGTGTTTGATACGGGTGCGCTGTGTCCTCGTGCGTTCAGACTGTTTCTACTACCATCATTTCTATCGTGTGATTTCTATATTGTTACGCACGTTGTGGTAGTACTTATTAACCAAATGGCCAGCCAGTCCGGGTTTGTCCCAAGCTGTCACGGGTTCTTCGAACTATTTCTTATAATGCTTCAAGAGGAGGGCTTCTCCGCTAATAGAGGGCCCTTGAGGAGCAGCCATCTTTCCCGAAACATTCGCTCAGTATATATATGTGTGGCCTTCTCAGAACAGGGGCTCCAAATGCTAATTGTAAATTAGAATTGCAACGTACAGTTTTCTAATCCAAGATGTACCTTAAATGGGCTGTGCAACCATTGTCGGACTTTGGCCAATTAAATACGGGAATTGATTTTTGTCACCTATCTAACGGAAATCAATTCTTTTTTATGCGCGTTATTTTTTATTTAAAAAATGGAACCAATGGCAGTTCAACGTACCCCTGAACTCCCGCACCTTCTTTCGAGTGACGTCGATGGGCGACAGCTGGTTTCCCGTTAGGTTCTGCCTTCAGAGCCCCCAGCCGCTTTCTCTGCGATTTAGGACTTTTCAAGGGTTAGTATTGCGAAAGGTCGCGGCAAGCGATACAGAAAGAAGGCGGTTCGCCACAGGGCTAACGAAGAGAATAGCCGCGGAGTGGATAGGCTTTGTGGATTTCCATGTATTGCAGTTAACGCGACATCTAAGTTACCGCAACCGCCATACGTGGCAGCATATAGCCAAATAATTATTTTAAAACGGTATTAAATCGGTAGCTCTATATATAGCCATTCAAACTCAGTATCCGCGTAAGCACGAAATGTGTAGGTCACTCAATCCGAAACCGCTAAATTATCTTGACGAAAAAAAAAGCCACTAAAAAACGACGAACTCTTTAAGGGATCGAACCCCGGTCGCTTATTAGTAAAATGCAGAAAGTTGACGCGTTAACAACGTTGCGCTCGCTGGATTGGGTCACTCCGGAGGCGCAGTGCGGGACGGCGTCTGTATCACGGGGGCGCGCGTTAAGCTCCCTGGCCCCCTGTTTACGCCGTGGGGTTAATATTTTAATGCGAAAACATTAACTGCCCCATGGAGCGAACCGGTGTTATCAGCTTCCGAAGCCGCGCCAAGCGGCACCTAACTTCCCCTGTCCGAAGGAGCGAAGCCTGTATTTTGTAGCCGGATGACCCCCATAGCGCCTCTGAAAAGGGCAACACGTTGTGCGCGTCCGGGCGCACACGCGTTGCTAGGTATGACGTAGTAGCGCAATCTTCAGAAACCAGCCAATCTAGCGTCCGCGCAGTTCCGAATGCGTCTACCGTCTTCATTTTACAAATACGCACCCCGGTCACCGGCGTGGAAGCCGAGTGCGCTGCTGAATGAGCTACGGACCCAGCTCAAAGTAACGGAAGGAACCGGACCAGGTTGTGTGAGAGAGCGCGCGGAGCGGAGAGGAGCTGAAAGGACAAGAAAGAGAGGAGCAGAAGCAGGTGGTGCAGAAAGAAGCGCAAAGAATGAGGAGGAGTGGAAAGGGCAGAAAAGCGCTCCTCCAATCTCCCGGTGACCCGGAAAATACAGCTCAAAGGCTTCGTATCCGGCCGGGGCTGAATGCAAGAGTGCACGGGGTCACAAAGAGAAAATGGTATGACATAATATATTTCTGTAAAAAACCCTGCCATAACCACCGGCTGAACTAAGAGCAGAACCCACCCAAAGTACTTACAGAACACAACCAGGGTCACACTGGTCATGCATCTTACAAAGAACAGTGTGCAAACACGAGTTACCACAATACCCGTCGTTCGAATGCCGCGTGCCAAGTTTTCTCCTTGGACTCATTGCCATGCGCCATGCGAAGCGCGGATATCGCTGTGAGCGGCGTTCCGATATGTATGCAGACTGTCTTTTGTATGACGTATGGGCTGTGTGACACCGGCTTAAGAATCACCCTGTTTTAGACACCACCCGAACTTAAAGCTCTGCCCATCTTATAAAGCTACCGCGTTTAAACGCTTTTAGCAAAATAACGAAACATGCAGCCAACTTTTGCAGCGGCACCTGTTACGGGCTCCTCCCCCGGTTTTGCTACGGCGTGAGTGTAACGAATTATGGTTCCCCACTGAATTTAGCAGAAACATTGACGGTAAGTTATCTACGCACCAATTCAGTTTTCCCGGTACATTTGGCGGGACAATTTGTCTCGTGACCAGACGTAAGGGGACACAAAAAGAAATTCAGGTTCCCAAATAAATATAGCGAAAACATTTACGTCACGTGACCTATGCACCAATTCGATTTCCCGGCGACATTTTGCGTAAATATTGAAGTCACGTGACCTATGCACCAATTCAGTTTTTCGATAAATTTGCAGAAAATTGATGTCACGTGACCTGAAGGCACGTGACCTGACGTCACGGGACCTACGAACGAATTGAGGCTCCCGTCTAAATGTAGCGGAAAATTTAACGTCGCGTGACCCATGCAACAATTCAGTTTCGCCGCTAAATATGGCGGAAACATTTCGCGACGATATGACGATCGTCATTGTCATGTCGTCCAATAATCTGCGTTGGTACCGCTGTCTAAACACATCACGCCGCATGGTCGTTCCCCAATTAGTTTTGATTGCGTTACCCAGCGCAAAAGTTGTTTTTAAGCGGAAGGAAGTGCTTTTTTGTTTCTCACTTTTGTGCCTAGGTAAACAATTTAAAAAAATGCAAGGTGCATATTCTTTGAACGCTAACATCGTTGCGCTGTTCTTAAAAACTTTACCCATTGCAATTTGATTAGTCAAGAGATGTGAGCACATAATGATCCCGGACAGTATGAAATTTTCTGAATATCTTAAATGGGAGTGACCTATTTTTAGTGATTCGCAGTTTTTAAAGAACTTTTTTGTCTGCAGTTTATGAGCAATACTTTAAACAGATTCAAAAGCTAGACATGCGACGCGTTCCAATCACGCACTCTTAAACATTTATTTACAACATAGTTAGAGGAGCAGAGAAGCTAAATATGGAAACCCGAGATTTCCTTGTATTATATATGCGTAACACTTTCCTGGTAATAATGATTATAAGGCGACTTCACTTGCTCATTTCATCACCGAAGTCATAATACCGCCATCGTAGGAATATATATTTTCTTCGAAATGTTCTTTATTTAGAAAATCAACAGAGTATAAACCGACCTAGTGAACTTTCAGGTTTTTGAAAACTCGAGACTGAGGCTCTGTGTATGTCGCCACCCCCCCCCCCCCCCTCCCCCCCGCCCCCCGCTCTCTTTTTTTTTTATTTTATTTGTTCATAAATATCAGGCTTTACATTGCAGTTTTATATTTGGTTTATTTCCCTAACTTATTTTTATTACAAGTGCCCACCAGCTCAACACATTTTGACCGCTTCATCACCTCCTTACGTATGTCTGAAACCCTGGTTGCGAAGATTGTGCTTAACGCACCTACGCTAAAATTTGTCTACTGTGAATAGTATATTCTATTTTACGAAGATAGCCATTATTGCCAAGGTTTGTCAGCCAAACCAGCCCTAGGCATCACGTAAATTATGGCCCGCTAAATTTTGTCGCACAAGTTATCCGCGATATTTAGGGGGAAATCACAATGTCTTTGGATTGTAACGTCATTTTGTCACAAAACGCCAGAATGCTGCCACTAAAGTTAACGGAAAAATTACACCGCTAAATTTAGGGCAAATGTTCTTTTTTTTTGCCAAATTAAACAGGAAACTTTCTCGGCTACGTTTTTAGTGGATTTAAAGTGACGTGACGGCTTACTGGCACTTGAAGTCAAAGTGTCACGTCACATCATGGCGTCACGTCACACCACATAGTCACAAAAGCACAATGACCTTTTTTTATTGAATCTAATCACGGTGGCTTAGCGGCGTGTGCAGAATTAAGCAACGTCTCGGTTATCCCTCGAGTTGATTGGCGGGATACGGCAAGAGACCCGCACTACTATTTTTTCTCTTATTCGTTGTAGACGGTTGTGCTTGGCTGAACGTCCCTCAGAAAACAGCCTGCAAAAGAATCAAAACTCTCAAAAGCCCATAAACAAAAAAGACGGCAGACATTCGCGCTTTCTCAGAGCAGCTCGCCTAAGCTCTGACGGTGACCGTTTGTTTCCGGAATCCCCCCCAGCACGACATTATTGTTCGTGCCCAGAAACGCAAACCCGTCCGCACGAGCCCCCGGCTAAGGTTCGGTAGTCAAGAAAATGAAGAAGCCAGGAACAACATTAGGAGTGTTGCGCTTTCTTTTTGTTTTTTTTCTTCTTTTCCGCCTCTGGGAGTGAGTTCTTCTGGGCGTCGTCGACAACGCGGGGTACAGAACCGCACTCCATTCGCACCGTCGGATTTCATGAATGCGTAATGAAGATTAATAGGAGAAAAACTGGCTCTCTGTGTCTACACGATCCCGAAGAGCTACTTTCCTATGTTTGCGTCCGAGATGTCCACAAGCCAAGGGGCTAACGGAAGAGAAAGTAGTGTCTATTCCGGGGGGGTACAAAGACGGAAGAAACCTCGGACCGGTCCTGACGGTGGTTCCGCATTCGGTGACAATCGAGGAGCCTAAGAAGGCGCGACTGTGACTCAAAGGGGGCCCTCCTTAATGCGGGGGGTAGGAGGGGTGTGGGGAGGAAGGGAAGGGGGAGGATCTCCGAAGCACGTCTTTGTTTTGTCTGCTTTCTTGTTTCGGTGGTTGAGGATTTGTCTGCCGTCGGAATCCTTTGTTCGCGATCTGGAAAGTGCTCCTTTCTAATTCGACTCGTGGCCCGGAGAAAGCGAGACTCGTTCACCTGAATACTAATTGAAGTGCTGGGCGCTGCGGGGTCCGGGGCTGGAGTTTGCCTGTGTGTTGCGTAATGCTTTCTTTTCAACTGTTTTTCTAGCTCGTGATATTTGCTGGAAAAGGACCTTGAAACTACTTTGAGTAACGGAGATCCGTTCTATTTAAACGCATCGGTTTTCAATACGCTTTTCTTTGGATTAGCTCGAGCAATCGAAACTAGCTAACGCGAATTCTCAGAGCAAGCTCCTTGTTGGAAACTAGTGTTCCAGGCGCGATGACGTCTGAACATAGTCACAAAACGATAAATGTGTCTTAGTGTACGTTACCAACGGAGCAGCCAATAACAACCGCATGGTATTAAAACAGCTACACATAGCACTACCATGTTGATTCTGGCACTAGGGGCGTCTAATGTGCGCGTTGCTCATGCCTAACAAATTGATTTTGTTATTTGTTTTATGTGCGTGATATATATTATATTGGTTGAGGACACGGAACTTATTCTTGCTTCTTGATATTGGTATAGATACACTGTACAGGGCTACTGAAGAAAAACTAATTTTTGATTATATTTTCGGTGGCAAAAAAAGTTTGTACTTGCAGTAAGACTCCCTTCAAAACATAGAATCAAATAGGCATCACATGGCAACAAAGAATGCTATTCTTTAGATGTGTGCCATGTTTACCTTCTTCAATAGTTGTCTAGTTATATAAAAAATAGGAGAAGCGAAACACCCCTATAATTTATATAAACAGATTATTGTTATTTTTAACAGCTGGAATTCATGGTGACTCGGGCGCAAAAGTGGAAAGGAAGGAGATAAAAAATATCGATATTTTGATTAGTTTTCATTATTGCTTTTCAAAAAGACCGCACTAAATCTGATAAGTTATGGTGTATGGCAATCTTTTTACATACTTACTATGCTGTAGTCTACGACACAGTGTAATATTTATCGTTTAGTGTATTCACATAAAACTACAATATCACACGAAACACAGAAGCTTCAGTCAACTAAGAATGTTTGGTAAAAGGTTTAAAAGCGCAAACAGACAGGGACAAGAGAAAATAACACAAACGACAGGGACAAGGCGCCCTGTCGTTTGTTTTTCTCTCTTGTCCCTGTCTGTTTGCGCTTTTAAACCTTTTACCTACCATGGACCAACTAGCCCAAACCAAAGTTTTAATAAGAATGTTTGTCAGAGAAATCCTAAGGATTAAAAAAATTACATGGATCTTTTGCCACGTGTCGTTCCTTTCGTCTATTTGTTACAGCTAGTATACATGCACTTCTGATTTACGTTTGTTTTAGGTGTTACTCATATATACAGTTCACGCAGAATAATATATATTTGTACTATTTCCGGCATATGATTAGGTATGTCAAAATAATTTGATTAATTACGAAGTTCTTGCAGTAATCAGCGTAGCTACTCAGCTGGACTAGACAAAAAGGCACTTTATAAGAACAAAATGATTGTTAGCAGAAGAGAAACGCTGTTGATTTCGTATAGAGATAGATTTCTTCTTTTTGCTGGTGAGCCTTTTTTTACATTACATAGCGTACAATGTTGCCAGACTTCCTGCCCCTCCGTCCATGCGAGTTCTCGAGATTTATACATCGAACACGCACGGCGGGACCGCGCTGGATACACTTTAATGCCGCTCTTAAAGCCCTCTCTCATCTCTACACGACAGCCGCATTAAGGCTCTCGGCCTTAACGGCTCTGCTAACACCCCCTCCGTGTCGCCGCTCTACGTCGGCTCAGTCGAAGGAGACTCGGGCGTCGTAAATTCCCCATCTCCTCAATTTTTACCCTCCTTTTCTGCTCTCGGCGTCAGCACTTCGTATCCAGGATTAGGAAAGCAAATCCTGGTCTCTATGGTTCCTTTCCGGAGATGGCAACACCCGCGGCGTTGCGGCGGAGGACGTGCTTTCAAGAAAAATACCACGATTTTGGCGGTCTCGCATTGTCACATGGTTCTTCAATGTTTATAAAGTATGCATTAATATGCAGAACGGTCGTTTGCCTCATGATTTCTCTAGAGTGCAGCCGAACCGCACTTATAAGAAAATAAAAATAAAAACTACTGTGTATGATCAACGTTTGGCCAATGTAATGATTTTTTTTCGTCACCGCACACCACTTACCTTTTTCAGTGTTAAAATTTGTAAAAAAAAAAAAACAAGAAACATGACTTTATTTTTTCGGTTAACGCAATTTGGCCTGATGGATAGAAGAATGGCAGCTCTAAAATCTGAAAAAAAAAATATGCGGCCGAGAAAAGTAGAAAATATAATTTCATTCCCTCCGGTCTTTTTTTTTTATTGATCTTTTTTGTATGTCAGACTGTAATGCATGCAACGATGTATTATTTCTTATTGCGTTTTATTAAATATTATTGAAGGTTTCAGGTTTGAAAAGAAGCTGAATTTATAGGAACGCTGACATTCAAATCACCACACTCTTGGCCTTATGTAGAATATTAGAAAGGAGGGGGGGGGGGGAGGATGAAAATAAAAACCACAAATTACAAGTGTGCGCTTATTCTTTATTTTTAGCATTTTGGCTTATTGTCTATTCTTTAAGACTTTCTTTACGTGTGCCCTAAATGTATATTAATAAAATATATTACAAACTTCCATAAAGTTTAATTTCTTTTAATAAGTATGGTAAGAAATAGTTTAACTGTAAATACACATGAAAACTAAAACGCATTATAAATTTAGATTTGACTAACTAAAGATGGAATTCGCATCTAGAGGTACATGGCGTTAACAACAAAGCTTGTTTCATTTATATAGGTCTCTGGACGGATTTGTTTCCGTTGCTCGACATGTGCTCTGTGATAAGCACGTAAACTAATTTCAATTCCTGGGTTTTCGAAGTGTATGACGCATTAAGAACGACGCATACCACCACTGTAACGCGACGAATGCCTCCAAAGATTTCGCGTCCGTGTGACGTACTAGGGTTCATTTTTTTTGTCTATTTTAAATGCTTTGAAACGTTACATAACTCAAAAGAAAAGTTTACTATTGTTAGGTACGAATACGATGAACTTCATCTCAAAGAATTGTAGTACAAGATAACGTTATGACTGCCTCTGCTTTATTTTATTTTTATTTTTATTCTTTTTTTTCTCAAGGCATTGCGTTTTTGTTTGGGTGCTCTCACTGGCTGCTATTGCCCTTACCCTGAAAAGTGTCTTTTCATTTCTTCCCGTCTCTACCGTCTAAACGTCCGGAGACTTTCGGAGGGTGAAAGATGGGCTTCAGTACATGCTATTTGCAAGGTGATGCAAACGCACACGACCGCTTGTGCTGGGTCACAGGAACTGAGTCGATAGCTGAAACGGACGTCGCCTCGTCAAGGTCATTATTGAGGTGCCTACTCCGCCATCTAGAATTAGTTTAGGAGAAAATACAACAGTGAGAATTGAGCAAATACTTACAAATTTAGTGCGTAAAAAAAAACATCATTTATATGATGATAGGGCGTGACGCCCGAACACGCGGAGCGTCTACAAGAAACATGACGTTGCAATTAGCCCATTCTGACATATTTAAATACCCTATTGTTATATCACCTCGCTTTCTAAAGATGACGATGACAGTTATTGCGTGTACCTGTTTTATTCTACACCAGTTATCCTGGATAAAATATTACGCAATAAGTTTAATCACATAATTACTCTCGAGTAAGTTATTTGAAGGACATCGCTTGCACGGAAGATCATTCCCACCTCCGCAGCCAGGATTGACAAGGATACGCCGACCACCTTGCCATACAGCACTGGGTAGATTTTTGCGCTAACCTCAGTGATCAAGTTCACACTCCCCGGGTCTGAGACCTGTTTCGTTCCCTCCTTGGTTAAGCCAGACTCTGACGTGCCCTCCATTAAATGCAACTAACTCAACACCTCGATCTCGGTATCGCGTGAAAACTAAAAAAAAAAGTGGGTGTAGCCCTTTCATCCCTTGTCACATATACGAGACCCCAGAACTTAGTTGGACGTTGAGCGCACTGACGTTGATCCGACGCTACAAACTTTCACAGGCGGCTTGATAACCGTGCTGTCCATCTTATTAAAAAGCTAAAGTATGATTAACTGCAAACAGAGTAATCTGGGTTTGCTTGGCCCGTATATGTGACAAGAGGTGTTAGGGCTACACTCTTTTTTTAGAATGCGGTCGTAGTCCAGGTGGGATTCGAACAGTTAGTCTCCTAAAAAGAAACTGTGACCGCCGGCGTTTGAGACAGGAATGAGGCTTTGAATTAGTGGGAATTGCGCTGACGTTTGTTTAGGGGCTCATTACGTGTTAATGACGCTGAGGCGATGGTCGCCTACGAGAGTGGTGGTGGTGACGTGTTCTTACTTGTGAATGTTGACATGCGTGGTATCTTCTTGCGTAGTGAGGAGGACTCTGCCTACATACGCAAGGGTCATTGTGAGAGTGGTGCTAATATTTGTGGTGCTCCAAAGACAATGAGGGATGCTCTGGTGCAAAAACATCTTGTACGAGGGGCGTTCAGAAAGTTCGTATTATTGTCATGAAGGAATAGAGATTCAGCAACAAAACTCGAATAGGAGTTGAGACTTTCTCTACATATTCGCCACCAAACGTTACAAACTTTTTCTAGTGATGCACCACATGCCGGAGGCCATTTTTATAGAACTCCTGGTTTTGAGGGTTCAGGAATTGCTCACTTCAGCAATCACGTGGTCGCAGTCCTTGAAATGCTTTTCTCTTATTTGGCCACACTGGAAGCGTCTGCGTCATTTAACCAAAGTGTCATAAACTGGAGTGTTGTCCCCGAACAACACTCCCAGATTTGAATGAATATCCTTGGCATTTCTTTCCTTCAAAAGAAAAACAACGAATCACTCAATGTGCTTGACACCGACGGGCGGGGCCATTTTTGTTTTGATTCCCTATCGGCGTTCCGAGCTACTATAGCATGCGATGTTTACACTGTGCGGAAACTAGAGGGAAGCGCGCTCATGTTGATGCCTGTTTTGTTCCGTTTTTTTTTTTCCATTTTTTGTGCCGATAATACGAACTTTATGAACGCCCCTCGTAGGTTTACAGGTGGAACGCTTTGCGGACTTCTTGAATGAAGAAGACGTCTGGTTGATTGTCCGTGACAGCAACGTGGTTGGTGAGGAGGTTTCTCTTCTTTCAGAAGTCATGGTAGTTTCACTGCCATACTATGATGCATGGTGGTGAACGAGGAGTGTTTCGGGCCAATGGTGTGTCAGTCATGGTGCACTAAGTCGCACTGGTTTGCAAAGGTACGGGTAGTCTTGTTGAAAAGGCGGTCCCCTTCTAGGGCGTCAATACAAGCAGTGAGTCGTTAAACGATGTCGAAGAGAGAAGCGAAAGCTTGGTTTAGGAGGGTTGTGGCAGCTTGTTGAAGGAGGGACGAGAGAATTTAGTCTAATGTAGTACGTACAACGTGCGATATGTCAGTGTCTGAATTGGTGGGTTGCGCTTGTTGGGGGTAGGAGGAGGTGGGAGAAGGTGAAGCGGTGTTGGAGCTAACGTTGGATGTAAGTGCCCCGCCGCTCCGAAGAGTCTCAAAGGTATTCATTCGACTGTGGCGAACGTGGACATCTTAGTCTCCATTTGTGACAAGGACTCCGCAAATGCGCCCGACCTGTCCTGGTCCAGCTGCTTCCGACCTGGTCCAGCCGCAGCTTGACCAGCTGGGCAGGGACATTATTGGTAGATCGTCGAAGAGCTCAAACGGCTCGTCACAATTCGCGCTCGGACAAGCTCAAGCGGCGACCTTTTTTAACGACAAACCTTCTCCGGCTAGTCGCTCTAAAAATGCGAATCCTCCTTCCGCTCGTACAATTGGAGCACATTCCACGGAGCGGATTTTCGCCTCTCTCGCAGACTTTGCGAACCCTTCCGGATCTACGGTGAAATTCATCATTAGTGAATCGTCAAACTGGCTCAATCGTATAAACTACGATGATAATTTTGTTTGATCGGAAACCACATCTTGTAATAAACGTCTGAAACATTAAGCAGCGTGTGAATTCGTGGCTCGTGTTTCCCGGCATGCCACCGATGTACACCGAACGGCCGACGTGTCATTTATCGGAGGACATTTTAAGAGACATGGAGCTAGATATATTAAAAAGTGTCCCAACGACTACAAGGGTAGGCGATGTGTATCTATACTTTTGAACTTGAACGATCGTTCCAGTTGTGTGCCGTCGAACTAAATCATTTTGCCTTCCCATGGTCGCCACGGCGGCTAGTTAGCTCGGATCACGAACATTTTTGCGTAGTGTGCAGCATTCATGATCGCTTACCATTGTAAGCAATAATGGAAATCTTTCGTTTTGATCTCCCAAGTGAAGCAAAAAGTAGCAGGTGGTCAAATTGCCTCCCGTTGTCATAAGCTTAACGCTCGGCTGGGTGACCGGACTCAGTCACCCATGCGACCTCAATTTTGTAGTCTTCCCGTGCATTCGTCGATTCTGAACGCCCTGCGGTGACGATTCCAGCGGCTGGAATAAAAGAAACGAATGAGAAACGCATCCGGAACTCCCCTAATGATGATTTGCGCGCGCATGCGGGTTTCGCGTCAACGAAACGTTCGAGCACGAACAGTTCGTGCCAAAACGACTCACGAAAACGTTCTTATCAATCTGCGACTATTCCTCATAACAAAACCTTACGTGATGATTGCCAGTCAGTCATGATTAGATTGGAGTTTACTCGGAGACACTGACGTAACCTGAGGGTAGGAGGGTCTTAGGGGGGTTTCAGTTGGTCTGTTGGCGAATTGTGGAGAGTATCGTGGCACTGGAAGCTTAGGGTGACAGGTAGCTAGGGTCAATATTGTCACGGGTGATGACCAAAAGAACAATAATAAACAGGAAGAAAGAAACGTTTAATGTGGCGAACTTGTGCCAAAAATGAAAGGGTACAGAAAATAATAACAGAGCGTCGCGGGCGTTGAAGTCGGCGTAGAGCAGAGTCGAACGCTGGGGCGAGACTGACCCCAGCTTGCCACGCGGAGCCGTTTTTTGTACACGCGTGGGCTTCTGGAGCATTCGGCGTAGAAGGTTCGGTGCCTACAACATTCTAACCTCGAATCAGCAAGACGGTTCTCGAATTTACCAGAACATCACATTACAGTGTAAACAAAAATGTGTAGCCGCGGCCAGGAATCAAACCCTGGCTTTTCGCGTGGGAGACAAGCGCGATAACCGTTCGGCCACGCGCGCACTGCCTACTTGGCAAGCTGCGCGCGCGGCATTACTCCCCCCTTTAAAAAGTGCATCGCCCCGATGCAGAACAACACAAAACAAACAAAAAGAACGGTAAGCTAAAGAGTCATTTAGAACACATAAGGTCCACAGTCCTATCGAGCGTAGTATGGCTTCATGCGCACGACGGGGACGACTTCTGTTCGTGGAATGCGGCGTGATGAAGCCCGTGTTCCGTCGGGCATCACCTCGTAGTTCAGATCTCCAAGTCGACGAAGTACCTTGTAGGGTCCAAAGTATCGTTTAGGAGTTTCTCGCTGAGACCGCGTCGTCGTATCGGGGTCCAAACCCACACACGGTCTCCGGGCTTGAAGCGAACGTCGATCCGGCGAAGGTTGTACCGGGTAGCGTCGACACGTTGTTGATCTTGAATTCGGAGTCGGGCGAGCTGGCGAACTTCTTCGGCTCGTTGAGCAACCACCTGGGCGTCGGGTATCCCCTCGTCAGCTGGTTCGTGGGCTAGCATAGCGTCGAGCATGGTCGACACTTTTCTGCCATGCACCAGCTGAAATGGTGTTACTCCTGTGGTCTCTTGCACGGCCGTGTTGTAGGCAAATGTAACGTACGGCAACACCTTGTCCCATGTCTTGTGCTCCACGCCGACGTACATAGAGATCATGTCGGCGATGGTCTTGTTGAGTGTTTCCGTCAGCCCGTTGGTCTGCGGGTGGTACGCCATGGTGCGACGATGGCTGGTGTGGCTGAGACGAAGGACTTCCTGTGTCAGCTGGGCCATGAACGAGGATCCACGGTCTGAGATCAAGACTTCGGGGGCGCCGTGCTGGAGGACAATGGACTCGATGAAAAACTTGGCGACTTCAACAGCCTTTCCTGATGGAAGGGCTTTTGTCTCGGCGTACCGTGTGAGATAATCGGTTGCGACGATTATCCATCGGTTTCCTTGCGTCGAGGGTGGGAATGGGCCAGGTAAGTCCATTCAGATTTGCTGGAATGGGGCAGATGGTGGCGCAATAGGCTGAAGAAGTCCTGCCGGTCTCGTCGGTGGTTTTTTTCCGTCGTTGATACTCGTGGCAAGATCGGGTGTAGTGGTGCACTGTCTTCGCAAGCTTGGGCCAGTAGTATTGTTCGCGTATCCTGGCAAGAGTTCTGCTGTAGCCAAGGTGTCCCGCCGTCGGGTCATCGTGGCAGGCTTGAAAAATTTCTTCTCGAAGACTGGAAGGGACCACCAACAGCCATGCAGTGTTGTTGTCGCTGAAGTTCTCCTTGTAGAGCACACCTCGTCGGAGGGAGAAGGTTGGCAGTGTTCGTACAAAACCGCGGGGAACGGCGCTTCCTTGTCCCTCTAGGTGCTCGATGAGTGCTCGCAGCTCAGGGTCGTCTCGTTGGAGTGCTGCCATCTCGCTGACATCCAGAGCGCCGAGGAAACACTCATCGTCGTCCTCTTTGGTGCAGGCAGGAGCGGCCTTGACTGGAGCCCTTGACAGGCAGTCGGCGTCATTGTGCTTCCGGCCGGACTTGTACACCACGGTGATGTCGAACTCCTGCAGTCGTAGGCTCCACCGGGCGAGGCGTCCGGAAGGGTCCTTCAGATTCGCCAGCCAGCAGAGCGAGTGGTGGTCTGTGACCACGCGAAAAGGACTTCCATACAAATATGGGCGAAACTTTGTTATTGCTCAGACGACAGCGAGGCACTCCTTTTCAGTAGTTGAATAGTTCCTCTCCGCGTTAGACAGCGTCCGACTTGCGTATGCGATGACTCGCTCTGTGCCGTCCTGCATTTGGACTAGTACCGCACCCAGTCCGGTGTTACTGGCGTCGGTGTGGATCTCCGTTTCAGCAAACTGGTCGTAGTGGCCAAGAACCGGGGGCGTCTGGAGTCTTCGTTCGAGCTCGTCAAATGATCTCTGGTGCTCTTCTGTCCACTCGAACTTTACGGCGTCCTTCGTGAGGTGTGTCAGCGGTGCGGACAGCTTGGCGAAGTCTCGAACAAAGCGCCTGTAGTAGGCACAGAGTCCGAGATAATCTTCTCACGGCCTTCTTGTCAGACGTTTGCGTAAATGAAGCTACGGTGCGGGTCTTCTCGGGGTCAGGTAGAACACCTTCGTTGTTCACGACGTGGCCAAGGAACTTTAGTTCTCCATAGGCGAACCGACACTTTGTTGGCTTGAGGGACAGGCCGGCGGTCTTGATGGCTTGAAGCACGGTTCGAAGTCGTTTGAGGTGTTCGTCGAAATCTCGTGAGAATACCACGACACCGTCCAGGTAGACGAGGCAGCTCTGCCATTTCAGATCTGCCAGCACGGTGTCCATGACGCGCTGGAAGGTGGCTGGTGCTGTACAAAGTCCGAACGGCATCACTTTGAATTCGTACAGTCCGTCGGGAGTGACGAAGGCAGTTTTCTCCCGGTCACGTTCGTCAACTTCAATCTTCCAGTAACCACTCTTCAGGTCCATCGACGAAAAATATCGGGAGTGGCGCAGTCGGTCTAACGTATCGTCGATGCGGGAGAGCGGATAGACGTCCTTCTTCGTCACAGCGTTCAGTCGACGACAGTCCACGCAGAACCGCAGGGTTCCGTCCTTCTTCTTTACAAGCACGACTAGGGACGCCCATGGACTTCTTGAGGGTTGAATGATGTCGTCGTCGAGCATCTCCTGAACTTGATCTTGAATCACTCTCCTTTCCTTTAAGGATACTCGATACGGCGACTGCTGAACAGGGAGTGCGTCGTCGTCGGTAATAATGCGATATTTCGCCATTGGTGTTTCGCGAACATTCGATGTCGTGGCAAAACAGTCGCTGTATTCGGCGAGGAGATCAACCAGTTGCCGGCGCTTCGAAGCTGGGAGCTCGGGGTCGATGTCGAGCGGTGGCAGCGTCGTGCTCTTCTGCTGTGGCGGCGAGGTTTCCTCTGAGACTGCGGTGACCACGGCTGGCGTCTGAAGCTCCTCGACGTAGCCCATGGTGGTACCCTTCGTTAGGTGCTGCGGTTCCTCTCGAAAGTTTGTCACGAAAACAGTTGTTCGTCCTTCTTGAAGATCCGTTACGCCTCGTGCGACGCCAATTCCTTTTTCAAGGAGCAGTTGAACGCTGCCTTCCAGAAGAGTTTCACCGTGCATGGCTGCGTCGGTTATGACGGTGACGAAAACACTCGACCGCGGCGGCAAAGACACATGGTCGGCTATAACTCGGATCGCGGATGACGTCGTGTTGGCCTCCACCAGGGGCAGGACAGGCTTTCGCAGCGTCAACTGGTTTGCCCCGAGGTCGATGACGGCGCCATACTTGCAGAGAAAGTCTATTCCGAGGATAACGTCCCTCGAACATTCTTCCAGAACGACGAACTTGACAGGGCACGTCCCACCGTGGATCTCGACGCGAGCAGTGCATCTCCCGACTGGTGTGATGAGGTGTCCTCCGGCGGTTCTTATTTGTGGTCCATCCCATGGCGTCATGACTTTTCGAAGGCGGCGGGAGAGCCTCCCACTCAGACTGAGTAGTCTGCTCCGGTGTCCACGAGTGCTGATGCGTCGTGGCCGTCAATGACGACGTTTAGGTTATTGGACACCGTTGCAGGGGCGTCGTTTCGGTCTCTGGTAGCGTTCGAGTGGGGGCCCTCCGACGTTCGTGGAGGATCTTGGCGTCGGTCGTCTTCGGCAACTCCACCTCCAGGAGTCGCCGCGCCTAGTTTCCCCGGCGAGGAGCGAGGGGCGACAGGCTTTCACGTCGGGGTCGGTGCATCGGCGAAGCTGGACGTCGCGGCGACGGCGACCGTAACTCTCGGCGGGACGCAGGCTCGGGGGACTGAGGTCGTCGCAAGTACTCGTCGATCTCCCGAGGTCGTTCATCATAACGGGGGCGCGAGTCGTTCGGGTGGAACCCGCGCAGCCCCAGTCGTCGGTATGGGCTTCGGCGGTAGGTATGGTCTGCTTCCCCGCAATGAAGCACAGAGGGCGTCGGCCGGGCGTTCGCTACACGTCGGTTCTCCGGGGTGCGCGAGGCTCCGGGCGGGCGTACTGCACCGGGTCGTCGTGGCGTCTGTCGTGTTGCGGCGCAGGAGATTGACGTCGGGGCGGCGCGACATAGGTGCGAGGAGGAGGCGGTGGCCATCGGGCCACTGCGGCGTAAGTCAACGTGGGCTCCTCAGTGGCTGCCACGGCGACGTAAGCCTCTGGTTGGATAGCTCTCTGAACTTCTTCCCGCACAGCCTCGGCAATGGAGAGTGTCGCTGGTCGGCTTGCGGCTGGCAGCAACTGGCGGATTTCCTCCCGGACGACCTCCCGTATGATTTCGCGGATGTCCGTTCCAGGAGCGTTTTCGCCGCTAAGCAGAGCGGTTGCAGTGACGCTTGGATGCCGCTGGTAGTGGGAAGCGCGCGCTCGGAGGGCGCGCTCGATGTTTGTTGCCTCGGTGACGAAGGCGCCGACGGTTGCCGGCGGGTTGCGGACGTGGCCTCCGAAAATGTCGTCTCTCACCCCGCGCATGAGAATTCGTAGCTTTTTCTCTTCGCTAGCCCGAGGGTCGGCGCGGGCACTCAGGCGCAGAACGTCCTCTACGAAGCCGGTGACGCTCTCGTTGAGGCCCTGGGTTCTGGTTCGCAGTAGGTCCTCGGCTCTCTCTCGGCGGTGGGGGCTGGTGAATGTAGCCTTGAGATTGGTCTTGAAAATGTCACACGACGTCAAAGAGGACTCATGATTCTCGTACCAGTGTTTGGCGGTACCCTCAAGCGAAAAATAGACGTTGTGCAGGCGCTGCTCGTCGGTCCAGCAATTGTGGCGGGCAACGCGTTCATACTGGTCAATCCAGTCTTCGACGTCTTCGTGAAGTTCACCGTGGAACGGAGCAGCCGTCCGTGGTGTGACGGGCATGTAGATGACGGCAGAAGCGGCCGGGGTCTGCGACTGCTGGTCGTTCATTGTCGGCCTCATTGGCTACTTGGTCCTGGGGGGCAGAAGTCCGAATTCCGGGTGTAGGCCTTGGGTGCGACGACTGAACCGGATCTTGGTTGTGCCTTCGTTGGTTCTTCGTGGGCTTGGCGTCGGACTTGCACTGCGGGCCCTCGGGGGGGTACGCGGCAGGGGCATGCGGTACACAGAACCTGCACCAAGTGTCCCGGTGGTGACCAAAAGAACAATAAATAAACAGGAAGAAAGGAACGTTTAATGTGGCGAACTTGTGCAAAAAATGAAAGGGTACAGAAAATAATACCAGAGCGTCACGGGCGTCAAAGTCGGCGTAAAGCAGAGTCGAACGCTGGGGCGAGACTGACCCCAGCTTGCCACGCGGAGCCGCTTTTGTACACGCGTGGGCTTCTGGAGCATTCGGCGTAGAAGGTTCGGTGCCTATAACATTCTAACCTCGAATCAGCAAGACGGTTCTCGAATTTACCAGAACGTCACATTACAGTGTCAACAAAAATTTGTAGCCGCGGCCAGGAATCGAACCCTGGCTTTTCGCGTGGGAGACAAGCGCGATAACCGTTCGGCCACGCGCGCGCTGCCTACTTGGCAAGCTGCGCGCGCGGCAATATTGACTAGATCCGTTCGGGTCTTCGACCAGTCGTTGACCTTAGTCCTGGGGTAGATGGCTGTGTTACGACGGAGGCGGTACCTGACGTGGAGGCGCAGTTTAAGAATTTTATGATCCCTGCCGAATGAGTCCTCGGTGTTTTCTCAAATTCATATGAGTTCTGGGGCCGTGTCTGACTATTCAGCTGTACCTATGGGTGTCAGGGTTGATGGTTAGGTAAGGAGCGTGAAATGGGGGTTGTTGGCGAAGAAAGCCAATTTATGGTCTAGGAAGACATCACGTATAAGAAAATTAACGGAATAAATGGTGCTCAATCGCCAAGAACTGCAGCTCGATTCCAGAAAGCATTTTTTGCACACTCTGGTCGGATTCAGAGGACATGTCTTCACGCAAGACGTAGTGCCCCGTATCCAGGAAGACGTCTCCGCACCATTCTCAAAATAGACGTAAAAAAAGGTCTCTGATAACATTATTCACGACGTCAGCCTCAAGAAACTGCAAGAAACCCAATCCGGCATCCGTATCTTCAACTGTTTTTCAGACGTTTTTTCTGTCTGTGCCGCCAAGATCCTTTGTTCTGTCGATAAAGCCTCATCCACCTTCCCCATCTCCCGCGGCACGCCTCAAGGGTCCATACTTTTTCCAACCTCGTTCAATGTCACCATAAAAAACCTCCCCTCAAAACTCTAATCATTACCCGAATTCAACCACGCCATTAATGCAGACGACGCGACCATCCGGAGCTCCAGCAGCAATCCAGGGACTCAGCAACGCAGCCTCCAAGACGGCTTGGACATTATCCAAGCCCATGCTAAATTTGTCGGTGTGCAGTGCTCCCTGTTAAATTGAAATATGTCATCCTCCTGAAACATTGCAAAAAAAAATCATTCCTCTACCGAAGCTTTATGACCCTCAACGCCTACGACCTCACCATCCTTCGCCGCCCATATATCTGCATTTTGGGTTTATAGGGCACGAAGATGGGAGGAGCGCAGTGTCAACCACAGCAATCCTTGAAAAAATTCACCTCATTCATAACAGGCTCCGCCGAATTACCTACCACAATCATGGTCTCAGAGAACACGAGTTTCGCAAGATTGTGGAAGCAACCGCTTACTGCAGAATCATCTATGCCCTGCCACATTTTCGTCTTGCAAAAACAAAGTACACCGAACAAGAGGCCGCCCTCCGGAAAGGCCTACGCACGGAACTTGGCTCCCCAGCCTACGCCCCCAACCACATCATCGCAACTACTGCTCTTCACAATACTCTCGAAGTGAAAAGGGCAGCCCATCTTTCAACGAAAAACTACAGACTGACCACGTCGAGCAGTCGAGCAAAGAACACGCCATTTTGTCCGCCCTCGCTTACCAGACTGCCCGACTCTCCCCCCTTCCCAAAGAACACCCACCGAAGGAGACAGTACCCCGCATCGCAGTCAAGCCCATCACCAGGCAGATGAACTCGACCGTGAACCGCGGAGGACGCCAGAGTAAAGCCCTCCATCTTCCCACGTCGCCGCATGATACCTACCACACAGAGGCCGCCTTTACCGAACACATATTTGCCATTATTACAGTGGGTCCGAAAGAAGAGCCAATGTAACACCATTCACACGTACCCTCCGCTATAGGGGTGGAGACACAGGCCAGAGAAGAATCCATGGATCCTTTTACAACCGAGGTGTACAGACTAAAATACTATCTGCTCAGAGAGTCAATCAGCCTTCAGAGACTTTGCTTCCAACTCACGACCAGGGCGCATCAGACAATGACCTGGCAAAATATATGAACGCCCATCCCCATCTCCACGTCTTTCACGACTGGGTCCTTGGACACCAAGAAATTGCAAGGAATGAAAAGGCCCACGCCCGCGCTCCTGCGAATCAGACTATGGCCTGCGAACAGCAACCCAAAATAGGAACGCGCCGCCCATCGTAAAGCTCGAGGACAACGCCTGAAGGACCTCCGTCACTCCCAGCGCACCATTCCACCTTCGACCCTTAAACTCGCCCGAGAAAAGGGCAAAAACGCTTGCCGGGCACACACTCTCTCCCTCCCACGCGACCTCATAAGCTAACATATCATGAATCATGCCGATGACCCCCCTGTCAGGTCTGCGGTGCCTAACCCGACACAAAACATACCTATTGGTCTTGGCCTCGCGCCCACCAATCTCCCAAATTTTTCTTCCCACACCTCCTTCATCTCCGCTTTCCCTTTACCTTTGAAAACTGGGCCGCAACACCACTAGAACTGCGCTCTGTCCTCTGGCATTGCCTCTCATTGCACATCGCCCAAGTCAGGGACCCTCAGTCCTCGGAAACGTCACCCCAGGCTCCCTCATGGCCGACTGACTGGCTAGAGTGCGGGATCCTTCCAGAGGACCCCGCAATCTAGTTTCCACTGCCAGGATATGGTTGGTTTAAATAAAGTGTTCTCCTTCCTTCCTTTCACCCTCTCTATTTATCACTCTTTCTTTCTCTTTCTCAAATTGCTGGTAAGACATATATAAACACAAAGAAGTAGCAAGCCATCACTTGACTGGTCGTTGCCTAGTATGTTCTTGCTTTTTTGCACAGGAAAAAGCTGCCGGTATACACTATACAAGTTTATTCTCCCTTTCTCTCTCTCTCTCTCTCTCTCTCTTAGGCGCCCGTTCCCGGCTTGAGCGGCGTCGCCGTCACCGTCCGCGTAGAGCGCGTGTTGCATTATGGGACGTGTCCCCGCCAGAGTTAGCAGGGAAATATTTCCGCAAAATTTAGCGGGAAAATTTTTTCGCGAATGTTAACGGGATATTTTCCGCTAAATTTAGCCGGGAAAGTTTTTCGCTACATTTAGCAGGGAAAGTTTTCCCGCTAAATTTAGACGGGAAACTTTTCGCTAAATTTAGCGGAGAAATTCTTGCTAAATTAAGCGGGAAATTTAGCGAAAATTTTCAGCTAAATAGGAGGGGAGCAGGAGAAATGAAGGGAAGAGGGAGGAGGGTCATACCCTCCCCTCCGTACGTTCGCCCTCCTCCTCCTCAAAAGCTGCGCTCTAATTCGGTATTAAAGAAAATCATAAACGTCTTTCTTTTTTTTTCTTTTTTTCTCCTAAATTTTTTGTTTTTTTCATTCTTGTTCTTCAGTTCAGGATGGCCTTTAATACTTAGAATTTGCCACGCTCCGGCCCGCCTCTGTTCGCCTGATCCACGCGAGATAAGAGCGTTCGAGCCGCCACAAACCCGTGTAAAACCGACGCAAACCAATGGGTCCGACTCAAAAGGTACGGCTAGGTCCGGCGACAACGCCAACAAAGCCGCCCATGCGCAGGCCGACTGAAAGGAACTGACCGTAGTGTACTTTTTTTCGAATTTCACCAAGCTCCATAAAATTTCATGGTGTGGCGGGGTTGAAAGCGCTCCACGGGAGGGGCGCTGTCACACATCTATGAGCGGAAGATGACCAACTTGAGCAGGATCCGCCAGTGGAAGGAGCGAGCTCCAAATGGGGCGTCTTTGGAGCCCTCCAAATCTGGGGACAAAACTCAACATAAAACACGTTAAAGTTCGCGTGCAGTGTCACAGACCTGAGCAGCTGCACCGTTCAGGATTGCGGAACCGTGTGCTCCAAAAATGACTCACCTAAACACCCTATTCTCCTTATGGTTTAACCCTCAGCAACTGATAAATATCAAATTAATTGTGCAAGCAGTCTGTAGGCATTTACACAGTCAGTGTTGCGCATTATGTTTTGTGGTAGCGTTTCTTAAAAACCTTTGTGTTGCCTAAATATTAAAGGGACCAATATTGAATCGCCCGGCTGCCTTCTGGGGTTAAATTAATACATATTCCCTCGGGCAATTATTTTCTTTAAAAAAAGTTGTTTGATCATAGGATCATAGGTTTGATCGTAGGATCATAGGGCGAAGATGGTCCGCTTTTAACTAGAATATTATTATGATAACGGGTTTTGGAGAATGATACCTGCTTTCAACATTCCCAATAAACCAGCCTACTTATATGCAATAGTCTAAATTCGCATTTGTAAGCTACAAACCTCTGCATTAATGCCTGAGGTGGTCCAAGTCACGAGTGTTAGCGTAATCGATTCAATAGAAAATATAACGGTGATGTTCAATTTTCTTTTAAAGCAAAGCTGTTTAAGTCAAGGGTTCCGTGGGTTTTTCGTGTGCGTGACCAAAAACCTTACGCTCGTACTGCCGCACGCTCCGCACGTGCACTCTTTCCCTGTATAAGCTATGCGAAGTAAATAACCAAAATGAATTGTTGACCAACCCGCGTGCACGGTACCATCTGGTTAAGGCTTTTGCGTAGAACAGTTACTGCTGCAGACGCCGGCACGTGCGGCGCGTGGAACACCATTCCCGGCATTTGCCTCCATGCTTGGGTAAATTAGCAATATATCTATTCAGTAGATTAGTTATCAATAGGCACCATTTTCAAGATCAGTAGACTCTCAGCTAGATAAAAAAAAAGTTTCTCAGAGATTTTCTGCTGTGCGACCCGTGTCGGCCATGTCTAGCCTCACACCGCCTTCTCTTTGTCGTAGTTTTAGGCCCCCC
Source organism: Ixodes persulcatus (assembly GCA_013358835.2). Lineage (NCBI taxonomy): Eukaryota > Metazoa > Arthropoda > Arachnida > Ixodida > Ixodidae > Ixodes > Ixodes persulcatus. Next base: position 455,136 of record JABSTQ010010322.1, on the reverse strand, counting down.
GCTTGCGTGCCTAGTTTCCTTTCCTTACGCTCTCCCGGGGTGGCGGTCCCGTCGCGCGTGTCTACTTTCCGCCGTGTGGCGGTCCCGTCGAGCGTGTCTATTTTCCTCCGGCTCCTCGGGACGGGTCTGTGTCGTGTGCTAAACAACTTCGCTTGTAATCCACCTTCACAGAGTAGAATGGCTCGTGATTTTTCTTAATCATCCTTTTTACAGATTGAACGTCAAAGGAAGTCTGCTTGTGTCTTATATTGAACCTCCACGTATATAGACACATTTGTCTAGGTTGTTGTGTTCTCATTTTATAAGTTAGTATTATTGCATTGAGCAAGCTTCCTTAATTACGTTAAATATACCAACACATGTCTCGTCCGTAAGATGCACTTCACACTTTTCAGATTTAACCGCCATGTTCTGTCTTGCACTTAGCGGATTTTACGACTGGAAATAGCACTAATACCGCCTGTGCTACGCTTGAAATTCCCGCTTTTTAGGAGGCCATGTAATTTCAAGCTTATAATCACTCACTACAGGACGGCTAATGATTCGATAGAGATAGAAATATGCCGATAGCAAAATTCTACAGTTCTCACTACCGCAAAGCAAGCATTTCTTCATTCTTCAGCGATGTTAAACTAAGCATTTTGTTTTATTAGTTTGCTCGCGTTTTTTTAAAGACATTCTTCAACGAAGTATGATGCGGACTTTAATTGCACCTATCGCTTAGCAAAAAGAAGTGCGCAAAAAAATTTATATAGAGACTCGTTTTGTAAAATATACATGCTTATGCATATTATAGTGCATAAGAAATAATATATAGGGAGGAATTGATGTCCGAGCAGTTATTAAGTCTGCTGCTACTCGTTCCATTCGCGGTTCAACGTGGTAGTTTATTTTATTCGGTTTGTGAGCACTGCATCACTTTCAATGTGTGCCTACGCCTCAATCATAAGCTGCTTGAGATGATCGATACTCATATCAGACATAAAATAGAAAATTGAACAATGCATTTTTTTATCTTCGCTATGATTGCTTAATTTGGGCACCCGTGTGTACAGATGGGTAACCAGACAGATGCTCACCGGAACAAAAATCACCGGTAAAAAGCTCCCCTGTTTTGTGGCGGACCTGGACAAAAGCTCCCTAATATATATATATATATCCGGAGAGAAGCTCACGTTTCTTTTTATAAGCCGGAGAAATTTTATTTGTGGTTCACATTTCTGCGCTAAACTGTGGGCTAAATGGGGTATATTATTTGAACCCAGTTAACTAAAATATATGAAACTTATTTCTAGAGGTTGAGGTGAGATTTTTCCTTCGAGTGGACCACGCAGGATGACCGTGCGCCGACGATGATCGGAATTTCCTCCGGATATGTGGAACGTGCATGAGGTCACTCTAAGGGGCGAGGACAGGGTCAATAAGTAGTGTGAAGGGTAAAATAAAGGGTTCCAAAAGTTCGTGGGAAAAAACCATCCAAGTCTCTGGAGGCTGATCGAATGTCTTCCACATGATTAAGCATTGGTCATGATAGGTTTGCTGCAGTACGCCAAGTTGAACCACCGTTGAAGAGAGTTCGGGAGTCAATGAAGCACCTTCAGATACGCCTGAGAAAGCTGTGTGTGGACTATCAGCTTCACAGAGACATGCAGAAACGTCTAAAGGCAGTAAGAGGGTGTAGTTGCCTTCGAAGATTTTAGCAATAAATATAATTTCCTTAAGCTAGAAACATACCTTGCCCGAGTCATGCATACTTGTTTCATAAAATGCGCTGCTGAATGTGTCATGTTATTTGAGTTCACGTAGAAAATGCAAACAATTTTGTTTGGGTCTGTGAGAAATCCGATGATTATTTCTCTCCGGGATTCGTCCAGACTAGCACGCCACAGTTGATTTCTTCCCTTCTGCTAGCTTTGACTAGTATTTTTTTTTTGTATCTTTTTAAGGTTTCAAGTTAAGTAATTGTATATGTGTTCATTTGAAAAGTTCCTCATCTCCCGACATTTCTTACTGTTTTTGTTAACCACGTTTCGGATGTAAAGTTATTTTAATTAAATAATTCGCCCTTGGACACATTAGAATAAAATAAAGGTTAATAAAGTTTTTACATGTTTATATCCCACTTATATTTAACGGAGATTCTATTTAAAATATCAACCTTAATGCATGTAAAAGGAGAAAAAAAAACGATTTGGGATGTCCTTCGCAATAATCAGTCTAGTCCGAATTATTGAGAATATATAGCCCCAGGGTTGTGAAGAGGCGGCCCTTGGGTTGGCGGAGAGTCAAGGCGGCCTCTTGCTAAACATTGGGCAAAGTCGTGTAGAATACCCTACTAAAAAAAAAAAAAATTGAAATTCAAACGGGTGGCAAACGTGTTGATCCGTTTCGAACAAACGTGATTACGGGATACGGGTATTCATTTGAAACGGTACCCGTTTGATACGGATGCCCGTTTGATACAGGTGCCCGTTTGATGCGGGTGCCCGTTTGACCTGGCACGTGACCACACGTTTGAACGTGCCATTCGGAGAGGCAAATTATACGCTAGCCCTAGATGGGTATCGTCTGGAAGGTTGGTTATCTTAAACTTATTTAAGACGTCCCGAATTTCATAAACCTATTTATAACATGGAGGAAAACGTAGAACCAATGTGCTCGCAGGGGTGCTTGCAAATGGACAGCAAAACAGACACAAAAGATTGTTTTCAATTCTCCTCGAAGTGTATTACAGCCTCTTTTGTAGACATGTACAAACGTGCAAGCGATCTGTGAAATGCGAGAGGCACTCTAAGCTGTTATACAACTGAGAGGATTGCAAAGCAAACAAGAACCAAGGTAATTCTAGACTACAAAGGTAGACTTTCGGGGAAATTATTCTCCCGGCTGCCGCTAGAATGGACGCTGCATAATGGACCATTTTTAGAAACATCGGTTCGAGCGTGCATGGTACTAGTACACTCTCCCTCTTCCTTCTGGCCGAGCAGAGAGGGAATATGGTTTCTTTGTGTCGGCCTCGGAGGGGACAGAGTATACACCAACTCATGTTTACAAAAAAACCGGAGCGCCCCTAGCGGACGCCACCGGCGCCGCGCATGCGCGATGGGGGTGTTGGCAAGAAGCTCGCCGTCGCTTATAAACAAACCATTGAAATGCGATGTTGTTGGCGTCGGTGTGAGTCCCCCAGCCCTTTTTCGCGTTCGAATTGTTGATTCTACGTATTCCTGGCGATGTCTGACTATCTTGGGTGGCGTCAGCGAAATTACCGAGGCTTGTTACACCGCAAACCTTCGCGTGAATAATGTGACATGTGGCGATTCATTCCGAGTGGACGCCGCAGTATGTACGCGAAAGCCTGATTCGCATGATGAGATTTCGCTCGCAATTTTCAGTCGCGATGCCACTCGGGCTGCAAAAGCCTGAACCGTAGCTGAGATGGTCGACGTTCGATACTGAAAATTGCAAGCAGAATCGGACCAACTGAATTAGGCATAACACGTCGGTGATGGTCACTGGTAACTATGATCAACATCTCCTTGAATCTACTGTTTATATCAAGCCTGCTTACCAACCTTCAAATTTAAGTCTTTCGAGGCCTGCACTTACTTCTTATTGCAAGTATACCGGGCCAACATTTGGTCTATGGGTGGGCGTCGTCTAAGAGAGCAGACGACAAGCAGAAACGTTTGAAAGAGCAGACGACAGTTCGAACGATCAGGCGGCCGTTTGAACTTGAAGACGCACTGAACGTAGTCCGCAGGTGGTCCGCACCACTTGACGGTTTTCTGGCGTTCATGTTGGAACAAAACAAATAAATCTGATGACCACAAGTGTCCGTGAATTCAACCCAAAGTGCTTCCCGCCCAAGCAATCGTTGTCCGACGGCGTCTGCTTTTCCCTTTTCACGGCACATATCCAGTTTCTCGGACGAACCGAGCGCGCATAAAAACTGACCTTCAAACCTTCCTCAACACTTTTGGTACGGCCCCAGTCGCGGTGTTTTGACGAGAAGGCAGGTTTTTATCTGGTTCCTTTCAAAACAACGCAGGAATACACGTCTGGCATGGGGACTTCTGCCCACAGCCCCAGACCGGAAGTGCGACCGACGCGCCATCACCGCGCCGTGACGTCACAGAGTTGAGTTCGTGTATAACCCAAGATGGGGACAAAGGCAAGTTTGGGAGAGCCAGTATCTAGGTCACAGCGTCTCGACGGGCGAACAGGATGTGGCTGACGTTTTGGGTGTGGAACGGGTGGGAGAGGCCTTGCACGCGCGTTGTTTTCTAGTCACTTAGTCTCTAACCCAGTCGCGTGCCTAGGTGGCAGCAAATATTCGCCAAAAGGTCCATTCTATAGATAATCTGGAAGAATACGCGTAGAAGAACGGTCAATAGTTGCCAACAAGTAGGTTGCAGTGCACTTACCATAATAATAGCGGACTTGAAAGATGTAATCCGTGATATATGTCGACACGTTCAAAGCAGGAGAACCACACAAACACAAAAACAAGAGGGATCGGCTCCTTGGAAGTTTCAACACGATGCGGCGCACAAGCTTTCATTTGCCGAACCCAACCAAACGGCCAGAATTCCCGACTTCTTTGAAGAATCGCTTGTTGCCGATATACGCGTAGGACTTTTCGAACATCTGATAGCTTTGATGCACATCGAATACGTTGTCGAGAGACATCCTAATAAGACCGCAGGTTTAGGCGACAGATCGAAGCAGGTAGTACGAGCGAAGTTCGAACTGGCAACGGACAACAATCAGACAAAAAAAAAAGCGGCTGGCGGGTGGGCCCTTCCGGATCTCGATGCTTATCAGCGTGTAGCTCGCGCGCTGCTGGTGCCCTCCTCTCTTTCGGGTCGTGTGACAGGGGTGACAAGAGTGGAGGGAGGGGGCGCTGTGAAGGGTGCAGGACTGGCAGTAAACCAGGACAGCTCCAGTACCCTCTTCCCAGGCATTCCAGTACGACGTGTTCGTAGCCTCGTAAAGCAGGCGACAGGCGAATCGGGCGCATTTCAGCACGCTCAAACGCTGGAAATGGCGCCGGCCAGAAGCTCGGCTTGCGCCCGAGCGAACAAAGTACTCAGCGCGAGCTCGTAGGACTGCTGCAACAGCGGGCGTGCTCTCGCAATGCTCGATGTTTTTGCAGCCACGTGTTCGCGCGCTACCTTCGCTGCGTCATGAATTGAAGTGAAACGAAGTCTCGAAGTACGTTCTTTCTCGCGGTCGCGCCTTCTGCGAGAGAGATTCGAGTTGAATAATGAATTGAGCCAACAAAGAACGACAAATATTTAAAGTTCTGTCAAAAATATCGGCTCACCAACGTCGCGCGTTTACGGAAAAAGAAAGTGTTAGTTTTAGTTGCAGTATAAGCGAACATCAGGGCAATTCAAATATAAATATAATTACTTGCATTACGCGGACGGTTCGAAGGCGATGAACCGGCGCTACTGGCCCTCCGGAAACATTGGCTGCCACGGCTGAAACATGCGTGCCCATGCCGCCGATCTGTACGTTGAATATCAAACGGGCTCCGGATAGCCGTTTGATTAAACCGGTACTGTTTGCCGCTCACCGGTCACCAGTCTGTGCAACGTGGTCACCTGTTTGAGCAAACGTGCGACAACTTTGCCCAAACGAGTCGCCCATATGCCCAGACGAGCGACCCGTTTGCCAAAGGAGTGACCTGTTTGCCCAGATAGGTGACCGCTATGGCTCAAACGGGGGACCCCTTTGAGCCATACGGGCGACCCCTTTGACAAACTGGTGATCGGTATGGAATCGTTTACTTTTATATAGACGCCAAATGTGTTATTTCAGTAGGGTATGCAGCCTAGCAATAAAACAAGAGCGCTGGATTACGTTTCGGCAGAGCACTCGGAAGCTAGAGTTAGATACCAGTTGCAATGTTTGCCGCTGCCTTCCGTCTTAGAGCTGCGAGAATTCCGCATACAACGGCGCTATCTGCCCGAGCAGACTTCAATGCCCGGTCGGCATTGCGAGCCGTTCTAAAAGAGGTATTATATTTCTTTGAGGTTTTCATTCTTTAAATTAGCCTCGTGCTTGTCGGTTTTCGTAGGGTCTCGGACCTTTCGTTAATCCCCGTCTCGCGTACGTCGGTGCGGTGCCACCAGCGGCTCAGTGTAACTAGCGAGAAAGAGATGCGTTGAACGTGAATGACGACGGAGCTACATCTAGGGTATAGGACTGATCCCGGGACAATCTTGACCCCTGCCAGAGCTAGGATCCTAATGACTGCGGGATGAGGACCGGGAAATGGGAAACTTGGGGAGGCCGCCGGGAAGCACTAATGAGCCGGCGGCGTTTTTAATTATTCACGAGGAAGGGGAAATCGGCAAGGCTTGATGGGATGCAGTGCGCCGCTCCAGCGACTAACCCGCCTCGGCTTCATGAATGGCCCGACGGGGGGGGGTTCGACCGTCACTGCGGGGTTTCTCGTGTGCCGTGACGGGTGAACGACGCTGCGGGTTGGGCGCCGAGCGGAAACGAGTGGTGCTGTACTTTGCGTAAAACTCGCGTAGGGTGTAAAAGGGAATAAAAGTGCCTCAGCCCCTCTGTGGATGCAGTGTGTCGCGTCCTGTTCGCTTTTGTGAGCTCGCTGTACTTCGTTGCACCTTCTGATGGACCACAGCGGAGCTTAAGAGCCATCTCAACCAGTTCAGCTTTGCGAATATATCACATGACTCGCGATCCCTGCGTCGCATTTCCCTTAACAAAGATCACGTGACACTGACACTGCATTTGATTGGCTCCAAGTTCCGCGTTCCACGGTAAGAAGACATGAAGTATAGCGATAGCGAACCCGACAACAGAATATGATCGTGTCACCATGAGCGTCATCTTAACAACCATCATCATTCATTCAGGTACCCACAAACAACCAAAATACTACATTGCCGTGGCTAAAGATTTTAACATTTTTAAGTATATAGAGATAATAGAATTCTCTGCAGGGGAGATTTTCAGAAAAGTTTGGCTGCATGTTTGGTCGTTCTCTAAATCGCGTTTAAATGCGGTGATTTATAGAGTGGTTTGTGCTCTTAGTTTGTGTTTTTCCCAGGGCAGAATGACCCTTTGTCCTTCAGTACCTGGGATAGGTGATGCTCTTAGTTCGCGTGGTGCATGGGTAGGGTTCTGTATGGAAATAGACCGCGTCACTAAATTCTCTTACTGTGACTCGCCGCGCGCTTCCCTTCAAAACCCCCGGATACAAAGCCTTTGCACCGAACTTTCTGGCTCACCAAGAGGTGGGAGGCGCGCTTTCCTGCCCTTCCGCCCCTTTGCGTTCTGGGCGATATTCGTAAACCACCTGTTTCTGCTTTTCTCTTTGTTGCCCTTTTCACCCTTCTCCTTTCCGCGTGCTTTCTCACACCACCTGCTTCACCTCCTTCCTCTCCTGCCTGCTGTGTTCGTAGCTCAGTCAGCCACGCACGCGGTTTCAATGCCAGTTCCCGGGGTTCGATCCATAGCACCGGTTGCTGCTTTTTAAAGCAACAAAAGCTTTTCAACGCTACAACCACACCTAAATTTCTGTCCCTCCTTCCGTCCTTGCGTTTTGCGCTAAATTTGGGAAAGTGGTGTCACGGGTACTTCAGGTGGCGTGAAGTGACGTCACGTGACCTATACACCTTGGGGTACTTGACGGCACGCGACCCTTTTGAAACTCAGTTGCGCCACTAAATTTAGAGGGAAAATTCACGTCTTTTGGCGTAAATATCAACTCAGTTTCCCCGCCAAATTTAGTGACATATTTACGTTACGTGACCTACACACCAATTCAGTTACACGATAAATTTAGCGGGAACATTCACGTATAGTGACCCAGACACCAATCCAGTTTCCCTGCTAAATTCAGAGGGGAAAATCAACTCACGTCACCTTACGTCACGTGATCTATAGAACCCTTTTCTTTTTCCACTAAATTTACCGGGAAAATATAGGTCACGTGACGCACCAATTCCCTAACCACTTTCCCCACCAATTCGCTCTAATGCATTTCATGCATTACGAATATTTCATTGTTGGTTTTTCGCCGTCCCGCAACGTTTTCCGGAACCCACTACAAAATCCGAGACTCGCCAGGCAATGCTAACTCCGCGACAGCGCAGTAGTGGCGTCTTTGTTCCTTAGAGCCTAGTGGAACTAGGAAAACGGTCCACGAAAACTCCCTACTATAGGACTTTAAAAGTAAAGGTCGCTGCCATTTTTCTTTTTTTTAATTTTCGATGAGCTTTAATGGAACGACTGATCTAAACATTGCGTGATTACGCGGCTACTGAAGTTGGTTGGCCATATAAAGTCACCGCTTTGATACCGCTTTAGAAACTTCCGAAATGCGCTTCGTCGAGAAGCAGGAAAGCTACTATGCAAAACGGATTCTCTCTCGGCAGTTTCGATTTGTTCCTTTTTAAGCATATTCAACAGCACACGCCGTTTTAGTGTTTTGTGCGCTTTGACCTTCCAGTGCTTTCGACTGTTTCGGTTCAAGACTTTGCCGCGTATATACATTTTTCCGATTTTTTTTTTTTGTTTGATGGCGAATTTGAGACCTTGTGCTTTGACCATGTTATTCCTACATTGATCTAAAAACATGTGCAAACTCTTTTTTATATATTGATACCTTTCAATGGAACGCTCGTTAAGCGTTTGAATGGGTTGTTTTAAAAGCCTCATTTAAATTTAAAATGAACCAGTTTTTTTTTTTTTCTTTTATTCTGTATGTAGTTTCATTTCAAGGCACCCTACAAGCTGCGGATGTTGCTTTTGAGAATAGTTACCTTGTCAGACTTTTAGCGGTCACATATATTTGTTATTTAATAAAAATGCCGCATAGATATAGTGATGTTTTGTTGGGGTCATTACGCTTACCAAGGAAACTCTGTCACCTTGTCAACAATTGCAGGACCCATGTCACAAACTTTACATGGCGGACAGACGTTATCTCTACTAGTGTGCATTACTGTGCGGCTAAGATCATTAGCTTGATATTTTTTTAACGTTAAGAGAACTAGCTTTTTTCACCTCTAGGTATTGTTATAATGTTTCCTATGTTTCCTACCATAAAAAAAATATATTTGAGAAATTCCTCTACCAATTTAAATCGAATGTATTTGGTTAATTTCTGGCAATCAAAAAACACGGTAGTTTTTTTTTATATTCTTTTATTTTTTTTATTTTCCTCACATATGTCGAAATTCATCTGCTTCATGCATACATGTTATTGCGTATTTAAGCTTATACGCACAAATGTATTATTGACGTTACTTTAATAGCAGTTTCGGAGCTCAATCACATGATATGTATTTTCTATTATATTTTTATTATTGGGTTTAGCGTTTAGAGACAAAATCTATCTGTTCTAGTCACTTTGTTATACTGAGGATGTAGCAGCTCATTATCTCAGTATAAAATTATTATAAAAAATTGTCACCTAGAGAAATTTCCGCGCACTATATATCGCAGAACAGCTAATTTAATTTTTCCAATTCCATGTTTTGCCAGATCATTAAAAATGGCCTATTATTAATAGCGACCTTTTTATTAACCAAACAATGAGTTGCGTAAGCACCTATTGTATTATCATGAATAATGTGCTCCGTTTGGTTTGTTTATTAGAGATTATTGTGCGATAATGTGCAAATTTACAAGTTCTCATGGCTGTTGTGACAGGGATCCAAGATCCTATTTGGCCGTGCTTAGCAGCGTTTTGTCTCAGTATCCGTTCATTATCTGCAGAAGTATAAGTTTTATTATTTGTATATGTAATCATTTACAACCTACAGCACCCTTCCAGGGCATTATAGCATGGGGATTCAAATAAAAAAAATTATGTAAAATATTAGGAGATTATAAAACACATGAACACTAGAATGATTTTTTTTTGTACAAGACAGAATTCTAATATTTTCTAGCTCTTGTATGATGTGCAAAACCTAAAATATAAAACCTTTCCGCAACATAATGCATGGCGTAACACCCAATAACCTCCTCTTCTTTGTGCAGAAGAGAATAACACAGCAATAAAATAAAACAATTGCACTGATTGCTTTGAAATCTATTTAGACAGATTTTGCTTCTTCTATATAGGTACCGGGACATTTTGTTTTGTAATCCAGTACAAATATTTATAGCATTTTAGTGACTCCCTTGAGAAAGTGCTGTGTCAGCCAAACAACATCGGTGATTATATTTCGAATCATGAGAATGATTAGTCTCATAAAAATTAAAAGTTTGTAGATACCACCGTGCAAACGTATTATGCGGTAAAATCGATTCTTTGAGAGAAACAAAATATTGGCACTGTGCCGACAGAACTAGCACAAGCTTTCGATTTTATCCAACTGTCGCTTCTCCGTGCACATGAAGCCTTTAGGAGAACGTAGTCTTAAAATTCACTTATATTTGTTTCTGGTTAAAAAACTGAAGGATTGAATATACCGGGGGGATGTACATACTACCATGTAAAATATCTGGTAACGGAAGCTCACGATGACATTCAATGTGACTAAAAAACGTTTAATGTTACCGAAAATCGCCGTTAAACCGGGTTACAACATTACTCTCAATGCATAGCAATTTCTTCAACATAACACTGAGTAAAACATCCCTGTGGTCAGCTTTCGTTCATAATTGAAGTGGCTGAATGTTCATAAATAAGCTTACAACATTCAGATTGCTATTCTCGGTGTCGACGTCATGGGGAAGTGCCAGGTGCGTGTCGTGGCGTGGGGAGACCGCTGAAGCATCAAGCCTCCTTAAAAAAATCGTACGTCGACAAAACTTGAAATAAGTGCTCGGGCTGATGACTTCGTTCAGCCTCTAAAGTGCAAGAAATAATTCTTCCAGGAAGTGACGTAGTACATTTTGCTGAGTCCTGCAACACAAAAAAGAGCACGACGCGCTTAGTCCTGTCAAGGACATTTGGCACACCACTTGTGAACAAACACTCTAAGTAACTAAGGTTCCTAAATTGTGTGTGAAAATAATTTGCTAAGCCCTTAGGAAGGAACCTCCATCCTATTCCTAACGTTGCTTTTTGGCCGCAATAAACGCTCTTAGGAACTTTCATTACTAGATATTTTAAGTTACAGTATGTACAGTGCTTCTCAAACCTAAGGCCGTTAGTAGGTAACTCGAGTATGGATGTATTGACTGATATTCAGAGCTAGATTGGTAACTGCAGCAGCTGGAATGTTTTCAACATGCTAGGTCTGTGGTTCTCAGCCATGGATGTGTCGGGCACCAATTGCGGACCACTGGCAGTGATGGGGGACCCCTTCCAGCGGCGGGGGGGGGGGGGGGGGGGGGTACGTAAGTAAGTTAACACGTCTGGAGCATGAAACAGGTGCCTTTTATTGCTGTCGTACTTCCGGAAGCAGGTTGCAAATTATTCACGGCCGGACTGAACTACAAAAAAACGTGCCAAATAAAAAAAAACAATTTTTTTGTTGAGGGTCTCGCGGACCCCAGAAGTGGCTTCGCGGACCCCCTGGGGTCCGCGGACCCCCATTTCAGAACCACTGTGCTAGGTTATAATCGGAGGATCAAAACCACACCTTATAATTACACCGTTCGGTCCAGCAATTGCACAAAAAGTGGCCAATGTGATCTAACGGCGGCGTTCATTGTGGGGAACACTCTACTTCCCTGCGGTGTATGCGACCTTTCCTTTTTAAAGCGAAAAAGAAACTAGAAAGGGTTAAGCGAGCCCACCTTCTCATTAGGCTTAGCATGCGTGACAAAGTGGGAGTGGGAAAAGGTTGTAATATTTCGCCAGTTTATCGGCACATCAATCATATATATTTTTTTTCCTGTGACACATTATTCCAAATAAGAATTTCAGAGAGCAAAACTAATTAACTGAATATTTTAATTGCCCAATTTCGGAAAAGGTATTTGAAATTGCGATTTCTTTGGTTTTAAAGGTAAAAAAGCATGAGCCACGTGCGTATTAAAAACTTTCATACAATATACAAAGCATGTTTCAATATTTGTTCAATTGAAGGCGAGGAAAACAATGAATAAGTATCAACAAATATTTAACAATCTGGCAGAAATCAATTGCTACGACCAAGCTTCGCATCTTAAAGTAGGCATTTATGATTTAGTTCTTGAATGCACAAATTTTTATATTCAAACAATATCTTACATCTACCGTATGTTTCGGACCATAGTCCGCGTACTCTACATGTTAGAAAGTTAACATTTTACGTGGTGCGGACTATCTAAAGGTGTGAACTAAACACGAATTTTGTATTTCAATATTGTTCATCATGACGAGACATGACGGTTTATGTGAATGAAAGAGCATGTTACTGATGATTTATGTATTATACAAGCACCTTTGTGAGCCGACAAGCAGATATTTCTCGAGGCTTGCCATGTATGATAAGAATTTGGTGTCGATTAACCAGCAGGTCCGGGCCATGCACGGCGAACGGTCTATGCACTGAAAGCGGGCTATCCCATCAAAAATTTACATTTTCGACCCCCAATGGACCTTTTTCACATACCGACGGCACCAGGCAGTGGCTGCACGAACTAAAAATCGAGGAAGTGTCCTACCTGCACTACCAATCGATAATGGGAGCTACGCTACCAGTTTCTTCGCTCTCCGAGCAGCGGCGCATGCCCCAACGCGACTCTAAAGAGGGGGATCTGTGGCGTCCACCCAAACTTCATGTTTTTCTTTCCGTCCACTTTCTTTTTTTGTGTAACACAATTATATATATGTTGCAATTACGTGTTCTACTCGCTGATCGACAGCCTCCTTCCGAATTTCCTCGATTTCTAGTGCCGACTTCCGCCGCTTGGCATCGAGTGCTCGCGCGTGCGCAGAACTCTTCTCGGAAAAGGTCCATTCGCCCCTGCGGACTATACCCCGAGTGCGGCATATTGGCCAAAAATACTGTAAACATATTCTATTTAAAACCTCTAGAACCTATTTGACAATAAAAATAATAATGTCCTTTTGAAGAACCTGTATGTAAAATCTGAACTTTGGAGTTTAATCTTCTATTCAAGGGCGTTTTTGTTTTCCGCTAAAACACCTAAACACTTCTTGAATATGTATTTGTTTAATATGCATTCGATATTTATCTTTTCTGCCATAAGATCGAACGCAACGGAAGTTACACTCACCCAACTGATGTAGATAATCATCACAAAGGGTAGGTTCTGGATTGTTTACGAAACTAGTGAAGACAAAAAAACATTATTTAACAGCGAAAGGGCCAGTGACCTGTTGTAGATTTGCCATCTTGATGAATTACCCGAGACTGGGGCGAAAACTTGAGATATCAGGGGAGTAAGAGAACGAAAAATGTGACAAGAAGATTAAATCTTAATGTCAGCTAAAAATGTATTCAAGTACACCTGTATACTTGTATTATGACTGCGAGTTGGTGTAGTTTATAATGATTCATACAGTTGAATGCGCTTTAAAACGAGATAAAAAGATGCGTGGCCCGGTCCTCTGTGTCCACTCATCTTTTTGTCTTCGTTTTAGGCGAAATCCACAGTATTTATAATAGGTGTGCTTTAATAAATTTTAGCTGAGTTTGAAACTGTCGTCCTGTCACTATTTCTTCTTCTTCCATAATTGATGTTTGTAAGGTTTTGCCTGTCTCCGATAATAAACCATCCCAAACGGACATACACTAAATATCACGAAAGGTCACAGGAGAGCACCATCAAAGCCTTCGACGCCCCCATCCCCCTCCCTTCTTTCACGCGTGTCTTTTCTCATCTTCCCAACAGCCATTGCCGTGTAATTTGTTTTTTGCCTTTGGCCTCGCGAAACACCGTCACTTTCAATCCTCTCGCTGGACTACCACCCATACCTTCGCGGCTGCTCTCCCTTTCCATTTCTTTCTGCCCGCCGTACTTCCTTGTGTCTCGTCCACGGGCCCACTTTATCGCCTTTCACCCGCCCCCAAGTGCCTGCAATTTGCGTTAATAGCTCGGGGATAGCGTGAGGCGCACGGAAATTCCGTCGATGCCGAGTAGAAGACACGTGGCGAGAGAGAAAAGAATAGACGGTCGTGGAAGACAGTGAAGTTGGGAAGAGATAGAAAAAAAAGGTGTGGGTGGAAAAGCCTGGGGAAGGCTGCCGCCGATAAGGTGTCCCCATTGCGCTGGGGATGCGGCGGTTAGGGATTTGATGCTATTTTGTTTCGTTTTTTTGCGTCCTTTTTTTCTTTTTTTTGTTTTTTCAGGTTAACATAGAGTGAGATGACCGCGCCGTATTGCCCCGGATCTAATGAGGTCCTGCTGGTCTCAGCGATTCCCGCAAAGACGGACTCAAAGTATCTGGAATCACGAAGACCCGGGACTAAAAAGGGGCGCGGTCGGTGACCTGGAAAAATAAAATTTTGTTAGAAAGAGCTTCTTGACCAAATTTATTATAATATTTTTCTTCACTTCGCCGTGAGTCTATAGATATCCAGTTAGTTGGCCCGAAAGGGGTCGAGGTGGTCCGAATTCGTCGATGACTGATTGCGGCGCTGCAGTGGGCCAGTTTCGGCAGTCTCAATATTTTCCGGAGAATGGAAATCTTGGCTGCGTGTTCTTCCTTTGGGCGGGATGACCCTACCCTTTTCCAATGAGCGATCTCCTACATTCACCAACATTGAGGGCACTTCATCTAGATTAGGGTCCTTTTCAAATGATGGATTACTTCTGCATAACACCATCAGTGTTTTTTATTTTAACCTTACTTGTTCAAAAAAAAAAAAAAAACACGGCATTTTGCAATGGTTGTCATTTTAAACTAGAATTTCGGTTAGAGCTCAAGTTTCATATAAAGGACATGGGGAGGAGTGATAACGTCTTCTTCTCTTTAAAAACACTACTTATTTTCTTGCTTTGGTTGTGACGTCCACAAGCCGTTTTTATTATAGGAAGTAAATAATTACAATACACAAAGAAAGAACGACGGATACTCTGGCAAACTCCACTGAAGTCAGCTGTTGCAAATAGATATAAAATTATTTATGAAAATACAAATAGGCTAACATTTGCAATAGATGCAATGCAGTGTAAACAATCGCAGAGATATGTACTCATAAATATGAAAACTCAGTAACCTGTCTCCGGAAGGTGAGTACGAATCATCCCCATGGTTTGTAAGCAAAACATCAAACTAAAAATGAATTGTTCGACACGGCCGGACACGCTATTCATGAAGGTGATAAAAGGTACATTATTTTGATGCGGTAAAAGAGTATGCGTCTCGGTAGGGAGTCAAATGCATCAAGAGCACACTGCAGAAAAAACTGGGGCTCACATGTCGAAACATTATAATCATAACATTTCAGTTTGCCCCATGTTGCAATTGTGCCACTAATATCCTAATAATCATCAATACCACAGCAAGTCAAGCAGCAGATCATTGGCACATCTCGGGGCGTACTGTCGGCATAAACGAAGATTACTACTAACGAAGGATTTCGGGGCTGGGTGAAGGGCAACACATGGCGCTGTAGTCACGTAAACTCATCGTGAACATGATTGACTGGCAGATGCCATTTTTCTAGAATGCGGGACGTCGGCAGGGAGGTGACGTTCCCAAAGCGAGGTTTCCAAATGCCGGTGCTCTGCCTCAGTGTTTCGCTGGCCACGTTTAACTGTGCAAATGGGCCGATGTCGTTGTTCGCGCTAACGGTGTCGCGATGTGTAGGATTTCGCAGAATGTATATTTATTTGTTGGGCCGTTTTTTCCTACCTGGCAAACGGTGCTTTTTTCCCCACGGACATATGCAGGACCGCCCGAAGGCCATGAGGATCAGGGAAACCCAGAGATAGAAAATCCTTTGGGGACATTTTTTCCTACTTTCCACTTGGGGCCTTTTTTTCCGGGGACATTTTGTCCGGGGACCTTTTTTCCGGGGCCATTTTTTCCGGGGACATTTTTTCCGGGGACATTTTTTCCTACACCCCGTCAGTGGCGCTGTATTGAAGAATGTGCCAATCATGTCTAATTTTATGAAATTTTGAGGCGTAAACCCCCTTTTTTCTGCATGATTTCATACGAAACCGGGTATATAAAAAGATTATTCCACAAATACCGTTTCGGTTTGACTATTTTGCCGACGGATTTAAAACAACAATAATCGTTCTACCATTTTCTTTTAAGTCTCCCATTTCTAGAGCCTCACAAAAACGTTTGATATCGCACTACGCATGCCCGAGGAAAATAGCAAATATTGATTACGAACCAGCAATTACTCCTTGCCCTTTTATCCTCCGACGCGACTAATGACACACATTGTGCCCTCAAAACCCCGGAGGAAACCCTCATCGCCTTCTGCTCTTTTTGGTTTTTATACCCCGAACAAATAAAAGGAGGGGAAGACACGGTGACAAAAAAAAAAAAAGAAAAAGAAAACACGAGGAAATTCTTGCCACAAAATTAGCGCGGTAATGTCCCGTAATGTGTGGCTTGTTAGAACCACTAGAAGATTTCTGGTGGCTCAGATGATAACGGGAGAACCTATCGTTTGTTCTCTGCCGCGTTGAGGGCTATGGACAGGTCAGGCACTAGCTCCCTTTCCTCTCCCTTTTTTTCCAGCTACTCTTCCCATCCCAAACGGACATACACTAAATATCACGAAAGGTCACAGGAGAGCACCATCAAAGCCTTCGACGCCCCCATCCCCCTCCCTTCTTTCACGCGTGTCGTTTCTCATCTTCCCAACAGCCATTGCCGTGTAATTTGTTTTTGCCTTTGGCCTCGCGAACACCGTCACTTTAAATCCTCTCGCTGGACTACCACCCATACCTTCGCGGCTGCTCTCCCTTTCCATTTCTTTCTGCCCGCCGTACTTCCTTGTGTCTCGTCCACGGGCCCACTTTATCGCCTTTCAACCCGCCCCCCAAGTGCCTGCAATTTGCGTTAATAGCTCGGGGATAGCGTGAGGCGCACGGAAATTCCGTCGATGCCGAGTAGAAGACACGTGGCGAGAGAGAAAGAATAGACGGTCGTGGAAAGACAGTGAAGTTGGGAAGAGATAGAAAAAAAAGGGGGTGGGTGGAAAAGCCTTGGGAAGGCTGCCGCCGATAAGGTGTCCCCATTTGCGCTGGGGATGCGGCGGTTAGGGATTTGATGCTATTTTGTTTCGTTTTTTTGCGTCCTTTTTTCTTTTTTTTGTTTTTTCAGGTTAACATAGAGTGAGATGACCGCGCCGTATTGCCCCGGATCTAATGAGGTCCTGCTGGTCTCAGCGATTCCCGCAAAGACGGACTCAAAGTATCTGGAATCACGAAGACCCGGGACTAAAAAGGGGCGCGGTCGGTGACCTGGAAAAATAAAATTTTGTTAGAAAGAGCTTCTTGACCAAATTTATTATACTTTTTTTCTTCACTTCGCCGTGAGTCTATAGATATCCAGTTAGTTGGCCCGAAAGGGGTCGAGGTGGTCCGAATTCGTCGATGACTGATTGCGGCGCTGCAGTGGGCCAGTTTCGGCAGTCTCAATATTTTCCGGAGAATGGAAATCTTGGCTGCGTGTTCTTCCTTTGGGCGGGATGACCCTACCCTTTTCCAATGAGCGATCTCCTACATTCACCAACATTGAGGGCACTTTCATCTAGATTAGGGTCCTTTTCAAATGATGGATTACTTCTGCATAACACCATCAGTGTTTTTTATTTTAACCTTACTTGTTCAAAAAAAAAAAAAAACACGGCATTTTGCAATGGTTGTCATTTTAAACTAGAATTTCGGTTAGAGCTCAAGTTTCATATAAAGGACATGGGGAGGAGTGATAACGTCTTCTTCTCTTTAAAAACACTACTTATTTTCTTGCTTTGGTTGTGACGTCCACAAGCCGTTTTTATTATAGGAAGTAAATAATTACAATACACAAAGAAAGAACGACGGATACTCTGGCAAACTCCACTGAAGTCAGCTGTTGCAAATAGATATAAAATTATTTACGAAAATGCAACTAGGCTAACATTTGCAATAGATGCAATGCAGTGTAAACAATCGCAGATATATGTACTCATAAATATGAAAACTCAGTAACCTGTCTCCGGAAGGTGAGTACGAATCATCCCCCATGGTTTGTAAGCAAAACATCAAACTAAAAATGAATTGTTCGACACGGCCGGACACGCTATTCATGAAGGTGATAAAAGGTACATTATTTTGATGCGGTAAAAGAGTATGCGTCTCGGTAGGGAGTCAAATGCATCAAGAGCACACTGCAGAAAAACTGGGGCTCACATGTCGAAACATTATAATCATAACATTTCAGTTTGCCCCATGTTGCAATTGTGCCACTAATATCCTAATAATCATCAATACCACAGCAAGTCAAGCAGCAGATCATTGGCACATCTCGGGGCGTACTGTCGGCATAAACGAAGATTACTACTAACGAAGGATTTCGGGGCTGGGTCAAGGGCAACACATGGCGCTGTAGTCACGTAAACTCATCGTGAACATGATTGACTGGCAGATGCCATTTTTCTAGAATGCGGGACGTCGGCAGGGAGGTGACGTTCCCAAAGCGAGGTTTCCAAATGCCGGTGCTCTGCCTCAGTGTTTCGCTGGCCACGTTTAACTGTGCAAATGGGGTCTCTTTTGGCTTACACGATAGCTTTTTGTTTTTTTTCGAAGGTTTACCGTCACAGGTAGCTCTTAGGAACGTAAACTAGAAATTGTGACAGATGACAGTTTATGAGCACCAATTCAGTAAAAGAATAAAAGTTCCGGCCATGCACCCATTCATTCCCCTAACACAAAGACTGGAATGTGGGAACGGCCCCACAATTCTGACTCTGGATATGTATTCGCGGCAACGCAGTACCGGATGCCGTAATTTCATTTTTCCGGCCGTCGATGTTTAGTTTTAATCTTTTTTTTTTTTTTGTGACCACTGTACTTTGAGTTGAATTTTAGTTTTAAAAGAAACAATTATTTTACAGAATCTATGGTGAGGTGAACGCGAGCAGTTTTCATTAAAGATTCGAGAACATTTTTGCGTTCGTTTCTTTTCATGAATTATAACAATGCTCATTAGCAGTCATGTAGTCGGACAAAATGTACTGAATTAGATGCTGGGGAAAACCCTAGGTATAAATAGGGAAGGGATTCGCACAAACTCATTTATATACGTGATTTGCACATTTTTTCAAGTTTCTTCAACCGATATTACTGTTATCCTAGATATACACAACAAACTTTGAAAGTATACATGGGGATAATGTTAACTAAGCTAATGCTAAATGTCGCAACGACCAAACACAAAAAAGGGGCGTTTGTTTGTGATAGAGGTTAATTTAATTAAATTGTTTCCTCGTGCTTCCAGATAATGACGGCAGCTCCCGATAACAATAGTGATCTATTAAAGCACGCATTCCTAAAGCTCATCATTTGTATAAGCTGTACGTGAACGCACTATAGTTAGCAGTGCATTATGATATGAACAAAAGCACGCGACAATATATATGAACTTGCCGCGAGCGGGAGCCAATGAGTTGAATACAAAAATTCCCCTAACATTTTTTTACTCTAATTGGCACGGAACCAAATAAGGCTTAAATGTGATTTATAGTATTGGATGTTGCAGTGTTAATAACAAAACTTGTACTTGGACAAGCAGATAATTCATTTTAAAAAAGAAAATCACTGAGAACGAGGGGCATTAGCAAAATGGCGAAAACTACAGAGCGCACTGTGGTCGTCATTTTTTTAAAGCTTTTTTTTAAATTTAATGGTGGTTTAAATTGTGCTAATTTGATGCAAATCTGGTTAAATGTTTAATTCTAATTGCCACATTGCTCTTTTCTATACTTTAAAAGCGATAAAAACGGTTAAGTCCGAAAATTACGAAAAATGAGAGGCGCTTTCAGGTGTTCGTAACTGTTCTAACTGATCGTCACAATATCGCTGTTGCAATTTAAATAAAACGTTTTAATAAATTATCATAAACTTTGTGCAGTTTAGACATCCATTCATCAGAAAAGATATTCAATAAAATATCGTCTCAAGAAGATTTTAATTTTTTTTTTATTTTAGCTTTTAATATCATACAGATGTCGCGCCTCAAATAAAAAACAAATCTCGCTCCGCTGTTTTGTTTTGACCATTTTTTCGACGTGCGTTCATTACTTCAATGCAGCTTCGATGTATCATACTGCCAGAGGAGGGCATGTTTATTGCTTTTCACTCAGTGCTGCCATCTAGTGTAGCTGTATGATGTTTATTCCGCGAAAGGTCATTTGCCAGCCGCAAGAGGGAGCGGGAAGGACGTCTGACGTTAGCTCTCCAATCGATAGTGCCTCGTCGGCGTATACAACAGCTGGCGACATCTGGCGATCGCACAAGGAACTCCTTCAGGCGAAGGAAGCCCTAATTTGGCGCTCAAGTTTAAACCGCGATTATGCAGCCGCTCCCAAAGGCAGCGCCTTTTTCTTTTAATGTAGTATTAAATACTTTCTAAAGTTGAAATTTATTTTAACTTGAAAAGCGAGAAGTGCCGCGGTTGGCTGCCATACACCTGCGCCGCGATCGAGCTACGCCGCCCCTACACCGCAACTGTGATAAAAAAACAAAGACAAAGAGCAAAACACACACGCACGCACACACACTCACACACACACACACATACACACACTCACACACACACACACGCACACACACACACACACACACACACACACACACACACACACACACACACGAACACACACACACACACACACACACACACACACACACACACACACACACACACACGCACACACACGCGCACACACACGCACACACACACACACACACAACACACACACACACACACACACAAACACACACACACACACACACACACACACACACACACACACACACACACACACACACACACATAAGAAGCATCTTGAGACACTTCTCGAAGACTTCGCCTGGCACAAAAACTTCAAAAACAAATTTACAAAACGATGATGCGACGACGCTAGGCACGGAGTAACTTGCCCGGGAGGCTGACACTGGAATTGACATTCACTTACTCTCCTCATAAAATGCAATTATGGATAAGACATTTTACCAAAATATCAAAATACAACTGAAAATATTTATATTTTTATCCTTCCAGCAACTTTCAATTTCAAAATGAAGTGAAACGTTCTCGTAAAAAAATCGATGTAATCATTTTACAATAAATTTCCGCACTTTTCCACCGAAGCACGGCACCAGAACATCTATTTTCTGCAATAGTTGGGCTTCATCTTATGGCAAATCAAAAAGCATTCGTTGCAATATTTCTAAGAGATTTAGCCAGCTTTTAGGCTCGTTTTGTAAAAATTACTCGTGTTGCAATTGAATCCCTACAATATCTCAGGATTCACACTGCTACTGAGTGCTGAACATTGCCGCGTCAGCGCAGCCAAAAATAGCGGACGACAGCGTCGGCTGCTGCTACGCAGGAATAAAGTAAAGCTGGAAATGACGTATTTTTTATCTTGGTAAGTGGAGGGAATTCTACCTGATATACTGAGCAGATCCCGTCGTGTTTTAGGTTGAAGACAATATGTACAGTTTTCTGCAGAATGAAGCACCCCGTAAAATTGCGTGGCCTAGACAGTGGTTTTGCGGAGGGCTGTGTGCCTCATAAAAGTTTCATATTATTGTGAGCAGGGCAGAACATGATGACGTTGCAAAATCGAATCGCCACGCACTGAGCAATCACATTAGGGAAGTTTAAAAAAGGGGGTTGCCTTATCGGGCCCCCAATGTCTATAGGGGACCCACGCGGAACGAACCTCGCGCAACTGCCTAATAGATTAGGGCTTTCACTGCGCAGCGTTGAAAGCTTACGTTTTTCACTTGGAGCACTAATGCACCAAGCAAGCAAAATATTCCACAACAAAAAAATTAAAAAAAAACCTCAAAACGTTTGCGCTGAACAACATGTGTTTGTTGCTAATAAAACCAATAATGGGTAAGGTTAGACTAACTCAACCCTCGTTTTTTTTGCATTTTTTAAGTGTTCGGATTGTTTCAAGTAAACTGAAATCCTTGTTAAAATTTTATTTTTAGTACGAAAGCAGACTGCAGTGTAATCTCCGTATAACAGTACCACATAAAACTATGTATTGCTATAACGATCAGTTTCTTTGAAGTCATCAATTTTAACATAGGATCTACGTATAAAAAAAGGAAAATACAGCGATGTGATGACTTTTGGCATATCAGATACAGCGTTGAGATCAGACAGCCCAGGACATATTTGATAAGGAAATCGGACAGAAAACAGAATAAAAGTGCCCCATGAGTAATGCTGGAATTCGGTATTGCCGGCATTGGTCGACGAAATCGGACGGTATCATCCTTAACGGACGGGAGCAGCAGCTGTGACGACAGTACAACGATAGTGATCCACTTCCAGTGTATACGGAAGATGTCCTGCGGGCGATGCAGTCGTTGATCCGGTTTGTGCAATGGAAAAGACTGTCATCAGTGTAAGCACAACTAGATGTGATGCAAACTGCGTCAATCAAGCTTCAACTTTCATGTAAACAAGCATAAATCTCGAAATTGTTTTTGGAGTGATTAACACATTGGGCTTTGTGTTTATTAGGGACACCAATATGTATAAATAATTAATTTTCACGACTTTCCTTTTGAGATCTGGCCACGCGACTCCGATGAGTAACCTTTTTGTATGAGACAGTAAAGGGGTGGGAATGGGGAGTGGGGGGGGGGGGTTGTTTTGAGCTTTTGAAGTGCAGCCTAGATAAAGAGTATTCCGTTATCAGGATCGGATTTTTTGGTTATGTAAATTTCGTTATACGTGGATTGTGCCGTGTAAAGTAGACCCTGAATTGATGTGAAGAAGTGAGTAATGGAGGCCACAGCGCGGGTCATTACTAACTTATACATCCCTGATATAAACCTTGTTCATATTGCGAAAGTCGCGTTCTGGGTCATTAAAAATTCGTATCTGTTCTGCTCGGCACGATCAAACGCCCGGCCAATCAAACCAAGACAATCCACAAGTACTCGCGAGATGCTTCCATCCCAACGATTACTGCATCCCTTAGGTTTAGAAACAGCCCGAAATTAGAAAAAAAAGGACGATATAACCACTTACACTTCACGATTTAAGCGATGTTAGACAAGGAAAAATCCTGCTGCACCATTCTTTGCAGATAATTGTGTTAATAATGCAAAGAACCTGACAAATTTGTTCTGAAGCGAGCTAAGCGGGGGGGGGGGGGGGGGGGGGGGTTGGAGATAACTGCTATTTTTTCCGTGCTGTTTCTTGAATACTAGCCGCGAGCGATAACCGGGGTTTGGGTTCTGCGTATTCGCAATTCTACGCCTCTATTTCTTCGGGGCCTCCTAAGCTTGGGGTCCCTATTCTAAAATGTTCTATTGGGACGACACATAATTAGCCGAAGCGCGAGCACCGTCCCCATTGGCCATCTTATCAACCACGTGGTCCGATTTTTTTATATACTGCTGGTCATTGTGTTTTCGCTCAGGCAAATTGAAACATACGCTCGGTCAAGTGGATCAAGCTCCTATCGTAACTTGACATGCATCTTTATATCTTTGAATCGATTTCAAGAGCTCCAAAACGAGGCTTTCCTCGCAAGTGCGCATTTTTTTAAATAATGATGATAAGAAAATTGGCAACGAAATTTACCTTCAAAGTTCTATAATGCATGAAATGCATTTAGGGAATCGATGAGGGAATTGGCTGTCAAGTGACGTATATTTTCCCCTTTAATTTAACGGGGAATTTGAATGGTTGTATAGGTCACCTGATGTCAGGTCATGTGACGTGAATTTCCTCCTCTAAATTCAGCTGGAAATCTCGATCGGTGTCTAGGTCACTATAGTAGGTTACAAGTCAAGAAGGTAGCGGCAAATGCCCCTCAAAGGGAATCATATATCCCTCCGCCACCTCCGCATCCAATAGCGTCCCATCGTTTCCGTGACGTCGCGGCCAACGCGCGATGAGGGTCTTGCCTTTCTGTACATTTTTGCTTTATCTCTCGACTTTGACTTAGCATTGTGGAAGCCACGAGAGGGAGATTAGAGTCTTCCCCTTCCGATGCAAACAAAGACGACTTTCGGGGATTAGCTTCCCCCTCCGATTGATACACAGGCTGCTTTCAGGGGCTTGGTTCCTTCTCCGATGAATACAAAGGTCGCTTTCTTAAAACGTGGGGGTCGGAGACAAGTTGCCACCACTCTGTGGCCATTATCTATCCATTGAAGCGGAACAAGGAGCGTTTCCAGTGAACTCTTCTTTCGATTGCGGAGGGATTTGAAACCGGCGCACCACGCTTGTGGGAGGAGCTTCTCCTACCTTCTTAACTTGTAACCGACTATAGACGTGCGTTTTCCCGCTATAACTTAAAAAGTAACATAATCGATGTTTTGGTCACGTGACGACCATTTTCACAAATTCAGCGGGGGATTTGAATTGATGTTTTGGCCACAATACGTGAATTTTCCCGCTCAATTTAGCGTGAAATCGGAGTTGACGTTTACGTCACAGGCCGTGAATTTTCACGAGGTGTATAGGTCCCATGACGTCAGGTGACGTCACGTGACGCAAATTCACCGTTAAATTTAGCGAGGAAACGGAATGCGTGAATGGGACACGTTACGTCGATTTTTTTTCCTATATTTAGCGTTAAACTGAATTGGTCAGTATGTCCCGTAACGTCAGGTCATGTGACATCAGTTTTTCCGCTAAAATTAGCTGAGGAACTGAATACTGTATATGGTCTCGTGCTTTGAATTTCCTCGCTATATTTAGCGGGAAATGAACGGACGGACGGAGACACGAAATTTTCAGATTGCGGGGTAGCGTTAAATAGCATTTCATTGTTTAATAATCTTCATTTGCTCAGGGGAGCGACGGCAACGCAGAAAGGTCACAGCTCGCACAACGAAAGCCCATGGTGCAGCGTCTGGCTATGGTGATTATGTGGTGATACTATATATACAAGATTAGGACGACATAATCTCCTGCACCTTGAGAAAACCGATCTATGAGTGCCAGTGCGAGAGTTTGTAGCGCCGAGCTATCCCTGCCGTTTGAAAAGAAAAGAGTGGCGATTCCGTGTCTTTTCAAGTGTTTTCTAATACCGGATAATTGCTTCAGGGCCGCGGAGTAAAAACTTTTGCAGTGCGTTCAAAGTCAGAGGGCGCTCGGGTGCGTCTTGGACTCCCCGCCGATTTTGAAGGGTGGATTGAGACCCTCGTCAGAGCTTTGGTGTTGGTAAGCACGCAATTTTGAGTAGTTCATTTTGTTATCAGAAATGCTAGAATTTTCTCCATTGAAGTTTTGTTGAGTAGCCATCTCCAGATAGAAGAAAACTGTGTTGTAAGTCGCCATGTAGACTTCGTGTCGAACAAAATGGCGCATATTTCAGGCACACTATCAGTCAAAATAATTGGAATCACGTTGTTCGTCGGTTTTGTTACATCTAATATGACACCGCCCCCTCCCCCCTCCCTCCCTTTAGCATAGTTTGTACAGAACCGCCGCTACTTACGGGAGACTTTAAGCAGTGAGTATACCGCCCTTAGTGGATGGGCAGGACTAACCGGAAGCTACATATGTTTCTCATACTGATGCACAGTTCCATGTTGGGGTTTGAATTAGTGGACCTCCTCAAAAAAAGAAGTGCAACTCCCGAAACCAAAGGGTCATGCTATCTAAGTTGATTCATCAGAGCGGGTAAACCCATAATTATACCTATAAAAGTATTTGTCATACTAAAGTTATGGGCGGCACCCGAGAATGCATCTTCACAGACACATACCACATGACTGAGCCGAACCTAATGTTGTTTACCTAATTATTGGCGTCTGGCATTTTCATTTGAAAACGACGGATGTATATAACAATAGGCCAAATTTGTTGCAGATACTTCTGCAATAATAGAATAGCTCAGTATTTTAATGAAGTATGATGCTACTGGTGGGCGTTTTTGAGGAATGGGGGTGGTGACCAATCGTTACCTTGGAATCCTGTAAAGCATTCTTTAGAGCGCAGCTCTTAGGCGCCCGTTTCCGGCTTGAGCGGCGTCGGCGTCGCAGTCGCCGTCGGCGTCGGCGTAACCGCGCGGTGCATTATGGGTAAATTTTCCCGCTAAATTTAGCGTGAAATTTTCCCGGCTTAATTTAGGGGAAAATTTTCCCCGCAAAATTTAGCGGAAAATGTTCCTCGCTAAATCTAGCGGAAAAATTTCCCCGCTAAATTTAGCGGAAACATTTCCCCGTTACATCTATTGCAAAATTTTGCCTGCTAAACCTAGCGGAAAAAATTTCTCCGCTAAATTTAGCGGAAACGTTTGCCCACTAAATCTAGCGGCAAAAATACCCCACCAAAATCTAGCGAAAAAATTAACCCGCTAAATCTAGCAGAAAAAATTTCCCCGCTAGCGAAAAAAATTTCCCGCTAAATTTAGCGGAAAAATTTTCCCGCTAAATCTAGCTGAAAAATTTCCCCGATAAATATAGCGGAATATTTTCCCCGCTAAATCTATCGGAAAAAGTTTTCCTGCTAAATCTAACGGAAACATATCCCCGCTAAATCTAGCGGAAAAATTTCCCCGCTATACCTAGGGGAAAAATTTCCCCACTAAATTGAGCAGGAAAATTTCCCTGCTGAATTTAGCGAAAAACTTTCCCCACTAATTTTAGCGGAAAATTTTCCCGCAAATAAGAGGCCAGCTGGAGAGGAGGAGGAGCATAGCCTCCTCTCCGTACCTTCCCCTCCTCCTCTTCAAGAGCTGCGCTCTGATTCGGCGTTACAGGGAGTTGTAAACGGCTTTCATTTTTTATCAAGTTGTTAGCTATATTCAGAATCGACCTTTCTTGTACTTCCGAGGACTTAACCCTTTGTTGCATAGTGGCCACTACAGTGGACAAAGTTAATTATTAAAAAAAAAAAAAATATTGCTAGGCGACATAGTGCCCGTACGCATGGCGTCCACTTCAGTGGTGGTATGTGTTTTCGATTGCCACTCATAGATGGCTCAGCAATTCCACTGATGTTGTCATATACAGCATCCAAGATAGCAGCTCCCACAAATTCCTGGTAAAGCACGTGCATCCTCACAAAAGCGTCGTAAACTGTTGCAAAACCTTATTACTCCACTGTTAAAGGTTTTCATGCATTCGAGTGGGTATTAATTTGTAATCTTTATAAATTGGAGTGTCCAATAAGTCTTTATAGTTCAGTAAGCGATCTATTTGTGGCCTCTCCACTCAGGTGGACACCATGAGCAGTAGCACTACGGGGCCATGTGCTATGCACAAATTGTATTTAGTCAGCAGCGCTGTATGTATACTAGAATGGTCCAATTTTCTGTTGTAATGAATAAGGCGCCATAATTCTACGTATTCCAAGGAAAAAAATACAATATTTTGTTATTTCTTGTTTTAGAGACAAATGATCTGCTACCAAATCACCTTTGAGAGAGGCAGGCATTGATGCTTTATTGGATATTCCACTATCTGACTCAGAAATCAGTGTAATACTTAAAGACGGACTACCTTCAGGAAGTGATGATGATCTTTTAGAGAGCGAGGATGCTGACATCGATTATGCCATAGAGGATGATCAAGGCAGGTGCGAAGATAGCTGAGAAGATACCAGCCAAACTGATGACAGTGATGAAGAGGATCGCGACACGGGACCCCTGGCTCCACCACCAAGAAAAAGACGTCGATTTTAAAAGAAAAAAAAAGTTATGGTCATGGGATGAAAGGGATCTTGTGCTCCCAGTGCATGCTGTCCACTGTAGGGGTGATTCCACGTCAGTTCATCCAATGATGGTCCGGGTCATAATTTTGATAGTTTTGTGTAAAATATATATGAAAGCCATGTACTCGGGAGAAACACTCAGCTATATATGAACGCCGTAACAATTTGTTTCGCTGAGATATAAAATAGAGAAGCTCGAGGCGTAGAAATTGAGAAGATTTCACTATGCTAATTTGCACAGTCGTCATTTCCTCATCGAAACTTTGACGCCACCATAACTTTTTTAATACGTTTTACAAAAGATATACAACACATACACAAAATATTAAAAATATCAATGAAATATGTTTATGCAAACCAAATAATCAAACATGGCATAAAGACGCGTTTTAGAGACATGTTCACAATTTTTTTTTTTGCAAATTGACCATCTTTCATAATACTTCACAAAATATATCAAAATTCTTAAACAATCGGAAAGAATAAACACAAATTCGGGACGAAACCAGACGCATACAACTCTTTCAGCTCTCAACTGATGTCGTTGAGAGCTGAAAGAGTTGTATGCGTCTGGTTTCGTCCCGAATTTGTGTTTATTCTTTCCGATTGTTTAAGTATATTTACCAACACGCTCGTTTTTAATGTTATATCAAAATTCCCGTCTTTAAATATTCTTTACGAATATTTAAAGATAATATGCCCACCCCTAAATATATGTTTGTTATTAACTCGGAAATGCGGCTTATTTCTCAAATTGTGGCAAGATTGGGCGTCAATATTTAAAAAAAACTCCATCTTTTATTTTCTTCAAACTCCCCTTGGGACTTTGCAGTGACTTGAACTAACCTGTGATTGCAAACAATTGAGTAACATATGACCTCCGAACAGGAAAGCTACGACAAACCTTCACTCGGAGCGAGCCGACGTCTTCGTAATAGCGGCTTTGCCGCACAGCACCCAACGTTTTGAGCGTTACTTATGGCATGTATTTTATATTATTAAAATTCTTTTTTTTTTTGTGAGGGGTGATTAGTGACGTGAAAAGGGACTTTGAGCTGGAATACCATTAATGAGCTTACAATTCACAGAAACAAAACGGCCCCACTCTGCAAATTCGCTAACTGTGCATGCATAAGCTTAAAACTTCCAGTTGCGCGAGTGGCCATGTATACACTAGTCCTCCCGGCATAATATGACTTCCAAAAATGGGATGCCTGGATTCCTCTCACAGGTTTTACGGTGGTCCACTTTGCTTGCTTCACCGCACGAAACTGTCGAACTCGAAGACAGTTGTCAACACTGCGCGGAGGGGTTTGACGCTTTCCGCGAAGCGCTGAAGCCATGCAGTTCCCACCAGGAACGCAAGCGATTGTACACGCTTCCGCCACCAAGCATCTCGAAGAAAAACATATTGCGTCTGGTACCGGAAGCGACTGCCTACATGATTGATCAAACAAGAAATCTGAAGCGCAAAGATGGTGTATGGGCATCCCCTGATCCCTACACGGGAAAAAAGGCGAATGCCGAAGACGTGAGGGTTGCAATTGAGTACTACACACGCGACGACCTCGCATGCTCTGTTCAAAACCCCAACAAAAAGTGCGTCGTCAAAGCCATGATCAACGACATGTCCAAAGTCGTAAAAAGGTTTATAACCCGCGCTATTAAGGACGCTTACCAGCTGTTTAGGAAGGACCATCCACATCTAGAACAAGGCATCTCCAAAGTTTATTCCCCATGACCAAAAGTGGGTAAAAAAAAAAAAACCCGAGCACGAGGTGTGCGCATGCATATTTTGCGTCAATTTTCAGTTGCGTTTAACGGCAATAACAAATGCGTCAAAGAAGACATTTACTGAAGACGACCTCAAGAGCATCTACCTCTGCATGCGCTCCACAGAACGATTGCTTCCGGCGCCATTGCGAAAAGGGCCCATAAACGCAGAGCATCTCGCTGCAGTCGCTCCATCTCGACGAAGACGAAGAGATCTGTTTCGCGTTATGAGACGCCGGCGAACTCGTCAAAAAGGTTATGGACACTTCTGGCTTCCTGCGGGAACTGGAGAGCGAAAAGTATATGTGGCATTCTTACATCCGTGACCTTCAACTAAGCCTGATACATGACACAAGAACCGCCTTACCACCCAAGGCAGTGATGCTCTACTTCCATTTTGCGGAAAAGGGGACAGTACTCTTCCCAACCGTAGTGCAGAGTTTTCGTTAGAAAAAAACACAAGTGTCTCTCTTCACAAGTGTCCACGCAAGGCACGCAAAGCTTTGCCGTTGTCAGCGATGGTACACGACACATGACACAGCTCTTCTAGCCACAGCGGCCATAAAAGACTATGTTGATGAGCATTACCCAGTCTTTTCCGAAATAATTTTTGTATCAGGCGGTGCATTTCAAGAATCGCTTCCAATTTTGCACGAATTGTCTCGGAAGCCGCACTCTTCGGCAAGATGGATCTTTTCAGCCACTGGACACGGAAAAAGCGCTTGTGGTGGAGTAGGTGGCGTTCTTAAACATCACGCAACGCTCACCGACTTGAGATCTTCGCTCAACTCAACGATTGTCACCGCTAAAGAGTTCGTGGATGTGCTACGTGAAGTAGTAACAAATGTCTGCATGTTGCACCTGTCTGTGGAACGGGTTCGAGAGTTCAGTGCGGTGAAGCAAGCAGAGTGGACCACCGTAAAACCTGTGAGAGGAATCCAGGCATCTCATCTGTGAGAGTCATCATACGCCGAGAGGCCAGATGTATACATGGTCACTCGCGCAACAGAAAGTTTAAAGCTTTTGTATGCACAGTTAGCGAATTTGCAGAGTGGGGCCGTTTTGTTTCTGTGAATTGTAAGCTAATTAATGGTATTCCAGCTCAAAATCCCTTTTCACTTCACTAATCAACCCTCATAAAAAAAAGAATTTTAATAATATAAAATGCATGCCATAAGTAACGCTCAAAATGTTGGGTGCTTTGCGGCAAAGCCGCGATTACGAAGACGTGGGCTCGCTCCGAGTGAAGGTTTGTCGTAGCTTTTCCCGTTCGGAGATCATATGTTACTCAATCTTTTGCCACCACACGTTAGTTCAAGTCACTTCAAAGTGCCAAGGGGAGTTTAAAAAAAATAAAAGATTGAGTTTTTTTTTAAATATCGATGCCCAATCTTGCGACATTTTGAGAAATCAGCGGCATTTCCGCGTTAAAACCATTATACCTTTAAATATTCGTAAAGAATATTTCAAGATGCGCATTTTTGATATGTTTTGTGAAGTATTATGAAAGATAACTTATTTGCAAAAAATTGCGAATATGTCTCTTAAACGCATTTTTATGCCATGTTTGATTTTTTTGTTTGCATAGAAATATTTTATTGATATTTTTATTTTTTGTGTATGTGTTGTATATCTTTAGTAAAACGTATTAAAAAGTTATTGTGACGTGATAGTTTCGATGAGGAAATGACGACTGTGCAAAGTAGCATTGTGAAATCTTCTCAATTTCCACGACTCGAGCTTCTCTATTTTATATCTCAGCGAAAACTTGTTTTTACGGCATTCATATATACCTGAATGTTCCTCCCAAGAACATGGCTTTCATATATATTTTTAACGAAAATATCGAAATTACGACCGGGACCATCATTTCATGAACTAACGTGGAATCACACTGTAGTGGACGTTCTGTAATTAATAAACTACATTCCTGAAAGCAAGAAAAAATATATATATAATCCTGGGTCTCAACTCATTACTAATAGTTGCAAAAACGCAAAATTTTATGATTTGCATCGACCCTTTTGAAGTATGCAACAAAGGTTTAAGTATAAACTCAATCATTTTAGTAGAGTAGTCGAGCTCGCATTGTTTGTTTAATTGTTGATTTCCCTGTTTTCGAGTTCAGGATCTCCGAAAACTTCTCCCCTGGCATAAGGATATTTTCCAAATTCTACGAAAGCTGATGACGCAGTATTAGTAGTAGGACCGTTTATTTCACTTCTTTGCTTTACAAAATGCTGAGGTGAAAGCCAACGACGAGAATCCCGCATTTTCAAGGGAGTTTTTACGTCCACGGCCCGCCAGTTATGTGTGTAAATGCACGGCAACTTGTACCGAACGGAATAATCGGGTGGTCGTTGCATATGGTGAGAAGGCGCGTCTGGAACTCTCCAGAGAAATACTAGGGAACTACGTAGGTTTGTATTACACTCATGTAAAGCAAGTGCAATCTAGAGTCCTCGCAGCAAGCACGGCTTCTTTTACAGCTACGAGTTATGCGCACACTGTTAAACTTGTGAATGTATTCGTAGTCTCTGCTTCTATGCGGATGTATTCGCTCTCTCTGCTCTGCAGCGATTGGGTACACTTCTGCCCAATCGCTGCGATTGCGTAATTTGTGTGAGCCTTAATAATATACGGAACTCAGGATGCGCAATCTGCTTTGCCAACTTTAGTGCGTGGCTAGTATATGCAATGACGGCCTATATTTGTCTCCAGATCAAGTGTCGGCTTGTTCTGGCAGCAAGTTGAGGGGTTATACGCAGCTTGTTTTTCTTTTTTTTTCTGCGACTGCTATTGCGCGGGAAAAAAACAACCAAAGCATGTTTTACAAGTTATGAATGTTCAGATATAATTCTATGCGGTATTTACTCAAATGACAAGTATTCTTACAGCGCCCCTTTAAACAAAAACAGTGCCGGGAGGCAAAAGACGTGCTCCTACTAGGTTGCAGGGCCACACCATTGCCAACGAGTCGAGTTCAAGTTAACGGTGCATAAGAAACCCGGTTTTCTTGGGGATGCTCTCGTGGTTTTCGTTTGATTGACGCGCCGAATGCCTCATCCCGCTTGTCCTCGCCTACAACAGATGGCGCCACGAACGCGTCGAGACAGCGAAGTGTCGGGTAATTTTCCCCTTCCGCTCCCCTGGTAGGGACTGTAAAAGTCACATTTCACAAAGATTACCGAGCTGCTTACCCGTAAAAATATAGCAGAAATTATTTTTTTTTATCGCTGGTGTGACATGTTTGTGCACAAAATGCTCGCGTTTGCGAGGAGGGCCAATATTAGCCTTCCGCTTCAAAATCTGTGGCGGTCGCTCGTAAATTGATAAAGCAGGACAACCTAGATAAAAGAAAAAAAACGGCAGCGATCTTGTTTCTTTAAGCAGGGCGTGTTGCCGTGAACTACGTCTTTCTTTCACGAGTGCGTATCTGCATATCAGGTAAGCTCAAAACAATCGTCTTACCTTTACTAATCTTCTTTTAGCGGGATTAAAAAAAAAAAAATTCCGTAGAGTGAAGTTGCTAGTGTACCCTATTTGTGCTGGCATCAAATAAAAGCACACCGATTGTATGTGCCTTTGTATGTATTCTGGGCGTTGATTTCCTGCGGCTCTTAATAATGGTTCTCAGATATTATGTGTTTTGTGAGATATCTTTAAAAATAGCGCATGCGCTTGGACTATTCACCAATCGCTGATTGGTTGTACTACTCTTCTACCCTGAGTTTAACCCTCATGCTTCTTACTTTTACGTGATTGGAGGACCAATTTATTTACCATTGTAAACTGAGCGAGTGACATTAAATAAGGTGTACGAAAACTAAATGGACATATCGGTAATATTTTTTTTGGCCCTTAAGTCTACTATAAACTGTTCCAGGGGCGGGCTTTTAGCCGGAGCATTTTGCAAAGTTCGTGGGAATGGGGCGCGCTTTGCTCACTTTCCGAAGCAATGTAAATGCGAGTATCGGGATTGCACTTCGGAATCGCACGGTGGAATGTGATTTTCTATACATTGGAACTGTGTTTACTAATATAACTATTGTTTTGTTGTTCAAGGTCTAGCTACACTGGCAGCTTTTCTTGCGCATTTATGAACTTCTGTCGCAGCCCCAACACCGATCCCTGATTGCGCTTCAAAACATGCTCTCAAATCTTTACACGAGCACCGAATACCAGGATGGGTCTACAAAGAACAGTGCCTGAAATTAAACTCTCCTATTTATTTTTGTCCTTCTAAGAACAAACGCGAGGCTTCAGGTGTATCAAACCAAGTGGGAAACGGAACGGTGGCTATGTGGATCATGTGGATGATAAGTGGGGCTTCGCTTAGTGCCTCATTATTTGTCGATTTCGTGCTCTTTGTCAACGGTAGATAGCCGAAGTGATGTCTTCACACTGTAGTTGAGAAACATTGTCGTCTTGATGATGCTTCATTGGCGAGTACAAGTATACACCTCTTATTTATTACGGTTTAGTGTTTTATGTTAATCTATGCAAGTATTGGTGTGTTAAAATAAACATTTCCCGCGTAAACTGTACCACAGAAGAGAGAACGAGTATATCTCAAACCGAAAAACGGATTTCAATCACTTTCATTTATCTCTTAATCAAATGCCGAACAGAGCCTGTCTCTTTTCTCAAGCTTATTCTTAGGCATAATTTGATACATTTCATGAATAATAAGATTTATGAAACTTTCAGTATTCACTATTCCCGTCACATCTTTTGCACCCGCATCTTGAACCTCTTTCTTCCCGTCGCATTCAAATACATTCTAGTGGAACAAATTAATATCCTTCAGCTTTATTTCCGCACACTTTTTGTAAGATAGAGGAATTGAATTTTAATGATGTTGACTTAGTCACAAAAATGTAAATGCTTGAAACGGCTTTCACTTGCGTACTAAATGTGCCCGAATTAACTTAAAGGGTAACTCCAAAGAAAAAAATGTTTTTTTAACAACTTAACTTGGACAAGCATGTCAAAAAACAATTTTTCCGCGAAACAAAAAGTTACAGCAATATTTATTGCGCGAGACTGATTTTAGTTTGCCGCTATTTCGTCCGTTTTAAATCGCGCACCACAAAGTTGGGGTTCCGTGACGTTTAGCACCGATTGGCTACTATATACTTTTCATTTGCTAAGAGATTGATGGACAGCCTAGATCTTGGTTGTTAAACCTATGTTATATGTAGTAAGTTCCTTTTGAGCGGCATATTTTTATGTTTAAAGAATAACGCGAGTAATTAAAATTATTATTCTTTACAAGAGGTTTACAAGACGGGCACTTCCATTTGGATTCATACCATAACAAACAAAAGCGACGCTGGATTTTGGCTTTCATAGCGCGGTTCTTTTGTTTTCCTCTTCGCTTGCTTAGCGTGCTTTTTTTGTTTGTTTGTTTACTCGTTCAAATGCCTACTTTTTGGAGATGTCAGATGAGTGATCCCGACAGCGAGCCTTCCAGCAGCCATGTCGCCCCGAAAGGAATGCCATTTGGCTGGAGGCATTCGGGGGTTAGCGTAGCGACAAACGTGTCCAGTTACGTTCTCGTCATATGACTCCGGAACGGAGGCCGTCGAGATTCGCACCGTGTGCCCCGAACGTCCGCGACTAGACACAGCTGTTACGTGAAAAGCCTGGCACAGCCAGGTTATTACGTAATGCCTGTCCGCAGACGCCTTCGGACGTCCGAATTCTGCGTTAGCCGACAGATTTTTTTCTCGGCTTCCGAACCATCTTATGTAAAGTTGTTTGAATGAAAGTGTACTGTTATCGTAAATCTTGGCTTGTGATTACGCCTTTGTAGAAATAATTCGTTTTGCTGGAGAGACGCAAACGACGGGCATAATAAATTCGGTTGCATATTCCGCATACCTTGCAAAAGCACTTCCCCAGTGACCTTGCGAAAAGCGCGAAACACGGAGTACGCACCGTCCCGGCTTCCCAGTCGTTTACCGGCTTAAGAGCAGTTTTTACCTGCTGGCTGCTAGTAGGTATGTCTACTAAAACTGCAACTTAAAACTAAGGGCACAGCCAGGAAGCAGCGAGACAAAGTTCGGAAAGCTTGCTCACCCTTCCAAATTTCTGAACTCTCAAGTGATTGTACCGTAATAAATGCACAACGCCTCTTTAAAAAAGAAAAAAAGAAACTCTGTTCACAACGTAAAAAATGGTCTCATTTCATACATCTGTGAGCAGGTAAGAAGTCTTACCCAAATTTAATCACACCGCACGATGAGCGCAACACGTCGCTGTGCAAAACAGTCCAACAACACAAAGCATAGAAACGGCAGATTTAAGACAACCATTCGGAGTCACTTGTTAAATTAAAACGACGTAATTTTGTTGAAAACGCCCGCAGCTTTTTTCTCATGGTATGCGTCAAAAATCTTCCACATTTTGAATCGGAACAAAGGAAGATTTACTTTCAAAAACGCTGACTGCGTCCTCCCGGACCAGTTTGACTAAGTAGATCAGCTGACGACAACAGGGCTGAACACGTTGAACTTCAACTCCACAAAAACCAATTTGCGCTCCGTGTTAGTGTAGGTGTCTACTTCCAAGCAACGAACCACCCACACCACGAACGTTTTAGTTCTTCGTCGCATCGCCGTGTTGCACCAAACAGAACGAGATCGCCTAAGTCGACTCAGCGCTGTCGTGAACGTTAGCTTGTGGTTGCGCACTCGTGGACCCTGTGACTTCCTTGGCTTTCAAAGCACACACGACGATTACGAATGACACTTTCCGTCTTCCCGGGAATATCACAGGGAACTTCTCCGGTCACGTCTTCGATATGTGATCGCAAACCGCGCAGCTTCTCGTGTTCCGTCAAACCAAGGAGGTTTGCGTCAGACCAAAACAATACCGGCGCCGCGTTTAACGTGCGTCGTTGCCAGATCTTACCGGAAGTCGAGACGCTGCGTCGTTCAACTCAGCAGCCAAGTCAACCCAAGAGTAAATCTAACGACCCAAGTGAAATGTCGAAAAACATTTATGGAATTTCCCACAGCGTATGTTTCCTAGACTTCGTTAGGACATTACATATTGTTTTATCTGGGACTGCCTCTGTACACTACGGCTTTAATAGTGAACCTGCATGCGAATAAAAGGTATCACGAGTAACATAATTCAAAATAAAGCCTCTGAAATCGGGCACCGATTGAAGTCGCGACTTATAAAGAAAAAAAAAGAAAAAAAAAACACAGGACCGTTTGAGGTTGGTGACCTCTTTCTCGTCTTTCTTCTTTTCTAGAGAGCTGAAGAAGAGGCCGCCGGCCTCGAAACGCCCTCACTTTTTCCTTCGTTAGAAGTTGCGACTCAAAGAGCGGCGGGTTTTAGAGGTTTGATTTTGTATTAAGGCTTTTATAGTGAGACACACTGACAAAACATGGTAATAATTGAAATAAATACAGCTTTGTTAGGAGTACCACTGATAAACATGTCGTTTTAAGGGTGTGTGCAACACTTCCGGAGCCAGAGAGGGATGTGTCTGCAGAGCCAGCTGACGCACATGAAGTGGATAATATACATTTTTGTTGCCATTCATAAGGCGATGTGAACCACGAAATCACTGGGGCACTGTGTAAGCATACGTAGAGGCTGTGCTGTACAATGCGATTGGTCGGCTGAAGGAGCTGCAAAACGATACAAATAAGATTATCGCTGTAACATCAGTAGTTTTTTCCCCATTATGTGATGGCCGCCAATGTCATGAATGTTTACGCATCAATCTAAGGTACAGGTCAAGGCAAACAATCTTCTGGCAAAGCTGATGCTAGCAACACTGCGTCGGGTATACCTGCGAAATAGTAGCAAGTAACTGTAGCATATTTCTAAAATTGCTCAGAACACTGCATTACAGCAAAGGGCTGCAATAGGCAAATCATTTTAAGGGACTATTTCAAAGCTCACCACTACGCTGAGAACATTTGTGATCTTGCGCTAAGTACAGGTCGATCAGAAGGAACGTCTGCGTTTGAACTTCGACATTAATGTCAACCTGAAACTTACAGCAGTGTGCATGCAACAGGACACTATAGTGCTTGCAAAGAGCAAAATTTACCGATTTGTACTGCAGCGTTATATATGAAGAAAGTTCAAAAGAATTTCATATATTACCTTTGGGAGATGCTGCATGCAAAGTCATGAAGATTAGTACCAACTACCACCCAAACACATGCTTTCAGCCTTCTGCAACTGTGCAGTAAAACTGTAATTAAACAAAACAAAATATATTCACTACCACGGCAAAAAGATGGCCCCTGCAGAATATTTCGAGCTGTTAGTAACAAGGTCAGAAAAACGCAAGGCAAGCCCACTTACATATGTAAAATATACCAGCTTTTTGTAAGGTCAAGTGAAACCACGCCGCTTTAAATTGAGATGCTTCCCCATGACTGTTACATGAATCTGAGTTTTTAGAGTGTTCTTTGAAGTTTTGATAAGATTATGGCACCACGGGAAGAAGCCTGATAAATATGTTTGTCTGTCGTTTTTTCATATCTTCTGTAACAATTTAAAGACCCTGGCAGAAGGCTATGGTGTAAGCCTTGTTTTTAAAATGTATAAATAAACTACGTTGACTCCTTTTTCCGGTGGAAAGCTTGGTTACCAGAAAAAACCATAGAGTTCAAGTAACTAGTTGCTAGAGGACAGTAGTATAAGAGAGTCCATTGGCTTCTGGGTTCTCTTATGTTGGCCAAACCAGACGCTGCCAAAATGACCGGATTTTAGAACACAAAAGAGCGGTTAGCTCAAATTCTGTCAATTCTGAAATCATTAAGCATGTAAGGCTTTGTAATAATAGTTTCCCAGATTGGACGCAAACCAGTTGGCTTAGCAAAACAAAATCCTTATAAGAGTATTTAAGGAAACTGTTAGGATTACGCGAGCTTGAAATTGTATACGTATGGCGTCACTGACCTTGGACGATGGGATATGGTCGTTTTGTATGCATAGTTCATTTTTGTTGTGCTGTAGAGAGTGTATTTTCATAACCAGTGACTTTATGTCTTCTTGTATTTGTGTGTTCTTGACATCTTCCCCTTCTTTTCTTTTCGTTCAAGACACCAGTGTTTTTGTCTTTCCAGTCGCCCTGTGTGTTTGGTAGCGTCATGTTTGCCTCCTTTTTGTAATGAAGCATCCCAAACCGTCGCGTCTGGGAAGTCATGGTTTTGCCATTTATAATTGTTGGTGTGCACGAAACGTTTCAGCCTGCCTTTAAATATGTGATTGAATGCTTAAGACGTTCACGATGTAGAACTGCAGATGCCGTAGGGATGTGTTTTAGAGAACAAAAAAGAAAAAAACAATCTTGTTCTTAATTACATAATTTCTGCGCTTTGTATGAAACGATGCTGTACTTGTCCCTCCGGTTCCTGGTCTCAAGGTTTCTGGTTATGAATGTTGAAGGATCGTTTTGTGGCTCTTTTAAGCTTAGGTGTCTAGTTTTAACTATGGTATATTTCAAGATAAAACGTAGTATATCTAATGAAATTGTACTCTATCTAGAAAAAAGCCAAATAAGCAAAAACAATGAGAACTAACCTTTCTATGTTCAGCGCTGTCCAGGAGGAACAAATCAAGTATATTTAATTTTCTCCCGAGGCACATGCGCCTCAATAAACTTAGCCCCCTCTGCTTGAAGGGCTAGGATACCTGTGCTTAGCTGTGGAATACAGAAATAAATTTTCAAAACCGATCACTCATCTCTTTATCTTTAATACCAAAGCCGACAGTGGATGCAAGGTATAATGGCGTTCACTACTAGCCTCAAAATTGCGAGAAGAAAGCAGGCGCAATTATAAAAAATCCGGGTAGGCTACACCTTTCTCTACTGTGTGAAATTCGAACCATCTGTTCCTTCTCGCCGGCCGTAACTGCTTTCAGTCGTTCGACGTGAAGCAATGCTTAAATTCCCAATGTTGCTCAGATGTACCATTTCAAAAACACGTTCAATATTTTGCAGACATTTTTGTAAATTTTTGTGTTCTAATCTTACGTGAGCGTCTTTATGTTTCCAGAATTGGATTTGGAGTTTTGGGCATCAACGGGCTAAGGGAGTAAGAGCACACCAACTTTGTATCAGCGAGTACTGTAACTGTAATCTACGATGAATATTTTGCGAAGAAGGGAGAAACGAAACGATTTGCGTCAAAAAAGTACGTACCAATTGCCTCACTCAGATGTCTCAATATACATTCGTAGAGTAGTGTTAAACAACTTTTGACCAAAATGCGGAGAGTACGTCGAGATACGATTTGACGTAAGCTCCGCGTAAGTGGTAAATCGCCGTCGTATAGTGAAGTAGTCAACGTATTATAAAGAATCATATTCAAACACTTATGTGAAACTGGGCAATAAAGAAGTCACACCTCATGCAGAAAAAAATATTTTTTTGCACGAGCTTTCGCTTCTAAAAAAATAGTAAAAGGTATTTGAAAAAAATGAAAGCCGTTTACAACTCCCTGTAACGCCGAATTATAGCGCAGCTCTTGAGGAGGAGGGGAAGGCACGGGAGGGGGGGGGGGGGGGTCACGTGGCCTGGGGGTCACGTGACCTCAAAGGGGGGGGGGGCGAAGAAAGTTTTCCGCTAGATTTAGCGGGGAAATTTTTCCGCTAAATTTAGCGGCGAAATTTTTCCTCTAAATTTAGTGGGGAAAATGTTCCCCTAAATTATGCGGGGAAATTTTCCCGCTAGATTTATCGGGGAAATTTTTCCGCTAAATTTAGCGGGGAAATTTACCCATAATTCACCGCGCGGTTACGCCGACGGCGACGGCGTCGCCGCTCAAGCTGGAAACGGGCGCCTAAGAGCTGCGATCTAAAATGAAAGACGTTTAGAACTTTCTGTAGCGCCGAATTAGCGCAGCTCTTGAGGAGGAGGAGGAGGAGGAGGGGAGGGTACTGAGGGGTGGGAATGCCCCTCCTCCCCATCCGTACCCTCTTTTCCTCCTCTCCTCCTTCTGTCCTCCTCCCTTCTCATATCCTCCTCATCCCTCCTCCTCTCCTCTTCCCTTCTCCTCCCCTTCTCCCTCCTCCTTCTCCTCCTTCCCTTCTCCTCCTCCCTCGTCCTCAAACTCTAACCTCCTCCTCCTTCCTCCTCCTCCCCTTCCCCTCCCCCTCATACTCTTCCCTGCGTGTTGCATCATGGGACGTTTCCCATAATGCAACGCGTGACGTGAGGTCACGTGACGTCACGTGACCCTCGTTAGGTCACGTAACCCTCGTTACGTCACGTGACCCTCGTGACGTCACTTGCGACGTCACGAGTCCCGCGCGTTGCGCTATCTGACATATCCCATAATGCACCGCGCGGTTACGCCGACGGCGGCGGCGACTCTGCTCAAGCCGGAAACGGCGCCTAAGAGCTGCTCTTTAAAGGGATGGTGAACCGAAATTTGGATTTCAGAAAAACAATGCAGGAGATGCAGGCGGGACGCTACAATCCCTACAACACTACTCGTAAGGCGATATCTCAAATGGACGGCCGTATTTTGAGAAAAAGAGTTCGACATTGAACAAGGCCGACGAGGCGCGTGACGTCAAGGTACCTAGTTTCCTCCTCTCTTCGCTTCGCTCCCTCAGGCGGCGAGGCGGAGAAGACGCGAGGCCGTTCCCTCTCCTTCTCGGAGAAACATGATGTCAACTAAGCTGTCAAATGCGCCTCCTTTTCTTGAAAAATACGGTCATCCGTTTGAGATATCGCTGTATGAATGATGTTTTGGTGTTTGCAGCATCCCGTTGCACGCTTTTGCCGCCTTGTTTTGTGGAATCCAGATTTCGGTTCAGCATCCCTTTAAAATGCAGAATAAAAAATAAAATGTATTTTTGATTGTGCTCTTTTGTTATTAATATATATATATATATATATATATATATATATATATATATATATATATATATATATATATATATATATGTATATTCTTGTTGGCTTGGAGGCCGAAGGCGTAGTTGACAGAGATGCTGGGTGACGG
This sequence comes from Ixodes persulcatus, assembly GCA_013358835.2. Taxonomy (NCBI): domain Eukaryota; kingdom Metazoa; phylum Arthropoda; class Arachnida; order Ixodida; family Ixodidae; genus Ixodes; species Ixodes persulcatus. The sequence goes on along the minus strand of JABSTQ010010322.1, from coordinate 413,601 downwards.
TAGAAAACGAACCAGGAGGATTTTATTCGACGTTTCGACCTGAGGCAGGTCTTCGTCAGGAATACGGAGACGAAGACCTGCCTCAGGTCTAAACGTCGAATAAAATCTTCCTGGTTCGTTTTCTACCGTCACCCTGCATCTCTCTCTCTCTATATATATATATACAGTCAAACCCGTTTGTAACGAACAGCAGGAAACGCTAAGATCAGTTCGATATAGCAAGAAGTTCGATATAGCGAAAAGCATTTACAGACAACTTCCACGATGCGTTAGTTTTAAGGACGAGAGCTTCTCTTTCTTTCTCATCTTTTCGCTTCCGCCATTAAACGCGCTGGATTTTTTTTTTTTTGCATGCGGGCAGATTTTGTTATTTAAGCTTATCTCCCCTTTTAAATTGCTTCTCTTCGTGGGCAACCACTTGGGGATGTTAAGTTTTGTTTCTGTGCGTGCTCGCAGAGTGTTTCTTTTTTTCTTTTTGCTTTCTCCACTTCTGAATTCTTTCTCTTCGCTCAAATTTGTTCGCGGCTTGAGCTTTCGGAATTTTCTTTCTTTCCTACTTTTTTTCGGGGGAAGGGACAGGCTAGAAGACGATTGTTTGCGCGTTTTGGAAGCCTGGGGGAAAAAGTTCGATATAGCCAATGTGTTGTCCGTTATAAAAAGTACTTTTTACATGCATTTTTATTGAAATTTTCTGTGAGTTCGATATCGACAATATTTCGCTGTACGTGGGTTCGTTCTAACCTTGTTTTGCTATATATATTATATATATATATATATATATATATATATATATATATATATATATATATATATATAAATATGTGTGTGTTTAATTTTTGAATTGGAGATTTCACTGTAGAAATTAGGTGTCAAACGTTTCAGGCCATTTTGAGATTGTTTTTAATTTAACCCCTAAAAACTTGTATGAGAGGTAGGATATGTTTAGGATATTATTTTCCGCGCCGTCAATGGGCAGTGGATTTTAACAAGGATTGAAGAATGCGCTTGGAAGTGGTGCATATATATGGAATTGAGCGCTATGGAAATAAATTTCAGGAGACACAAAAAAGGTGCACCTACAAGGACAGAGGACAACACACAGAGTTCTTTCACATCGCAACGGCCATGTACTGAAGTACCCTTCACTGGGTGGGCTCATCCTGGACTATGAAGAGGGAAGATGAAAAAGCGGCTAACTTAAAAATAAAGTGGTGCAACTCAGCATTCACCTTGTCAGTGCCCCTCTTCTCCCCCGATATTCGAGGACGAGACGAGAGAGGACCACATGACTGAAAAAAATAGTCGGAAAGCAGCAAAAGAAAGCAGCTCGATCCAAAGTAAAGAGCGTTATTTCGAAACCGAGCACTCCTTAACAAAGTGCCCGCGGCAGAGGCATGGGGAACGCTTCTGAGTAATGCGCCCTGAACGGATTGTAAATCGACGCCAAGTCCGCACTGGGTTCCCTGACCATACAGTCGAACACCCAAAGAGCGAACAAAAAATGAAAATCTAAGCTTTCGTCGGAGGAAAATACATAAAACACGACTAAACTTCGAGACACATCTTCGACTTCTCTGGTTTCTTCCTTCTTGGAAGGCTCCAGATTCAATTAGTACTAGCGGCGACTGTTTCTCTCCATTGATTTCCTTTTTTTTTTGCTCCTAAGTTATACGCCTCGTGGGTTGGTAAGTCCCATTAAATATGCTAGAAGCTGGTTAATTCGCGAATGGAAACTTTGAAATTTGACTTTATGGACGTGCGCCTTGGGAGAAATTTGGGAACTACGTTTTGATGCATTTTGAATTTTTCACGGTGAGCGAGATCGTATGGTCATTTTAATGTGCGTCTTTCAAATTAAAGCAGTTTTTTTATTTACACTGGTTTAAGATTTAAGAGGCTTATGGCGTACGCTTGATTTTGTGTTGTCGTTTTAAATCCGATGCTGTACTAGTTGACATGTGCATAAGTTTAAATGCATAAAAACTGGAAGCATTCTATCAGATAAACAGTGGTTGGCGCTCCACGTAAGGGCTGAGCTTTGTGTGTTTTCAGTCAAGCGAATGAAAACGACATGAAGCACAGTTTGTTATTTTGGGTTTTAAGACGCGTCCTCGTTCTCCTGTCATACCGCTTTTCGTATTTACCTAAGCTGACAACACATAATAGAAGGGAAGCGAAGCATTCCTGCAAGATATTGTTTAAGAAATTATTTCACAGTATCAATGTGCGTCTTGCACTTAAGAGTCACATTCTTCGGGCAAACTGACAAAAAGTAAAGAAACGCAAAGAGCTCGTGTTTTACGAGAGCTAATATAGCGAAGCCTGGTTCACTTTAATTTCAAGAACCCTGCGGTAAATTTCCTGAACCTGCATCTAATCGCGTTGTTGAATGCGTTCCGCATTCACGAATAACTTGGGAATTGGGAATTAGCATTTTCGTTCGTGAATTTTAATGAGTGTAATGAAATCCATTTCGACTTTGTCATTAATTAAAATATTGCGCGTTTATGACGACAAAAAAAAATAACTCGACTTTTGTGAAAATATAAGCAGATAAAGCCGGAATGCTATACGCTTTGAGAATAACGCAGCTTTTTTTACGTTCCAACGGGAAGCGATAAGTGAAGATTCTATTCATAGAATTCAGGTTTACAACACACCGTTGTTGATAGCATCTTATTTTTCCTCTTTTTATTACGTACCGTTAAAGCATATTTTAATAATATTTTATTCAGTTTCTTCTTTTGAAATAGTGGTACCCTTCCAATAAAAGCGTTGTTGGCCAACAGAGATACATTATTAGGTATGTATATTATATTTGTAAATTTGTTTGTTTAAAGTATAGGGTGGTCCAAGTCATTAGGCTCGATCTTAATTGGGCCAAAAAAAATGAACGCCTGCACGTAGGAACCTAAATTTTCGTCAAAGATGTATTTCACAGGTCGGTTTTCTTGTAAAATTGCAAAGCGTAGTTCTTTTTGTGCAAAATATAAGGCCAAGAAACTTGCGAGGGTCTACGGCGGGCAGCGACGCAGACGACTGAGGTTCAGTCGCGGGGTGTGTTTGGGGTTCGTATTGATAGATTGCGTCGAGAGCAGCTTCCGAAGGTGCAGCCGACCAGCGAAAGAAAGCAGACGACACGCAGACGAAATCCGTTGGCAGCAAAAAAGCGCCGCGGTTTTACAGATGGGTGTTTTACTTTAAGTTGTGCTTTTATCGTCCGCATTTAGTTTTAACCGAAGGTAGATTTCAGAAAAGGTTATGTTCATTTTAATAAACCACGGTGGTCGCGAGCCGTCGCGATAAGGAGCAAGCGCCATCTATCAATACGAACGCCAAACACACCCCGCTACTGAACCCCTGTCGTCTGCGTCGCTGCCCGCCATAGCCCCTGGCAAGTTTCTTGGCCTTATTTTTTACAGAAAGAGAACTACGCTTTGTAATTTCACAAGAAAAAGCCAATCTGTAAAATACACCTTTGAGGAAAAGTTTAGATTGCTATGTGCAGGCGTCGACTTTTACGGTTCATTTTAGATCGAGCCTGGTGACTTGAACCACCCTATATATAATGCTAATCTTTTTTTTTTTTTTTCAATGCAATACGCCTAGAAATTCATTCGGATATAGGTACACTCGTTGTGAGATCTATGAACCTGTTAACCTTCTTTTCATGAGTCAATTACAGCTTCATCGTTTTAACTAATGTTGAGATTGATTGTTGAATGGGTCTTAAAGACAAAATGAATTTGACGAGCCTTGATTTTCTTACATCCATTGAATAACAGAGCCTTTGATTTCTATGTATTACTGCAAAATATTGCGTCTCCATTTTATAAACCGTATTTAAATATCGTGTTTTTTAATTGTCCGAAAATATTATGAGACACCCTTGAATAGCATGAGTAAAACACGTCACGTTAGCTATATAAATTGTAGCCGATCTTCAACATCGTTCATTGTAGATATAATAAATTGCGAGCGATAGAAACTGAGTTAAGTATAAGCATTCATGAATTCGTTGTACGCAACTACTATCACGTGTTTGCGCAATTGTTTCGGTTTCAAGCACATTCGGGTCTTCTGTCGTTTAGTAACCAATGTAACCATCATGCTTGTCTCACCGCTGCTCGTATTCTCTTCGGAATGCAGTTTTGAAACCGGATTTTGTATTAGAATTCTAATCAAACAAAGTAAAGCAATAAACAAGGAGGGGCGCGCGCTCCTGACCTATCGACTATCATCAAATTTGTTATGGGCAGTTCATTTTCGCGGATGGACTCAAAGGGCGCTGTAGTTTCCCAAGGCAGATTTTATGGTTGTGAGTTCTTCATTAATTTTTTTTTCAACACGATATTTCTCAGCAGTAACTGGGTATGTCGCTTGATATGTCGACATAAACGATTAATTTCGTCTATATTTCGAGATTTCTTGTGCATGTGCTGTGAGAGAATCGGGAATCTTATGGTCAAAGCAAGAAAATATTCGCAAAGTTTTATTTTACGAATATATACAGACGCGAATCGACCGATCGAAGTTCCTAACGATTCTCTCCCACTCCACTCTGTTGTATAACACACGATAACACTAACAAGATACGGTGCCGGCGTACTGCTTGAAACGTGAAAGCCGACCACGGTGTAATAGGCGACGCTAGAGCCTAATGAGGCAGGTCATATTACAGTTATTTGAACAAAATATTAGACGCCGGATATCATCCGTTGAATTTCGTGCGTGACGTTATTATAGCGCCGTTGTTGAAGCGTTATCTGACCCTCTGGCTTCACGCATCAACTCCGGTCTGCTTTGCTTTATTGTGGAGAAAACAAAACTTTCCTATTGGAAGTTTGTAGTTGTACGCCCTTCTCGTTTTCTGACATTACCTTACGGACCCCCAAACTGGACTCCCTGGACAAGCTGCAAGATACACTCCAGGAAGCCGCAGACATCATTACCAAACATGTGCACACCATGGGCCTCAGATGTGCACCCCAGAAGGCAGAACTACTCCTTATAAAGAGAGACAACTCTCAAGACCCGACAGTTCAACAAGTCTACCTCACCATAGAAGGCCAAACGATATACCAGACAGACAAGCCAGTCCAACTCCTGGGCCTCCACATACAAGCCAACAACAGATGCACTCATCAAATCCACCTGCTCAAGCAACAATTGAACCAACTAGGCCATATGATTCGAAAAGTGACCACTACACTTAAGGGAATGAGTAAAGCTGACACCCTTCACCTGGTGCAGGCCTTCGCCATATCACGCAAGTCTGCATGGCTTCCTACATGAAACTCCTCAAAACGAAACAAGCCCGATTGGAAACTACCATCCGAAAAGTAACCAGAAGGGCCCTACATCTTCCATAATCGCCATCCAGGCAGAGACTCATGAAGATGGGGGCCCACAACACGCTCACAAAATTGGTTGAGGCTCACCGCGTCAACCAACTATTCAGACTCGGCAGAACACCTCCAGGAAGGACAATCCTCTCCCATCTCAATCTCACCCCCATCCACGTTCAAAAAGAGTCCAGGAAGGCACACCCGCTTGGAGGTTCCTCATAGACGTCCTCCCACTTCCCAAGAACATGCACCCCACGAAGCAAAAGGGAAGGCGAGGAGCACGTGCCAAAGCGCTCAACAAGATGATTCAAAACAAAACCCCTAACAGCGTAGCATACACAGGTGCAGCCCTTGTTACCGCCGGTGAAATGGTAGCCGTGGCATGCAATGATCAATATATCCCACAAGTTATAGCTCTACACACCACTATATGAGACAAAATCACGATAGGGGAGCAGGTGGCTATTCCTCTGGCCATTACCAATCACCCTCGTTACATAATCACGGACTCTCAAGACGCCTGCCGGGCAATCCTATGTGGTCTCATTTGCCCGGAGGCATACCTAGATCCTCAACACCCACCAACCACGTGAAGGGAAGCGGATCATCAGCATCATCTGGACTCCGTCCCATACTGAGACCGAAGTGAGGCGTGATGCTCGAGCCAATCACTTGGCACGCGAAGAAGCTGACGCCCGTGCCATGGTTTCAGGGGACGAACACTCAGATCAGCAACCGGACCCACCCATCCCACTCACCACCTACAAGAACATCACCACTTACTATCGGGAGCAACGGCGCACTCCTGCCACATCATACGCTTGACAAAGGAGAACAGGTCAAGTGGCGCCTGCAACAAACCAACACTTATCCAACGCTGTCCAGACTCAACCCGCTTTACCCCCAGCTCTACCCCTCACCCACATGCCCCAACTGCCAACAGGACCGAGGCACCATCTACCACATGGTCCTGGTCTGCCCGAAACATCGAAAATTACAAGACGCAGCACGGCTTCAAAACCGCCTCAACTCCTGGGACACGGCCATCAGAGCCTCGGACGCGGAAGATCAGGGTTAGCTGGTTGTCCTAGCCGATGAGGCCAGCAAGGCAAATGGGACACCGGGCATAGGGACCACCCCAGGGTGAACAGTTGAAGTCATCCTTGATGACCTCAATAAAGTATATTATCTCTCTAACTCTCTCCTCAAGTTTGATTATTCCTACCAACCCGCTCGTTCTCTCCTTGGTTCGCTCCAGTGACGTATTTGCAGAACGGAGGGAGAATGCTTCACAGAAAACCTAAATTTATAATTATTCGCTAGTAAATGAATCCGAACGATCAAGCGAATGAAGGTGTGTTACGATAATAAAGAAAAGGTTTCGGAATAGACATAGTAGTCCAGGATTTGGGGGAGAAACGTTTCTTTATACTTTTAAAAAAGGAAATGATCTGATGAGTCGAAGATAAATCTTCGGCAGCTCCGTGTCTGGTTATAAATTCCACATAGGACGAACATTAGAAACTCTAAACGTAAGTGTATAAAAAATATGCCGGTGTTCCGGGATCAGTCGGACCAGTTCGGTGTCTTGTTCACGGGTAAGGGCAGGTAAGGACACGCGTCGTTTATATGCACACAGGGATGTGCGGGGCTTTGCTCACATCATGCAGCCCCTAACCTATGGTTGCTGGGTGGAGGACCGTAAAAAGGGTTGCAACCTCTTTGGCTTCTTGGATTAACCAGGATTAAAGGAAGAGGCGTTTTCCCTAATTATTCTCTAAGGCCAGTACTCTGCTTTTGTCAAAACCTATTGTGTCGACGATTTATTGTTCGTGCTCTGCTAGGGTACTTGCCTGCATGTTCATTTTTACATTGTACCTGTGTCGCGAAAGCCTCTATAAAAACAAAATATATTGGAGGAAAAAAAATAATTTTAGTAAATTGAGACCATGACGTATAAACTGGAGCAAGAGATTATATTTTCTTAAATAATTTTGGCAATCCTGTATTTGTGTAGAAGGCGCAACTATTGCCGCGTGCGTGTCCGAGACATCAGTGAACGTGACTGCCACATGACGGCACGGGGTACACTCCCCGCCCACCCTACACACTTAAAATTTTAACACCCTTATTCGTGTAAATGGCTCGTCCTCTGGCTAACGCCTTTATTCGTGTAAGGGTGTCAGCCGCCGGAGGTAAAGAAAATCGTGTAACTGCTAACACCCTAAAAACAATATGGCGGCCAGTATGCGACAGGCGATGCGATTAAAAGGCTTGGCGAGCCGTACGCGGCTTCTCGCCGAAGCGAAAGCATACGGCTCGTACGCTCGTATGGTGTCATCTGTAGGCGCAAAAAACTTTCCAAACATCTCTATGTCAAAGCGCCAACACCGCAAGTAATACGAATAAGGCCGAAACCGCTGGATGCTGAACAGCCGAGATTATCGCAGAACTCTCACTCGGCCTGCTCAATGCCGGTCGCATTTTCATCGCATCAGAAGCGTTTATAAAGAAGGGATCGCTTTACAAACACTGGCGTGCTGGCTTTATTGAACACAACGCCCACTTGCCGTGAGCGACAACAAATCGCTCCGACACCCTCTGTCGACACCGGCTAGGAGGTATCGGACTCCGCTGCGTGTGGCTCTCGATCAACTCATGCCCGTGCTCACCTCTGTTACGTGTGTTATCCACTCATGTACGTTTGTGCGTGAACAGCAGCATTCAGCACCTAGAACACGCGGGGGGGAATCCGCCTAACCCCCTTTTGTTACAATCAGGCAGCATTACACGGCGACACAGCTACCAGCGGGATTAAATCGGAGCGATCAACGCTACAGATGGACTAATGGAGTCCAGCCCTCTAATAGTTATAGATCACCAACCACAACACTTTTCAAATTGGGCGGCGACAACCCCCATCTAGCGGCGAAAAAATAGTGATAAGTATTTGAATGAAAAAAAAATAGCAATTCCTTCGACTGCCTATCCCACGACCACATAGTTGATCACTCACGACACGGACATACACACGATACTGGACATACACACGCGGATACAAACATTGCAGAAAAAATTGCAGAACACACATCAATAGTACGTACATCCTACTAATACGAACTGAGGAGTGCTCCGACCGGTATATATGCCCTCCATTTTCGCGCATCGGTTAGCCCAGTGACCACGCTTGTCTTAATAAAGATATGAAAAGATTACGCCAATATTTTTTCTCAATAATTTTCCTGCATTTGTCTTAGCTAGGTACACATATCCCTTAATAACTTATTAAAGCATAATGTATTATAATAATACGCGCCTAACTTCTTGTAACTCAACATGAGTGAAACGAAAAAAAAAATCGTGTGAATTCTGTCTGGCAACCACACTCGCGGCGTGGTTGCTATAGCGACGCTCTCGGTACGCGCGCCGGTTAGTCACAGCCGTCCAGCTGGTTCGGCTGCGGCTGAGTGCACGAGTCCACGGTGAACGCCGCGAACACGATCGAAAGAACAAAGCGTCGACTAGAGACCTGGAGAAAAAAAATCCTGCAAGTGGGCAGGAGCTGGGCATTGCAGAAAGCAATAGAAGGCTAGGACGCATACGGAAGCTGTACGTAATCGAGTTTTTGCCCGTTCACTGCCAAATTCTCCGTAGTCTTCTTCTCCTTCCGCCCGTTCGAAAGGGAACAGCCTACAAGTCCGATTACCGCCGGGGCTTCAGTTGCTTCATCTTCAGAGGGAACTGTCAACCGAATTAGTTCCAAAACGCTCGTGCGTCAGGCAGCGCAACGTGGCGCGTTCCACGCACAAAGTCGGTAAGTAAACAAAACACTCGGTGTAGTTCTATTTTTTTTTTTAATTTACAGGAGCGCGCGGTGTTTCTGGGTGGCTCAAGGTATGGGAAAGCAACCGGAAAAATCGGCGCCTGAACGACCAGGGTCTATTGATGCATTTTACCTTCTGAAATTTCAAGGCCTATCGTCGTTCCTGTGAAAAGCTAAGCTCACCTCCGTTCCTATGTAATCCAATACAGACGACAGCGTTTGCCGGCGGAAGACTCGGTCGTCCGTGGCGACCGCATTTTTTGTATTTTTAAGGATGTTCTAGTTGCAAAAAAAGGAGCGGGTTCAAATTTCACAAGGTAAAGTGCACCTTAAAATGCACTGCTGAGTAAACGATGCCCCTTTACGTGCAGGCGCCGATTTTTCCGGCAGAGTTTAGCGCGCTGTGAAATACAGTGTGCACTTAGGTTAAGTTTTGGCATGATATATTGTTGCTCATAAAAAATGAGCAACATTATGTTGCTCATTGCATACTCCATCTAAAGAGTTAAAGTGCTAGGAAGACGTAATGTAAGGGGATAATTGTTCCCAAAAATTAAGTAAGTAACTAAATTTTGTCGAGTAAGTTCCATTCAGCTAATATAAACATAAGCTTTAACTAGAAACTTGCTGTGCCTCATGGAAAACTATCCAATCTGCCAAGTGTATAATAACTTGAACCACGTGATAAGCGTAGGTGTGCGCTAAAATTTCTACAGCTACCATTTCTGCAACGAGCTAATTACCGTTCGTGAAACAGGATGGTAAGATTATTCCCAGCTTTTTCGCATGCCTTCCACTTACACATAAGCAGCGTCGAATGTTTTGATATGCGCCGCCATTTAAACTTTTAGTTGGAAGTACGCCTTGTCCCGTGTTGCCTTTTCCTTTTCGTCCACGTTCTTTCTTTATTTTGGCTTACATCCTCATTATGCAACATTTCTTGCATGCAATGCGTGTAACTTCACGCCCTAGACGAAATTACAGAGAGAGTCCGGAATTCCGGAAGCATTTATTTCCTCGCAGCCGGTCTTAAAGTAAAGGTAGCGTGCAATACTCCATTCCAGTTTAACGTATGTCACCACTTTTTCGAAAATGATTTTATATTTTTATTTTAAACTTCTTACTTGGTCTCTGCCTTCCAAAAGGCCGTTTAATTGGCCCTTCGAGTGTACTAAACAATTAAACATCAAAATAAATATTTTTTAATGTATAAAATGGTCACAAGTATGCCTGTTACGCGCGCAATCATAACTCTCGATTCTTATACACGATTAGAAGATGGCTAAGTAGTAATGTAGCTGTATCAGCAGGCTTTGCGCTGAACCAGGGTATTTGCGTAGTCACAAGTTGTGATTCGTGTTATAACCAAAAAAGGAAAAATTCTGTCATTTTGTGTGGTCGCGTTTCAATCGAAACATTATAACATCAAAATTTTGTTCATGGTTTTTCATTATCCTAGTCCATTTCACAGCCCAATGTCTAAGCAATAAGCAAACGAAGGTTAATAAAATGTTTTTTTTTTTTTTTATAATAAAGCTACGAGAGTTCCCGTAACGAGGAACATCTCAGAGACACGTTTTGATAAATAAAATGTATTCACCCTGCAGGCGTTTGCTTAAAACAAAAAAAAACAACATGACATTTGAGGGGAGCAAGGTTGAGACATCATATTTTTCGACAACACAATTCTGTATGTTTATATATGTTTAAAATATCGAAAAAAATTTTGACCTCAAATACTTGTTTCATAATACAACAAAATAAACAATTTCAATCACCCTACAGGCAATTACTTAAAACAACTCTAACTTTTGAACGAAACAAGGTAGAGACGCACTTTATCTGCAACACAATTCATAATGTATGGTAATGCCTTAAACATAAAAAAATATACTTATATTCCGAAAAAAAAAAACCATTGTTTTAAAAAAAACGTTGACGTACTCTGAGAAAATTACCATTTAAGCTTGAAAATCTTTCGACTCTTTCCACTTTAACAGAGCGAACGCTGGGGAGAAAGTAAGTGGACTAGCCTCCTCTTCCACGTCTTATGCGATTTTGTGCGCAGCAAGGACGAGGACAAAAGGGAGAACAGGACACAACAAGGCGCCTTGTTGCGTCGTGTTCTCCCTTTTGTCCTCGTCCTTGCTGAGCACAAGGTTGCATAAGATGTCAAACCAACTCGCCCCAACAACCACTCTCCTCATCCGCGATCGCTCTGCTTAAGTGGGAAAAGTGGAGGGCTTTTCGGTGGAAGGATCTTGTACTGTTCTTATTAACTTGCAACAGGGTCTGCACAGGCGCTTATCTAGCTTAGAAGAAAGAGGGATACTTCCCCTCGCGGTATCAAAACGGCGCGATCGCGATAAGTGATACACGAGCGAAGAAATAATAGCTAAATGAAAATGAAGACATCGTTTCATGGTGCTTTTTAAAAACGTAAAAAGTCAAGAGCGCGCGTGCGTAGTTTGGACGGGTGCTAAGGTTACATGAGCTCGTTGAGCGCCGTGTGTAATGCCGCACACAAATGCATTTCAGCAATAAAAATTAATCAAGCTCGTAATCGAGGGAACAGAAATAAATAATTTTCTACTCCACCAAATAGGTGAGCCAACAATAGGTGAAAAAAGGCGAATTTGTTGTGAATCGCTCAGAGCGGGCCTGGTAACGTGGCGATCTACTAGATCTGTTGGCGATGACGTCAAACTCCCTGCTAGTTATCCCTCCCACATTGAACGTGCAAGGAAAATAAGTACGTCGGCGGCATTTTAAAAGCGCTTTAAGGCAAATAACTGAATAATAATTTTGGTATTCGTGATCTTGGATGTCAAAATAAAAACAATTAAAATAATTGTTTCGTTTTGTTTCATTGCAAAACAGCGTTAGAATTCCTCAGTCATACAATTTTTCAGAAATTGTCAAAAAGATATTAAGAATGAAGTTTATCACTGTATTCGTCATAACTGCTACTCAAGTTAATATTGCAGATTGGGCGGTTCGATAAAGCATGTTTCACGTGCCAGCACACAGGTAGACAGTCACTCAATAACTCCAAGCACACGAATAATACATTCAAAGAGCGCTGAACTGAAAAAGTGAGAAGACATGCATATGAAGAGTTGATAGTTCAGCCCTTCATGAGTGTATATTTTGTGTGCTTGGGTTTATTGACTGACTGTATACTTGTACGCTGGTACGTGGATTTTGCTATTCAATCTATCAAGAAACATAACGAGCACAGGATGCCTTGGTGTAAAGTAATATTTGCACGAATAAAAACGTTAACTTGGTTAATGAAACTTAAAATGAACGTTTAATGCGCCGAGCTTGCGCCAAGAAACGTATATAACAAAAAGCATACTTTGACGGGGATGGAAGGACGACTGTCTCAAGCAGCCAGGCGAAGCGCCTTTTGTAAGCGTGTGGGTATCTAGAATATTCCAAGTGCCAACAAACAAGAAGATTCTCGAGTCATCTGGAGCATTCCAGTTATGCAAACAAAAGGAAGATAAAAGGACAAGCGCTGGCGGGGATCAAAGCCCAGTCAGTGACCTGGGAGTCGAGCAGGCTGCTCACTCAGCTTTTCACAGGCGGCATTACTTCCCTCTTTAAAAAACGCATCGTCCTGATGCAACACAAAATAAAATTGACAACTCAAAATAAGAAAAGGACAAACTAGAGAGCCACCTAAAACAGATTTTCACACTCCTCTTGAGCATTGTTTAGTTCGAGTAGGACGACATGAATCACATAAGGGTTGCAGAGGGCGTCGTGATAATGTTCATGTTCCGTCGGGCAACGGCTTGCACTTTAGGTCCCTCAGGTAGCGAGTGACCTTGAGACCGAAGCACAACCCTAACAGTTCCTCGCTGCGACGATGAATCGTTGTTTAGGCTCACACTTGGTAGCCGGGCTGAAACTGGGCGTCGTGGCGACAAAAGATTGTACAGGCCATAGTCAGCAAGTTGTGCGGCTTGAACAAAAATGCGGCCGAGCTGACGGACTTCCTCCGCTCGTTGAGCGACGAACCGAGGGTCGTCGTCTTGTTCGTCTTCGCGGTCGACATCACACTTGTCGTCCGTAACGTCATAGGGTTCGTAATCAAGGTCCTCGTCAAGGTTGCAATCGGGGTTGTTGTTGAAGTCATCGTCCGAGTCGTCTCTGGGTCGCCGTCGAAGTCGTCGTCAGGGCTGCTGTCGAAGTCGTAGTCGTGATGATCGTCGATGTCGTCGTTCGATTCGTCGCCAGTGTCATCGTGAGTGACGTCGTCAGTCTCATCGTCAAGGTTGAAGACACCGTTTATCGTCGAGGCCGTTGTCGGGTTGGTTATTGACGTCGTAAACGGGTCTGTCTTTGGAGTCGTTGTGCGTTTCACCACCGTCGGCGTCGCCGGCTACATCTTCGTCGAAATCCTCATTATGCTTTTGTCGAGGTCGTACCCTGGGCTTTGTCGAGTTCATAGTCCGGGTCGTTTTCGAGGTCATAGTTGAGGTCGTCTTTGACGTCACAGTTGGAGTCATCCTCGGATGTTTTCTGGGACGTCGCCTTCATGGTCGTCGTCTTCGGAGTTATTGTGTTCACAGGTGGTTCGCAACGTCGGCATGGAACGCGCGTTACCCAACACCTTCCACCAAAATCTCACGAATAAGAACATAAACGTGGCTAGCAAAAACTTAAAATGACCGTTTAATGAGACGAACTTGCGCCGAGGAACATAAAGTAACAAAGACAGTACTTTGACGGCGATGGAAGGACAACTGTATCAAGCAGCCAGGCAAACCTCCTTTTGTAAGTGTGTGGGCCTCTAGAAGATTCCGAGTTCGAACAATCAATAAGATTCTCGAGTCATCTGGATCCATTTCAGTAATGAAAGCAAAAAAAAAAAATTAACAAAATCATGAGCCTTTCTACTCTGAGAAGATGGATGACCCGCAAAGTTGTTTAGCACATGACAGATAACCGGACCGAGGAGCCGGAGGAAACTAGACAGGCGCGATGGGATTGCCACCTGGTAGAAAGTAGACACGCGCAAAGGGACCGCCATCCCGGGAGAGCAGAAGGCAAGGAACATGGGCACACAATCCGGGGGTGGGGAAGGGGGGGGGGGGTTGGGGCGGGGGGGCCTAGAACGACGACAAAGAGAGGGCGGTGCGAGCGTAGACAGGGCCGACGCGGGTCGCACAGTAGCAAATCTTACAGAAACTTTTATTATCAATCTGAGAGTCTACTGATCTTGACAACGGTGCCTATTGATCACTAATCTAATAAAACTATATGTTGCTAAATTACCCAAGCATCAAGGAGAATACAGGAAATGTTGTTCCTCGCGCCGCACGTGGCGGCGTCTACATCAGTAGCTGCCATAAAGCAAAATCCTAAAACAAATTGTATCTTGCACGCACGTTCGTCATTGCTTTATGTGGGTTATTTAGTTCAAATCTTTTATACGGGAAAGGCGTGCGCGCGTGGCGCGTGCAGCGCGTCCGACTGTGTGACGTAGATTTTTTAGTCACTGCCATAACCTCCTCTTTACTCACAAAGCCTGGTGGTTTGACGACGGATCAATAGAGAGCCCGGTCGCAGATTTGGAGCCCGAGGATCAGGTAGCACAGAGCATAAAAGAGCCATTTCTCGGGGAACCTGGACGTCAGCGCACAGCTTTTACAGAAGCAAGAACCCGAAACACACTTGTTCGTTCGGGAGAAGTGCGTTTCGGCGTCTCGCCACAGCGGGGCGCCAGTCAAGGGGCTTTCCTCTCATCCTTTGTCTGGCGCTCCACCTTTTCCATTTGGGCGGCCGCTTCTCGTGGCGATCTGCGAGGTTTTGTCAGTATATAGGCGGATATTGCATTGCACACGAACAATCCACAAAACCCTTTGCCATAAACAGCTTCGCAGTGAACGCACAAGCGCTGGGGGGGGGGGGGGGTGTCTAAGCCCAGCCAGTGGCGTGGTAGTCGTGCACGCTGTTGACACAGCTATTCGTGTGCGGTAATGTTGCGTGAGATCTTCCCATCTTATCATCAGTGGTGAACAGCATATGGTTAATGTTGTACTAATAAAAAAACGATTTTAATTTTTTACGCGTCCTTAATTAAACACTATCGAAGTTTATTTAAATTAATAAAATAAAAATGTCATAGTTTCACTCACATTCCCTCTACGCATTTTATTTTCCTAAGCAATAAAGCATTTTCTCATTCTCACTCACTCAGAGGTTATACTACACATCGTTTCAGCTTGAGTAGAGAAGTAGCCAACGATACGAGTTCATGGGACCAAACAAACAGCATCAAACGCGCAAGTCACTGGGACTTTTCTCTTTATGATTGGTTTAGCGATGGCAGAACAAGTACAAAAACACGAAGAACACCAGAATGGTGCACTTTTAACGCATCCTGACTGGTCCCATCAGCTCGTAGCGTAGGCTGCGTCTGGACCAAAGGCTAGTTCAGACATCATCAACGAGCACGCTAGCTATGACTACGTCCGTTGTGACAGGAGCGACTGGAGCGACCGGAACGACCGCTCTGTGCCGCATGTACGCAGTCCTGCCACCATTGCAAAAAGCGCATCGGGTTGTCAGCACGGCGGCCGCTTCTCCGCCGCCGTCATCTGTTTCCGCTGTGCCCGTTGAAAGAAGGGGACTCGCTGCCGCTCACTGACGTAACAGAAAATGATGGTACAGTGTTGTATAGCCTCAAGCTTTAGTAATTTGTATATTTGAATGATAGGCTCGCGGGGCTATATAAATTAAGACAGAAATACGCTGTTTTGGGCAATCACGACTTTAACGCACGACTTTACGTATAGTGGAAATCTCGCCGCACACTATTCTACGATTACACAAAAGGATGCCATTTTAGCAGCGATATAGCAACGCAGATACATGACTTCGAAATTACATAGACGTTGCGAGCATTCAGGAATGTTAACACTAATCACTTTCCTCGGGTAATGAAAACGCGTTAAAATTCTTATGCACGTCTTTGTAATAAATTATGGTATTCCATACGCAGCTTTAAATTAAGCACGCGCTAGTAATAACTTGAACTGAGCACACACATAGGGTGCCTACACCGAGATATGCGTGCGATGTTCGAGGGCGCAAATGCTAAGGAAGGACCACTGAGGTCGAGGTAAACAAACAGGACGGCACGAGTGGTTATGCTGTCCAGAGGGTGCTGCCACGACATCGCCGCGCACGTACATATATCTTTTCTAGGGCATGCTGTTTTATCGCAGCGACGCACGACAAGTATTAATAGTCAAGGATAGCGCTCGACGCGGAAAGATAAGTTTCCAACACGCCGACGACGTCGACAATCACCACCGACGCCATGTTATTCAGCAGATCCCATACAAAAATGGTCTATGGTCGACTACGGAAACTTATATGCAGGCTATCACCCCCCATGGCCCTCTATGGTCGGCTTTAGAAATCCATAAGTGCAGCTACAGCCAGCTATAGAAAAGTCTATGGCACAGTGTCTAAAGACTGGGAACCAATCAATTTTCTTTGCTCGCCTATAGGAAATGTTATGGCCACAAGTATAAAGGCTGGGAACCATTACATTTTCTTTAACCGCCTATAAAAAATGTTATGGCGCTGAGTCTGAAGACTGTGATCCAATAAACTTTCTTTACCCGCCCATAGAAAATTACATGGCCCCGTGTCTAAAGACTGGGAAACAATAAATGTTCTTTACCCACCTATAGCAAATTCTATAGCCCCGACCTAAAGACTGGGAACCAATATATTTTCTTTACACGCCTATAGAAATCGCTACAGGCACTTACTTTTTTTTAGGAAAAACGCTCCAGGTTAGAAAATAAAGCAATACTACATTTCTGTAACACCGGTGACAAAGTATGACCTAAGATTTGTTCTCTGCTGTTGCAACGAATCGTGAAACCAATAATATTGTTTGTTTAAAAAAAAAATATTGAAATACTTGTGCAACAATTAAATATGATTATTACCCCCTTCCCCCCCCCCCCCAAAAAAAAAAAGTGAAAATCGATTACACTGGCACCGAACACTGCAATCAAGCAATAGCTTCGATTGCAATCTTCAGCACCAGTGTACCGCATTTCATCACTGCATTGTCAACATGATTGATCCAACTTATTAAAAATATAATTATTAAATTTTAGTTAATTAGCCTAATGATCTAGATTTGCTTTTTTCAGGGTGCTGAATTAAGAGATGGGGGCTATTCCAAGAAACAATTCAAATAATGTATGAAGTACGAGTAATATTTTCTCCGCCTCTCCGTGTTTATGCGACAAATGATGGCAGTCACCGCCCAAGTCGGACTCAAAAATAAGAATGCCAAATGCAGAGGTAGTGCGAGCTTAGCGTACGTCGATAGGGGTGGGGGTCCGGTGTCGGCTGCGTTGTTGATGTTGTGTGCGGGTTTGTTCTGCATGTCTTCTGTGTATTTTGTGTGTTCAGTTATGTTCCCCAGACTGTTGAACGCTACATGGTAGATACCATGTAACGTTCAATAGCCGGCGGAACTTGAAAATATTTTTTTTTTTAATGTGCGCTGGCTAAAGAGATTCCTAGGAAACCCCATACAGCCTTCTTTAGCAGACCATATAAATGGCGAAAGACACCAAAGAAAAAGAAATAGCCAGCTATAACATGGTGGCTATAGAGAGCTAGGCATTCGAAAAGCTAAAGAGCGCTATGACTGAACAGTGAGAGGGCCATAGGCAAAGCTAAAGAGACCTATAAAGACGATCATAAAAAATGCTAAAGACAGCCTTAGAAAATTCATTAGCTAATTGGGGCAAATAGCTAAAGCCGATCATACAAAGAATTTTCTGTAGCCGACCAGAGGACACTTTTTTATGGGATAGCAGGAACCACAACCGGCTTACAACGCGTGCGGGCCAGCTGTCCTCGATCTATGATTGGTCTGTCGTTGTGGTCGCTCGATTTGTTCCCAAACGTAGAGAAGAAGTTCAGCACGGCTCAACTCCTTGTGTTGCGAACGAACACGAAAGAAATAGCGGTTTCGCGCCTTGTTGCCACGTCAACTCGTCGTTCCAACCGGTTGTCTTCGTTGTAGCGGTCACCCTGAACATAATGTGTGAAAGGGCCCTTAAAGGAGCGATGCAACAATTTTTGTACTTTGCGCAAATACCACTTAGCACAAATCCCTGACGTTAATGACCTATAAAACACGCGTTCGTTTTTCACCCCTCGCAATAGAAGTCCCAGAAAAAAATTAAAGCAAAACAAGCAGCGTTCACCCCCTCAACTCGCAGCCAGAACAAGCGGCCGCGTGATCTGGAGCCAATTATATGCCGCCAATGTTGATCATAGCCACGCGCTGGGGTTGGCAAAGCACAGGACACGCGCTGAGTTCCAGACATTGTTATGGCACGGCTATTGTCGTCGTTGCAGCGATTGGACACGGGCCACTACCCGAATGCTTCTCGAGCTAGTAATTATCACGAGCGCAAATCGAGTGCCCACGCAATGCTCGGAGCCAATCTTTGAACAGCATTCAAATATCGTCATATGGGTGTACTGCGATCCCCACGTTACGTCATCAAAATTTGCAAAGGAGAGATTGAATGAAAAGGATCGCTTTTGTTCTCGAAATTACACCGCAGCAAAGGAGTTTCTTCGCCAGTGGCGTTGCGTGCGAGTATCCTTGAGTCCCACTGGTGGCAGTAAGCTCGTGTAAAGTGAAAAACAATCCAATTGAATATCGTTGCACCGCTCTTTAAGGTAAAACGAAATGTAGAAAAATTTTTATATTGAATTTTCGGCTAATTATAATGCCGACCACAACGACGCTTGTGCTCTCCCATGCCACCAAGAGAAGCATCTCTTGAAGTAGCTCCCAATTGAGCGCGGTGAAATAGTAACAAAAAAAAATAAAGTTCACTTAACACAATAAATCTTATAATTAAAATCTTGTAAAATAAATCAAAGAATAGAACCTGCTGCCGCAGGAGGTCATCATTATCGGTGTAAATATAAATGCATTTTTGTCTTGTTTATGCCACTGAATGGTTGAATATATCACCCTCTTATTTTCGTTTCACTTCATCTACAATAATATTTATAAATAGCCGTAATAAATGTTCTTAAGACGTAAAAAAACTGGGAGTATTATTATGGAAGAATACATTGATTCATGAATTTTCTCTAAGCAGTCAACACATTCAGAGGTGTTGACCTCCCTTTAAAGGCAAGGTTGTCTTTCGTAGCTTCCCGAGACAACGTGAAACGATAAGCAGTAGTCCTCCTCTTCTGGTAGAACATCCAGGTCAATACAAAGCAGAAGCTTGTTACTTTTTGCAGGTCAAATGATCGGTGTAGTGTTTACAAGAGCACAATCAAAGCCGGCTCTGCTAATCCCTTATTATGGTTCTAATGAATCAGGCCCCCCGAGCAACAGAGTTCCCCTATTCCTTCCACGCTTCTTCCACACGCTCGGAACTGCCGCAGCAACGCAGACATTGTCTTCAGATTAGCCGCGCTGCTCGACAGCAGCAATCCTCTTCCCATTGCTGATGGCGGAGGAGACGCCGGAATCGCCGTCCTGATTTACAACGAAGGTCTGCGAGCCACCGAAGCTCTTCGGGGAGACACAACCTCGAAGTGCATACAGGAGCCTACCCAGACAGAGTGCAATAAGAAAGAGAAAAGAGCAGGGGTAAAGCTTAAGGTAAAGAACTAATTCCCTAAGTACTATAAGAAACGTATTGTCCCGTCAGCAGAAAACGACTTTTATTGCGTAAAATTGCTTTTCTTCAGCCTGTTTGCAGAAATAAATCTCGTCTTGAACGCTTCAGAAACATTCTCGAAACGACGGTTCTCCCCTTCTGGATCTGCCATCCACACGCTATTGATCAAACCATCATCGTTAGAACTAAGCAACAAGCCAAGCAAAGTCTGCTGAGAAGAAACAAATATGAGAAAGATATTGGGAAATATTTTTGATTTATTGTATAAATCGATCCTTCAATATATTTATTGTTTCGCTGCCTTGGGCATGCCATAGACGCGCAGACGCTGAAGCGGCGCTTTAATAACGGAGAAATAATTTGGACGAGTTGAAGAGGCAGTCACGATTTCCGATTTTTATTTTTTTGCAAACGACAGCATCCCCTAAAGGGTATCCAGAAGCTTGCGGAATAAAGTAAACAAAACACTGAAACAAAATATAAGAAAAAAAAACGGGATAGGTTTGGGAAGAGGGGGGTTGAGTCCCCAGCCGCAGAAATAACGTTTATTTCAAGCGCTCTTGTGTTTTCTGTGTGCCGAGGAAAATGCGACACCGCTCGATGCTGACCGAAACCGAGGAGGGCCGCCCGTTCGGGGGAAAGAAAAAAAAAAAGAGATCTCGCAAATTATATTTATTTATATTTTGGTGGGAGTGGCAGAGGGAAGGGAGATGGGGTGTACACTAAACTTTAGCCCGAACTCGTTTTATGTTTTTTTTTTTTTTTTGTCACATGCTCTAAAGTATGACAAAAGAACATGGGACTTACTGGTAGACGAGTTTTTTCCCTTGCATTCTTCCATTTTGTTAGTCTAACGTTGGGGATTTTGTCACTTCGTCTAGTGCGTTCTGGAAACGATAAATCAGGTCATCTATCCAGCTAAAAACATATGTAGTGGGAAATAGAAGGCAGTCGCTGAAGCGACATTGCGGTTTGGATGGTGACCGAAATAGATTGCTAAAAAGTGATTCCTGATGGGCAGTCATGCATCCAAACAATAACAGAACAATTTTAGCGAGCATAGCTTCATGATAACTAGGGGCCTATTTGTGGCAAATCGGTGCTCACTAACGCAGCCTTCTTAGCTTCGCGATAGATTTTTGTTATGCCGGTTTGCCACTATAACCATTCTATATGTTGACCACCGACATCATCATTAGCTGGGTTTACATCTTCCTTCCGTTGCGAAGCAAAAAAATTGAGACTAGTGTACCAGGCACTTTAGAATTAGCTGCTTGGTTTCTTTAAGCAATTCTTATAAAAAAAAAGAACTCTTAGATTTTTTAAAACCCATCTTCCTATCTTACGACCTAATTAATCGCACTAGCAAAAATACTGTATATTTGTTATGCAGAGACGTTCCCTTACTTCATTCTTCTCGCGAAAGCTATTCGCTTCTGGAGTTTTCTTTCGCCCGTAATATAATTGAGATTATAGCGAGCAACGGTCTCTGTGCATGTCTACGATTACAGCGAGCAATGGGTTCTGCGCACGTCTACGTGTATATATATATATTGTTATTGTTGTTTACGTTGAAAGCATATTTCTATGTGCCTGACGAAGCTAAGAAAAGAAACAGCTTTTCCTGAGTCCGCTTCAGCAGGAGTTTCTCGAAGAGCTCTGAGTACGACAGCTAATAGTCGGATATTTATTTCTTTTAAAAATGTTTGTTGACTCGGAAGTTTCATTTAATGTTAAATTTCGCAGAGTCCGCATCTCATTGTATGTTTTCAATACACTTACCTATACGCGGATCGGTGTTTTCCGTTTATTTTAGAAGTGGAAAGGTACATGCAAAACCAAAGAATATCTCCGGCCTCAGCTGTTACGAGCATTTAAAAATATATAAACATATGTGCAACAAGGCCAGAGGTGTAACGAAAGCAGCCGGTGTTGAACTGGAAAACTTTATTTGGGCACAGTGCCAGAATCCTACAAACATGGAAAATAACCTTAATTATGTGGAAACAAAATATAATCCTCTCGAACTCTTGAATATAGTTAGCTAATATTGTCACACCAAAAACGGTTAAAAAAAAGACGAATATAGTATTAAAACTTTATCACCGTATTAATATTTGCACATCGCCTCTCATGGGTTTGTTTTGAAATTAAATGAATAAGTAAGCAAAACAAAATAATATTTAACGAAATACGCTGGAACAGAAATGAGTACTTATGAAACATGCAAGTTTTTAAGCTGTCAATAAGGGAGAGCGATATAATGCAATAAATGTATCGAACAACTAATGACCTCCTCGCTCTGAATCTATAGCAATAGTGAACTTGTAACCTATTGCGTTCAACTTCCCAAGATTTTAACGTGAACAATTGAGAGATGTATGTCTGGTTGCGGCTAGACTGGTTAAAAGTATAACCAATCCCTATTAGGGACTGAGCTTGTGAGGAATACGCGTCTCTTGAGGAGTCTGCGGGTATTTCAGATGCCGAATAACGAGGTTCAGACAGTGGCGTTGGGTTGACGGCAGGATGGGGATATGCAAATGGTGGTAACAGAACCAGTATCTACCGCTGGCAGCTGGGAGAGCTTAGGCTCCAGGTGCGCTACCTTGAGCCGATCTACTAAAGCAGTCCGTTGTGAACCGTTCAGACGTAAACATGTCCTTGCTATCGAGGACTTGAGGCCGTCGTAGGTTGGTTGGAGAGGCCTCCGCACCCCGCCATGGTGAACGAAAGCATCTCTTTCGGTGGTTAAAGGTACAGTGAAAGCAATTTCGGATACTTTTTGTGGCGATTAAATTGGGTACCAAGAACGTCTCAGGCCACGTTGCCCAAATTTCAGCCGAAACCGGCGCTTGTGCTCTGCGCAAATCAATTAATCAGTCACGGTAATAATCAAGTCGGGATCGATTGCGGCGACGCCCCGAGAGCTGCGGGAGAAACCTGGAGAAGCGGAGCTCACGTGACGTTGCGGGGCCAAGAAGCGCGACGCCACAAGAGACGCTTAAGCGATTGGTCCAAGCGAGAGACGTGCCGTCCGTCCCGTTTTGGTTTGCGATTTGTATCGACAATATTCCAATTTCCAGTTAAATAACCATGAAAAGTATAAATCAGACGGGAAACTATTAGTAAACCGTAAATAAAACAGCATAATTATTTTTCTCTTTGCTACGCTGAACGCGAAACGGGCCACGAGCAACTATGGGCAACTCTAGTTCGGCGACTGAGAAGTCGGCGGCCATTCCGGGGCGTCCTCGTAAAGAGGCATTCAAGAGTTCCAAGTCTTTAGGAGCATCTCCCGTTTCGTTGGTGGTAGGTCACTGAACGGGAGCCCAAACTCGCTTGCGAGAGCGGCCTTCTTTCTCGTTAATGCTGACACGTCCGACGAAACGACCGCGCCACCGCGCAGCTATAACCCACCGCGGTAACCAGTGTCTCGACCTCCTAAATGCTACCGATACCGCCTCTTCACACTTGACGTCACACCCCATGTCACCTCTGTTTTCGGTGGCACAGAAATGAAAATGGAGATAGTTCAGTTTTGGTTTATTCAGTTATTTCGTAGGCAAAAAATACGCGTCACAAATGTATATAAAAATTGTGCAGTGTGCTAATTTCTTAAAAAAAAAAAACTACAACACCATTTTAAAAAAAAATTAAAATCGTCTTTATTGCGTTTCTAAGTCTTTAATTCGGTAGGTATGCGCTCGTGCGGTTTGTTGGTAGTAGCGTGGTTTTCTGATGATCTCGAGGAACTGTGTCGCGTAGCTAGGCAGGTCGGTAATGGCAGTTAGGGCAGGTGAATCGACGAGTTTTTCCGGTACCTAACGTGTCGTTCAGTAAATTAAGTAATCTGCAGTGCACGCAAGGTTTTGTTTCAGGGCAGTGCAGAGACCTAGCAACTTGATGGGTAGAGGCAGAGACACCTGTGGCTTGCGTTGTCATGCGCTTTGAGAGAGGCCTTTAGGAATCGATGGAACTGCTCGACAAGATCATTGGAGCTGGGATGATGAAATGCTGATCAAAAACGTCACGAGCCCAAAATAACCATGATGTCTCGAAACACGCCGAATTCAAATTGGGTGCGTTTGTCGGGAGAGATGAAAGATAGCACACCGAATTGGGCAATCGAATATGCTGCGAGCGTCTTTCCGATGGTCGGCCACTGAAGGTCGGCCACTAAATATCAACGTGTAGAGCGGTCGACGATGGTGAGAACATATTTGTCCCTATTTGAGAAAAGTAGAGGACCCACGAGGCTGGTATGAACTTTGGCGAATAGGGTGGTGGGTGCACAGAAAGGTACGCACAGGGTGAGTTTATGGCAATGTATTTTTGCGTGTTGGCATCGCAGGGACATGCGTGTTAAATTTTTGACGTTCTTGTTCATACCAGATTATACTAAACGTTGGGAAATAAAACGTTAAGGAGGAATGCGGGCTGAAAAATTCAAGTTCATTCTGAAATTGTTTTATCATTCTCGGGCATCCTAATTTAAAAAAAGGTAAGTTACAAACAATAAAACAAAAAGTGTGGCTCATTTGTGGTGACTAAATTTGGCAAGTTGCCATGAATATCGGCCACCTTGGAAAGGCTGTCGCTCGGGAGAGTGGTGCTTTTTACGTTTCAACGATTCGATTTACTGCAAAAAAAAACACTAAAACGCGTGGTTTTCGAGATTGTAACTAACGAAGCAAACACATGTCTAGAGAAAAGCGCCACAAAAACAAGCGGAAAACGCCAGAGGAGAATCTTATACCCGGCTCTATTAAGCCTAACCGTCGACACTCCGTTAAAGGTAAAAAACGTAAACAGAAAACGTGGCTATTACTCTGCGAGTTGAGGAGGTGCAACGTCGGTTCACAATCGTTCCGTTAAGAATCGAGGCTCCATTAACTTTTAAAAACGTAAACAAAAACCCTGGCTATGACTCTGCTAGTTCAGTGATGTGCAACGTCGGTTCACTGATGATACTTCTGAGCGGTTCGATCTGCCCCTTTGACAAGAGTGCAAATTCTCTACGCATCCGGGGGTCAGTTGGAAAATGCAACACATTTTTAGCGTCCCTCAAAATATGCTTGGAGGAGAGCGAGTACCTTGACAGGGTCCTTTCTCTCGACGCCGTCGAGATTCGCTGCGACAGATGGAGACGGAAGCAAAAAGCGAAGCTACGCCAGAGGGAGCTGGCACGCGTTTTGCCGCCAACTTACAAGCCGTAAACTTCCCTGCTTCAGCGCGATTTTCTGCCTGCTATCCCCAATGCACCCCGAAGCTTTACTAGCAAAAAAAAAAATAGATATACATACAGCTGCAAAATAAAAACAAAATATAAGCCAAAATCTGTTTTACACAAAAATACTGACGCGGGAAATGCAGTTATAGTATGGTTGATGCTTTATGGCATACGGTGCAAGAGTGGCACTTAAAGTCGCCACGTACAGTGTGGACGCTTTTAGTGAATGTGAATGCTTCAGGGAAACCCTACCTATGTTTTGGTCATATTTAATGTAATTACAGCCAATTTGTAAAGAGTATACATTTTCTGAACTTAGAAAATTATTTTTTCTTATTTTGCGACTTTGGGTCGTCTTGAAATTGTTTTCACTCAGGTTTTTGTACTTACAATCTTCGAAACGCAATAAATCGTTCATATCTTATTTTGAGGATTTATGCAGTGCTAGCATTTTTTTTTTAACTTATTTACCTCAATTAGGTTTTTTTCGCCAATTAAATTATCACCGAAAGGGCTTTTACAACAAAGCATTGCATCTTTATTTTTTATTTTAGAATATAAATTTGTATATTGCATTTGGCTAGTTACTAGCACTCACACTTCGTAAGAAACAAAAGAAGTTATTGCGCAGTGCTTTTTTTAACACATTATTGTGCCTAAATTTGTAAACAAAAACATTTTGCCTGTAAGTTTACCTAATCTGCCTCTTACCACGAAACAATGAAAGCTACATTAGAACTAAATATTGTTTTGAGAAGAGAAAAAGAAAATTCATACTTAGTTTAAGTTCCGTTATCCTGTCAAGTCCAAACATAAAACATGTCTCCGCATAGCATCTTATGTTGCCCGAATGTCTGGGAAGGAAAGGCCATACAGGGAGTCAAAAATTGGGCGAAGAAAGTCAGAAGAGATTACAGGGACTGAAGGTAAGCCGGTGAATACGTAGGAAATGATTGGCGCATTGACAACCCAGGAGGAAAATAATATTAAGAAGCAGATTGCTAGAAGGAGTTTGCAGTGCATAGATATTGGGGTTTTTGTGCTTTGCGTCTGAAAGATCATATAAATTCACAACAGAAGGGACGTTTTTTGCAATGCGATGAATTACATCTACAACTGCGTTCTCGGGTTCTTTTAAGAGTTGTGTATCACAGGCACACTCAGCCATTAAAGACAGATGATGATTTTCCCACATGAAAAGTTAACTGATGTTCGCTTACAGAGCGCTAGTGAGGGGTTTCGGTTGGTTAAAATTTAAAAGTTATGGCCTCCTAAATGATGCCAGAATTACTGAGGCTGACATAAACGGTGAGAAGCTCACGACTGAAGATGTTGTAGCGCGACTCCGCAGGCACCAATTTCTTGGAGAAGAAACCAGGCGGCTGCTACACCTTGTTTACACGTTATTGTAGAATTCCGAATGAAGCAACGTCGGGGACGTCGATCCTGACGGAGGGTTTTGCCTTCGCAACTGCGTGCTCAAAAATTATAGCGCCGGTGAGGGACTTCTTGATCGTGTCAAATCCTTTAGCCGCGTCTTGAGTTAATTGCAGGGCGGTTGTTTTGGGCTAGCTGCCTCGAAACAAATTGGTGAGAAGTTGGAGGGTGGACGGTGAATGAGGAGAAAGCGTTAATTAAAATTGATGAGGCCGAGAAATTCGCGGAGCACCTGACGCGAATATGGCGTTGGGAAGTTCCTGATGGTTTTGGAATTGTGATAAATAGGTTGTATTCCGTGGAAGTTTATGTCATGGCAACTTTCGTATTCCCCAGACACGGGTTACATCAACATGAGCTACTCCCGCAGAGGTGCTGCGTCGTAGAAAGCGGATTCGTCCCTATGAAATTTCCAGAGGCGTCGCAGCAGTTGGGACGGTTCGTCATCGCCCGTCCCAACTGGAGTTGGGAGGCGTCATCGCTGGGAGGCGTCATCGCTGGAGCCGATGCTGTTCTGGTGACGTCGTCTGATGTACAATACTGGTTTTGAGCGTCTCAAAATGTCAGACATTTGAAGATCTGAGGAAGAGATCTTAGATAACCATGGCGACTACAGGTGGTAATGCCTCGATTACGTGGTGAAATCTATCGTCATGAAATGTCCTCCGAGATAAAGTAGCCCTTCACTTCAGTTAACCAGAGTTGCGAGTCTGCTGTCCAGAATGGAGGTAGCCTGAGTTGCACGGCGGCGAGGTCACTAGAGGTAGTGCAGGATGAAACGGTCATCGAAAGTTAAAACTATAGGGGCAACGGGTGAAGAGGAAGGCTAGGCGGTTGTTCGTGCCCTGGGTTGCCAGATTGTTAGAAGTGGGAAGGACTTAACACCATAATTAATTATATTTACCTATGTAAAGTCATGTAAAAGGTTTATAACTCCACGCGAGCGGGCGCATTGTAGTGAGGAACGCTTGACTAGTGGCTTACGTTTAAACTAGTGTTTTCGTCACGGGCTCGCCCATGTGAAGCAGACGGGGGGCCCCAATCAACGCAAACGAACTACCGTTATTTTATCTGTACGTTTCGTAGTTGTAGAATCGTGAACGGTAGGCACATATTAAAAAAGAACAAATAAACGTATCAAACGGCCAAGAACTTCAGCCCCAAAAAAGAAAGTAAAAGAAAGCGGCTCATTAATATTTCTTGTCTCAACTCACTCTCCTACGAGTGATTGCCGTTCTCGACTTTCCCGTATTCCTCTTCCTAATGTTATTTACACGAAGGTGACACAGACAGAATCAATAAAGGCAATTTGTTTGGGTTGACGGTCTCTCCCCGTCTGCTTCACGTAGACAATTCCTAGACGTCAGCACTGGTTCGAGTGCAAACCGCCAGTCAAGCGCTGCTTTAAAAAAAAAAAAAAAAAAAAAATTAAACGTCCGCTTGCATGAAGTAATGAACTAATCTCACTCTACAATACAAAACGTCTTCAGTTCGTCAGTGGTGCTGCGTATTGCATCTGTAAAAAGCCGGTTCCGTTTATATTCTTCATGCCTAAGGCCTGCCCAGAGAGCACGGTGCTCTGTGGCTGGTGGCATTCATGCTGTGACGCCGCACGTCCGTGCCACGAAGAGTGCCCAAAGGAAACTCCGACAAAAGCGACCTGCGTTCAGCATGACGGTGCAACGACATTAGCAGCGTTAATTATCCCGGAAAATGCGAGGCCAACACTGCAAAAGAGTTCCCTGCAACACGTGAACCCGACATTGCGAACCTCGAGAGAAAAGAAAATAACACAATAAAGCCCTCCCGGCTGTCGTTAATTCCGTCGGATTATCGGAGAACCGGGTCTCCGGATGCGAGCCTTAGACCGAGCAACAAGGCCGTGGCAGACGACCCGAACTTCTTCCATGAGAAGCAGCACGGCAGACGAGACGCGAGCGTGGAATTATTGAGCAGCGCAGTCTCTGGGGAAGGAGCACGTCTTTGTAAGCACGGACATCTTGCTGAAGCGGAGTGAACCAAGCTTTCCATCTTCATTGAGTCGTCTGTGCTGCCCCGTCCCCCTCCCTCCCCCCCCCCCCCCCGCCCCCCAGGAAAGCACCTGGAAAGTACGGGACCCCACCGCCTCGCTGTGTTCGTCGGGAGCGGTGCACCTTTGTTAGCTATGCACCGCGGGAATTAGTTTGTTTATTCATAAGGCTTTGCCCGGGGTGTCGGAGGGCTCCCCGAACTGTTCCGAAATTCCTGCCACGCGGAAGGGCCTACCAGTTTTCAGAAGTCACTCGTGTGACTTCATTGGCTTTCCTGGCAGCGCCACAATGCCCCATTGGTCTGCATAATTGCGAAGAAGACGGGTGACCTCAAAAATGTGTAATGTACCGTTTCATGTAAATATCTTGGAATATATCGGCAATATTGTCACGAATGACAATTGATGAGGCGATAATAACTGAAGAAACTAAACGTTTAATGGGGCGAACTTGTGCCCAAAAATAAAAGGAAAAACGATAACAACAGAAGAGAACAGAGCGTCGCGGGCGTCGAGGTCGGCGTGACAGCAGAGTCGAGCGCTGGGGCGAAACTGACTTGGCTCGCCACGCGAAGCCCCTTATGTACACGCGTGGGCTTCTGGAATAATCGGCGTAGAAGGTTCGGCGTGCAGAACTTTCTGAACTTGAACAAGCAACACGGTTCTCGAATTTACAAGAACATTACATTAGATGTTTCTTCTTCTTTACTCTTGTTCATCTCGTTTTCTGTCACGGCAAACCAATTAGAAGTGCCCTGTTCTTCCGCATATTTTACAATCATTGTTCCTTGCAGAGCAGGTTTCAGGGTCCTAATTTATTTTCCGCAACGGTGACATGGGGTCTTGTTTGAGCGAGATTTTCCTTTCTACTCGCTTGCCTTTTTCGGAAGCAACATCGTATATTTCCTCCCTTGCACCAAGCGATTGACAGCTTGCTGTGTCTGTAATCTCACTCTTTATTTTCTTCGCATCCTTCGTTTCTACTTCATCGAAGTGCCAAGATCCACCACTGACTTGAATGACCGCGTCGGTTCCGCCAGCAGCTTTTTGAGAGTGTTTCCGTGCTTGATGCCGTCCATGAGCTTGTCTCGAAGTTGGCCTTTGAGGGAAGCACCGAAGTTGCATTGCAGTGAAAGCTCTTTGAGCGCAGCCACATAGTCTGGGAAGGTTTCGGATTCCAGTTGGTACTTGGCAACAGCAGGTCAGCAAATATCAGCAAAAACAGCTTAATGTACTTACTCTGGATGACCCCTTCGCGACCAAGAACTCGTTGGAAGTGATTGAACAATTAAGAATTAACAGCTCTGTTGGCTACGCTTTCTCTATCGATGTAGAGAATTTGTTTTATTCAGCGCCCCATCAAGAAATGTACCGTTCTGTCATCGGGTGTATCGAAGCAAGTGGCGTTGTGGCTTTCCAGAATGCTTCTGGTATTCCTCTAGGACAGCTTCATGGCATTACTGGAATTTTATCTAGGTAGCATCTTTGTGTCGTTCGATGACAAGCTGTTGATCCAGCGCAAGGGCATTTGTATTGGGTCATGCGTCGCTCCTGTGCTTTGTAACATATTTTTGTCCGCTGTTGATCGTGTTTTGAATCGTGTTTTAGACGCCGACAATGATCTTATGGTTTTTAGATACATGGACAATTTTCTTGTACTTTTAAAAATTAACATCTTTGTGACGCACTGTGATACAGTACAAAGTATTCTATCAGTTTTTGAACAACATGGGAAAGGTTTACTCTTTACTCATGAGCTCCCTGACAACAATCATTTGCAGTTTTTAGATATTAACATCACCATCAACGAGCGACGTGTGTGCTGGATGTGTCGACCTCGCGCGCAGAAACAGTTAATTCCTTTCGATTCAGCTCATTCGAAGACGGTTAAGAGAGCTATTGCAACTTCGTGCCTGGAGCCTGCACTGCTGAAGTCTTGTGACCACCAGGCGGATGCTAGTTTTAAATATCAGATTTCTAGACTGGAATTGGCTGGCTTCCCGTGTTCGGTCTTGGTTTCTGTGGCGGAGACCGCCCTACAAAAAATGAAGGGTTTGAAAAGAAAGGTCCCAACGAGGCAGAGAACAAAAATACCAGAAGTTATTCCGTACATCCACAAGGTTGCCCACAATCTGAAGAAAGTGGCAAGCAAGTACGATGTTGCCGTTGTGTTCTCTGCCCCAAAAAATTTGGCTGGGTTGTGCTCGCGAATTTCTGATGAGAAGGCAAAAGCACCATGTTATAAGAAACACGTCACCCCTTACGTGGACTGTACAGTGGGTGTGGTCTACGATATCCCACTGAGTTGTGGAAAGGTATACATCGGCCAG
This sequence comes from Ixodes persulcatus, assembly GCA_013358835.2. NCBI lineage: Eukaryota > Metazoa > Arthropoda > Arachnida > Ixodida > Ixodidae > Ixodes > Ixodes persulcatus. Next base: position 382,689 of record JABSTQ010010322.1, on the reverse strand, counting down.
ACGGGGCGGTGCATCAATGACCGAGCACGGGAGCACGCATTATCAGTAACAAAGAAATATCGCTCGCATTTGCCTATACATTGCAACACGTGTGGCTGCGTTCCGCGATTTCAGCAGATAAGGATTCTGGATAGAAGCCGAGAGACGGTCGCTCGAGAGCTATTTGAAGCATTCTTTATAAAACAAAAAGGACGGCATGTGTCAGCGACACTTCTATCGTACTTCATAATAATGAGTTTTAGTTTAGAATGATCGTGCACAAAATTAGTGAACTTTTATGTGGTGCTGCTTTGCCTGCCATGTTTATATATATACTTGCTTTTCCTGAGTAAAAACTAGTTGAAAGTCAGCGCTTGTCCTGTATACTTCTTGTCTCGTCTTTTTTGCGCTATTTTATATGTTTAACTAATCTTTAATTGCGCAAACTAGGACGAGTAAACCATTATAAAAGGCAAATTTTAGGTAAACGTTTAACCTAAATTAAACTGGAGGGGCGATATTTGTAACTCCAGACAAGTGCGGAAGATTACACGTGTCCCGGCTACTTCAATGCCACCCAAGTGTCCTTTTAGTTCAACGGAGACTATTGTGAACAATCAAAAGAGTTCTATGTTGCCGGAGAATATCAGCGAACCTCTTTGCCTCATGCAGCTGAAGTGATAATCTGTGAATGTGAGTGTCTTTCCTTTGAACTCTTCGCAACCTCACATCGAAATTCATTCATAATCGAAATTTTATAGTCCGCCGCTTATCGCATATTCAACAAAAGCCACAAACAAAAGTATGAAGACAATACTTCCTGGAGAAGGGAAACAAGGGGGTCAAAAGAAAAACACAAATCTCCAATCAGAGTGAGCTGACTGGTTCGCGACCAAAAAAATTTGCCTTCTCCTTGTATCGAACCAGGGAGCTCTTCATTTACAGTAAAGCAGGCTCGCAACTGAGCTAGCCGGGAGTTAAACGTAAGTAGAGAAAACGGCTTTTATCAGTGGCCACCAGTCTAACACTAACAAGGGTAAACGGCGTGCATTTTAAGGTCATGATGATACTGCAATTAAGGCAAAGTTACAAGCGAGCTGAACAAGGATGTAATTCTTGTCCAGCTCGCTTTCATTTTCGCGTTAATTGTATTATCAAACAAAAATTGAATTTATGAATTTTACAAAGTTTACGCATAAAAATGAACGAGACGGATTAGTAAATTTATTAGTTTTTTTAAATGATGACGATAGATCATGCTCAAACTTATGATCGGCGCCAAGTGCTAGCAAAGTTACCATAACGTCCATAAACGCTCGTCTTTCAACAGGGGTCACAACTAAGCTATTCGCGAGCAGAGTATGCGTACTCATGCATAAAATATATATTTCAAAGTATTTAACGTCGTGATGTTTTCATGGAATAAAGTTTACAATAACGCTAAGTTGCAAAAGATCGCACCACGAAAAATCAATTACATTTGAACCGCTCAAGCTGAGTTCATTGAAATGGACTAACGTCACCTGGCCGACCGGACAACCGCGTTTGCTGAAATCAACACAGTCACTTGATGAAACATCGTGGACGAGGTTTCACTCGTTAAGCGTCGTTCATTCAAGTGACCGCCCCCCCCCCCCTTCCCTTCCCTAAAAAAAACAAATATCCGAAGTTTCCAAAATATCCTGTATTCTATCTCAATAAAACATTTCGCGAATAGAAGGGGAACATACCACAGAGGAGTCGAACAATCGAGAACCACTCAGCTTTCAATCGCCAGTTGCGTACATGACAGGAACGAAATCTGGCGCCCACCGGCATCCGGCTAGCTGTCCTCGAGCTCTCCGTTGTCGATATCAGAACGGCGTCAACGGCATATATTGGATCCCAAAATGTCACGTGTGGGGAGCAGTTTCACTTTGTTTTGTTGAAATCGTCGCGGCCACAGACACTTCTTGCCAAAGCAGAACTTCCACCGTGACCCTTAGCTCGGCAAACGTCTCTGGTTCTGTGAAAGCCAATAAGAGCATCGAAGCGAAATCGTTGACTGCGATGCACGCGAGTTTTTGATTCCGTCATGTATCGTCACGTGCCTCACTCCGGCTCTCCTATTTTACCCACCAGCCCCGTAGGATCGAACGTTTGCCAGGTTAACATGAGATGGAGAGTACAGCAAAGGAAGCATTCCGCCGGCACCTCCGTCCACAGCGGCGCCGTCCCAGCCGCCCCGCCGCCTGGAACACGGACCCGCTGCCAGCTGCGGGCGCCGACGTTTTCGCTTTCGAGCCTCCGCTTCTTGTCCAAAAAGCATTCGCAAAGAAATAATAAAAAAAAAAATGGTGGAGACGGCGTATTGTCTGCATATGCCGATGGCATTTCAATGCTATCGTTCATGTGCTGCTGCATTATTGTTAAAGACTAGGGGTGTGCGAATAGTGATTTTCGAAACCGAATCGAACACGAATCGCATATTGTGGCACCGTATCGAATACGAATACGAGCCGAATAATTTTCGAATTGTTTCCGAATAGTAAATCGACAGCTACTAAAGAGGAGCAAAGAGTTTATATAATTATTTTATTGTTCCAAAATGTTTCTTTTAATTACTGTAAAAACGCGACTAGTAGGATAATGACTAGAGATCAACGACATATAATTACATAGAGACAAAAGCTATGAATATATTAGAATGATTAACATCATATCACGGTTCTTGCGGATGCTGAACCTAAAATCACAGTTCGCTTGAACCTGGTACATCCTGAAGCATTGCACATAGTAGGAACTCTACGTTCTCTTTTTATTCCTTGTTGTAGCAGATGTCCTTGAATCGAGGATCAAGGAAGGTGGCAAGGGCGTGATGTGCTTGTGTGCTAAGGTCCTCGAACTTTGTTCTCACTAATCCGAAAAGATTTTGGAAAACGCCTTGTATTGAGTTCCACTAGCGCCCTCAAAACGCAACATCTTCACACACTGCAAAGTGCAACAACCATAGAAAGTTGTAGTGGAGATGTCCGGTACATAAAACTATTTATTACTTGACTACACAAGGTACAGCAATACATGAGCTCGTTGGCCCCGGTGCGGGCGCGTCTCTCTGATCCCGAAAGTGTAACCCGAAACTGTTTACTCAAACGCCCGCGCCCTCCGGCGGCATACCTCAGCAGGCTCTAGTTGCCAGACGCCGGAGGCGAAACCGAAACTAAACGTGTGGCGAAACCGAAACTAGACATGCGATGTCCACACTACTCCCCCTTCCAGAAATGTTGAAAAATTAAAATAATACATGCACAAATAGTTACGGCACAAATCGTACAGGTTGACGAACCCGTCGTCCACCACGCGTCGTCGGAGAGTCTGCAGAATTTCTCGTCGGCGCACTAGTTGAAGTGGTGGTGGAATGCTCGAGGTGAGCCGGCTTTAGTCGATCCACCGAAACCACTTCTGATCGTCCGCGCACTTCAATTATGTAGTGTTTCGCGCCACGACGAAGGACTTTAAACGGGCCATCGTACGGCGGCTGGAGAGGTTTTCTCACAGCATCGCGACGCAGAAATATATGGGTACAAGTGTCAGGTTCCTTAAACAGGTACACGGTAGGACTCTGTTTAGCACGGGCTGGTGTCGGGCGGAGGCAGTCCATGATTGTCCGTAACCGTGACACGTACTGGAGGGGATCTGGAAGCTTCTCGTTCACGTTGGCTGCAACGAATTGGCCGGGGAGCCGCAGGGTAGTGCCGTAGAGCAACTCAGCGCTGGTGCACTGCAGGTCACTCTTGAGTGTTGTGCGCATGCCTAGGAGGACGAGTGGCAGCACTTCGGTCCAGCGTGAGGGCTCGCCGTAAGCGGTGATTGACGCCTTCAGGTGCCGGTGCATCCGCTCCACCAGGCCGTTAGCTGCGGGATGATAGGCGGTGGTGTGAATCCGATGTGTTCCAAGAGCATTAGGAACTCCCTGAAGAGGGCAGATTCGAACTGGCGACCGCGGTTGGTTGTGACCTTAGAAGTTGTACCGAAGCGCGCAATCCACGTCTGCAGAAACGCCTTAGCGACGGTTTCCGCGGACATGTCTCGCAGGGGGATAGCCTCCGGCCAGCGGGTGAAGCGATCCACACAAGTGAGTATGTAGGAACAGTCTTGTGAGGCTGGCAGAGGTCCCGCAATGTCAATGTGAACCTCGCTGAACCGGGCATCGGGCGGCAGGAACGGAGAGAGCGGAGAAACAGTGTGACGCTGCACTTTAGAGCGCTGACACTGGGTGCATGTGCGAGCCCATTCTCGAATGTCCGTGTTCATGCCCGGCCACACATATCGGGCTCTCACCAATGCTTGTGTGGTGCGGATTCCGGGATGGGAGAGGTTGTGCAGAGAGTCGAACACTGGGCGTCGAAAGGACTTCGGCACGAACGGGCGCGCGGTGCCAGTGGAAATGTCGCATGTGAGGAGCTGAGTGCATGTCGGTAGGGGCACGTCTTGAAAAATTAGCGTGGCTGACGAAGCACGTAGATCTCTGAGCTCTTCATCTTCTCTCTGAAGCGTTGCCATCTTGTCAAAATCAATGGGAATAGCGGACGTAAGGCTGCCCACGTTGGCGCGTGAGAGTGTGTCAGCTGCGGTGTTCTCAGTCCCCTTTATATGGCGGATGTCGGTGCAAAACGCCGATATAAACGCCAGATGTCGAACTTCTCTTGGGGAGAGCCCATCCGTTTTGGTGGTGAAGGCGTGGATTAGGGGCCTGTGATCTGTCATGATGTGAAATGACCGTCCCTCTAAGAAGTGGCGGAAGTACTTGACTGCCATGTAGACTGCTAGCAGCTCGCGTCCGTAGGTGCTGTAGCGAGTTTCAGCAGGTGACAGGGACTTCGAGAAAAATGCCAGTAGCTGTCAAGTCTCACCAACAAGCTGCTGTAACACCGCGCCAACGCCGCCATCAGATGCGTCCACCATGAGGCGTGTAGCTGCATCTGGTTGAGGGTGGACGAGGAGCGCAGCTGCCGCCAGGTCTTCCTTGATCTGCAGGAACGAGGCCTGGGCCTGGTCCGTCCAATCCAACGGAGCGGTGTTTGGTCCCGGGGATGAGAGGAGATCGTTCAGAGGCTGGAGTGTGCGTGCGCAACCTGGGAGGAATCTTCGGTGGAAGTTAATCATTCCCAGAAATTGCCGAAGTTTTCGCTTGTTGCCTGGCTGAGGGTAATCCCTAATTGCTTGCACCTTATCGCCGAGAGGGCGAAGACCGTCGGAGTTGATGCGATGTCCCAGATCCCAGAAAACTAATTTTACTAGCACCAAACTGACACTTGTCTGGGTTGATGAGTATACCATATTCTTCGAGGCGAGTGAAGAGTTGTCGCAGGTGTTTTGCATGTTCTTCGGCAGAAGTGCTGGCGACGAGAATGTCATCGACATACGCGTAGCAGAAATCCAGGCCTCGTGTTATCTCGTCGATAAACCTCTGGAAAGTGTGGGACGCGTTCCGAAGTCCGAAGGGCATCCGGGTGTACTCAAACAACCCAAACGGCGTAGTGATGGCTGTTTTTGCGATGTCAGCTTCTTCCACTGGTATTTGGTGGTATGCTTTGACAAGGTCCACCTTGGAGAACACGGTTGCTCCGTGAAGAGTTGCTACGAAGTCGTGCAGGTGGGGCACAGGGTAGCGGTCTGGTTGGGTCACATGGTTGAGAGAGCGGTAGTCACCGCAAGGACGCCAATCTCCCGGAGTAGATTAGAGGACCATATGCAGTGGGGACGACCATGGGCTGGACGATGGTCGTACAATTCCGAGTTCAAGCATGTGCTCGAATTCTCGCCGAGCCACGTTGAGTCGCTCAGGTGGTAGTCGGCGAGGGCGTGCATGAACGGGTGGTCCCGACGTGATGATGTGGTGCGTAATGTTGTGCTCGATGGGGCGAGTTGTGGTCACTGGAGACGTCAGGGAAGAAAAATCACACAGCAAATCCTTGAAGTCTGACTTGACTTGCGGTCTTAGTAGTGTCGAAGTCACCGCCCCCGTGGCCTCCGCGATGCCGTGCAAGGACAGGAGCGTTGTGGCATCTCGGAGCCGGGTGTTTCGCATGTCAACGAGGAGACCGAAGTGGCGGAGGAAATAAGCTCCGAGGATGGCGTGACTGACGTCGGCTACAAAGAAAACCCAGCGAAAAGTTCGGCGTAGACCGATGTCCATCGTCAGAGAGCGCTGGCCGTACGTTGCAATTTTTGTAGCATTCACAGCTTGCAAGTTGTAGCTTGGGCGCCTCCGACGATCGACACGGGAAGCTGGGATTGCACTGACCTCTGCACCTGTGTCCACCAGAAAGCGGGTCTTGGATACTTTGTCTACAACATAAAATAGGCGTGGTTGAGAAGGCACTCATGATATGTGAGACAATTTTTCAGGTTGAATTTGCGTTTGGGATGGTACCAGAGGTTCCCTCTTTACATTAGTTTCGTTATTATGAGAACTGTTCGTTGAAGGCTCCCCCCGCTGCTCATCTGGGCTAGTTGGGCAGGTGGAAGATGGAGAAAAGCGGCGCGCCGGGAGGCCAGGAGCACCGGCCGCTTTCAGTGCGTGGCCCGGGTGTTTCCCTGTTGAGCGCAGGGCGGGACGCACTTGGTGGCGTTGTCGCCAAAGCGGTGGTGGTACCAGCAAACTCCAGTACTTTCAGGCGCGCGCGACGATCCACGAGGGCGAGAAAAGGAGCGAGGGTGTCTCGGCCGGGGTTTTTCCAGAGTTGCTAGTGCCTGCGCGATGCGCTGGACCTCGTCGCGCAGGGCTCTGAATTCCGTGAAGGAAACCAGGTTCTTTACTTCGTTTGCGGCTGGAAGCGCTTGAACCCAGCTGTCGATGGCAGAGATGCTGGGTGACGCAACTTCCATTACCCTATCCGCCAGGGCAGCGAGATCGTCAAGCGTCATGTCTCCGGCACCCGCCAACACCATGCACACATTAGCTGGTAGGCGCTGCGCAAAACAACTGCCGAAGGAGCGAGTCGTCGACCGTCGAAGCTTTCTCCCCGAGCAGCTGGCACATCCCGCGGAGTAACTGGGACGGTTTTCGGTCCCCCAGGTCCTCCGCAGTCAGGAGCTGTTGCAGGCGCTTCTGCTCGGAGAGGGTGGTGCGGCGGACGAGCTCGAGTTTCAGCCGGTCGAATGGCTGGTCGGCCGGGGGAGAGAGTATGATGTCGCGCACCTCCGCCGCTTCCGTTGGGTTAAGGGCGGCGATTACGTGGTGAAATTTTGTTTGTTGGGAAGTTATCTGTCTTGTCGCAAATTGGGCTTCAACTTGAGCGAACCAGAGGGCTGGGTCCGCCGGCCAGAAGCACGGAAGTTTGAGAGCGACGGTGGAGACGGTGGGGGAAAGCGGTGCTTGGGCGGCCGCGTCGGCCGCGGAACCGTTGGTGGAAGTCATGTTTGCTCACCGGTGGTTGCTTGGGGTCGTGTGACCGAGATGTGCTGTCCGGAACTCCGGGTCACCAATTATGTAGTGGAGATGTCCGGTACATAAAACTATTTATTATACTTGACTACACAAGGTACAGCAATACATGAGCGCGTTGGCCCCGGTGCGGGCGTGTCTCTCTGATCCCGAAAGTGTAACCCGAAACTGTTTACTCAAACGCCCGCGCCCTCCGGCGGCATACCTCAGCAGGCTCTAGTTGCCAGACGCCGGAGGCGAAACCGAAACTAAACGTGTGGCGAAACCGAAACTAGACATGCGATGTCCACAAAGTGTTAGGAAGGACTCGACACAATGCAGCTGTTGTGGCTTCTTCAATTGGTTGCAGCACTGACACCAAGGATGATGCAAGATGACATTCGTCCTTGGTCAAGTTCTCAACGGTATCGGTTTCTGCCAGGTCAAACGCAGCAACGGCCATGAGTTTCAGCAGGCGTGCCAGCATGGTGTACTCACTATTCCATCTTGTGTGTACGTCTTGTACCAGCTGAAAAGGAACATCTATGCCCACCCTCTTTTGTATATCTTGCAGTCCTTTCCTTGCACTGCTTCTCTGTCTGTAGTGCCCCACTATGTCTCGCACTTTGGTGCACACGTTTAAGAACCCCCTGGTTTCTATCTTGGAATCTTGAAAGCGAAGCTGCAAGGTATATGCAAAACGTGGAATGCGCAGCCACGGCATTCGGACCATCGCAGAAACGAAGTTCTGAGCGTTATCAGTGACAAAAGCAAGAAAGGGTCAGAGGTATGCCCCACCCCTGAACGACGCCCTCGATCAAAGAACGCAGATTTTCCGCTGTGTGCTGTTCACGCATGCAGCGGCACGCAAGCACAAAGCTGTAAGGCACGAAATCTTCACTCAGCATAAGGCACGTCACTGATATATAACTGTCGCCAGCTCGTTACGTCCAGCTGTCAGTGGTGTTGGCGACACACCCCAGGCCCTTCCTTAGGGCGCTGTGCAACAAAGAGTGGAGGGCATACCTACCATCATTGTACAGTTTAGTAACGACAGTGCTCGAGAACGTCGTTCGAGAAGAAACGTTGTAATAGGGCACTGCATATTTCACCAGCCCCAGAAAAGTTGGTTTTTCGACGACAGTGTAGCTGTGCAAGGCAGTTGCGATGAAGCAGCCAATTTTCTTCGTTAGTGCCCTGGCGCGAACGCTCTGATTGTTTAGTCGGGGCCTGAAAGCCGGCATCGTACTTGCGTTCTTGGTGTTTGGAGCATTACGTTGCTCCGCCGAAGCATTTGCGCTTTCATCCCAGGCAGCGCGCCGACACTGGGCCAGCGTCGAGGGAGTATTACTCACAATATTGGGCCAGTTTCATGTTTCAAAAAACGGCCCAGTATTGGGCGAATATCGTTTAACGATCGTTCTAAAAGTGTTCCAGAATCGGCAATATCATTCGAGTACTGGGCAGAGATAGGCGAATATCTGTTAACATGGCTGCGGCCGCTGCGGTGTCAGTGGACTTGGGGCCAAGCCAACGTTACTAAAACCACTCAGTTGGGAAACTGCCATAGAGCCTGCTCCGAAATAGTGGCACCGATCCGTACTCGAGAACCGAGATAATAGCGATCGCAACGCGGCTATTTCTCCCGCACCGGCCACTCGAGGAACTGCACGTGACTTCTATTTTGGCTTTAATCCGTCATTTTAGAGCCCAAACAGATTTGCGGACGCGCCGCGAATCGCGCACGCACCGCGAATTACTGCCGAAGTTTGGATGCGCCTAGGTCCGGACACGCACCTGAAATAACCTCCGAGACATGGTTGTACAAAAACAATACTAATTGTGCCGCAAAACCTTGTAAACTAAAGATTTTAGAAAACATCACGCGCCCTCCGTTTTTTACTAATCTCAAATAAAATTTACTACAAAAAGACTTTTTTTTCCGTTTGTTTGTACGGAAAAACCCAGTTCCAGCCGCTGATTGCCCGGTGCGCCCTCGGCGCGGCCCGTGGCAACAGCGGCGGCCGGCGCGATTGGCCTGCGCGATGAACCGATTCAGTATCGTTTTAGAAACGGTCAAGAATTTCTAATACCGGTCGATATAGCAGGTTCAGACCCGACAAATTATTCTTATCTTTTTAAAAATGGTCAAGAATTACTAATACCGGCCGATATAGCCGGTTCAGACCCGACAAATTACCGGAAAACGGCACTGGTTACTGTATATCAGCGTGGCGTTTGCCGACCCAAGTGATGTTCCGCCGACATTGGCCACATTACAGTAATACTGGCCCGATCTTTACGATCCAGCGCCAATATCGTCAGTATCAAAACGATATTCGCCCGATTTCTCCGATCCGACGCCAATATTCGCGCAATACTGTGTGTTACCTGGAATTCTCCTTGCGGGCCCTGAATGAATCTTCCACGTTCCACTGCGCTTTCTCTTCGAACAACTCGCTTCTACCACTTCTACTTCACTCATACAGAGCGGCGGTACCGTTGCAACCAGTCTTGAAATGTCTCCACGACACGCTTTCTGAAAGCGTGCACGAGCAGTCTCGTGCGAAAGCGGTCCCTAAAGGCTGAACCGCATGTAATTGATTTAGAGAACGACGAGACGAGCGACAGCGACGAGAGTCAGCAGCTAGCGACGGATATTTCTCACTGTCGCTCGTCACGTCGCTCGGTTTTTAGATTTCTAGAAAACGTCCTCATCACCTTGGTCGCTTGCTCACGCCGCGTTCATGCGGTTTGCCTCATCGCGCGACTGACGGAAAGACAGCAAAATGCGTCGACGTCGCCTGTGTCGACTATCGGCAAATCGCTTACATGCGCGTTTTACTTAACACAGTGGTCCCTAATGGAGGAAACAGCAACGTAAGAATAGAAACTGCTGTTGCCGATGATAATAATCATCGTCGATACGGCGCGACACCGTATCGACTATTCAAAAATTATTCGAAAAATATACGAAACTTTTGAAAAATATTTTTCGATTCGATTAACGAATCGAATAGAATTATATTCAATGTGTTATCCGAAAATGGCAAATATTTGCACACCCCTATTCAAAAACAAGTGTTGTCCAGATATAACATATCGGTCACCGGTTAAGACATATTACGGTTACGGTTACGGTTAAGGTTAACATCGAATTAAAATATCTGTATTGTTTCGGCACCGGTTAATGAGACAAATTACGGTTTTCGGTTCGGGTTATTTTTATGGTTTCAGGCTTTAAGCACCACTCAATGAACTTGTGATATTTATTCGCTAACACAAGTGATTTGTACATTTCGGCGTCACCAGCCACTTCAAGTAAATCACTAGACCGCATCGATAACCATAGCCTCGGGAGATTTTTATGTTTGAGAAAGGCTAAAAATTAAAAGCTCCTCCCAACCCTTTGACTGGGGAGGGAGATGGGGACAGGACGAGGTTAATTCTTAGGAGAACTCGCAGCAACGAAATGATGACGAAAAGACCAGCGGGCGCCCACCCCTATACCCTACCCTCTCCTTGGTACTGAAAACTATTATTCCAACGTTTGTCAGTTTTTTTGTTTTTAGAAAGCAGCTCTTAGGCGCCCGTTTCCACGTTAAGCGGCCTCGGCGTAGCCCTCGAAGTCGGCGTAACCGCGCGCGTTGCATTATGAGACGTCATAGACCTATACACCAATTCAATTCCCCGCTAGATTTAGCTAAGAAAATGAATTGGTGCGTAGGTCTGTGATGTTCCATAATGCAACACTGCGCATTGAGTTTCCTCGTTATTTTTAGCGGCAAAATTGACCTCTCATGAACTCAAAACCAATTCAGTTCCTCTGCTAGATTTAGCGGGGAATTGGTGTTAAGGTGACGTGGCGTTAGGTTCGCAGCTCCATTTTGCCGTGAAATCGACTTTGTGCATGTCTTGTGACATGAAATTATGTGACACATTTTCCCCGCTAATTTAGCGGCGAAACTGAATTGGTGCTGAGGTCACGAAACTTCAATCTCCCCTCTAAATCTAGGGGATAAACTGAATTTGAACATAGGTGACGACACACAAAGCCATATGACGCCATTTTCTCCGCTAAATTTAGCGGCAAAACTGAATTGGTAGCGGTGGTCACGTAGCGTCAATTCTCCAGCTAAATTTAGCTGGGAAATTTGACGTCATGTAATGTCACAGGCCCCGGCTTCAGGAGATGGGGCTTTACAAAATCCGGAGCAACTAGCCAAAAACGTTTCACGTTGAAAGTAAACACTGCGCGCATTGCATTATGGGTCTCCCACCATACCCTTTTCGTCCTACCTGGCCTACCCTCAAAAAAAAAAATTCAAATATATATATATACTGTGTGTATCAAGAAGCGGCCAGGCTCTTTCAATCGACCGCAAAATTCGTTTTTTTTTAACCTATCGCGTTCCTATTTTGTACAGCGTTGGCCACAGGTGGTGCATTTTTTCTATAAAATTCGCGAAGAGCGAGCTTACGCGAGGAAATATTAAAAAGGAAAAAGGCTTAGGTCCTATGGAAAACGCAGCTAAGCCAGCGGTCTTCAAACCATAGGGCGCCCTATGGTTTGAAGACCGGTGGCTTCGCTGTGTTTCTATAGGAGATAAGCCTTTTTCTTTTTTACTTTTTCCTCAAGTAAACTCGTTCTTTGCGAATTTTATAGAAAAAATGCACCACCTGTGGCCAACGCTGTACAAAATTGGGACGTGATAGGTTAAAAAACTGAATTTTGCGGTCGATCTAAAGAGCCTGGCCGCTCCTTGATACACCCAGAATTTTTCTATCAAGTTTTCTACCATGGTATATCACAAAATCAACATGCCTGAAGAGCTACGCTCTCATTTCGCAATACAGAGAAAGCGTAAGCGTCTGTAATTTGCCTTGTCTTTCGGACGCTTCCGATGTTCAAACGTCCGATTCTCAATTATCTGCCGCTGATTGTTTGGAATAATAAAGGTCTCACTAATTTAAGTAAGGCACAAATTTAACAATAAACGACTGATACAAAATGATGTTTCTACCGAAAGCGAAAACCCTCCTTGAACCTCCTTTCTTTATCTTTCAACGTTCTGCGCCACCGCCGTTAAGATAGCTCAGTGGTTGATTGGAGCTCAGTGTTCAGTGCACGCGCCTCTCTTCTTTCTTTTGTTCTGTTTCCGTTTTTGTCTTACAGTCTTCTAAAACTACTTAAGAAACACCGACTGGCGCCACCAAGTCGACGCGATCAAGTTCAATCGCAGCGCCTGGCTGTTTGATGTTTGAGGCAGAGTCCCGTTTCGCCTTCGTTTTTGCAACTCTAGCTGGCCGCTCGGGCCGCCTCTCGTCTGCGTGGGGGCAGTGAGTGCAAAATTCTGCTTTTGTTTATCGCGTGCGTGTTCGTGGTGCCGAAACTACAGGCATTCATCTTTTGACACCCTGCCCCTTTGTTTTTGTTTAAGTAACCTTAGACTAGACGGTGTTTAAAATCACTGAAGAGATTCCGGCGTTAGCTGTCATTAAAACAAGCGATACACGCACGTGTAGCGCGCTTAAAATAACTTGTTATTTGTAGTGTCCCGCATATGTGCTCTTTTTGAGGTGTCGTCTTACTCGAAGGGGTGCATGCACGGAAACGTATGCAACGGAAATCGACCTCTCTAGGGCGGTTCCTTGTGACGCACTTCCTGCTCGGGATTTCTAAACCCCTCCCAATAAGCCACCACAGTCACTCTGCGCATGAATAATAAACATGCCCGCGGTAACACGCGCACATTAACACGAATGGCACAATTACATTACTCGTTCGTGCACCTTTATTGGCATCATTCACTCGTAGCATTGGCTCCGCTTGAACCTATAAAGAATGGAGTGTTTTACAACGTTGGATTATGTTGCGGGGCTTTACGTTGCGATGCATGCACACCTTGCGTTTGAATGAAAGGCTAGCTTCCTGTAGTCAAACGTATTCATTACATTATGTGCAGTGGAGTGCAGGAAGCCGCAATGCAACGATTTGTCAGACGTTTTATGGGCGTAAGTTTTTGGTTTCGGTATGCATAATTTTAATTAATTAAATTGTTTTCTCGACGAGTCTTTTTATAAGCAGCGATATTTACACTCGAACGAAGTAATATTGAGTGCATAGAGCATATTGCGCCTTTCAGAGAAGACTGCATCGCCAAACGAGCATTGAACCTTAGCTTCAAGTGTCTGCCGATCATTTTCCCTTCCACATTCTAAGAACGTGTACAAAGTCCATTGTTACAATTTGTGTCACATCCATTTTGCTGATATATTTTGCATATAGCAATGCAAGATACGATTTTTTTTCTTCACTCCTGTAACTGCTTGAACATGGTGAATACTATTAATAAATAAATGAAGAAAGAAATGCTAATTTTATTGTCTTTCATGGCCCTCTCTTTTCAGTATTCCCTCGTATAGGATATAACCCTTTCATGGGTGGTGGGGTATGTACTTCCCACCCCCGCCTTATCTGTACTGGACTCAAAGGAAGGCGATTGCCACAATTTTACTGTTCCGCCATCTAGCGGAAGACGTGTAAAATAATAAAAAAAAATATACTGGTCTCATTTGGCGGTGCAAAAATAAAGCTGTACATTTCCGAAACATTCTCCACCACAGCGTTCGCAGGGCCTTGTATCGTGAGGCAGGCTTCATGTACCTGCTTATGATCAAGGCTTTACAGTGTATGTAACCTTCGAACTTACAAATCAGGCGCCCTGACAAATCAAATGAATCTAAAGAATTTGAAAGCCCATGTGCCGCAATCACTTTTCTCGGCATTTATTGAAGTGGGAAGTATAGTCACCGTGGCCTAGGAGAAACTCAATTTCATGCAGCTATCGGAGCTTCAGTTCTTAAAAGATGCAAATATTTTCATTTATAGATAGATTCGAGATAGAAGATAGTAAAGTGAGTTGCAAAAAGTGATCTTCAGCTAGTGCAGTTTCTCTCTTCAACAATAAAAAGAAAACATATTTGAATATTTTTTCAGCTGCTGCTGTGCCATCGAATGCATTTTTACCACATTGGTAACGTTTTACTGCTTTGCGGCAAAAATCTGAACTTGGCAGAAAACTCTTACTGATATTTTTTTATTTATTTATTTATTTATGAATACTGTTCACCCCAAGTACGGGGCTTTAACAGAAGTGGGGTATATAGAAGAACACTCAAAAATGCAACATCAGGACTACAACATAGTACGCATTCAGCGACATCTGCTTAAAATAAGGGGGCTGAAATAGCACACACATTCAACATATTATCTAGCACTGAACAAAATGAATTCTCAGTACATGAAATCTACTACTTAGCAAAAATATTAGAACTACTATTTATCAGTCCAAGTCACACATATTCAGAAGGGCGCTCTCGAATTCATCTAAACAGTCCAATGACAAAATATTTTGTGGGAGACCATTCCAATCATTTACAGTTCTAGGGAAAAAAGAAGACTTATAAGCGTCAATGTTACATTTGGGCACTTCAAAATGATTAGTACTAACGTATCTAAGTTCTCTCGATGCGCGATGTGTTAATCTAGAATCCGGGTTAATATTATACAGGTGACGAGAAAACATAAAGAAAAACTTTAGTCGAGCAATTTTTCGACGGACGGAAAGTAAGGGGAGATTGAGGCTGTTCAGCATATCTGTGACAGAATCAAGTCGCTTGTATTCGGAAAGAATAAATCGAGCCGCCTTCCTCTGAACTTTTTCGAGTTCGCCAATTTGATTTTTTTTCTATAGGGGTCCCACACTGATGCAGCGTACTCCAAGGTAGGCCTAATATACGTTGTGTAGGCCATTAACTTCACTTGAGTCGGAGCATTGTTCAGGTTTCGTCTTAAAAACCAAAGCTTTTTCATTGCTTTGTGACATATTTCATTTATGTGCTTACTCCAACTTAAGTCTTTAGAAAGTGTCACTCCCAAGTATTTAAAACTATCAACTTCAACCAAAGGACTCCCATCAAGCTCGTAAGCAAAAGAAAGATTCTTAGTTCTGTTAGTTATTCGTGCAAACACTGTTTTTTGTGTATTAATTTTCATCTTCCATTCTGAGCACCAATTTTGAATAGACTTAACGGATGCACTCAATCTGCGCTGGTCGTCTTCCTCCCTGATTCTTGAATATAACAGACAATCATCCGCAAAAAGCCGCACAGTAACCCCTTGGCTTATATCTGCCGCGATATCATTAATGTAAATTAAAAATAATACTGGCCCGAGTACTGACCCCTGGGGGACGCCCGAGGGAACTTCAGACACTATTGAACAGTCACCGTTAACCTCTACATGCTGCACCCGATTAGATAAATACGCCCTTATCCACAATATCACGCTATGATTTACACCATGCAAAGAAAGTTTATGAAGTAGTTCAGTGTGTGGTACTCTATCAACCGCCTTAGAAAGGTCAAGGCATAACGCATCAATCTGTCCTCGCTCATTAGAAGAAGTGGCAAAATCGTCAAAGGTTTCTATGAGTTGCGTTACCGTTGATAGTTGCTGGCGAAACCCATGTTGGTTAGAATGAAAAATGTTGGAAGATTCAAAATACTTATATAATGCTTTAGAAATAATATGCTCAAATAATTTGCATACTGTGCACGTTAGAGATACGGGGCGGTAGTTTTCAATATTATGCTTACTTCCTTTTTTAAGAATTGGTACGACCCTCGCACTGCGCCAATCGGGGGGTACACGGTGTTGTTTCAGTGATGTTTTAAAAATAATGGTAAGAAATTTTGAAACCCATTCTGCATATCTTTTTAAAAACTCGTTTGGTATTTTGTCTGGCCCGGTTGACTTCTTTACGTCTAGGTTTAATAGTAATGAAAAGACTCCTCTTCAGTAATTACTATATCCCCCATAGCACTACTTGTCGCACTGAAGCTCAAGTCCTCTATAGCACCGTCTGTATGAACAAACACACTGTGGAAAAAGTTATTAAACCTATCGGCGATATCTTTTGGATCGGTCACAATTTCATTGTTTTCAATGATATATTCTAATCGTTCTTTCCGAGGTTTTAAGTGACGCCAAAATTTGTCAGGTGAATTTCTCATAAAATTCGGTAGGGTTTCAGAAAAATAACGTCCCTTCGCTGAACTCAGCTTTTGCTTTAAAAGACATGAAAGCTCTAGGAACCCCTCCTCGTTTTCCTTTCTTTTACGACGTTTGCGTTTTATTTTACGCTTAAGTTGTACGATCTCTCGAGTTACCCACGGATTAGATTTTTTTATTGATTTCTTCTGTTTGGGTATAAAATGTTCTAAGCAATAGGTAACAATGCATTTAAATTCAGCCCATAAAAAATCCACGTCACTTGTATCATCGAAAGTTGAAAACCGAGAAAATGACAGATCGAGGTAATCTAGCACACTTTCGTCGTTGGCTTTAGAAAAATTAGGCACTTGGATTGAACACTTTGTTTGTTTGCAAATTTTAGCAGTTTTGAAACATGAAAATACTAATTTATGATCAGAGATACCCTCGTTAACAGACACTTTATACTCGAGTATCTGACTACTTACAAATATTAAATCTAACAACGAGCAGCTGTTTCCAACTTCACGAGTGAAATCCGTAACAACTTGCGTCAGACAATTGTCAAATGCAATATCGAGAAGAAGTTCGCTATTAATAACATCGACATGTCCTGCATCAAGCTCATCCCAATTAATTCCAGGCAAGTTAAAATCACCAGCAATAATCAGTCTGGTTCCGAGTCTAATGTTAGTACTAAGGTAATCGTGTAGTGCTTCCAAGACTGAATTAGGAGCATCCGGAGGCCTATAAAATGCACAGACGACGTAGTGTGTATTATAAAAGTTAATTTTACACCATATACATTCAACTTCCTGAATGTCTTTCATTACTACATAGTCGATATTATTTTTAAGAACCAATGCTACGCCTCCGCCTCTCGTTTTCCTATCTTTTCTTACCATCTTATACCCTGGTGGCAGTAACTCTCCATCACTTATTTCTGGGTGTAACCATGTTTCTTTTACTACGACAACATGGGGGTTATAAAGCATTAGTACCTGCTCGAGTTCAATAACTTTATTAGCTAAACTGCGCGCGTTTAGATTTATGACACGTAATTCCGCGGGTTTTGTTTTTCAGCGAGTCACCCTTCATTATTATCGAATCTATTCCTATTAAGTTTGACGCGGCAGTTATCCTCGTCATGCCACGAGTAGAAATCATCGTTTATCTTAATCTTATCACCAACGAGTTTTACCCGCGCGCCATCATCCCTCTCTGCTCTCGCACTTTCCCAGAGCATCTTTCGTCTGGTTATCGTGGTCCGTGAAAAGTCGTCTGAAATCGATATTCTTGAGCCCATCAATTTTTTGCAGTTGCGAAAGATTGCTATTTTTTCATTGAAGTCTGCAAAGTTCATGATTACTGGCCGAATTTTGTTGGGTTGCTTCCGTCCAATTCTGTGCATTCGTACGATTGACTTTACTGTAACTTCAAGGCGGTTTCGGAAAATATCTGTGACTACTTTCGATTTCAAATCTTCGTTTTTTTCGTCTTGGTTCTCAGTGATACCAAAGATTACCAAGTTGTTTCTTCGACTACGATCCTCTAGGTCGACAAGTTTCTCCTGTTGGGTTTGAATGGTCGCATTCAACTTTTTGACGGTATTTTCAAGGCCACTGACTTTGGCGTCACTGTTCTTGACAGAAGTTTCAAGTTGTTTAATGTTCCTTGTGAGTTCGTCCATTCTTTTATGGAAGCTAGTTTGGTTTTCTTTGATTTCTTGAATGTCAACGCTTATTCTTTTTTGGGTTTCTAGCATTTCGGCCATCATTTTTTCAGTCCTTGTTTCTGGGCCCGGGTTCAGCTCGACATCACCCGATAGGAGGAGCACCATCATTTCACAGCAATGCAAGACACAACCGTAAAACACTTTGGGGCACGGCAGGACAATGAGGTACCGATTATCACTTCTACAAGTTGAGTAGGTTTCAGTACTAACCTGAATGGTAAATAACATTGGCATATCAACCGACGTGATCCTTGCAAAGTTGCCGTGCCCACTGAAGCTTGTCGCGCCTGGAAAAGTTCTTATAACAGCAGGGCTGTCGTCCCACAATGCCGTCGGTGCCACATCATGCCTTGGCGATGTTCCGCTGACGATGACCGGTGCTGATATGGGTCCTCCGCTGAATCCTATCTTCGTTTGGTTTGCTTTTGCCGCCGACGAAGAGCACTGGCCCAACAACAGCAGCACCTGAATGGTAAATAACATTGGCATATCAACCGACGTGATCCTTGCAAAGTTGCCGTGCCCACTGAAGCTTGTCGCGCCTGGAAAAGTTCTTATACAGCAGGGCTGTCGTCCCACAATGCCGTCGTGCCACATCATGCCTTGGCGATGTTCCGCTGACGATGACCGGGTGCTGATATTGGGTCCCTCCGCTGAAATCCTATCTTCGTTGGGTTGCTTTTGCCGCCGCCGAAGCGCATGACCCAACACCAGCAAGCACCTGAATGGTAAATAACATTGGCATATCAACTGACGTGATCCTTGCAAAGGGCCGTTGCACACTGAAGATGGTCGGCCCTGGAACGCTTCTTTATAACAGCAGGGCTGTCGTCCCACAAGCCGTCGGTGCCCATCATGCCTTGGCGATGGTCCGCGGACGATGACCGGTGCTTGATATGGGTCCTCCGCTGAATCCTATCTTCGTTGGTTTGCTTTTGCCGCCGACGAAGAGCACTTGCCCAACCACAGTCGCACCTGAATGTAAAATAACATTGGCATATACAACCGAGTGATCTTTGCAAAGTTGCCGTGCCCAATTTACTACGAAGAGCAAAATAAGAGCTTAGCTTGGGGCCCACAAAAAAGGCGGTCATGTAAGGGTTAAGCATGATCAAAGATTGCCTTAGCGCGCCGAAGGGCAAGAATGCATCATATATGTTGTTTTATATTTTTGAATGTGTATATGTAGTACATTTATGATGTAAAGAAGCACGGGTCCTTTTAGAATGATTACATTGCTTGTTTATACGTCAACAGATTATGATACTATATAGTCTATTGCATATCAATGTGCTGTTCACTGGAAGGTCTGAATGAGAACGCGTTCTGGCACAATATAATTAGCCTTAACGTGTGTAGCATATAACACTGCCATTTGTCTAAATCACATCTAAAATGAAATAAAATGTTGGGACCACATCTTCATATATCTTAAACAAATTATTTTGAAATTCTACGCCTGGCCTCATAGATTAGTTACTTCACTACTTTTCAACAGATCAATTCTAACCTGCTTGTTTCATTAGATATATTTGTAATACTCTATCATATAGTGGAATAAGTTTGTCTCCATGTTTACCCCACATTTGACGGGAATGTAGAAAATATAGTGTGTTCCTTCACCGATTGATTTTGGTATAGTCAACCCGTGTCGTCCTGCAACTCAGTTCAGACGTGGTCCTTACGTTTCTAAAGTCGTCGCAGTGTAACTTTACTAAATGTGTCCAGTTCTGTGAACCGTGGCGAGTCTTCTCGCATATTTTTGCTGCGTTCCGTGACAGCAGCAGCGATCATTGCCGCGACCACTGCTGTCTGAGTTTTGCGTAAAGGAAATTCCATCTTACTCATTCCGTCGCTCTCGTTTTTTTTTTTTTTTTCTGGGCAAATTCTCGGCAGATGTCTCATGGAAATAAAACGTTCCCTTCCCAGAAAACTATCCACGCCCAGAAAAAAGATGCGAAAGGTCACTCGGGATGAACGCTCCGCAAGAGATGGAAACAGCCTTTCAAGAACTGCGGCTGAGCCCCACATTCGCCACAACGTTGCGGATTTTTAACCAGCGCTACTCAAACGAAAGCCACACAATAACATACACTTGTGAATACCAACATCTCAATTATATTTTAACGAGAATAATGTCGCCAGAAACTAGAGTGAGGACAGCACGCAATTGGAGCGCTCGCGCAACCTGAACCAAGGAAAGTAAACTTGCAGCCCCGTAAGACTACGGCTTATCAGTCCAAACATTCTTTAGTATTATTGCGTAGAACCAGCTGTCACCTGCTGACAAAACTGGCGAGCAGTGATTTCTACTCCCCATCTTGCTAAAACAGTCTACCATAGACGACGAGATGTTTTGGTAGAGGCCTCTTAAGGTTTTTAGTCCCTGTCCATGACTTCACAACCAAGATTATTAGTAGCGAGCGAGAACATCGATGGTGTGCAAAAACTGCCATGGAAGCTTAGTCACCACGTTCATAAATCAAAACTGTCAGAGTTGAGAGGTTCGCTTTGATCTTATTTACATCGATGACGGCAGAAATAATGCTACTCAAGGCGTCATAATGAGCGTAGGTTTCCCAACACCTTGACTATATTTCTCTCCAAAGGCAGTAGCATTTTAGAACCAAAACTTATCGCAAGAAGAGCCGGCGTGCTCGTGAACACCAAGGTGGAGTAGCCCACGAGTGGATAATACGTGACGCGAACGTATGATTGATCATCGTGGCGGCGTTTGTGAACGGGGCAATAAAGTGAGGATACTCTGAGTGTAGGTTTCATATGGCGCTACTCGTACAAATGCTGGTGCCTGTCAACAGACACAGCGCCGGAATCAGGAATTCGCCGTCTCGCCCGAACCGCCGGCTTTCCTGCGTCACCCGCACACCCATTACGTAGAAGTAACTCGTACCTCAGAGTGATTCGTGCAGATGAATGTTAATTGAAGTAAACGAACAAACAACTCTATGACCGGGAATGGAAGTACATACTCCAATCTGCTTCCCGAGCAGGAAAACGAGGATCATTTGTGATCAACGGGGGGACATGGCCACATGTCCACGCTCAAGATATTTCACCAAAGTCCTCGGGCTAGGCGATCGCGTTGCTCATTTTGGAATATCAATAGTAGCGGCTAAGGAATAAGGCGAAAAAAAAAGGTATCTCTTAAACCAATGCCTCCTAAATCACAAAGCCCAAGTCCTGAATTTTGCTGTGTCACTGATGAAGGCCACCGTAGGTTTAAGATTAGACGCGACTTCGGCCTCAGCGGTCGGCTAGGAGTCGTGCTCTCATTGATTGGACCCCAGCTACAGCCGAACGCAGAAGCAACGTTCGTGTCTAATCTCTGGCCTACGATGGCCTTCTTCGATAACGCAGAAAACCCCTTAGGCTTTCTTATTTAGGAGATGTTGCTTAAACTCGTTTTTCGAGGGAGGGAGGGTGGTAAAGCAATAGCTTCAAACCTACACCTTCCACATAACAAGCAGTAATGCTGAATTTACTGCGTCCCCTAAAGAAGGTGAACGTTAGCGTTGGGCTGGGACGCAGAATTCGCGTCTAAATTGTGCGACGCGTTGACTTTCCAGAAATTTGGCACTACCCTTATGTTGGCTAATATGAGATACTGTTTAAAATTTATGTATTATCAAGGAGACAGGGGCGTCTTTAGCCGAGCTGAAGGAATAAACAAACAAAAAGTACGAATCTGAGTTTTGCATACTCTCCGTACTCCCTGAAATTGGCAATGTTTGTCTTGGTTCGAACTTTTATTTGCGCAGTATGCATTTCCGTCAACTTTGTTGCCGAATGAAGGAATACAAAATATGCTTTTGAACTGAACCAATCTTACGAGAGATTAACATTACTTCAACAAGTCACAATATTGTTCCACAACAATTTTTAGAAATGGGTCATTATGGTGCCATATGTACCGTATTTTCCGGGCTATTGTCAGAACCAGGTGTATGCGGAGAGCAAGTCGTCTGCTTCTTGCTTAGGAGTTGTGATGACGTCCGAAAGACGCCGAGCTCTGATTCGCTCTGATTGAAGGATAGAGAGTAAACCTCAAAACAAGCCACCTTGAGGTCTACCCACTTTATTTCATTTAGAACCAATCAGAACTCGGCGTTCTGACGTCACCACAACCCCTGGAAAAAAAAGCAAACGATCTTGCACTCCCTAAAAACCACAGGGGCCGATTTCTGAGGAAAAAAAATATTTTCCTTAAATAGTTCGTACCCGGTGTATAGTCCGTAGGCGCCAATTTCGGTTAAGGGCGAGAGGAACACAGCGCCAGTAGGACGACCTTTTTTTAATGTTCCGTTGAAGCAGAAAAGCTAGGCCCGGAACGAATAACCTGAGCATAGTCCGCATGGCATGCAATATCAACATTTAGGGAAAATATGATCGTGTACAATCAGCACAGCGTCAAATACGAACCTTTAGAAAAAAACAAATCGTGTAAAGTCTGCACCAGTGTATGGGCCTCCTGCGTTGCCCAGGGGTCCCTGCGAAAAGGGACTCGTTAGGACTTGTCTTGGGTAGTAAAAACTTGAGCGTCGCAAACTGCCAGGCATGTAGAAGAGTGCCTGCTCTGGTGCGGAACGACATACCACGAGAGAAATGCAAAGAGACAACCAAACCTCGAACGCCGTCGGAGCATAGGTCGAAGCAAAGACGCTAAGAGCTTGAGCCAAGAGACGCATTTTAACGCGTTCCGAAGTAAAAGAGAAAAAAAAGTCGTCCGGACGCCAGATGTTTTGACGTCATCACCCATAGATATGAGACGCGTACACTAGCGCTAGTGGCATGAATCTGTCACTTTCGATGGTCTTGCGGCGTTGAATCTATCCGATTTATGATGTCCAGATGAGCTTTCTCGAACTTCAGCACCTCAAAGAAAGAAGAAAAGCTCACTCAGGGTGCCATATTTAGTACGAGGCCAAATTAAGTGAGCTTGTACTACCCAAAATGAGTGCGCCACAGTTTGTTCAAAGCTTCATTACATAAGGCTCAAAGTCCGAAGAGCATGAAATATTAACTTTTAAACATGTGTAGTCCGCGGACTATACACCGTAAAATACGGTGCACATTATGTTGATGTTTTTCTACAGTGACAGATATATCTCTAATGCATTTTTAAGATTATGCTTAAAATGCACTGAAGTAACATAATTTAAGAGCTTAGTATTTTTTTTTAATCTTTCAAATAAACAATTTTTTTAGCAATATTTACGTCTTTACACGCAATTTAGTTGGAGGTCACGGCACTCTCTAAGTCGCGCCCACAAATCAGTCGCCCCGCTCATTACTACTGATTGGCTTGGCTGCTCGGCTGAACACGCAAAGTCTAGTGCGTCCATTTTGCTACGTACGGTGCGTCTAGTCTGGGTATGGTGCCCGGAGCGCGTCTCTGACAGGTCTATTTAGCGGCCCATGCTGCCCATAGATCAAAAGGTCTCCCGAAGTGACAACAAATGACGTCACGGAAGCTGGCGAGTCATGCTGACGGATCTCGCGATCCTGGCGGTTGCTCATAGACATATTTTTGAAAAGAACGAGCGAACTCGGGTGTCGCTGTCGTCATGGCGTCCTATACTTCTGGCTTCCGATACGTCCCTGGATCGGCACCTACAAAACGACCTGCAGCAGAACAGGCGCCTGGCACATCCACCACCGCTGCTGGGGCACCGCCAGGATCACGACCGGCGACAGCATGACAGTTCTATGACGTCACGAGGCTGAAATCGAAGGACCACTCACGGCACACGAGTCGGAGACGTGTTCGAGGCACCATAGTCTAGGGTTTTGACACCACTTTCTAGTCGTACGAGGAGACCCGCGGCAGCCACTGGCATCGTCTGCTATTTCACCACCGTCTATCGTCGTCTGCAATGCCCGTGAGACGCTGACACGAAGGCTGCGCGTCGGCGTCCGTTTTCGCCTCGTCTGTCTGCTCCTGCGTCCCCGTCTAGAACTTATGCAAAGCTCAGAAGACGCGACCATGAAAGCGGCGTCCAAGCGTTCCATTATGAACGAGCAGCGGTCCAGAACAAGCGTCTGTCAGCGTCTGTTGATCTGCGGTAAAAGGCGGTCGAGAGGACTAAACAATTTACCAAAATAAATATGTTCATCTTGCAGATTTATGGTTCTCATCTTTTTTTTTTATTTTTTTCACATGACAGCCACGAGCTAGTGGGGTGAGCGTCATGACGCACAATTAAAACGCCACGTTAACATATTAGCTTTGGTAGGGCAGAGGTACTTTCTTTTCGAAGCGAAATGACGCAGCATCGACAACGACCGTTTGCCTCCACCCAATTGGGTCTTAAATGTTTACCTGTGTAGGTAGATACCTACTTGGTATTAAACCATGGTTGCAAGCATAACGGTTTCACAATTCACAGAGCAGCTGGGCCGATTTCATGGAACCAACATCTTTATTCGGCACCAACAAGCGCAAAAGAACAAATCAAGCTAGAACAAGCAACATAGTTGAAATGGGACACTAGGCTTAGGACAGTCCGGCATCGAACCCAATCACCCAAAGGCACAGCATTTTCGAAACAGTAGAACGCTAGTCCTAGGCCAGTATCGCTACGAATCCAATCACCAACCAGCACAGCGCTTCCGAAGGCGCATAATTGCGAGAGGTGTTTGCTGCGAACTACGTCGGTTGATAAGATATTCCTCCAAACGTCTTGATGAACGCAGAACGACTCGCACTCATAATAAGAAACGAGCTAACGAGCTACGCTTGCTGAGTACGCCGCACACGCAGATATGCTTGTTCTCGTTTGAAGCCGAATCGCAAAGGAAATCTCGGGATATTTTTGAAAACAATAATCATTCTATCTGATTATTTCTTTCTAAAACAGATAACTATTCTCGATATGATTACTATTACGGCAGGGAGAAACAATTTTACAAGGAACATTTCACACGTCGGTCATCTTTTGAACCAATGAAAGTCGAGAAAGGTGCTTAGTTTTGTAAGCAACGGGCGGGGCCTAGAGCAGGGCAACCCTCCCCTCTACATTGCGTCTAAAAACGCAGGTATTGCGAAAACAAAAATTAATCTTAATAGAACATTTACAAACATATTAAGCCCTTAAAATTATTGGTTTTCACTTCATTGTATTTATAAGATTTTGTTATTCTTAAGGAAAGCAGATCGTTGTTTGGAAAGCACGGCTAACAATATTTCAAGCGACCGCGATCAGGTGGGCAGTTCGAAACATATTTATTTATAAATAAAGCTGCCTTTTAACACAACAACCCCGTGTACACGAGGGACCTTTCTTGCAAGAGAATAATTCTGCCGGATATGCTCTATCTCGCTTTCGCAAAAAAATGCATTACTTGATAGTCTCAATAAATTACTCCCCTGTAATCATCTCCTCTCCTCAATAAATTACTCCCCTGACCAGCGTCACGTCTGACCAGCGTTTGATTTGTAGCACAGTGGTAGGTTGGGCAAGTTGGTGTAGCATTGTAAAAGAGTAAAAAAAAAAAAAAACAGTGCGAAAAACGACACGGACAGAGAAGGTGTACACAGACAGAGCGCTCTGTGTGTGCACACTTTCTCTCTCCGTGTAATCTTTCCCGCTGTTCTTTTTCCTTTTCCAGGGCTTGATTTACTTCCCGAAAATTAGCTGCTGACCTTAATTAAGTAGACGCCTTCCACACGCGCAGAAAATTCATCTCCCTGAGCCCATTTCAGCAACAACACAGTCTGGGGCTCGGGTTTTGTAAAAATTCCATCGCTTGTAATTACATCGCCTCCTTTGCGCGAGAAGCTAAGTCCTTGGGGAGCCTTGTCTACAGACTGTATTAACGCGCATGAGAGTTGTCACCACGCCGGAAAGTAAAGCCCTAATTTATAAAACAGCCCGAGCGCATACGACTGCTCCTGTGCGGTGACATCTGGAGTTAACACCTATGACAGATTCAATTAATACTTCTTTTTTCTCTGTACCGATTTAGTTTCTTGCGGTCTTTATCATTTATAATGTTACCTTTGTTTATTTTTTTTTGTACTGACGGTGAATCAATGCTACATAAGCATTTAATATTTCGTTATTCACGAAATACGTATGATCATGATTTTCCCGAAGTCGCCCAATAGTTATTCAAATAAAATTACGTATCAAGCTGTTCATTTCTATATTAAAGTTTTAAATGACACTCTACACCATGCATTGCTTCTCACGATTAAACTTTAGTACTCTTATTAGCACCAAAGTCTTTTGTAGGGAGTAGCTTAAAAGTTTACTTCTGGCATGTGATTGTATCATCAGGTAGGTTGCTTATCTGCAGCGAAAAATATATCTGAGCATTTCTAATTTATTCATTTATTACGCCCAGGAGCAGAGTGGAGGGAAGTGAATAATAAAATAATGTACATGTCAATAAAGAGAAAGCATCAGACAATTTTATAACAATAGTTTTGGCTCATTACGAAAATAAAGATAAATCACGCAATTTCGAAAACCAGTTCAACAATATCAGATTCTGGTGTGGGAAGGCAATTATAATTGCATTGGAGTTGGAAAATGTAAAATGAAGGCATACCCGTACTACAAGGCGGAATGCAAACTTAGTGATACGGTGGATACGAGTTTATAGGTATTGATAGGTAATCCTTGCCTGAGAGAAGAATCGTAATAGTTTATGAAAGAAGCACGGAGGGGTGGGGGAGAGGGGGGGGGGCACTTTTTGTTTTAGGAAAAGATTAGTTAAGGATAGGGTGATTTTGATTGATGTTACATTGCCTTTGATATATAAACCACAAATAATAAACCGTGCCGATCGATTCTCTGCAAATTCCAACTCTGAAATCCGTAATTTAAGACCGGGTTTCAGACAGGCGCCTAATATTTCAGCTTACAAAGAACAAGGCGTTTTAAAGATGTAACGGCTATGATGGTGGTTCTAGAAACAAATGCCCTCCAAGGTAACGAAGTATACGATTAGAATTGTTAACAATAGTGTCTACGTGAGTTTTCGAAGATGAGTAATTACTTCTGTGAAAACACATGTACTTGTACGAAGGCATTTTAGGAAAAGTATTTTCAAGCCAGTAAACGGAACGCAAAGTATCAAGAAGAAACGGGACGCGCGCATGCATATAATTTTCTCCTACTTAGTCTCATGCACCCCAAGCAACACCTCTAAAATACACAGTTAATGTCAGGCTCGAGAGGATGCATGAGTAATTGTTAGTTTTATGATAAATGCAGTCATCAGCTTATAGCCGGGAACTAAAGTGGGCTCCTGAATTGAGCGCTTAGGAATACCTTAGGTGAGTGCAGAAGTGCGTATATAGGACGGTTTAAACAGGACTTCCAAGAATTTGCTAAAAACAAAGTGGCTGAGAAAAACAAATTTAATGTATTAGCGGGAACAAGCTGACAGCCGTGGCGGACTCCGTGGCCGGCAGTTTTAATTGGAACCTACGTTTCTAATTACAAACTTTCCAAGCATCACCCCAGACAACAAAATCAACTCATTTTAATATTATTTAAGACGGGTACAACATTTGTGCATAGACACACGCAAAAAAACTAATTTCAGATGTGTTTTTAGGTTTGGGTCTCCTAACGGAACACATATTTGCGCCAGCGGTCCAGTCCACACGAGACCGCGGAGTAAAGCTACCATGTTGACTCCACCGTAGTATGGAAGGAAATATGGCGCACGTTCGTTGCGCGCCTCGGTTAGCAAGAGACAGGACCTGTGGATCAAAGACACGCTCTCCAATTGGAAACCGAAACCCAGAATGGCGTCCGTATTAAGAGTTTTATTGGACCACCGTAATAAGCTGCACCTGCAACTTTCTAAACTGTTATAGAGCGCATCTCTTAGGCGCCCGTTTCCGGCGTAAGCGGTGTCGGTGTCGGCGTAACCGCGCGATGCATGATGGGTAAATTTCCCCGCTAAATTTAGCGGAAAATTTTCTGCGCTAAATCTAGCGGAAAATTTTCCCGCTAAATCTAGCCGAAAATTTTCCCCGCTTAATCTAGCGAAAAAATTTCTCCGCTAAATTTAGCGTAACATTTTCCCCGCTAAATTTAGCGGAAAATTGTCCCCGCTAAATCTAGCGGAACAAATTTAGCGGAAAATGTTCCCCTGAATGGGAGGCAAGCAGGAGAGGAGGAGGGGCATAGCCCCCTCTCCGTACCGTCCCCTCCTCCTCCTCAAGAGCTACGCTCTAATTTGGCATTACAGGGAGTTGTAAACGGCTTCCATTTTTTTTTTTTATTTGGTTATTTTTTATGATGTTCAGCAAGATTCTAATTCGAACCGTATATTAACCTTTCCAAACTAAAAGGTTAATTAGTTAATAATTAGGGCGACTGTGACGCCGACAAGCAGAAACTGCGCCTGAATCTTTTGAGCCATGGAGAGCTACGGCGAGGCCTGCCACAGCGAGCGATTCCGTTGTGAACGGGAAGCTGGGCCGGTGGGCCTCGGTGTTCCCGAGGAAATTAGGCTCCCGGCAACGCCTTCACACACGTCAGGCAGGATACCTGGAAGGCGTCGGCCGTCAAGTCCGCGACGTGGAACTACTCAGTGTTGGGTAAGTACATCTAAAAGGTACTTCAAGTAAAGGACAAAGTAAATTAGACGTGATGTATTTCAAGTAAAGTAGTAACTACACTGCGTGCAATGTACTTCAAGTAAAGTGCTATAAGTACAATGTACTTTTAAAGTAAAGTACAAGTATTTTAACACAATCGTTCATAATGCCTTTTAATTCCCCTATACAGTGAATGTTAACTGGTATGCATTGCGCAGGGGTAATCGGGGCTGCATGACTTACGAGGGGCGTTCATAAAGTTCGTATTATTGTCACGAAGGAATAGAGATTCAGCAATCAAACTCGAGTAGGAGTTGACACTTTGTCTACATGTTCGCCACCAAAAGTTACCCTCTTTTTCCAGCGATGCAGCACATGCCGGAGGCCATTGTTATAGAACTCCTCGTTTTGAGTGTTCAGGAATCGCTCCACTTCAGCAATCACTTGGTCGCCGTCCTTCAAATTCTTTCCTCTTATTTGGCCACACTGGAAGCGTTTGCGCCATTTAACAAAAGTGTCATAAAGTTTGGCGTTGTCCCCTAACAACGCTCCCAGATTGGAATGAATATCCATGGCATTGCTTCCCTTCAAATGAAAAAAAAAGAAACGGATCACTGCATGCGCTTGGCACCGACGAGCGGTGCCATTTTTGTTTCGACTTTCGTGTGGTGTTTCGAGCTACTATAGCATGCGATGTTAATATTGTGCGGGAACTAGAGGAACGCGCGCTCATGTTGATGCCTGTTTTGTTCCGTTTTTTTTTTTCAAATTTTTGCGCCGATAATACGAACTTTATGAACGCCCCTCGTATTTTCAAAAACAGCCGCGAATATTTGATAAAGTAGCCACGGAGTAGTTAATTTCAGGAATTGAGCCAAATTCCTGAAAATCACTCTATAGTGATTTCCTTGCACCGGATTGTTTCACCCAAAGGCGTTAAATGTACTAGGAGAGAGCATGACGTCAGCTCTGTAGCTTCTGCAAGCAGTCCACTGATAAAAAAGTGTCCTCTCCTTAATGAAAAAAAACAACAACAACAAGAACGACAGAGAGTGTGCAAGCGAGCTGGAGATAATTAATCATAATGTGACACCCGAGATTGGTGTGCGAAAAATAGGAACTTTCAAGTCAAAGGAAAAGACAAAAGAGAATGTCTCAATACATTGTGGCGTTCTCCAATGTTGTATTTTTCTTCGACTGGAAAGTTTATCTTCCGCACCACAGTCTCAGGTATGCATTATGATTAATTTTGCTCGCCTAATATTTTAAACCTCTACCCTCTTGCTGATCGACCGACAAGTAGCGGAAAGTCCAAAAAGCTACGGGAATGCCGCCTCCCCCCCCCCCCCCCCCCCCCACCCACACACAACACACACACACAAACGGAGCGATGCGTCGTCTGCTCACGTTTCTGGTGAGAGTATATATAGAATATCGCTCCCAGTATTCGACCCCGAGTAAGCGAGCTCGGCAGATAGGCCTAGCAGGCACAGCGGTGCTCCGACGGTCCTTGGCCAAGACCGTCTGCCCACGACCGGCTGGCGTGCTGAATGGAATATGCCCGCGCGACCCTTGTGAACTCTTCGATCTCTTCCTCTTGTCATCTCCTTGTTTTCCGACGCAGCGGTGACTCTCGCCGGTGAAAAAGCGGTGAATCTCCGGCAGACGCAGGAAAGGTAAAGCAGCCATCGCTTTGACTAGCAGACGTAAAGCAGACGATGTTAACTGCCCCGACCCGCCGACGCTGTTAAAGAGTGAGGAGTCTCGCCGCACACGAAAGGAGGGAAAAAGTATTTGGGAGGGAACTTGCGGACACTAACACGCTCACTCTCGGTTCTTAGGAAACAAACCTCGGCGCCTCGGGACACCTCGCCAGTGAGTCCTTTGACTTCTCTTCTTAATGCGCGTCTGCTAGTTGTTAGCTCGATTTATTTCGTCTGCCCTCTCTGCAAGGCGAAGTCGAGCTCGCTCGTAAAGACCTGCACTTCCGAAAGTCGCAGGAAAGGTAAGACAGCCGCAGACGACGTTGCGAGCAGACGACGTTGCAAAGGAGCAGACGACGCTCAGATAGGGGGGTCGCGATCACCCAATCAGGGCTCGGCGTTCTGATGTCACCGCTACTTCCTTTCTCATGCGCAGAAAACGAAAATGAGTCCACTTGCGAGGCGTATACATTGTGGCGTTCTCCAATGTTGTATTTTTCTTCGACTGGAAAGTTTAATCTTCCGCACCACAGTCTCAGGTATGCATTATGATTAATTTTGCTCGCCTAATATTTTAAACCTCCACCCTCTTGCTGATCGACCGTCAAGTAGCGAAAGTCCAAAAAGCTACGGGAATGCCGCCTCCCCCCCCCCCCCCACACACACACACACACACTCAAACAGAGCGATGCGTCGTCTGCTCACGTTTCTGGTGAGAGTATATATAGAATATCGCTCCCAGTTTTTCTTCGGAGTTGACGATGCATCATTTCATGATACAAATTTAACATAACCAAATTTGGAGAATGTACTTTGAAGTCGGGAATTGTACTTTCCTCGGAAAGTAGCGGAAAAAAATGCTTTAAGTAAAGTAGAAGTAGATAGTCAGAGAATTTACTTCAAGTAAGGTACAAGTTTCCTAAACCTACTTGAAGTAGTACTTTAAGTACAATGTACTTCAAGTACTTCCCAACACTGCAACTACTGCAGGAAAGACAAGACAGCCGAACTCGAGCATATGCTGTGGTCTTGTATAGGGTCGGACCCAATACGCCGCTCGCACACAGGTCAAGTAGACTGCTTGGAGGACTGGGCCATCCCACCAGACATCCAGGCCGACACCTCGGCTAGCTCTTAGACTTTGCGGTTGTGCGAGGATTGGAGGTTAACATTGGACGTTCCCTCTGTGCATTCAGTGTTTGTGTGTGTGTTTGTGCGTGTATGTGTCTGTGTGTCTGTTCTCGCGCGTGTGTTTGTGTGTGTTTATGCTTGCGTGTATGTGCATGTGTGTGAGTGTGTTTCATATGTCAAGACGTCCAGGCGTCGTATCCATCGACGCGCCCCTTTTATTTTTTTCCTTGTATTTGTTTTTTCAGAGTAAACGTTTATTACTTTACTGCTATCAGAGAAAGAGGATTGGTGTAGGTCACGTGGTGCGTGTGTCTACACTAAATTTATCGGGGGAAGTTAAATTGATTTGCATGCCACGTGATTATTTTTACACCTAAATGCAGCGCAGACACTGAATTGGTGTACCAGTTACGAGAAGTTAGGTCAGATGAAGTCGGTTTTCCCGCTAAATTTAGCAGATAAATGCAGGGATTGTCGAACTGAAAAAGGTTTGTCATTGTAGGATTTATTAAAAAGGACTTGCTGCTGCAATATTTTCTGGCTTTGTAATGCATATCTAGTAATTGACTAATTTACATGACGATTTGGGTATCCATGTAATTTATGTAACATTTTTAGCTAGAGCCTCCTTTACCATTATATTTCTTTGGATTGTTTGGTTTTCACCGTATGTAAAACGAGATCCGGGCAACATGGTCCCGGAGAGAATAACTTAAGATACATTTAGCGGCATATCTTGCGTGCTCTTCGGAGGTTAGTTGGAGAGTTCGTACTTTATACAAATTGTAGATTTAAAAATAAATTGTTTTACTAAAACCTAAGTTATGAAACTCGAGCAATTTTAATGTTAGTGTCTCTAATTTAAAACACACTGCATGCCGGTCGCTTAGACAACGGAAAGAGGAAAGTACAATTTATGAAAAAATTCTATACTAGGAAATATCACAAGTAACATATTCAAAATAATTGACCTACTAAACACAAAAAAGCAACAAAAATTGTTTTCATAACACACCAATGCATGTTTGTAGTATGTGCATGATAATGTATTTGATTCACCATGTACATTCGTTTTCTTGTTGTTTCATTGCGCTAATTTCAAATGATAAAAAATACTTTCCTAAGATGAGACTATTTTGATACCGCAAGTATACTACGTTTCGCTAAAGTCTCAGTGCAGCCAACACTACGACCTCATAGGGCGATCAAGCCATGCTGACGACTATACATACTAATCGCGTTCGTTGACTCTTTGTGTATGTTATAATCGGCCATTCCAATCAATCGCAGAGTGTCGCGACCTTGCGCTTTCATTCTACGCTTATGTATTTGTGTAGCGACTTCCACGGTGAAGTTTTGTACAGTGCTATTCATTCATTTCATTCATTTATTCATTCATTCATTCATTTGTTTATTTTCTGTGCTCATGAACAGCTTGACGCCTTGGTAATGATGCACAACAAAATATTCACAGGTTAGTTCAAAAGTCTTAAAAGCTACGAAATTTGAGTTAAAAACATCAATATTTGCTCCCCTGAGGGTATTGTCGAAGTGTTGAATACGGGTCATGGGACTAGTTTGGATAATGTGATTAACATGGAAAGTTGGAGAAACCCGCAAAACTCGACTCGGAACGTGAATATTAATAGCAGATGTGAGATCTGGGCAATCAATTAATCCATGAATACATTTATACAAGAAAACAAGATCGCGCTCACGCCGTCTGGAACTCAAAGTAGGGAATTTGCATCGTTCCAAGAGTCTCGCATAGGAATAATAAACAGTACGACAATGTAACGATCGTAAACAATTCGGAAAAAACGCTTTTGAACATTTTCAATCATCTCTTGGCTCGTAGGACTAATACAATTCCAGACCACAGAGGAAAACTCCAACTTGGTCCGGATTAACGAGAAATATAATCGTAGAATACAGGTTGATGTGGAGAACTCACGCGTGATTCTAGAAATTACTCCCAGCTTACGCAAAGAGCCATTTATAAGGTTGTTAACATGTACAGCAAAGTCTAACGAAGAGTCTATCTATACACCAAGATGACGCGTGCACTCGACTCTTCGCAGAGGATCATTGCCAATCTGGTAACAAAAGTCAATTTTTTCTACCTTTCTAGACAAAGACATAATAACGGTTTTAGAAGGATTGAGCGTTAGCATGTTCTGACGACAGCAATTGCACACACGCCTAACATCCTCCATAAGTTTTTCACAGTCTTCCAAGGATATGATCTGCCTAAATAACTTGACATCATCTGCATATTGCAAGACGACCGAATTGCGAACAATTGAGCTCAAATCATTAATAAAAACATTGAAAAAGATCGGCCCAAGTATGAGCCTTGCGGCACACCCGAAGAAGAAACATAAGGCCGGGAGTGATGTCCAAGAACACGAACAAAATTTTGTCTATTAGACAAATAGTCTAGAAACAGGGAACAAAGGGAGGTATTCACGCCGTAGGATTCTAGTTTGTGTGCAAGGAGCGAATGGTCTACTAGGTCAAAAGCCTTAGAGAAATCAAAACGCACGTCTACCTGTCCACGTTGACACACTGTAGGCGAAACAAAATTTAAAAAAAGATACAAGATTTGTCTCAACAGACCTTCCACGCATGAAGCCGTGTTGTGAAGGGCTTATCTTATGCTTACAAAAGTTTGAAATGCGCTCAAATAAAACAATTTCATAGACCTTAGCAAAGGGAGATAGCAACGACACAGGTCAGTAATTTTTTACGTCATCCGTTCTGCCATTCTTATGTACTGGCACAGTAATAGAGTACTTCCACAGGGAAGGAAATATAAGGCTCTGCAAGAACAAGTTAAAAATATGCGTTAAGACGGGCGCAAGAATAGAGGAGCATCCTTTAACAATAAAGCTTGGAATGCCGTCAAATGCAACTGATAACTTTGGATTCAGTTTCCTGATAGCAAGTTCAATATCAGTAATTTCAAAAGACAGAATGAGGTATGCGAACAGAATTCATAAAGATGAGTGTGCTATAATGATATAATATTAATACTTTATTTTCTGCTAGTGTCCACAAACAGCCATAAAGGCCTTCTTATTGGTACACCAAGAACAAAATTTAGCTTCATGTTAAAAGCATTGCCATCAAAACAAACATATAAAATAGAGGAATATCAGAGATCTTTACAATAATTTTACGGCATGCAAAACGCTAAACACGGCGGTATACTAAAAAAAATATAAAAAACTACAGTATTTTTAGAATTTATAAAAAAATTGTGTGCATATATGTCCAGATCGTCATCATAAAGTTCATTGTACATGTGCGTAATTCCAGACATGGGTGAGGCACAATACGGGGTATTCGGAAAAATGTTTAGATCATTCTACTACTTCGCATAGGTACGTGAAAGTTCACAGATGACAAAAGATGATATGCTCTCAATTTGTCATAAAATTGCTTTTTTGTAAAAACATAATATCAGGAATTGTAGGACATTTAGATAGCTCTTATAAGTGAAATGGTTCACAAGCGTTTCCTAATTATAGACAAATCCTAAACTGTTCGCACCAGGCGGTACTGAACTCGCTCAATTTCGTTGTTCTGATCAAGACAAAGAGTTCCACGTTATGAAGCTGAAATCAAGTCTTAAGCGGACAAGGGAACAAAATAAATACCTCAAACATGTAAAGCACGAAAGGTTGCGCGCCATTCAAGAAATCAGCCCCAGTTTACGTATGGAAGTACCCACTGTTGAAGTGGCATGTTCTTTAACTGTGAGATGACTATCTACAAGAACTCCACAGTCACGCATGGTAGAAACACGCTCTATCACTGTTGAACACGGAAGTGTGTAGAAATGTATTGAACTTTTAACCTTCGTTTGAAGTTTCCTAAAATATATCACGAAAAGCTTGAATTAAAAAAAATATCCATTAGATGTGTGTTGACTAAAGCTTCGTACTAGCAGTTCTATGAAACTAGCAAATGTCGCTCAAATTGTTAAGAAATGACTAGGGACCTTTTTTTCCCGGGTTCACATTTGGGACCACCTTGTCGGGTACCACTTTGACCGGCACAATTTGTTCCGGGCCATTTTGTCCGGGACGATACTCTCTAGAGCAATTTCAAACCGTAGACTGCAGAAACTTGGTGAAATTAATATATTTGCTAGGTACTCCTTGCTGGAGTGCCTATGCTGTCATACATTGTGGCCTGAAATAAAATAATGCACTTTCTAAGTTTGTAGAATATATAGTCAACTCTATCGTGTTTTTATAGAAGATTCGTATTGCCAGAATGAACAATGAGAAACGAGGCACATTTCGGCAGGGACCCTGCATTAGAGGGCTATTTTTGTGTACATTTTGAGGTTCCTTGTTTTTTATATTATATTTTAGCGTACACTTGATGCCAATTTATCTTTATACTCATTAGACGCCTTGGAACGCGAAAAATTACTTAGTTATACGTGCAATCAACTTATAACGATAATGATAAAACCCAAAAATGCAATTGTCATGACCGATTATTGTTGAATCTAGAGCAGAAACAAAAATTTTCTAATCTAGAAACTCTATAAACTGATTGTTATTAACCGTATATCGTTATATCTGGCATCGTTATAATTGGATTGCTCTATGTTAAATTATGCGGCGATTTGGGTATATGTGTTCGATTTCCATCTAGTCCCACAAGCAAAATATTTTTTTTTTAGAAACGTCACACTAGAAACTGATGATTTTGTCAGCGACAAAACCTTTCCCGGGTTTAGGCGGTTCACATAAAAAAAAAAAAAACACGTGTCTCGCAAGTTTACATTTTTAAACCTATATTATATTCATAATGTCCGTGTCTACGTGTAGTTGTTAGAGCTCTTTTTATGGCAATAGGAGCGTCAAAACCAACCCCTACGTGTCGATTTAAATTTGCATTCTATGGTACTTTACTAGTAATGTGTGCAATGATAATTTCAGTTAAGAATAATTTGTCAATTATTTATCCTCATATTTTCTGGACTTGAATACTCAACAAAATGCGCAATTATGGACGCACTATAAAGAACAACCCCACTCACATTCGACATGTATTTCCCTTGAACTGACTCTGCTGTTGTTAGACCACAGCTGCTAAGCAGTCTTGTACAAGCTACTAAAAAGTAATAAATTCAAATTACCATTAGTTTTGATTAAAATGTATTCAATTAGATAACTTTATTGGCAAAAAAGTAGTATGTTTTCCTTACCTAAAAATAACCGCTACATTTCCGAGTGCTTCCGATTTTTTAATTGGAGAATTTGTGTCCCATTTTGAAAACTTATCTTTTTTGTTTCCACCCCATTATCGAACCGAATATTTGTTACTAGAGAGATAAGACTACTACTGGACGAAGACGACTAGTAAAGGGGCACGTGGCAATAAAATAAGTAATTCGAAATTGCGATACTGACTGGGTTAGACTTTGATTGGTGCAGCAAATCAAGCTGAAGTTTTTAGCAGCGATGAAGGGAAGCAGCGAAACACTGGAAAAAAAGGCCGCAAAGAACGCCAAAGTGAGCGAAGAGCGACCACCATGGGCAGAGTACTTCCGCCGCCGAAAGCGCTAGACAAAACAAGTGAACCGTGTACTACATGGAAGAAGTGGATCATAGAATTTGACCTGTTTTCAGTGGCGATGCACCTGAAAGAGCAGCCTAGCAACTTAAAGGTAGCAACACTTCTGGCCAGCATAAGCTAAGCACGAAGGAAAATTTATAGCCCCTTCACGTTTGAAAAAGAATCAAACCGGGAGAAGATTGAAGTTTTGATAGAAACGTTTTCGATACACATTAATCCAGCTATAAAGATCACATACTGTGAATTTAACCTCGCGGAAATCAATAATAAAAAAGGAGGTGGGGAATTTCAGGAGTAGTTGACGGAGCTGAGTGGACTCGTGCGTAATTGCTAACACGGCGACGTCAAAGAACGCATGCTTCGAAGCAAAATATTAATGGGGACTAGAGACAGAAAGCTACCGAGCAAGCGGATCAACAATAAGCCTAGCTTCATGAAGGTTCTAGTGATGTGCAGGACCAAATATAGATGGGAGGAACAATTCAACGAAATTCATAGAAAATATGATCGAAAAAAAGACCCAGAAGCATTAATGGCGCTCAGAATATCTGACCAAGTAAGATGCCACAGTTGTAACTTCGTTCACCGCTCGAGCAAGTGCATTGCACTAGAAAAGCAATTACTTAGCTGTGGCAAGCTAAATAAGTTCTAAAAATGCTGCAAGAACATGTCACACACTCATGACAGCAATCAGCGGCACCAACGAAAAGGAACAACTCACGACACTCACGACACGAGGCAGAGCGCGAACATTAAAATGACAGCGATGAAGATTTTCTGCTGTGTCCTTTAAGAGTGCATAAGTGTAGAGAAATAAGACCGTTGGAGCGAGACAGTAAAAATACAAAAAGACCAGATACCTTGCATGCTTGTCACAGGACCCAATATCTCTACTTCTAGAGCGACTATTGAGTTCGTTATTCAACAAGAGAGTATGACAGAACGCTCTAACGGTTGCAAAGGGAGCTATCCACGAACCAAGAGGAGTTTTTTTTATGTAGTCAAAGGAAATGTGCCAGCAACGTTCGATGGAGAACTCAGTGGTATGCTCAGAATAACCAAGCGCCTTGCTTCAGTGTTCCAGACAAGCGGCGGCGCAAACATGGGACCTGCCATAAACCCTGTGTGCCCCAGCAGGACCATGCGTTGATATTTTCCGCGGCTATCTAATTGTCAAAGCATATGTGCATCACATGAAGGTGAAGCCTGATTCACAAGGCATAGTGCGCCTTGCTATGAAGGTGCAGGTGGCTCTCAAGAAAAAATATCAAATGCGAAATTTAAAGAATCAAAAATGAAGTAGTCCTCACGTAAGTGAAAGAGCCGACAAAATGGTTCAATTTCATGGTAGTTCTTGCAAAGAACAACAAAGTGAGCGTCTGCATGGATCCAGTAGACTTGAATCAAGCTCTAAAGAGAGAACATCACCCAGTGACAACAAGGATGGCAACCCCACGCGAATCGCGGGATCGAAAGTTTTTGCAGCGCTCTACGCTTCCTCGAGATTTCGGCAGAGAGCACTTTACGAAGAGAGCTCAAAGTCGTGCACTATGAGAAACAAATCTGCACGTTTTATTCTTTTCTAAATATAATCTAATTTCTAGTGTAACCTCTATGAAGCAATCATTAACTTTGCCTTATCTTACTCTACACAGGAAACCACCTCGCTTGTCCATTTTTCCTAATATTTACTATCATTGTGCCCGGCGTGAAAACCTTCTGACAATCCGGTCATATATTAGCCGTCGATTAGATCAGATCACCATCCTGCCTTGCAACGCGAATGCATATTTCTATTAGTTCATCTC
This sequence comes from Ixodes persulcatus, assembly GCA_013358835.2. NCBI lineage: Eukaryota > Metazoa > Arthropoda > Arachnida > Ixodida > Ixodidae > Ixodes > Ixodes persulcatus. The sequence continues at coordinate 343,684 of JABSTQ010010322.1, read as the reverse complement.
TCGCACTTCTGTGGAATGGAACCACCTTCCTCATTATATGGCAACCTTATCTGACCCAATTGCTTTAAAAAATGACCCGTTTTTCTTGCTTTGTTTATGTACCACAAAAGTTCCTTTTTTGCCGTTTGGTTTTTAATGTGTTTACCACTCCCCTCTGTAATTCCTTTCAACCGTGAGGGTACATAAATAAATAAATATCTATTTTCTTCGGAAGGTACACGTTCATTCGAAATAAGCAGTGCCCCTAAAGGGTTTCAGCGTGTCATAAACGAGATTCGAGATGGACTCACCGGAACAGCAGTTGTAATGTATGATATATTAGTGTGAGATAAGAGCTAGCAAGGAGATTATGACGATCTAAACACTTGTTCCAACGCTACGACTGAACCCCCAAAAGAGTTAATTCACCAAGACCGAAGTACGCTAAGCCGGACAATTGCTTAATAGCGACGGCATTGAGGTTGATCAAGATAGAGTTATTGATATGCTAAAGGTGAAGCAACCAAAATACTAAAGGGACAGTGAACCTTATTTGCACTGGTCACAAAGATGTTAAATTTCATACCACGAATTTTCGACAGAGCGCACCGCTACCAGAACTGCTCAAAAACAGATCAGATGGGTATGGACGTAACAGCAGTAGAACAGCTATGAAGACCTTCGAGACGTTTCGACAAAGACGCCTGTCCTTGGCTACTACACGTATGGAAAGCCCATAACGCTGTCAGTGGACACAAGCCAGTACGGCTTAAGGGTTGTTATCAACCAAGTAGTCAGATGACTGGCATATGCGTCAAGATCTTTGGCAGCAGCACAGATAAAGAATGTACAAATAGTGACCAAAAATGCTTGTGGTTGTTCATGGGGGCTCCAAGTTTCACAATTGATATTCAGCCAACCAAGCGTAACAGTAGTATCAGATCACTTGCTGATCGATGCTATTTTTACCAGACCTGCTCACCATTTTTCATTGAGTCTGTAGCGGATAAATAGGGCTCTTCAGAAATATAACTTGACAGCTAATTCATTTAAATTCATACACAAAAATATCTGCTGTTAGCCGACGTACTTTTACGGTTTCCCGTCAAATAAGCAATAGAAGAGCAATTTCAAGTGAACGCACTAGACCATATATCAGTTACACAAGACTACATTCAAGAAATAATAGACAGACGCTACTAAAGTCGACGCACAGAGGCATTTGCTGTGAGAATATTCCCATACATATTGGCTAGAAAAAAAATTAAAAAAGTACTTAATCTTGCAAAATCTTCCTGCTCCTATTGAAAGACAACACACCAGGAAGACGTCTTTGTACAACGGTTCCACAAGCTAGTTACACTAGCAGCCATCAAACCTAAGTTTCTGAACTTGCAGCACGTGTCAAACGCAGAAAAAGACATATTGAAAAGAAAAGAAGAGAACAAATTTTGTTCTGGCCCAGGATTGTCACCGACATCGAACGCGTGTACGGCAAATGTAACCAGTGTCAAAAGTACAATTATAGGAACGTCAAGATGCCATTACTTTACCACACAATACCAACGCTACCATGACAGTTTGTCGGGATATATTTATTTACCCATGAATGAAATTACTATGTATTCATGGCATATTTCTACTCGCTTTAATTTGAAATTGAAGAAATCAGAAGCGCATCATCTTCTTAATAAAGGCGTTATGCTTGAAGGCCTTGGTAACCCATGTAATAAATGTAAAAATTGTGAGCGACTACGGTCTACCGTTTAGAAGTCATGAGTTAAGACACTTCCTAGGAAACCTGATAACAGAACATTTGTATTCAAGTCCATACCATGCTGGATGTAATGGCATGGCCGAACAAACAGTGAACAAGCCAGACAACTGCTGAAAAAATTAAAACAATAAAGAGTTTTACCCTGCGCTCCTGGAGTGATAGCAGGCTCCGCGCGATGAGGTTATACAGTCACCAGTCGAAAGAAAGATTAGCAAACCCACTAAAACACTATTACCATCTCGGTTGTAACATTATTTGCCTTCTGTAATACTACTGAAGACTGTCACGCAACGCCTCACAGAAATAAAACAGGAGAAATCTACATAGAATAGGAAGTCACGAACGCTACCAGGCATTCAAACACGTTGCACAGTCACAGCTTAGAACAGTACCCCGTATGGTCGCCTGCCATGTTGCAGGAAAATCTGCACCGAGTTTGTCTAATATTCTCACCCCGAATGGTCAAGTTCGCCGATGGACACAAGAGCAGCTCATATCTTGAATGTATTCTAGACCAGAGACGACTCTATGGAAGCAGCAGGAGAAATGGCAGCCAATGGCCAAAACTAGAGTTCCTGTATATAGCTACCTACGGTAGCAGAGTTGCGCATTCAGCCTCGGAGGGTGGCCGTAGCGCCGGCTTTCCTGCACGCTCTGGATGCTTTGCACCTCACGTGACTAAACTTGGCGAATAGTGGCGCCGCGCGCGCCGCCGCGCATGGAAAACAGAAAAAAAGAGGAGAAGGAGGAGAAAGCAGGGGAACATACGCCGGGGCGCGAGCAACGTCGGCGGAGCGACCGTAAAGGTGGCTTTCTTGCACGGCGCCGGATGCTTTGCTCCTCACGTGATGAATCTCGGCGAATAGCGGCGTGGCGGCGCGGAAAAAACAAATGCGCAACTCTGCTCCCCCTTAGGGGGAGCATATCGAGGAACTCTAGCCAAAACCAGCCTCAGCCGCGATCACTGTTTCGACGTCGGACAAGTGAAAGAAAACCACAGGAATGATATGCACACCTCCAGCGCTCAGTATATCTTTTTTTTCGATGATAAGAATGTAGTAGCCAGCGACATATGGCTAGTTCCGATGGACGACGGCGAGTAGGGGGTCACGTCGACAGAAAATTATTATTTCGAATTCCTAGTGCCGGCTGGGTTGCTTCTTACACGAATCACGGGATTACAGACTGCTCATCTTCTCAATATACCACCTTTGGAAAACCATCGACCTGCCAGAGGCTTGGTTTGAAAATTCATTTGTAGCAAGCATTTGTAAAGAAATGGCGCCAAGGGGAAAAAAAACTTTTTCTAGGAACTTGGGGTCAAAATATAAGCCACAGTGGGCAAACAAAAAGCATTGTGGGAAGTCAAGCTGGGTCACATTAGGTAAGTGAAGCAAACAGGATCTAGCCTCGTTGCTCGAAGAAACGTTTGCAATTACTTGTGCCATGGCCACACAACTTCACACAGAAAAACCCTTAAAGCTGGAATGCGAAAGATGGTGGATTTTGCTTATTGCCATCTGCTTATAGTGCATGTAACGAAGGAATTACTTCTTGTCACTTCTTTGAGTTGACATTATCGGGCTTTGCGTATCCTGGGAACACTAAAATGTAGAGGTGCTTGGTACCGGATTTATTTATTTGTTTAAAAAGAGAGGGGAGGACGTTTTGAACGATTAGTATAAACGCAGTTGCGACATTAACCATCAAGCTTCTCACTGAAACCCTTGTCTTGAGAACAAAGACTTCGAGTCCATCTTCATACCTAACAAAACAAATCTGTATATAAAATCGAGGCAAAGAGAGTGACCCCAATACGTACAGCTTGATAACAATTGCAATATTCTTTCTTATTCACATGACTAAGAAGGTGATAAAGCGAACATATCACATCATTCGTAGGTCGAACCTTAGTGACGAAGTACACATAAACTCTATAGCCGAGGGAAAGGGGGGGAGGGTGGGGGGCGGGCGGAGGTTTACAAATTAGGAGCGGTTCCAAGTAATTTTATTACTTTAAAAAGTAATCAAACCCTCTTCTGATTACTGACGTGAAAAATCAATGAAATAATCATACAATTACCACATAAAGTTAAAAATTGTAAGTTATTTGACTACTTGTGATGAGTAACGGACACGTCTGCAGCCAAGTGTCCATTATGCTGCGTACGCAATATTCATAACGGGAAATACGTTAGTTTCTGCTGCGTTCGCCGAGTCGGCAAACTCTTGCGCCCCAGCCTTGGTGAGCATAGTTGTTCAGCAGGGAGCGGGGGGCGGAGAGGGTGGCTCAATCAACTCTAATGAATCTACGTTGGCCGGCACGCACCGGCGCACTGTCAGCTCTCCGGCTCTCGAGAGCGGTTGCGGAAGAAGGGAAGCAGTATTACCCTGGAAAGTGGGCCAAGAAACTTTTTTTTTAATTACCTGCACGTTTTTTGATAATGATAATGGGTTTGTTTTCCCGGGACAAGTAGGTTTATCTTCAAAGAGGAATTCGGTTGCTATCTTAATTAAATGGTCACCCAAAACAAGAACCGCAGTTGGATGAAGTCGTTATCGAGGCTTCAAATGATTACAGCAGAGTTTCTTCTTTTTTTTTAATTGTTTATAAGGTGGTGTATTTGGCCTTCAATATCCCAGACATAAAAGGTATATTACCCTCTTCAGAATCTGAACTTTTATGCCCTGTCATTAATATACCATAATGTGAGTGTTTGAGGCGTTATAGAAAACACTATCGTTAGGCGGGCATTGCTCTGTGTTAAATTTAATTGCGTTAATTTATTTGTGGCGGAGAACGTCGGCTGAGCTATGCATGTAATTTGAATCCCCATACATCTACTAACACTTTTATGTATAATTATTTTCCCACAGCTAGCCTTTTTATTACTGCCAAAACCACCAACGGTGGAGCAAATTAGTGTTACTTATATTAATACTAACGTATTTCCACAGCAACGAACTCGTTATCCAGTGACGTTTTAATTTCACGAACAAGGAGACAGTTAGGTTATCTCAGCGGCTTGAAATAAAATGTTCTTTAAAAGCTCTACGTTCACTTCTCGGGTCAGTATCTCGATCATAAACTTCACGAGAATCTGTGTTGGTCTTCTTTTAGATATTTCGATTATGCTGATTCAAAAGTGTCTCTTTATACTTGTGAAGAATTTATGCGTGTCCCGTTATATACATTGCTAGCTCTACGCACTAGGTTGAAGTGCATGCAAGTACATCTACGCCGCTATAAAAAGACCCATCAAATATGCCTCTGCAAGAATGGCATCGGACACGTTTTGCGAAAGCCCCCATCGGAAAATGAATATGTTCAGCAATCCCAGACGTAAGTTCTGTAGCCCGGAGAAAACATGTCTGAAAGAGAGGGCAAGCGGCTATTGTTCAAATTTATTATATACTTGATTTTTCATAAATTAAAAAAAAATACTTCATTCATTTGCGGATCAGAGTTTTTTTTTATCAATTAATAACGTATACTAATTGTTTATAAAATACATAGTGCAACTTGAGCCACCATAAATATTCAGGTTTTTATTGTGGACAACATATATTCTACATGCCTTGCCAAACCAAGGTTTCTGCGTTTCCGGTACTGCAAGATTGCAAAACTAGCTAAGCTTTACACTAATATTCGGATTATTCTTGCTTCCACTTGAGCAGATTTTGATCCTTGATCGGCTAAACAAGCGTAACGTAATCAAACTGTCCAGAAAATACGTTCAAACTTTTTTTTCTGTCTTTGTCGCTGCTAGGAATAAATTAATAGAGGATTTACAACTCTTTAGTAACCACTGCCTTGTGCCTTGCTTAGGAAACAACTTAGATGTGATCATAAAATCGCGGAAACAAAATAACATGACAGAATATTAACTTCTTTCTTTACCTTTTTTTTTACCATTCTGGGGTTAGTGAACATGATTCTTATTAATGAAGGCGAATATAGAATATTCACCGACTGCGTTAGCGCCCTTTCCTTTAACATACCCCTTTATGACCTGCGTTCCTTTTTAGCATTTTAAGTATATGACTTGTAGTCACCGCTTGAATATTTATACCGTTAGTCATAGAACTCAAAGGGGTCATAGGAACACAGGTTGCCGTCGTAGGTTGCGTCACTCTCTATACAAATTGATGTCACATTTTATTATTTATAAAAAAAGGAACCACTGCATCCATCATTCGAGGGCCGCCGCAACAGCTCCTGCATTGTTTGCATTAATCAAATCAACCCTAAAACAATGAGTATAGCTCACGCGAATAAAAAAAAACGGAACAAAGTAAAACGCACACAGAGCTTCAATGCAAACATTGACTGATATCAATTTGGTTTGTGGAATAAACAAAAAAGGAGCACGTAGGACTCAGAGCGGTGTGTGTGCTCTGCTTTGTGCGGTGTTTTCTTTTGTGTGTTGGTGTACTCAGTTTTATTATGTATAATCATCCAACTAGCCTAAGCTTTACTCAGTCTTAACATGTCAAATGAAGCCCGGCTATCAACAGTGAGACGCCGGTTAGCACGAGCCGGCCTCTTGATATATTGAGTGACAGCTGGGAGCACGTGAACAAAAAGCTGAGGCTTCAGAACCAGAGGATTATACTGTTTGTTTTGAACCAAAAGAGATTTCATTTGTATGAGCATCATGCGTATGGCTAAACAACTAACGCTTGTATTTTTTCTTCAAAGTGATAGCTGGAAGAGCCCTTCGCCTTCGCCACGTAATCGGCGTCAGCGCTCAGAGCGCTGAGGTTTCGAGTTCATCTAGGTGGTGTTCCACTACTGCTGTCTTAACCTCTTCTTTTATACATCTTTCAGACATCCTATTATTTTATTTTAGTCCGGCTGCCGCCATTTGCGAGAAGATGGTGTACAGCGCATAGACAGACAAGGGGGGGGGGGGGGGGGGGGAGTGTTAGCTGATCGAGAACAGTTATAGTCATGGGCCGTCGGCGAAGCGTACTTTATAAATTGTTGACACCAAGGTACATTTCTAAAGGTGAAGGGAAAGATTTTCTCAATTTATTTATCCTCCCCCTCCAAAGAAAAACGAAAACAAGGTTTGTCTTATTTCCATTCATTGCCCATTTATAATAGTTATATTGTACATTGACTATTTTATCGGTATTCATATTTTTCTTGTTGGTGTTGATGTTGAGTAAGCTGCGTTTTGCATGGTTAGTGCCGTTTGATTCCGCACTATGAACATTTATTTTTGCATAAACTTTATATAAGTATATGCGTTTCAATAAATACGAGCATACATTTACAGAATGCTCGGTACAACTAGCTGCTCTTATTTACCTGTGCGAAGTACAGAGCAGGCAATCCAGGGACTTTTAAGAATGCACTGAATTCAATTAGTTTTTATCCTATAATAGACAGCCTTTGAAATTGTCAGAACGGTCACAAATTTTAAATATAATCAGAAATACAGATTCATGGTTGTGCTCCCGGAAGACAAGCGAAGCAAATATATTTCATCGTTCTTGACCACTTTATGTTTGATTCATCATGTACAAGCGTGTTCTTCTTGCGTCGTGCTTATTTGTGACGGAACAAGAAAACGCTCAAGAAGAAAGCTATGAAAACAAATATTTTCGGAAGATGAGACTATTTTGATACCACAGCTATTATACGTTTCACTAAAGTCTGAGTGCAATCGACACTACGACTTCATAGGGCAATCAAGCCATGCTGACAACTAGACATACTAATGGTGTTCGTTCACTTCTTTGGGTGTGTTTTAATCGGCTAGTCCAATCAAGCGAAGAGTGTCCCGATCTTGCGCTTTTATTCTACGCTTATGTATTTGTGTAGTGACTTCCAGGGTGCAGATTTTGTACAGTGCTCTGACGTATGAAACAGAATTCATAACGACGAGTGAGATATAATAATAATAATAATAATAATACTTTATTTTCTGGTACTGTCCAAAAACAGTCATAAAGGCCTTCTTATTGGTACACTATAAACAAAAGTTAGCTTTACGTTAAAAGCACAGCCACCTGAACAAACAAGATACAGGAACATCAGAGACCTGCAAACTGATTTCACGGCATGCCAAACGCTGAACAAAGATCCACACTAAAAAGAAACGATATATGTGTAAAAGAGTAGAGTCTTTTCAGCGTTGATAAAAATTGTGTGCATAGAGGTCCAGATCGGCATTATAAAGTTAATTATACAGACGCGTAATTCTATACAGGGTGAGGCATGATGCACACCTCCAGCGCTCAGTATATCTTTTTTTCGATTATTAGAATGTAGTAGCCAGCGACAAATGGTTAGTTCCGATCGACGACAGCGAGTAGGGGGTTAAGCCGACAGAAAATTATTATTTCGAATCGCAGTGCTGACTGGGTTGCTTCTTACAAGAACCACGGGATTACAGACTGCTCATCTTCTCAATGTATCACCTTTGGAAAACCATCGACCTGTCAGAGGTTTGGTTTGATAATTCCTTGGTTGCAAACATTCGTAAAGAAATGGCGCCAAGGAAGAAAAAAACGTATTTCTAGGAACTCTGGGTCAAAATATAAGCCACAGAAGGCAAACAAAAAAAGTATTTTGGGAAGTCAAGCTTGGTCACATTAGGTAAGTGAAGCAAATGGGATCTAGCCTCGTTGCTCGAAGAAACGTTTGCACTCACTTGTGCCATGGCCACACAACTTCACACAGAAAAACCCTGAATGCTGGAATGCGGAAGATGGTGGATTTTGTTTATTGCCATCTGCTTATAGTACATGTAACGAAGGAATTGCTTTTTGTCACACCTTAGAGTTGACATTATTGGGCTTTGCGTATCCTGGGAACACTAAAAGGTAGAGGTGCTTGGTACCGGATTTATTTATTTGTTTAAGAATAGAGGGGAGGACGCTTTGAACGATTAGTGTAAGCGCATTTCCTACATTAACCATCAAGTTTCTCACTGAAACCCTTGTCTTGAGAACAAAGACTTCTGAGTCGATCTCGAAACCTAACAAAACAACTATGTATATAAAATCGAGGCAAAGAGCCTGACCTCAATACGTAAAGCTCGATCGTATCGTATTATCGTAATAATACAATCGTATTATTTTTTTGTTAATCACATGACTAAGAAGTTGATAAAGCGAGCATATTCCATCATTCTTAGGTCGAAACGTAGTGACATATGGTCATAAACTCGGTAACCTAGGGAATGGAGGGTGGCGGAGGTTAACAAATAGGAACGGTTCCGAGCAATTTTATTACTTCAAAAAGTAATCAGAAAACGCTTCTGATTACTGAAAAGAAAAAGTAATCAAATCATGATAAAATTACCACGTAAAGTAAAAAATTGTAAGTAATTTGACTACTTGTAATGAGTAACGTACAAGTCTGCAGCCAAGTGTCCATTATGCTGCGTATGGCAATATTCATAACGGGAAAGACGTTAGATTCTGCTGCGTTTGCCGAGTCGGCAAACTCTCGCCCCCCAGCTCTGGTGAGCATAGTTGTTCAGCAGGGAGCGGAGAGCGGGAGGAGTGGCTTAATCAACCCTAATGAATCTACTTTGGCCGGCGCGCACCGGCGCACTGCCAGCTCTCTGGCTCTCGAGAGCGGTTGCGGAAGAAGGGAAGCAGTATTAACCTTCAAAGTAGGGCAAGAAACTTTTTTTCTCTTTAATTACCTGAATATTTTTGATAATAATAACGGGCGTGCTTTCCCGGGGCAAGTTCGTTTATGTTAACAGAGGAATTCGCTTGGTATCTTAATTAAATGGTCACCCAAAACAGGAACCGCAGTTCGATGTAGTCGTTATCGAGGCTTCAAATAATTAAACCAGGTTCTTTTTTTTTAATTGTTGATAAGGTGGTGTATTTGGCCTTCAATATCCCAGACATAAAAGGTATATTACCCTCTTCAGAATCTGAACTTTTATGCCCTGTCATTAAAATACCACAATGTGAGTGCTTGAGGCGTTATAGAAAACACTATCGTTAGGCGGGCATTGCTTTGTGTTAAATTTAATTGCGTTTATTTATTTGTGGCGGAAAACGTCGGCTGAGCTGTGCAAGTTATTTTAATGCCCATACATGTTTTAATACTCTTTTGTAGAACGACTTTCCCTGAGCAAGCTTTTTTATTACTGCGAAAACCACCCACGTAGGAACAAATTAGCGCTACTTAAATAAATATCAAGGTATTGCCACAACAAGGAAGTCATTATCCTGTGAAGTGTTAATTTCACAAACAAGGAGACAGTTAGGTTATCTCAGCGGCTTGAAATAAAATGTTCTTTAAAAGCTCTACGTTCACTTCTCGGGTCAGTATCTCGATCATAAACTTCATGAGAATCTGTGTTGGTCTTCGTGTAGATATTTTGATCATGCTTATTCAAATGTGTCTCTTTATACTTGTGAAGAATATATGCGTGTCCCGTTATATACATTCCTAGCTCTACACACTAGGTTGAAGTGAATGGAAGTACAGACACGCCGCTATAAAAAGACCCATCAAATATGCCTCTGCATGAATGGCATAGGACACGTTTTGCGAAAGCCCCCCTCGGAAAATGAATATGTTCAGCAATCCAGACGTAAGTTCTGTAGCCCGGGGAAAACATGTCTGAAAGAGAGGGCAGGCGACTATTGTTCAAATTTATTATATACTTGATTTTTCAGAACCTAAAAAAATACTTCATTCATTAACGGATCAGAGTTTTTTGTATCAATTAATAACGTATACTAATTGTTTATAAAATAAATAGTGCAGCTTGAGCCACCATAAATATTCAGGTCTTTATTGTGAACAACATATGTTCTACTTATCTCGACAAACCTGGGTTTGCGCGTTTCCGCTACTGCGAGAATGTGAAACAACCTAAGTTTTGAAACTAATATTCGTAATATATTTTTCTTCCACCTGTGCAGATTTTGCTCCTTGATAAGAGCAACATCATCAAACTGTCCAGAAAATAAGTTCGAACTTTTTTTTCTGTCTTTGTCGCTGTTAGGAATAAATGAATAGAGGATTTACAGCTCTTTAGTAACCACTGCCTTGTGCCTTGCTTAGGAAACAACTTAGATGTGATCATAAAATCCCGGAAACAAAATAACATGACAGAATATTAACTTCTTTCTTTACCTTTTTTTACCATTCTGGGGTTAGTGAACATGATTCTTATTAATAAAGGCGAATATAGAATATTCACCGACTGCGTTAGCGCCCTTTCCTTTAACATACCCCTTTATGGCCTGCGTTCCTTTTAGCATTTTAAATATATGACTCGTAGTCACAGCTTGAATATTTATAGCGTTAGTCATAGAACTCAAAGGGGTCATAGGAACACAGGTTACCGTCGTAGGTTTCGTCACTCTCTATACAAATTGACGTCACGTTTTATTATTTATAGAAAAGGGAACCACTGCATTCATCATTCGAGGGCCGCCCCAACAGCTCCTTCACTGTGTACATTAATCAAATCAACCCTAAAACACTAAGTATAGCTCACGCGAATAAAAATACGGAACAAAGTAGAACACACACAGGGCTTCAATGCAAACATTGACTGATATCAATTTGGTTGGTGGAATAAATAACGTAGAACTCAAAGCGCTGTGTGTGCTTAGCTTTGTGTAGTGTTTTCTTTTGTTTTTTGATGCACTCAGTTTTATTTTGTATAATCATCTGTAGGCTGTAGTCATCACCTGCATTAGCTGACGACACGTCACGTGATATTAGGAGGAGCTCATCATCCACCATGACTGTGTACGCACCTGTTAACTCATGCAAGCCTGCGAAAGCTACAATCACGAGCGAACTGCGCGTGCTTACACATGTGTGGCGCTGACCGGAATGCCACGCATGGAATGGCGTATCCGCCCTTTTTCGTCTGGCAACAAACTTAATGGCGCCATCGATTGGGTATCCCCTGCATACTTTCGGTTTACGTATATTTCATAGTTTTTTACTCATCACTTTTTTATCCTAAGAGTGAATTTTGTGTAAGAGTGACATAAGTGACCATTTCCTGAAGATAGAGTGCATATTTGATTTCACAAATGCTGCGAAACCCGCCATCTATTTGAGAACCGGAAATAGTTGGGTACTATTTGCACAGTTACGCCACAATGTTTCAGCTCGTACGAGAACGAACAAAAACACCGGCACGTTGTTAATAAAACAAATATCTTCGTTTGACCACACTGGTTGTACACACTGCGTGTACGCAGAAACCAACTTAGGGTGAAGTAGAGCGTGTGTGCATTCACAAGTATCTGTATCTGGGAAACTTACCGCCATCTCTTCCCTTCTGCGAAAAAAAAAAATTCTTACCTTACAATTAACTTCGGGTTTGTGACGGAAGCGCCTTTTGGATTTTAGCAAGCGTCTCGATGTCTCGGTGAGCTCGAGGGGCGCGATGCCCGTCGTGTGGACATTTCCCGTCATATAAGTGTGGCACTGACTTAGAGTTCGCATTGGCGTCCGACAGTCCAGAAGCCGCTCTAGATCTGTTCGTCCAACCGTGGCTTCCGAAGGTGCTTTGGATAATTATCCCAGTCGACCCTACCCATTTGCATTATCGGTCAGTGTCTCGTGAATGTCTGTCCACCCCTCGGCTTCACAGGAATCGCAAGTCGTTTTTAATCATCGTGCCAAACCTCAAAATTGCAATTATATTCTCCGCGATTTCACATGATTCACTACTTATTTGTTAATAGGTGCTCTTTGCGAGTTTTCGGGAGTGGTTGGCGTACGGGTGCTAAAAAATCACTAGGGGACGTAGAAAGCAAAATAAATATTTTTCTTCTTTTCCTCGGAGAAGCGTTGAAAGGGTACGCTAAGCTAGCATTTTTAAGCTGACTGCGGTACTAATAATAATAAAAACCGGTACATATATTTAAACTGGTTTATTGTGTGAATGCTCTAAGAGGTGCGACACCGCAGGCCTTCTGGTACGGGCTACTCGGTGCCGCTATTCTTCCGAGTTTAATAAATATTATTTGCGGTATTTTAAGTGATGGGGTAGTTCTTAAACATTAATTTTCTTTTAGTTTTTTCTATTCCGTAATTTTTATCAGATTGTCTGCATTGTTACTGTTATTTTGTTGACACTAAAAACAAAATCGTATGGGTTTAATTATAAATTAGGCCGCTTGTAGACACCCGGGCCAGCGCCATAGGTCTAAAAACATTATGCAGACTTGGGAGTTAGCGCTCGATTTCAGCACCTAATCTAGCGTTTACGAATTTTACATTTATACCACTTTAATTTAGACATGAATGTTCTCTTTTATACATCTAAATATTCATGCTTACCAATTCTTGTAAGTGTATTCAGGGCACTAAATTCTAAAACAAATATTCGAAAAGAGGCAGCAAATTGCAGGGTCAGATATTTCATTGAAAGGGAATAAGAATAATACAAAATATATCATAAATCATCATCTAGAGAACAAAACAAATTAAGCATATGTGAGATTAAAATCTCCATGAAAAAAAAAATGAAAGCCGTTTACAACTCCCTTTAAGATCAAATTAGAGCGCAGCTCTTGAGAAGGAGGATGGAAGGGTACTGAGGGGAGGGTATACCCCTCCTCCCTCCTCTTCACCTCGTCATCCTGCCTGCTATTCCTCCGTGCGAGCGGCATCGGCGTCGCTCTGAACGGGGACCACTTAGTAAATTTCTCACCTACAGCTGAAACACCACATGTGGTGTTTCAGCTGTAGGTAAGAAATTTACAAAGTGCACTACAACCGCTAGCCTGGTGTCTTTAGCGTGCATCACGCAGTAGTGATAGACGACCGTACGCGATTTCGATGCTCATCCAGATGCAAACGGGCAGGGGCTGGGTGTGAATCCATAATTTCTGGGTTCTGCAGCGCCAGCTTTCGCTCCGCGTGCTCAGAAATGGTATGCACTAGCTAGCCCACTTGCCATGACAGATGCATAACAGCCTCAATGAGCGTGCACTCCCATTGAGGCTGTATTAACATACACTTACTTATAAACAAACTTTCGACGGCATAAACATTCACTCAATAATATTGTTACTGATAAATGTGGCTTCCTGTGAGAGGCGCACTCTGAAACGGCATTTTCAGAGTTCGTATTTTATCTCATAAAAGGTTCGCAGCGTTGTAAAAGGCTCTGACGCAGAAATCTCTGCTTTGGTAACAGGTTTTCGTTCGCTATCGCAAACTATCCTTAGAAGAGATTTTAAACGCGTCTAACTCGACAATAAATGACCATTTGATGATGATCCCTTTGTATAATCTAAAGATGGTATGTGTAAAACAATCGCTCTTATTTTTAGTTTTCAAAAATGTCAGTACTTTTTTTTTTTACAAAGAGCTAGAGTTTGCGCTCATTTTTACCTCGTTGTCTTTACGGAACGCAAGTTTGTCTTCTTGCGTAGTGGTTGCGTTGACATCAGGAACTCCGAATTCCGATTGGCTCTGATTGGAAGGATAGTGAATATACCTCAATGCTAGCTGCCTTCAGGTCTACCTACGATCCTTCTAATCGAGCCAGCCATAGCTCGGCGTTTTGACGTCACCGCGACCCCTGTGCAAGAAGCAATCTTGCGCTCCACGTGGGATCTTGATTATTGTTGCAGAAAGTAAATATTGTGATCCTATAAACATAAATTTATGGAAACACGTGGGTTAATTCGCCAGTTTCCGGGTTCCCAGAAAGCAATAAAATCGTTCGATTTGTTACTGAACAAAAAATAAAACATTTTTGTCCATTTAGTTACCCAAGGGGCACGGCGATACTTGGCCAGTGTCGTGGCATTATCGGCCGAAAACCGGCTGCAATATTGGCCAAATGTGCGGTTTTGTACGACCTCCTGACATCCGACAGTTTTTGGCGTACTGCAGTTTCGTCACCGGCCTAGTATTGGCGTAATATCGTCCGAGTACTTCCCAGGTCGGACTGTCAGCCAGGTATTCGCAAAATGTCGCATATGCATTTTTGCTGTATCGGACGGACGACGCCTATGCCCTCGCTTTGTATCTGTAATATTGACAGCATTGAGTTGCGCGTTAATTGCAGATCTAGGGCACGCCTCGCACGCATACGTGGACGAACGGAATTGTTGTCTATCACTCACGGAAGTTTATTAAACCACTACCATTACACACAGCTTGTTCTCACCATAGTTACAAAAGTGATACTTTTCTGTGGGACGGAAAGCAGATTATTAAATTGAATTACACTCTTTTCGTGCCAAGCAAAATTTATCAATAAAACGCGAAGAACCGTGAAGGATTGTGTGTATTGTGTGTATCGGGGGCATAGCAACGCTTTACTAAACCTCCCTATTGAGTCGGAAGCAGGACTACTATGAGGATCATGCTCGCAGTCTACGTACGAATAAAGTAGCAATATCATCCAATCCGTTATATATGCATAACCCCGACTGGACGCAATGCAACGCAGACACAAGCTCGAGAAAGAAGAAGGTCTTCCAAATTCCACGAAAGTATCGCTGTCGTGGAAGCCGTCACAGCACAATAATTCCATAGACTCCGACGAAGAAAATAGTCATCACCAAAAAGTTGGAAAGAACCTACTCCGTCCGTTCGCGACAAAAAAACTACGGCAGCGACTGCAATGCACTAAAAGCAGAGCACTGAGAGCGCATTTCAGAAACTGCTGACCTACGTGGCCCCCCACCGATCAGCACAACTTGACTAACGACGAAGACTACGGCACCAGTGAGCCTATCAGCGCGTCAGAGCAAATCACGGGACAAATGTTCGTCCAAGTATTTGTTTTTCCTACCGACAGCAGTCGCGTGTTCAAGTGGCCGTCGCGCTGGCTCACATCCACAAGAAGACACAAAAGAAGGAGGGGAGGCTTAACGAAAGACGATGTACAATGAAGATAGACAACGCAGCTAAGCTCCCTCTGCTTTGATTAAACGCGAGGAAGATACACAGAAAGGGGGGGGACGGACAACGAAGACTTCCAGTTAGCAAAAACGTTTATTGACCCGAAGTCTGCATATATAGGTGAAAAAGGAGGAGGGTGAAGAGCACCACGCTGGAAAGGGGGGAAAGCGGTGGGAGAGGGTGTGGGAGGGGGTGTGGAGGCAAGAGAGAAGGACGATCCCGTGATGTGACATCTAATCGCTTGGAGCCGCGGAAACGAGGGACGTCAGCTCAGGCCCCAGGAAGTTTATCTCCCTCCTGGATAAGCCTATGGAAGGGGACCCGAAGTTGTTTTGACTGTGGTGCATGGCGAAGGCCTCCATGATCTCTCGTCCGTATCTTGAGGCGTGACCTCCAATCCTGGTGGTCGAAGGAAGGTCGGCCGAACAGGGTTCGCTGCACTCAGAGGTGTGTTTGGCAATCGGGTGGTAGCTAATCTCTGACGTGTCGGAGGCTGCTTTCTTGATCTCGTTTGCATGTTCCCTCACCCGATCGTTTAGGCATCGGCCCGTCTGTGCGATGTATTTAGCACCGCAGGACATGGGAATCGAATACACGCACTCTTTGCAGCAGGTTACATAATTGGTCTGGTGCTTTTTCTGGCAAGGGGGCGCTGGACCGGGTTTGTTGACTTTTCTACAAATAGAAGCTAATTTGAACTTGCACGAAAATACTACGTTGGTGTTGAAGCCGAGCGCAATAGATTTCAGGCGATGTGAGGTGTTATGTATGCAGGGGATGCATGCGAAGCGTGATTTAGGAGGGAGGGGTTTGGATTTGTGCCCCGCGACAAGTCTTTTGATTGTTGTTTCAATCAGGTCTCTCGGGTATCCTGCCTTTATTATTCGACTAATCTGCTTGGATAGGCTGGGGGCGGAAAGGTGCTGACAGGATTTGACTTTGGCCGATGCAATTAGGTTTCGAACGATCCCATTTTTTACATTCCTCGAGTGTGAGCTGTTGAAGGGTAGAACGGGCTTAGAGGACCTCTGCTGGTGAGCCCAGCAGATACCTTTGCTAGTCGGGACTAACCTGAGATCGAGGAACTGTAAGCCCTCAGGGGAGGGGGTCTCTTTGGTGAACGTGAGCCCGTGGGAGTTCCTCTGGAACACGCTCTCTATGGCCGCGGAGTCGGAGATGGTGGAGTGTAGGATGAGATAATCGTCAACATAACGAAAAACCTTCGCATCGGGAAAATCTCGTTGAAGGTCCGACTGAACTTTGGCGTCAACATAATACAGGTACATTTCGCTGAGGGCGGGAGCCAAGCAGGACCCGATACAAACGCCGGCTTTTTGTAGGTACACTTTACCCTCATATTCTACAAGTGTTGATTGGAGATACAGTTGTGTCCATTCGAGGAATGAGGACAGCGAGACGCCACATGAATTTTGAAAGTCTATGACACCTGTCTCGTGGATGGCGTCAGAAATGAACCCTAGGAGGGTTTTCACGTTCAGGCTATAGTAGAGATCTACAACATCGAGCGAGAACGCTCTTACAGCTTCAGTGCCGGCGTGCAACCCGTCTAACACGGGAAGGAGATCTTCCAAATTTCTTAGTCTGAAAGGTTGGGTCTAACGTGTCGAGATGTTTTTGCAGAAATTTCGCCAAAGGTCTCTGCCAACACCCCGTCTCAGATACAATGCTGCGGAAAGGCACGCCTGGTTTGTGCGTTTTAGCGGAAAAGAAAATAGAGAGGTATTGCTTCGCTGGGGCAAGAACGGCACTTTTTAAAGAAGGGAGGTTAGATGCGTCACAGAGTGCCTTCACCCTGGACCTAAGGGACCCGGATGGCCGCGTTTTGAGGCCGATAAAGTTCTTTTTTAGGGCCTCGTCGGATTTGTCTTGCATTTGTTGTTTGTTCAGGATCACGAACTGACCCGTTTTGTCAGCTTGAAGTAAACTCAGCTCACCGGCCTGAAGTACTTTGATGACTGGCGTGGAGGCGTTTTTTGTTCTCCTGCTCCCTCCTGTGGTAGCACACAGCCCTTGTCCTAGCACTGACGAAAATTTGACGGCTATCCTCCGGGATCTTGGCGGCGATCTCATACACCGATGCCAGTTCGTCGACTCTGGAGCTGTTCACGGGCGGGGCAAATTTAGGTCCATGGGCGAGCAGGCTTTCCGTGGCCGGAGACAGCGTGACCCCTGACAAGTTGACGGGGGGCTCTGGTTGGGCCTTGGTTGGCACGTCTCCACCGATCCTCAGGTGACGGAGAAAATGATCCCAGGAGTCTGACTGCAGGGTGCTGGCTGACTCCTGTAGAAACCTGAAGGCTGCCTGGCGATCATAGTTGGGTCCCAGGTGTCTGCGCATCACGGAGGGCTGGAGTTGTTGCATAACGCGGATTTCGTTGGAGATTTCGTCCCGAGCGATCTTCATCATCCTGTGGTTTGCTTTCCAGT
Source organism: Ixodes persulcatus (assembly GCA_013358835.2). NCBI lineage: Eukaryota > Metazoa > Arthropoda > Arachnida > Ixodida > Ixodidae > Ixodes > Ixodes persulcatus. The sequence goes on along the minus strand of JABSTQ010010322.1, from coordinate 325,598 downwards.
TGCTTGAATGGAATCCCATGATCTGCTTGATGGATCCGTGTGGGACCTTCTTGGAGACGTGCCAACCAAGGCCCAACCTTGGTTGGCACGGAAGGTAGAGTAACTGTATAGGCTCTGCAAGCAGAGCCTATACAGTTACTCTACCTTCCCCTTGTCCCAGGAACCTAGGGTTGATTTTGCTCCCTATCCGACACCACAGAACGTGGAAGTGGCGCCAGCGGACAGCTTCGGCACATGCTCCCCCTGTACGATCGCTGGCGACCCCGAAGCGCACCCGAACGCAAGGAATTTGCACTTTTGTCCGCTATTGTGCAGGAACTACATCGCTTGCAAAGGAAGGTACACTTTGAAAACTGGTCATAGCGTTTTGTACTCGTGGCACATATCCGAAATAGTTTTCAGGAACTAACCCAGATATATGAAGAGGGAGGGGACATCTTGGGCAAGCGTTTTGATGGATACAGGTCTGTAGTTTTGGTGTTTAACGACGAAAAGAGAAACCTCTGAAAATACAAGACGTTAAATGTACCATGTAGAAATATACAAATATAAGGAAGTTGGACTCAATGAGTGAAGGAAATTTATATTTTGGAAGGAGAACATGATTTCCTCTATAATCAACTCTAGACACAGTGGCATTATAATGAAAAGGTAGTGGTCTTGGGTATATGAAAACGAATGATCGTGCCTGGTCAGTATTAAGTAAATGAGACGCTGTGCATGGCGCGGGATTTTAAATCAGAATTGGAGATTTGAGAAAGAGCATGGGCAAAATATAGGCGAATGGGAACTAACCAAGTGATGGGGTACAGACGGGCATGAGATAGTCGTCCTTTAAGAACAGAAGGGCAATTAGCACGTTGAAATGTATACAAAGATTAACTGAAATAGAAGATACGCCGTAGGTTAAGGAAAGTAGACAGGCAATTACCCAGCAGAAAATAAAACTCTAAATAAACCAGAACGAATCATCAATCTTACGTTTCAATACCTTCATATTAGTGATGGTATCAAGTATATAAAATCAACAGAGAAACAATCAAAGTAGAAACAAAAAGTCGGAGGAAATAATGGAAATGATATAGGCTTTAGTAATGTGCAGATGGAAAAAAAGTCAATACAACGAAACACTGGTGTTTGATAATTCATGGAGAAGCTCTTTATTATTTGAGGAGAGAACGAGAGTAAAAAGAACAAAGATATAAGCTAGATTTCAAGAAATACACGAACATGTTCCGTAAGCCATAGTGACAGCGAGATGCTAGAACTTACGGTATTGATGTGCACAGGACTCCCTGTTGTCCTCTCTGAAAGGGAGACGAATTAGGCGGTGGAATTGGGTTTAGCTGCGCGAACATGTAATCATAAAGGAATATAAAATATTACATTCACAAACTGGACGTTTTAATACTAGTGGAAAACCTCTCAAGAAGTGGGATGACACAAAAAATTGGTGTGGTACATTTTAACGAACACAAACTATATAGCCATATTTAAATCCGATTGATGTAAATGTTTCTAGACTAGGGTCGCAAGCTACCACACTATTTTAAAAGGTATTGTCAATATCATCCATACTACGATCGAAGACATTCGGTTGGTACAGTTGCTCTGGTCGTCTTCACGGTGGCTCTCATGAATTAGGCGTGAACCGAAGAAAACCTCGCTGAGCAAACGCGGTGCCCCACTGAGGTTATCCGTGATCGTCGGCCAATGAGACACCCTAAAAATGAGGTCAATGTTAGGCTACAGACAAACAAAGTGGACTTATTCTGCTTCAACCAAGTGCTGAGTTAGGGTACGAGGCTCGTCTCAATTTAATTAGCGGAATATGGCCCTCGTCGAACAAATATTGAAATGCTATCGCATTTCGACGTAGTCTGCATCAAAACAGAGTAAAAATAGCCCGTTTCTTTAATTGAAAAGAATAAACATCCTGAAAAGGCTCTTTACTGTGGCATGAGCACCTTAATCTTGAAATGTTTCGTTCTGAAGAATCATATCAAATTTAATTTGTTAGAGACTACGAAGGTACAACGATTCATAAACAATATCAATATGTGGCACCGCAGTGGAATATACCGAACACTGCTGGAGAAGGCATTTCTTTTTTCGGTTCTACAGTGGTGCTTTTTGTGAACCACAGGCACTGTGCGTACAATATTTTTTTCTCTTTGTTTTGTAATAATGCTGTTGGAGTAAAGTTATTTTCATTTTTTTTTTGTTACGAGATAGAAACAAATTAAAATCACAAAGCGTAAGCTAAGGATATGTACAAAAGAAAAAAAGACGGCCATCACTTGGCAGAAAAAATACCTACTGCTTTCGATTTCTTCGGAAACTTTGACTTGGACTGCGCGCAGATTAATCTTCACACTTGATTGGACATCCGTCAGCAGCATCCGCAAAAATTCGGACGTTAAAATCAGACTCGTAAAGAATGGTTGCTAGGTTCTGAGCGATAAATTATTATTACTCTGAATCAATGGACCATACGCACTAATACAGAGTTTTATTTTCTTAAAAAAGAAATACGTTCTAAAGTTAAATGTACTTGTTGTAGAGCGAGTAAAATTATTAAATTTTACGCTGAAAACGAGGCGTTCAATGTGGCTCGTCAGAATACAATCGTTGCCTCGAAAATCGTCCTAGAATAGCGTGCAGTGTTCGCAATTGCGAACTCGAAAACGTGAAGACCAGCCAAACAAATCACCTGCACATCTGCTGGCGTAAATTTGGAGAGTAATGCCTTTGTTTTTTCAGGGTGTTCTCTTCTAGTGTCGCCTTTAGACGGCTCTGACAACAGGATCGGCCAGTGAGCATTACAATGCAGTTTATTACATTACACGTTTTAGCAAATTTATGACTGGTTGTATAATTTAAAAAAAATATACACTCTTTTCGTTCGACGTCTCGCACGTACTATAAAACAGACCGGGGCTAATGCAGCTTATTTGAAGACAAATCAAAGTTCTTGCCCGATAATCAGCATGATTCTCTTCGCACAACGCACGATTAACAAAAGGCAATATATATCCTCACCTTTCATCACTTAGAAATGGTGTGCACATTTTAACTCCAGGAACGTGATGACACTATTAATTTACAGTTTATCAACCATTTCTTTCTATGAAACGGCTATATTCAGGTTTTTAATATGTTTCGCATATTTAAATAAATAACATACAGAGTAGGAGATTTATTTGGATGTCTCGTTTACTTTATATATTTAGATCAATATTTCCTGAAGTTCGATGCCGCTCATAGCATTAATTGGTTTTTACAACGTATATTAAGACCGTACAATTTCTTGTTAGCGAGGGTCGTTAGTCATCGTTATCCTTTGGAGAACAAGAATTTCGTTTTTTCTAGCGATTCATTTTGGCTCTGCTATTGCTATAGTGAATCGGGAACAAAAAAATATATCCCGCCGGCCGCTCCTTCCCGGGCATCATATGTTTTAATTTGGTCGATTTTTGTAAGACTGCTACATTTGTTAGGCAATGCTAGTCGTTTTTTGCGGAGGGCATATGGGACTGCATTCGAAGTCCGATCTAAAACTTAATATCAAGTACGCAAAATACAAACAGGGGACGGTATTAATCTAACACGCTCGTGAAATTGATAAATATAACGGCAAATTATTTTGCTGCAGCATACCACCCCTTTGATCTTAGCCTTATTTGCTTTGCATATTGCATATATGAATATTTTCGTTTGTTTTTATTTATTTATTAATCACTTTGTCGGTAGCAAGTGGTAACTTGAAGGGCGTTAAGAGGAATACCTGCTAGACGCAGCGCACACCAATCGAGTCGCAATTTCGTCAAAGATAAATATAATTGTAATGAAAGTTATTAATCACTGTGATCAAAATAACGACCAGAACAGGAAAACGTCAATACAAACACAGGCGTAACTGGCTGCCCACATGATAAAATTAACACTATGTTAAATCCGACATATGTTAACTAATCATTCAACCTCTCCCGAAATATTCGAGAAAAGTATATATTTCAAAATGTTTAATATTTTTAAACACAGTCGAATTTTATTAATATTATGCATGCGAAAATTGGTCTTCGCGTAAACTTATAAAATAGAATTTCATTTCGTCTATACATATTTTTTGTATTGTGATTACATGGTTGTACAAAAGAGTGAAATACATTAAACAACACTGGCCAGTAGTGCTGCACTCCATTTCCAAAGCATGTCTCTTACTGCGCACACACAAGCAAACGCCTTTCAATTTTGCTGTCGGTTCCTCACGAAAATATTCATACCGCCATTACTGCCTCCTAAACTCCACCCTTTTTGAAACCCTTCTTCCGGTGCATAAACATTGTTCCATTTTGAAAGCTGCAAACTTAACGAATCTTTCGGGGCTATTTCGCAAGCCTTGCATTAAGTTTACGCATTCAAGCGGATGCAAACATGTTGCAAAGTGTAGAGTTTATTACCATTCGCCCACTTCGGTTGCCTGGAGTGAAACTAATATTTTACGCTCAGCTCTGTTTTTTTTTCAAATCAAAAGATAATATTCCCTAGAGTAAAACAATATTCGAACTTTGTTTTTCGCTGACTAATCGTAAAGTCCGTCATAGCTTATCCCCAGAGCATTCACAACGTATTTCAGCAAGACTGAATTCACATAATTTAACTGGCACAAGTCAACTAGTCAAGGTACGAAAAATAGCTTTATAATGATTCAATTGGATGGTATCTTGTTCTTTAAAACCATATCAAAGCGAGACTTTTCGTAATGAAGAGAAATGATTAAAACAAATAGCTCCCTATAAACTGATATTAACCCAAGCCTAAACATAACGTCAATATTACCTGTGGGGTTGTCCATTTAAAGTAAACATCAGATGTGAATCATTTCGACCTTTTCCATGCTTGGCTGCTGGTGTGCTGACCTGTGCTTGACGAACGGATTCAAAAATACGTTTTTCATAGTTCCAGGTGGCTTGCCAAAAAAAAAAAAAAAAACTATGATCACTAATTGTTCAAAATATATTTTTTATATCAAGCCACGCTTCTCCTCCGGGGATTTTATGAAACATAGGTCGGGACGTTCTTGTACGGGAAAAACAGCTTCGATGGTGCCACGTGTTAAGCCGCTAGCGCGTGACAGCTTACAAATATTCCCGAGAGAAATTGAAGAAATACCAATGAAAAAATATCATCCCCTTCACGGAGAAAAACACCAAATTTGCTCTTTCCACGACTTTAAAAACAAAACAAGGAAGCATAAAGTCCCCTCTCTGTGGCATTCTTGTCTGGACCAGCCCGGCCATAAACGAGGCAGCATTTATAAGTTATTTTCACATCTCCTTTGAAACATATAATCACATTTCAAATATGAGAACAAAAGCCAGTCGGACGCTGAGATTTATGAGGCGAACTTTCCTCCCCCCCTCCCCCCCCCCTCCTTATAAGATTGGAGTAATCCTTGTACAATTCACTTATGCGGCCATTGGTCTGGATTACGAATTCTAACTCCTTCCCACAAAGGATTAATGAGCGCATAAAATTAATACAATGTGATGCAACATGTCTATTAGAATGATCGTTATTATTTAAGAGTCCGAAACACTAAATTGCTATAATTGCTACATCGGAAAACCGTAAGTCAGATGTATGGGTGCACCCATCTGAAACGTTTACATAACAATTGTTTGAACATTACTGGTGTCTGTGTTTTCAAATAGATTTTCGATCCGGCCTCTTTATGACAGAATAGAGATGATTAAAAGAAAAAATTTCAGTTCAAATGCAAAACTGGTTTATTAAAATTATATTTTTATGCCGCCGTCTATTTACGAGTTATGCTGCCGACTGGCATATTAAACAATAATTTTAAAGCTGCTTTTAATTATGTGCAACTGTATATGTATGTTTTTTGGCTACTCTTTTCTGTTTTCTACTTTTAAAATTATTTAATGATATCTATATCTAAATATTTTTGTAATTTTAATGTAAACTTATGTTGTTTTTTCATCTATGCATGTGATCTTTATACTTTAAAGTCTCGAGGCAATGAATCTGTCCTAATTATTAAATAAAGCAAAGTTACGTTGATAAAACAAAATTATATTAAAGCCCACTAAATTTCTTAAATCCCTCGTTTTATCCCATGGATGTTTTTTGATTGGCAAATAAGGAAAGCTATTGGGAATTCCCATTTTATGTACTGCTTTTGTGCACGGGTATTGAATGCTCCCTTCCAAAGCAGTCGTTCTCCGGCATACGACATATGAAGCTAAGTATTAATCTAATTGAGGACAACTTCTGCAAAACTGGCTGCAGTCATTGAAGTTTTTTTACCCGCAAGGTAGCAGACATGTGCGCCCTGCAGGAGGCACAAAAAAAGGATAAATACGCAGTGTGCAAAAAAGAAAAAAAACATCGTATTTTTTATGCCTAAATAAGCTACGCGTGCCGAATGCTGATTCTTCACGCAAACGTTGCGCTACCGGCCCGAACAAGATGCCAAAGTTTCGAAACTAACCGTTATCTCAGTGAAAAGTTACAGGTAATCTTCTGAAAGTTTCAATGGGAAAATGAAGCCCGTTTTCGACCGTTTTCGGTGAGTGGCGCCATTCAGCTGCATGTATTATATTGTCCATCGGCAGCCATTTTCTTATCGAAAATTTCTGAATATCTAATATTACTTCTGAAGAAGATAACTGTTTGTTCTGAAAATTTGTCATTGGGTTCAGACCGCTAGGCCTACATTTGGACGGAAAATGAGAGTTGGGCAATCGTAATTTGTTTTTGCAATAAAAAAAAAGTAATTTTTTTTTTTTTGGGGGGGGGGGCATTGAGTATATATGAGGCAGTAACTTAATAAGAATAGGGTTCGGTTAGGTGCCACCGAAGTGGCTTACAAAGGAATTATTGTTCACATAAAAGAACAAAAGTGAAGAAGGGGAGATTAGCTTTTATGATAGTCAAAACTCACACCACTCCAAAAAAAAGTCTTACAACCCTAAAAACAACTTTGCTTACCTACGACCTAAAATTAAATTATCATGACGAAATTAAAATGTTTCCTGCTTCATGAATAATATTTTTCCTGCTATTTTGTGCTGCGACTTTTTTCGAAAAAATGTTGAGTTGCAGGAAGTATATACGGAACCTAAAGAGCGCGGCAGCACAAGACCCGTGGGTATACCAATGTGCATTAAGTTCTCCATTCTCAATTTACTCTACCACCGAGTCGAAGAATAAGTGCCCATCCAGCTACGCTCGATGGCCTTATGACCTGATCCATAACGGCTTTTTTCTTCTACCTACCATCCATTTCTGACTCATGTAGAGATACGTTGCTTTGTGCATCTGCACAGCAGTGCGAAACATGGTCTTCGAATGGGCGAACGAAAGGATTTCTGAAGCCAAAAGACGCGACAAGTAAAAGTGCATCGATTGTCCAAGCCATTCCTGGGTTATATTCCATTTCACTTTATGATGGACCGCACTGGACGCTGCCAGCCATCGAAGCCAATCCAGTGTTTTGTACGTAACACGTGACTAAATATCCCGCGCGTCGCTTACCTTGTCCAAAGGTCACGGTACTCCCACACGGCACTGGGTTGTTTGGATGTCCCGTACTCTACTCGCAGTCCATTGTGAGGTGAAACAACATATATATATATATATATATATATATATATATATATATATATATATATATATATATATATATATATATATATATAGATATAGATATATTTCGTATCGGCAAGGGTAAAGAAGACTGCCCAGATAAGTAGGAAGGAGATGGAGGGGGTGCAGAGTAAAAATACCACGTTTGGAAGTAGAAGGGAACGCATTTGAAATCGAAGGAGTCGCGCTGGAAGGGTCAGGTCGCGGGTCGACCCTTCGAGTGTGAAAGACTACATGCCGGGCCCGGAGGCTCTTGTGTGTTCTGTGAGTTTCCATGCGCTTTTTTATATTTTCCTTTTCTTTCTCACCTGCAATTCACGGGAAGACTCTGGCAAAAAGAAGGCGAGAAACTAGTGAAGTATAAAAACAATGGCGTTTCTTTTGATTCTATTCGCGGCAAAAGTGACGTCCTGCACAAAATGGACGTTGGGAGTGGGCCTATTTTTGACGCTGTCCACGTTTGACTTTGCTCCTGCAACACCCCGGAACTTTTTTGACAAAGAAAAAGAAGGAACAATGCGAAAAGAGAGAAGGAAACAGGTTGGATCTCGAAAGAGACCAAGCGAAGGCTTCGCTCCTCGTCCCTTCGAAGAAAAGGTACATTTCGTTACTTCAACCCCAGGGGCCATTCGGAAACGTGTCCTCCGCATACGGCTTCTCTTCGCTCGACTCTATGTTTGCACTCGGGCTTTCGCTATGTGTGCGTCTGAGCTCAGCCGTTCTGTAAACCCAGCCTGGCACGAGCGTTCGTGCCATCTGACTCTGAATCAATACAAAAAATTACCTTGTTTACCTCTTTGACGCGTTTCGCATCAAAAGTCAACGAGTGTTGAACGTATTTAACCGAGCCTGCGAACTGAAGGTGTTGATCTCTTCATGCATCGGGCGTGTTAATTTTATGTTACATTTTATGGACTGTGCCTTAACTTGTCCATTCATTGTAACCAACTCAAATATATATGACTCCTTGAGCTGCTTCCTCATCTAAACGCACGCCATTTGTGTAATCCTAGAGGTCTCCCCATTGCCTAGCCAAGTCGGCCAAGGTGTGCGCTCACGCAGAAGAAGAGAGTAGTTGAGAGGTGCACGGTTGAATCGTTGGAGCTAATATACTTCAACGACGGGTTGGAGCGGAGCTATGTCGGTAGTGCTTACGGATAGAACCTGCTGAACCTATAAAAATATATAGACTGAAAGAAAAGTAACCGCTGAACTTTCAACCGTATATTATTAAGAATCTTATTTTTCTTCCTCCAATTTGGTTCCCCTAAACTCCCGTTTGAAATTTCTTAAACGAGGAACATATTTATATTCGATAAATTATGTTCCGCCGTATTTTTTTATTCTTTATTCATTGCGACAGATGGCGCACTAATAGGGTCATTGGCCTTTGATACAATTGTAAGTTCCTCCACTTGTTCACTCGCAAGCTTGACCCTGTGTTTTCCAATGGCGTTGATGTCATAAAACCTTGCCGTTCATGGGAACTCTCGATAATAAACTGGTATGTGCCCTCCTGCTAAGGTGTTTTTCACTAAAGCTGCTTGCTCTCCTGTTCTTTCATTGATACCCCGGCCAGTTTCCCTATATAGCACCGATCGCATGTTAATGTGATGCTTTATATAACATCTTCCTCACATGGGGATTATTTAGCCTTGTTAGCGGGGCCACACATTTCTCCTTTGTTGCATGCTATTTGGCATACCTTACGGATCATAGAATAAGCCTTATTTGGGGCACAACCTGGTATTTTTCGTTTTGGCTCTATATACGTTAAGCTGGTTTTATCCGTAAGTACTATACTCTGCTAACCGCTAAGCTGACGAGGCGGTGGAAGCCACGACGTTGTTAGAACAATCATATGACGATAATCCATCCCGTCATCACGTTCCCAGCCATAACCACGCGCTGAGTGTAGGGATGGTTAATGAGAGGTCGGCGGTTGATAGAATGAGTTATAGTAGTTGTAAAGTGGAGCCTCCACTGCATTGACAGCTTATGGCTGAACGGAGCATAGTATCACACGATTAAGCAGCTCCATGTGACCAGCTTACCACGACATTCCTAGCATTCGTAGCATGAACCCGCACGATTGCGCGCGCTACTTTGCGGAAGGGTTTATTGGTTGCGTTAACAGAGTTAAATATTTTCCCGGAAAAAAATCGAAGTGAATTTTTTTCTTTGTGGAATGTACACGAAATAATTTATTCGCATCTACCTTCTTTCGTTAAATTTAAGATATGAAAGCAATACAATCTTGAAAAGTTGCTATATTAAGGTGCTTGACGGAAACGCTTTACATGCAAAACAAGAGGAACACAAAGTTCCAGGTCTGGAGGCAGACATGAATCGGATTGGTGATAACGCCGCCATCAAGAAGAGGTTTACTCTTTATTGCGCTGTGTGCTCTGCACTGAATGGAAATTCTCTCTCATGTTATCGATTAAATGCTTAAACTTAAGCATACATGTCTCATTGATGCGAACTCCGTTGATATATATATATATAAATAGACCAAACTTTGGGAGACCAATTTGTTCTCATAAAGCATAGTTCCGTTAATATAAAAAAACTGCTGATTGGAAAATATAAACGAGTTTGGGTATCAGATGAGAAAATAATTGCATCCGTGTATAAAAATAAGAATAGAAGGGTTTCTGAAAAATGCATCAGATATTAAAATTAAGTGAAGCGCTTTACTAAGACAGTGTTCTAATAGTTTCTCTATTTTGCGTTTAATTCCAATGGTCGCTTGACTCTCGCTCTTTATTATGTTCAACTGTTTTGGCTGAAGTCTCCGAAGGACTTTCACTACTTGTGTGTATCCGTTATGCACAAAACGCCAGGCATGAATATTCCCTGGTTATTAAGGAGGATGTAAGGCCAACGTCAGTCATCAAGTGGAAGTAGGTAAGATGAATCCAGCGATTAGCGGATATATTGCCCTCGCCCAATTATTGTGGGCTCCAAGGTGCCTATGCAAAAAAAAAAACCGCACCAATTTTGGGCTAAATGGATCGCGTCTTTTGTGGCCATGATCGTTTATAAGATTCCTGTTTTTTGTCATTTTCTCGTTATAATAGACGACTTACATTGTGATCTATATGTGTGGTTGATCATAGGCGTCCCTACTAACAAACAATTACTGCGTTTGCTGTCTATATGAAAACATGAGGCTAGGAAACAGGCAATCAGACAAATGCGTTAATGAATTCTGCGGATCAGGCGAAGACAGCGTCGCCAACTCTGTTTGTGCCCAGCTTCTCAACCGCTATAGGAATTCGAGCTTGATTCTAAAACCCTTTCCCGCTTATTCGCCGTCCTTGCTCAGGAGCGGTTCCGTGCCCCGTTCCGACTGAGATGGCAACTCTCTTTTATAGCCAGATCCACCCGCCGGACCCAATTGCCATTTTGATCCGCGGATCGTGCATCTCGTGACGAAACATCACCAGTTTGCAGGATTCCCGCCTCGTCTGCGCAAGAGAGTCCGAAATGGCCGACCGCCTTCCCAAGTTCAAGTTTTCTCCCTTGTTTTCATTCTTCTGTGTGTGCAGACAGGGAAGAACATTGAATAAGCTAAGTAGCGAAGCGCTTAGTCTGGCAACAACTCATGTTTACTTACAATCAATTCTCCGAAGTAATCCAGCCTATTTAGTGGAGCAAGGCATTGCAAATCACTGTATTTTTGCCTGGTGGATTAAAAGAAAGGGTGAAAATTGTGCGGGTGAGAGTTCTGCGATTTAGGCCGTTGGGAGTATTCACATGACGAATCGGAACAGTGCGATTCTTCTTGGTGGCCATCACTGCGTACTAGGTCGCGCGTGCTGGCGTGCGGAGGTGTGTTTCTGCAAGCCCTTCTTGCCGTACGTCATGAGGTGTTTCTGCAGCTCAGTTTGGTGTTCCCGTTTTTTCTGTTGGCGTCAACCTAACCTCCATGCGCTTGATTGAGCGAGCGTGCACGTGGACGTCTATCCGATGAAGCGTACCCCTAGAGTCTTCGTGGTAGTGACGGGCCGAACGCATTTACACTGACTGCCAGAAGACTGAGCATGTAGTTCGATGACGTATCAAAAGTGGAGTATGCTAGAATGCATGCATGATATAAGTGCGATAATACGCTAGCACTAAGGACCGGTATCCTTTCCCGTTTATGATCAAAAAATACAACAGTACCGCTAAGTGTTTCTTATATTAACACAATTTACGCAGTGTAGTCAAGTTTGCCACTTAACCAGTCAAGTATTTTTGCTTCGGGTGTCTGCATATTAAAGCATTAGTAGCGGTAAGCGTCGAAAAAGAATTAAACCCCGATATGTTATTATCGGGCCCTACGAAGCGCGCTTCAATTTTGAACGCCTGTCGATCGCGAGATTTAGACCTGGTCTCCTAAATTCAACGCAATATTCATAGGTTATGAAAATAAAATTCTATAGATGGGAACAATGCACTAGCTCTGAGTTAAAAACTTATTGCATGGGGACGAGTGCTCCGCATTCATTGTTATCACTCGGGCGAACGCGTCGAAACGGCTTGGTATAACGACGCCCCGATACTCGCTATTTGTTCATTCAGTGAAACGCAAAGGTCATTCGATAAAAATGCTTATTTACGCAAGTCATCTTCACTATTGTATTGTCTTTTAGCACCGCAAGGTACACATAAACGTACGCAACCCTTGCCGAAAATCGATGATTTATTTATTTATTTATTTATTTATTTACATACCCTCAAGGCCCTGGGGGCGTTACAGAAGGAAGTGAGTGAAAAAAAAAAAAAAAAGTAATAGAAGACATGATAGATCACGGGTCACTTTCGCAAAAATAATTAGTAACAGCACTTTTAAACACATCTAACGAGGGTAATAATACTAATGATGCCGGAAGGTGGTTCCACTCTGATGATGTCCTAGGAATGAAAGAATCGTGATAGGTTGTGGTTCGAGAATGAGGAACGCCGACTTTGTACTGATGATCAATGCGTGGAGAAACGTAAGGTGGGTCGAGGAAGAGCTTCTCTTTAAGAATGGGGTTAGAATTGTATATTTTATAAAAAAGACATAAGCGAGAACACTTACGGCGCAAAGAAAGCAGTGGCAAGGGGAGAAGAGATTTTATGGATGATACACTTGCTGTGCGGTGATAATTATTAAGTATGAAACGAGCGCCGCGGTTCTGAACTGACTCGTGATGAAGAGTGAGCGTCGTCTGACCAGGATCCCAGATTGAAGCTGCATACTCTAATTTTGAGCGAACCGAAGATTTGAATAATACTAGTTTGAGAGAAACTGGCGCTCGAGAAAAGTTACGTTTTAGGTAGCCTAACATAGAATTGGCATTAGCAATGAGGTGGTTAATATGAATATGCCAGGAGAGGTTAGAAGTAATATGCACACCGAGATATTTATATGAAGTCACACATTCTAAAGTTACCAAGATGATAGATAAAAGGCGTAGTGTTAAGGCGAGACACTTTCATTGTTTTACATTTTTTAGTGTTAAGTGTCATGGACCACAGCTTGCACCAATCAAGAACAGCTTTTACGTCGTTTTGAAGCAGGAGAGAGTCAGAATCATTAGTAATCTTACGATAAATAACGCAGTCATCCGCGAACAAACTGAGCGATGATGAGACACACAACGGCAAGTCATTGATGTAAATGAGGAAAAGTAACAGAAGACACTGTAGAATTAGAGTTATTTACATGAACAAACTGAGAACGATTTGTAAAAAAACACTCAATCCAAGTTAGTATCTGAGGGTCAAGGTTGAGTTTGCTAAGCTTGAAGAGTAGTAGTTGGTTAGAAACTTTATCAAATGCTTTGCAGAATGCAAGAAACATGCAGTCAATTTGGGATCCATGATCAAGTGATGAAAATAAATCGTTAGTAAAGAAAGAAATGTACGAAAGCCATGCTGTGAGGATGAGAAAAAAGAGTTGGATTCGAGATATTTAACAAGATGTGAATACATAATGTGCTCTAACATTTTATAAGGAGCACTGGTTATGGAAATGGGTCTATAATTGTCGGGGCAGTCTTTTTCGCCTGATTTATAAAGTGGAACCACCTTGCCAGTTTTCCAATCTTCAGGAAGGACACCAGTAAGAATATATTGCTCAAAAATCTTAGTAAGAACAATTGCACTGTAAATTTTAGTATTCTTTAGAAACTTAGTGTTAATATTATCAAAACCACTTGATGAAGACACTTTGAGGTTGTCAATCAGCTTAACAAAGCCATCAAAATCAAACACAAGCGGGTCCATAGGAAAGAAATCATGATTAGGGTAAGAAACAATAGAACAGCTTACATCCCTAGAAAAAATTGTACAAACACCTCATTGAGGACTTTTGCTGAGTCATCGTTTGACATATCAATGCTATCAGTGTCATAAAGCAAACTAACCTTGTCTTTCTTGACATTAATAACGCTCCAAAACATTTTGACACTAGTTAATAACAGACGGGGCAAGGTTTGGCTGAAGAAAGTTTGTTTAGCGTCCTTAATTGCATATCTGTATAAATGTTCTGCGTTGTGGTAAACCACCCAGCGCTCAACAGTGTCAGTACGGTTAGCAGTGCGGAACAGGCGTATCTTTCGATTTGAAAGTTTTTTCAAGGCACTATTAAACCATGGGGACGTGGAGCTATTAGTAAGAAAGTGACGTGGGACGAAACTATTGATAAGGGAATTGACTTTATTTTTAACATTGTCCAATTAACCTCGACAGAGCGTTCAGAAAAATTGGATAAGAAAAAGCAGATGAATCGCGCCAACTCGCTGCTTATAGCCTCAAAGTCAGCTTTGCCATAATCAAGAAAAGAGTTATTCTTCGCTTTTGAAAAGGCAGATACAGGAGCGCTTAGGTGAAAGTGAAGTAAACAGTGATCGCTGATGGAAGGTAAATACGTAAGAGAGGATGCAAGATCAAGCGCAGTAGAAAGAATAAGGTCCAGCACGTTCTCAGAAGTTGCCATAACACGAGTCGGCCTCGTAACTATCTGCGTTAACGAAAAATAGGAGCAGAGACTTAAAAAGTCGGAACACGAAGCAGAATTTGAAGATATGGTCGGATATAAACCAGACCAGTCAATGCTGGGGAGATTAAAATCGCCCAAAAGAAGCAAAGGCAAGGCAGGAAACCTTGTATGAATTGTATCCAGAGCATCGTGTAAGTCTATAAAAAAGTTTGCTGCGGCATTGGGAAGAGGGTAGCACGCGCACAAAATAACCTGTTTATGGCTAAAACGCAAGCGCACGCCAATAAACTCAAGAGATGAACCAATGTTGACAAGAAAAGACTCAATGCTATCATTTACCGCGATTATGACACCACCACCACGCCTAGGTAGCCTATCGCATCGATAAAAAGAGAAACGTTTCTCGCAACAAAAAATGTCGCTGTCACGTACAACACTAGATAGCCAAGTTTCAGTGAGTACAACAATGTCGGCGAGTGAAGAATCGATGGCAGAAGAGAAGTCATCACGATTGCGAAGAACACTCCGAATGGTGGTCTTTGTTCACAAAATGGTGGTCGGAAGGCGAATTCTCCTACCATGATGCATCGCGTCAAGCTAATTGAATGCACTGTAAAAACAATTATCGGAGTAAACCTTTTTGTGAAGCATGAGGACAATGCATCGTGGCGAAAAATATAAGTATCCTAATGAATGCTAAACACCAGATTATTATTAGACTGGAATATGCGGTATGCACAGTGATAATGAGCATGACGTCTCACACTTTCGAGGTGCCTGCGCATATCGTATTTATCACATCTAATCGTATTAATAATAATATTAATAATAATAATTATATTTATTATTATAATTATAATTATAATAATATTTAATGCATGTGCTTGAAATACAACTATATACACTATACTAACCCTTAAAGCCCCAACAGGATTGTAGACTACGTCCCTAGAAATTACTTAAGGCACACTAAAGCAAGTTAGTATAAAACTTTCAGAAAACTAGAGCGCATGACAGAGAGAAATATATATAAACAGGGGAGTAGTGCACAGCGCACATGAGTCACATCAACTAGAAAACAAAATTAAAACAAAAATATTATCCGCACTTTAAAAAAGGATGTGTAGGCAAATAGTCTTCAATTTGCGTTTCAAACCTCCGCGAGATCTTACATCGAGGAGCACAGTGGGAAGGTTGTTAAAAAAATATGGGATACATAATAAAGGCGAACGCGTTTTCCAAAATGTGCTTTGATCCGCGGCGTTTGATATGGTTTCACATCTCGAAGGGCGCGACAAACAGTGTTGGGGGTCTTGAAAGTGTTATCCCAGTAGTGCCTAAGCCCAACTCTTTCCAAAATTAGTGATCTAAAAGTTGGTAGGGAGAGGTCGTTAAAGAGGTAATCAGATTTTTAGAGACTAGAACCATAAGCTATACTACGCAAGGTGCCATTCAGTAAGCAGTTCACTTTAGACTCTAATAGATCCGTTCACTGCCCGAATAAAGTTATTCCGTAACGAAGAATACTACACACAAGGGACATGTGTCAGAAGTATTTTTGTTGTGATGAAAAGACGTATGCGAAGATTATATAAGGTGCACGAAGCGGCTCGTAATTTCTTGAAAATGTAGAAGTAAGTGTTTCATGAGAGGTCGCAATCAAAATAAAGTCCTAGATATTTCGTACTGTTCACATAGACAATTGGCGCACATTTGCCAAAAAACACACTCTGACGTGTGAAGAAAAATTGGTTTGTCTAAAAGAACACGTTCTAGTGGACTACGAAAACACATTAGTTGTGTTTTTTTGCGTTTACTCTAATGTCATTGGCTGAAAAAAAGTTTATGAGCCTTAATCCATCTGACTGTAGTAGCTCAACAGCCTCGTGGTAGCGTACATGACTCGACAACAGGACAGTATCGTCAGCGTATTCAAAATACTGTGCAGAACTTGACCTTCTGCAGAAGATCATTGACATAGGTGTTAAAAGGAAGAGGCGATGGTATTGAGCCCTGTAGGAACACTAGCCTTTAGGGACATTTTCGAACTCCGAGCTCCACATACTGAAACGAGTTGTGCACGACTTACAAAAAGTTTTCGAGCAGTGTGTAAAAAGGGCCTCTGAAGCCGAGGCTGAACAGCTTATTTAAAAATACCCTTATGTGAGTGAATAATCAAGAATCAAGAATGAAGAATCAAGAATAGTTTTTATTTGTGCCCAGGAACAACCTTGCGGTTTTGGTGCTGGCGCACGTAAAAAAGAACAAAAACACACACATACACAAAAAGGAAAAAAAAAAAACGGAAGACAGTTTTACATAAAATTCTACAAAAAAGAAGACGCGAGAACTGTGTACACAAAATTGTACAGAAAAACAAAACAAAAAAGTGCACAAAAATTGCACATAGAAATGAAGACACGAAGAAAATTGTTCCAATACATATGGATGCTTCACTTGGACGCAAACAGATGCGAACGTCTGAACACTACACATACAGCTCCGTACAAATAGGAACAAGAAATCAACAAGTCATAGAAATACATATGGAAACCCGGCAGTTGATTCAGGAAGTTCATCAAAAGTCACAAAAGAGCTTCCGCACAGATTTAACAAAATCGGAAAAGTTGTCAAGAAATATATCGAGATTAAGAGAAGAGTTATTATAAAGGAGTTCCGCACGAGATACTGGATCAAGTGTATTAACTCTAGATGACAGAAAGAAGGTTGACGTTTTTCTTGTCGTCACTCGCGGTACGTGCAGAGAAACCTGATGCAGGATGTCGGAGCTATCTATTTGACCATGTATACATTTATAAAGAAAGAGCAGCTCCGCAGTGTTTCGGCGTCCCTGCAAGTCTTGCAGTCGAATGGGTGAACTATGCACGTCATCAACTGCTTTTGCAAAGTTGAAACGGTGTTTAAAAATAGATACGAATTTCGCTTGTACACGAGAAATCCTCAATAGATTAGAGTGGCACGTCCCACCCCACAAAACAGATGCATACTCAAGGTGAGAACGACACAGGGAACAATATAAGGTTAAAAATGTTTTAGGGTCACGAAATTCTCGTGATACACGACACACAAGACCCAGGGTGCGCAGTGCAGACTTCACAATATGCACAACATGACCCTGGAAACGCAAAGCATAGTCAAATACAACACCAAGATCTCTGATTTCGGCAACGCGGGACAGTTGATTAGTGTTAATTGTTTAGTTAAATGGTACTGTGGCAGTTTTTCTAGAGTAGGTCATGACTTTTGTTTTGGAATGGTTTATCTTCAGTTGATTACGTGAGCACCAGCCAACAAACGAGGTTATATCAGACAGTACATCCATGCAGTCAGGTTCGCCGCCTATTTCTCTAAATATTTTTATATCGTCTGCATATAGCAAGAAAGAAGACGTGGTGATGGCGCTTGCGACGTCATTTACAAAAACAGAAAATAGCAACACCCGAAGTTGCGTAATACGTGGGGGAGCAAGACCCGTTCGCACGCACATAACAAACCCTTTCCCTTAGGTAGTCCTCCAGAAGACAGTATATCGGACCGCAAAGACCAACTGCAGAGAGCTTAGATAAAAGTATACTGTGGTTTACAATGTCGAAGGCCTTGCTACAATCAAAGTATATAACGTCATGTTGACCTCTGTCGCACACAACCTTAGACGCAGCAGTCGCGAATGCCACAAGATTTGTCGTCGCTGAACGACCAGCGAAAAAACCGTGCTGGTTGGTAATTATCGTGCTTTGAAGTGAAAAAGACAGAGATCTGTGGATGACCTTCTCAAAGGGCTTAGAAAACGAGCAGAGTAAAGAAATAGGTCTGTAGTTAGAAGCGTCAGTCCGCTTGCCCGCCTTAAAAATCGGGACCTCAATAATAATAATAATAATAATAATAATAATAATAATAATAATAATAATAATAATAATAATAATAATAATAATAATAATAAAAATAAAAATAATAATAATAATATTAATAATAATAATAATAATAATAATAAAAATAAATTTATTTGTACATTATGGGTGCAGTGATGAAGCAAGGCCGGTTCGTCAAAGCCTTCAAGGGCTTGTGTGACTGAACCATGGTAGCACTGGTGACAAAATATTCTAAAAAAAAAAAAAACGAAAAGAAAACAGTGGAGGATTTGAGCAAAATGATGTCAGTTGTCACGATAAAAAGAACAATCACTGAAACTGAAAGTCACACTGGAGTCACGTGAAAGTCACACGAATGTCACATGAAAGTCACAGGAAGGTTACACCCACAAGCCTAAAGCTTTTGTCATAAACGCGTGTGTTATTAAGAAAAAAAAAACCGCTTGTTAACTTAGAATGAAGCTACACCGCTTCCCCCCCCCCCTTTCCCTCCTCTTTCTCGCGATAGACAAAAAAATTATTTATGTATCTCCTTCATTCCAATATACATGGCGTAGAGCTTTTTTAAGTTTCTTTTTGGACGTGATGTCTGAAAAATGAGGCGGGAGAGAGTTAAATATATGCGGAACATAAAATGAACGAATGTTTTTACCATACCGAGTGTAGCAACTGGGAACAAGGTATCGTGAAACCTTGCGCAACTGCCGTGAGACCGAGTGATGCGTTTTAAATTCATCATTCCAGTTGTGATTGAGTACCACTGTTTCCAAGAACAAAGATCGAAAATCGGGCATTAAAAGCATTTGAAAAAAATTTAAATTGGAGGACTTAAGATTATAGAATACATTTCTTAGAATTCCCTTCAAGATGCTGTTCACCTTTGTTTGCCATAAGTTCGAGCATTGGCCAAAAATAGTTATACCATAGCGTAACTTGCTGTAAGCTAAAGAATAGGCAATATGCTTGCGAACACCAAGAGGCATAAATGTTTTGATATGATAAAGCAAGCAGGAAACACTCCTTAGTTGTGAACATATTTTTGTAAGATGAGAGTTCCATGATAGGTCTGAATCTAAGAGTATTCCAAGGTATTTTACGGTGTCTGAATAAGGAATTTGATCACAATGGCAGAGGATACAGTCTGATGTGTGCAAGAAAAAAGGAACATTTAAAGAAATAACTTTTAGAGGATTGTGAAAGCAGACGAGTTTCGTCTTAGAGATGTTTATATCAAGTAGATTGCGATTAAACCAATCCATTAGTTGATTTGAAGAACGTTGAAGCATCTCTATTGATTTTGGATAAGAGAGGTGACGCGTAAGTAACAAAGTGTCATCAGCGTACTGGTATAGAATGCAGTCGGAAACAGCAGTGCACATATCATTGACATAAATATTGAACAATAGTGGTGAAAGGATAGACCCCTGTGGGACCCCAGATTTCAAAAATATTTTAGAGCTATGCACGCCGTTCACCGAAACCATTTGTGAGCGGTCAGATAAGAAGCTCTCTAATATCAACAAGAAAGGACCACGGAAACCTATAGCTGAAAGCTTTTTGAGTAAAATGAAGTGAGTAACTGTATCAAATGCCTTTGATACGTCAAGAAAGCACGCGCATGTACATAAGTTGTGTTCAAAGCCATAATTTATGTCGTCCGAAAGAGCATCCAGGAGAGGTTGTGTGCCTCGGCCGGCAATAAAGCCATACTGATTTGGAGACATTAAGTTGTGTTTGTCTATAAAGGAAGACATGGTGATAAAAATAAATTTCTCTAATATTTTAGCTAGACATGGCAAAATGGAAATAGGCCGATAGTTTTCAACCTTACTACGACATCCTCCCTTCAAGATAGGTGTAACAACCGCGATTTTTAGATCATCAGGTATACAACCGGTTTCAATTATAGTGTTCAACAACAGAAGAAGTGTGTCCCGAACATAATTCCAATTCCTGCGTAGATCACTCAGCCGTACAGCATCAAATCCTGGAGATTTACTCGACTTCAAGCTAAAAATTATAGATTGCAAGTCATCAGCTGTCATCAGTGGGAGAAAAGCGGAAGCAGAGTTTGCGTAAGAAAAAGAAAGGGATAAGGTGCTTTTCCGGAGTGTACCGGAAAATGCGGCAAAAAAATCATTAAAAAGATTAGCAGTTATGAGGGAATTATGCCCAAATACATCTTGAATACGTTTTTTTTTGTATGCCCGGGGAGACACCTCGCAGTTCGTTAATTAATGACCAAGTTTTAGCGGAATTATTCCGAGACTCAGAGAACTGTTTCTGGAAGTAAATTCGTTTAGCCGAGCGAATAAGCGCAGTAACTTTGTTGCGGATAGTTCGAAATTCGTGCTGCAGTCTTTGATTATGAGGTGAACGACGGCAACGCTTCCAAGCTACGTCTTTAAGTTTAATAGCGGACAGTATGTCAGTGGATATCCAACGTATGTTTGACTTTCTTTGTTTCAGAAATATTACTTTTTTGATGCATTATAAAACTGCCGAAACAGCTGGACAAACGAAGTATAGATTTCTGAATGGTTTGCATGTCGCTGAAATGTTATCCAGTCGTACCCAGAGACATGTTTATCAAAAGTCTTATTATCAACAATTTCAATTCGACGGATATCTGTATGTTTGCCAGTAGAAACCTGTTTTGGAAATTCGATCTGACACGCTACGAAATAGTGATCTGATAATTTTTGTTTTATAATTGCCGATTTAATTGCTGACGATGATGTCCTCAGGTTAATATGATCTATTGATGAGCTTACAAATCTGCCACACAGAAATTCTTCTTTGGTTGCTCCGAGAATGTAAGGTTCCACTCCGTAATCAGCCAACAACGTAAGATACTCGCAAACTAGTAATTTAGAGGGTTTTGAAAGTTCAATGTTGATGTCTCCTGTGATGCAGAGGGTTGCATTACCCGGCAAAGATTGAATGCAGTGGCGTAGCTCAGAGAGAAAACCGGGAACACTTTCAGAAGGTGGTCTGTAAAAGGCGAGCAAGTAGAGGTCATAAACGTAAGTAGTAACACGGAGTGCCAGCGACTCGCAAGAAAGAAATGAAGTGGTTATTTCTGAATAACCCGCAGTAGCTTTTAAGAAAACGGCAATACCACCTCCGCGCTTTTTGCCCCGAGTATAAAAAAATCTGTTGAATCCAGGTAGCGAAAACCTCTCAACCTCGTCATTGTGAATATTAATTTCTGTGAGAACAAATGCATCGGCGATCGGAAGTACGCAATCTACGGCTAGTCTAAACTCATCCCAGTGCTTACGTAAACTTCTTATATTAATATTAAATAAAGTGAAGGAACTACCAGAACCTGACTGGAAGTTTTTTGAGCACGAGTGTAGGTCCGTAAAGTCGAAAAAAGTGGCCATAAAGTCTACACAATTTGCTCCAAAGAAGCAACATTAGTGATTCGGAGTATAGAAGAGCCTACGTTTTGTTTCGCAAAAATATGACCATGACGAACCCATATAAACTTGAATCCTTTCTCTTTCCCTCTGGTTCTAGCCATCCAGAAGAGCTTTCTGTTGCCGTCTGTCAGATTGTCGTTGAAGTAGAGTTTGGGCTGTGATTCTTCTCTTGCGAGAGAGCCCAAACGGCCACGACAGGCCATCCAACGCTCTTTTAGAGGAACTGACGAGAAACGGACCAGAATAGATGGTACGACATCACGCCTTGCGGGAAGGCGATGCACTGCCTCAACTTGTGATGTCTGGAAGTCCTCCACTTCGAGTTGCCTAGCTAAGCCTTCGAGGATGCCGCCAAGGTTTTCACGAGAAGCAAAGGGTATTCCGCGAATTTCCATATTACATTGGCGATTAGCTTGTTCAGATTCGTTCTGGACGGCTTTCAGATGTTGGATTTCCACAGCTTGGTCGGATATCAGTGACCGCAAGGTAGTTGTTTCTGTTTGAAGTGCCTTGATGATCTTGTCTTGAGTTTGTGCTGAAGCTAGAAGGGAATCGTACTGAGACGACACAAAGTTCAGGGACTCTTTCATCCCGGCCATCGTGTCGCGCATCGTATCGACTGCCTGCTTCATAGACAACAAGGCATCCATTTTGGGGTGCAGTTCGTGGAGTGAGTCGACGGTGTCCTTCCAAGATAGCAGACGATCGAGTTTTTGGTGAACCGTTTCTAGCTGCGCCAAAAATGTAGTGGCTTCAGCTTGAGAAGAGGGAGGGTCGGTGTTTAAATCCGACTTCGCTGAACCTCCACGGCAGGCGAGGCATTGCCACTTCTCGAGCTTGGCAGTGCTCATGCCTTTAAAGGTGCCGTCAGCGATGGCAGAACACCTTTTCCCCAAATGATATGGGCGAGAACAGTCAGCGCACTTCATGTTCCTGCCGTCCAATGGCACAGGTTCAGAGCAAACGCCGCATATTTCAGGATCGGCCATGATAATTAGATGAAGACGACAAAGAAGATTCACAAGAAGGTAGACAGTTGAGATAGATATAAAATAAATGCACAGTAAGTGAAGGGTTCCAGGCTCACCCGTGAGAACAAATGCGCTGAATGAGGAAATGATTCTCGTCGCCGACACCGAGAACTTGGTTAGTCGTAAGGGTAGGAGTATTAGGATTCCAAGATGGTTGTTGGGCCTTGCCAGGTGGTATGATGGTGACCCACTGTTGCAGTCAAATCCTCCGTAAGATGTTGAGCGGATGGTACTTGCATGGAGGCGGAACTACCAAGAGGCGATCCCTTACGTCGAGGTCATCAAAGAAACTGATTAGAAGATTAAATGAGGCACAAATTTGGAGCCGCAAAAATGCCAGCAACCGAAGTCGCGCGTCGTCGTAATAATAATAATAATAATAATAATAATAATAATAATAATAATAATAATAATAATAATAATAATACTCATTATTGTTATTATTATTATTATTATTATTATTATTATTAATATTATTATTATTATTATTATTATTATTATTTATTTTACTGGTGCGTCAAAACGACCAGAAGTTCTTTTGGGTGCATCAATGCAAACACATAGAAGAAAAGAGTAATCAAGAACTTATTCCATCCACACAAACCCAGTACTAAAAAGAACTACAAAAAATAAAAACTATGATTTGAACACAAGCTCATTTAACTGATGTGGATGACTTAAAATGAGAGGACATATGTCAATGCGAGAGGGCACAGTGCTGTTATCTAGCTTCTTTAAACGAGAGAGTGGTGAAGGTTCATCTGATGAAAGAACATCGAAACAAAAGATGTCTTGTGGGGCGAAAAGGAACGTGGAAATTAACTTTTCTAAAAAGCAGAGACGAATGAGCTCTGCTATTCATAATCTTCGACAGAAATTTTAAATCGGCGTTGAATTGCCCGACCCACCCTCGTGGATAGTGGTTTTCTCTGTTCTGCTGCCGGTCGACCGAACTTGATGACCGAACGCGTTCTTTACACCCCCCCCCCCCCCCCCCCACGATTGGAAGCGGCCAAAGCTATGCATAGAGATCAACTTAGCATCAGCTGTAGCCTGAGTCTCTATAGACGCAAGTTTCCCCGTTGGTTGGTGAGTGAACAGGGGTTGGGGTAAACATTTTACTATTCAAACATCTAGGCCAATAAAACACTGCAGTTGTTTTTATTAAAAGGACGTTTTCTTATAATCATGGCAGTCTAGATAACCCACTTTGCTGTGGGAAACGCAATACACATGTTCATGCACCAAAGTTTATTCTTGTTACAAAAAAATAAAAACAGGAAGGAAATAGGTGATACGGCCATGTCGAAAAAGTCACTATTGCCACCACTTCCAACCGCCAAGAGTTATGACTTGTAACTCCCGCGCGCTGGTCGCCGTTCGCGGGAGCATTTGTTTGTAGACACGCCCATTCCCTGTTTGGCCAATTAAGTGCCCTTAGTCGCACGCCATTAATTCAAATGAATGGTGAAACTCTGGAAGCGACCGAACCTCGCACGATACAGATAAGAAGGTCTGACATTGCATTGTATACTTTCTTAAGATTATATGTCATGAGGACTGCAATTTCATTTCAAGACAGACAAACGGGTTGAAAATGCTGAAGGAGTTGAACTCTGCTCACTCATACATGAAGCGAAGTATGGGACAAGAGACGCTGTAACTTACGAGAGAACTCACGAACTATAACAAACATTCATTCAGTGCTACCCTCTATTAGAATAGCCTGGCAATAAAAACGGCAACTCAAATGTAATTTAGATGAGGTTAATGAATGTTATTACTTAATACTAATTAGCTACTATCCATGTCTAGTTTCCTTCAGCTTACAGCTTTTAAGTTTCCTCACCTGGAGTATACTTTATCTCTAAGTTATATCATAATTTCATTGAAACTTGTTGCACGTCTCATTGTCCTGGCACAAAACAAAACATAAATACACTCTACGAAAAAGGGGTTGTACGCGGGTACACCCCTAGTCCCATATGTAACACCCCAAAACTACCTTTGGGCGTTCAGATCACTGACGTCGAGCTGGCGATACCAACTTTTACGAGCGGCTTGATAGCTGTTGGATATAACGTACTAAATAGCAAATTTACGTATCAAAGACTAGAAGAAAAAAGAACACTGAGGTTTTGCAGCAGGGCCAGAAAAACCTTGATTATCTTACTGTAGCCTTTAATACGCACATTAGTTATTTTAATAAGTTGTATCGGTCGACTATCAAGCCGCTCTTGAAAGTTGGTATCGTGGGTTCAACGTCTGTGGATTGAACGTCGAATTGCTGTTTTGGGGTGTTACATACCGAACAACAGGTGTACCCCTATACACGCCCTATTTTTTAAAGTGTACAAGCTTTACTCCTCGAGAGCGTATCGGCCGTAATCTCACGCTGCTTCGAATTGTTCAAAGTATCAGCAGCGATATCACTCACCTAGGTGGAGCACCTTTGGCATTTGTGTTAGAATATGATGGTCTGCTTCTTAAACAATCGCCATTACTTATTCTACTCAAAAAACGCTCTATCCACCTAAAATAATACATACGATGCGGCAACTACTGGGGACTGTGGTCGAAGTGACCTTTTAATTGCTCATAAGTTCTCTTTTAAACATGCGTGCTTTCAAAAGTTGCCGTTGAGTTCAGGTCGTAAGAGGCCAACGAAAAGCAACCACTGTCGTAAAGATATATCTTTCGAAACCGGTAAAATTCCTCCTATTTTGCCCTCCCACCCGCGACTCAAGAAGTCCAAGTAAAGGTTGTTATTATAACTCTGAATCTCTCATTGTGCGTATAAATAACTCACGAATGAGCGTTTCTGAGTTGTGTTTTAACATGGGTTGTTTTATAGAGCTGGTTTAAATGAGGCGTATATCAATTGTGTTAAAATTGTCAAGGAATATATATTTCTTTTGTTTCATTTTTATTATATTTAGTTATAGATTGTTGCTTTTTCTTTTCTTTTTTGTTAGATTCCGAATATGATTTTCTGTTTATATATACATGGTGTTAGATTTTAGATTCGAAAAATATTTGTTTAAAAAAATAACCGTTAAAGGTACACTGACGCGATTTGAGGAGGTGAGTTACACGGCTAGAGGGACATTATATTCGCTGCGCATCTTCACGATAATTCAGATGATTACCGAAAACGCATTTTTTACTGAAATACCCTTAATGTTCGTGAGACCTTCATTTTCGCGAATCTCGCGAATTAAAAATTTCGCGAAATTTAAGGGCACGCGAAAATCTTGATCCTTAAGTGTTTCAATGCAGGTGTCTGGAATTCGCAAAATTTAGTGGCCGCGATTTATTCTTCTGTGACCGATTCGCGAAAAATGTGGGCCGTGAATGTAAAGAGTTTTACACTACATGTTAAATTAGTGAGCAAAAAACATGATTCAAATTAGAAGCTTCCTGAACGTCATCGGGAACCGCTAAATCCATCACATAGATTTTTCGTGCACCTGACAAACACGGCGTTGCACCAAAGTTACAACTTGTGCTGCAGGCGCAAATCCAGCGATGTAGAAACGCGGATGATGAGGTTCTCATCCGGGTTTCCCAACAGCTGAACAAATGCGATTTCGATTTCTACTATGAAAACCCCTCGCCGCTAATATATATATATATATATATATATATATATATATTTTTTAATTTGACCTATATTTCTTGTTAAGAAATGCGTGGAAACAAATGATAAAACAGTGTATATTTTCATTGTAACATATTATTTATACAGTTAAGTTTCTACCGTTTTGCAGATCGTTGCATCTGTAACAGTATGTCTTGAAGTGCAATATTTATATATGCATATACGGATTCATTACTGCCATCTCTCCGGTAATTTTGGGGTTTGAGAAATTGTTAAAGAAACAATAAGTGAAATATAATGTAATCTGAAAACACACGGTTTTATAAGAAGTATTATTTAACAAATATCAGTCTCTTTAATAATTCATCGAACGTTTTTTTTATATATATTTTGTTGAATAGTCGATTAAACCACTAATATTTATAAGGATGTAAGTTTGTTTTTAGCCGAATAAAACAGAGGGAAATTCAGCAGCCCCAGCTTCTCAGCTCGTGGACTTACAAGCTGTCAGGTGTTCTGTCGGTGGCTACGCCCAAGCGAGGTTTAGTTGAGTGCTTTCTGTCACCGCCCTAATTGGCCACGAATGCGATCCGAACAATTTGGCGAAATATCGATTGATGCCTTATGCAAGGGGACTCATGAGGAAGACATCGTGTTCACTCTTGTGAGCCTCCTTACTCCATGAAGCACCCGGAACCATCTTGACCTGAGCGGGTTGCAGTACACTAGAAAATATTTTGAAAGCAAAAAAAAAAAATCGTTTTTCTTAAAGTGTTTACAGTGTATGTCACATGTCTGGATCTTCAAGTTAATGTGATAATCTTCATGCGTGCTTCTACACCAGATGCAGTCAGTGAAATTCAATTTGATGTTGCCCTCCAGTTTGCTTAAACTTACAAGTGATTGCGCTTCTTAGGTTCTTAGTCATATATTTTTTGTTGGTAATTTTATTTATCAAAATTGTAGTAAAATAGAAAAAAACAACGATTTATTATTTTTTTAACTGAAATGTAAATCATATTTCAAGTGAGCCGTTCGTCAATATATTTACCCGAGTTTGTTACACTTACTCATAAAGCTGAGTAAGAGACGCCAACCCCTAATATTATTTTCTTATTGGATGATTTTGATCGAAAATAAACAATAGTTTTAAAGCTATTTAATGAGTATTAATGTGTCGCTGCACAAGTTGTGTTTTATTTTTTCGATATACTTTCAACCTGTCAATTCACTTTTTTAAACAAAATTCGCAAATTTGTTCCCAATTTTGTTTAATTTTTTGATGGATACATCATTCCCACGCTTCACAAGAACAATGTGATATGTTACATGTAAATCGCAGGTTCAGCTATTCACGTCGTTCGGCGGAAATTAATAGCCTTAGGGCGCATTTTGTAACCCAGTAGAGTATCGGTTGTGTAATTAT
Source organism: Ixodes persulcatus (assembly GCA_013358835.2). Classification (NCBI taxonomy): domain Eukaryota; kingdom Metazoa; phylum Arthropoda; class Arachnida; order Ixodida; family Ixodidae; genus Ixodes; species Ixodes persulcatus. The sequence goes on along the minus strand of JABSTQ010010322.1, from coordinate 297,569 downwards.
TAGAATTAATGCAGCGCACAGTAGTGGAGAAAGGTATTATGTAGCTCTGGCACTAACTATTGAAATGCATCTCTGGGAAAGTGCGCTCGTCTTGAGTATAGTCATCAACAAAAACAAGTGAAACAAAATTGAAAGAAGAAAATCAGAAGCAAGCAGGGGTCCCCGATAGCAGTAGCTGGCCAATTTGTTTGCAAATATACATTCATGAAAACGGATGAAATTTCACAAGTATATTTGTTTTAAATATGTATTATAGTCCAGGAGGGCAAAGTGTGCATTCAGAAACAAGTAAAAAAAACGTTGAAAACATTTAATATTGGCGGGAATTACACTCTGAAGCCACCGTGACCAACGCTGGACAATCATTTCCATACTGGTGTAGCTTAGCCACCAAAGATCTGCACTCTAGTTTCTAAATAAGTCTGGATCTTTAATCAAACGAAAATTGATTGCTCAAACTCAATGTGTAGGAAGACAATAGAGCTCCTAGGAACATTTTAATAATTTAGTTTTGCTTGAATATATATTTGAGCATCTCTTATATATTCTGCATGCGCTTAAACAGGAATATGTGGTCTAATGCATATCTTTTCTTTTTCACGCAGGTGAGCCTTTTATGGAAGATGGCCTGGTGACAAACTTCCAGCACCTTTCGCCTCGACGCCGTCGTTTTCGTGTGAACTTCCACTCTAAGTATTTGCACGCGTTAATCGATTCCCACAATAGCGGCCCTAGTGATATTTTAAATTAGGAACTTAACCCCGAGGTTAACGTAATTGTTTATCGATGTCACCTTTGCTTAAACAACATTGTACGTCGCGTTAAAGCGTGTCTTCTATTTTTGCACGTGAATTTCTGTGTGCATTTTTTTATGAATCTTTGTTCAGACATTATTTTAAAAAAAATATTATTTTTATATCGCCGTAGTCTATGGTCCAGAAACTTCAGAAATGAATTTCAACTGACACGAACCAGTGAAGTAGTGAGCGATTTCAATCAATCTAGGTTTGTTTCAATCCAAAAAGGATGCCAATCAGACAAGGCCAAAATTTAATGAACAGCTAACTGCGAAGATAAAACAATTTTGCTACTTAAATTCTGTATTATTGTTTGTAAAGGTCACAATTACTGTTTTAAAGGCAGACGATTTGTAAAAGTAGCTTACATTGTGTTTTTACCTCCTATTAATCTGCTTCCCTCGTATCTAGTCACGTAATAAAATTCAAGAAAAGGATGTGGGGATTCCTACGGCAAGTTTTCGCGCGTTACTACCCTGATCACAAAACTGCGAAACGCCTGAGCAGCGGAGTAAGCCCTGTCCGCATGGAGGTGGGAAGCTTCTGGGGTGATATGACGCCACCGGAAGGGAAGCCAGAAGTGTAGGGGGACACGCCCCCAACGATGACCAAAAATCACCGTGGTTTAGGTCGCCGTAGGGGGTGTGTCCCTCCACGATTTTAGCTTAACCTCTGGTTGCGTCATGTCGTGTCCAGAAGATTCCTACCTCCATGCCTGTCCGCAAGGACGATCGTAAGATCGACGTGATCGTAATGGTCATGTGTAGTCACTGCCGGCTGATGTAAGGCAGGGCGTGGCGAGTCCCGATCATACCAATCCCGCTCCGCAGCCAGTGAGGTTGCGGAACTCTCCGATAAAAACTTCGAAGGACCAAACACGAAGCAAAGAGCGTGAACGTTTTATGCACACTCTGCGCTCATTAGCCGCCAGTTCTTATAGTCCTTATCTTCGTATCGCATCGTTGGATGGCGGGTTCACCGCATTCAAAGTGGCAGAGTTCTTAGGGACCAAAACGTAAAATTTTGTGCAATTTAGGTTCTTGATTATACCGCAAAAGCTCCAAGGTATAGATAAACTCGGCCCTATGTAGTCAAAGTATGGGGATTTAGACCCTAAATTTTCAAAGCAAGCGCCAGGGTTAGGCTTCTTTGCCTGTTTTTTCGGTTCTCGCCTTGCTTCTTTGGGCTCCATTTCTTGAGTAAATGAAGGATTAGGTTTTACTTCCGATTTCATTTCATCTGAACATTTTTAGCCAATTTTTTCAAACAAGCGCCCAAATCAGGCTTCACAGGTGGCTCCTCGACTAGTTCGTGGCGTGGCATATCCGGGTGATTATGTGTCGAACCAGAACAACGTCATAAAACGTAAAAAAAGTAAAAAACTGCGGCTTTGAAGCCATACCTTACTAGGCCAAGATTCGACCCCTAGAAATGCCGAGTTTTTGTCAGTGTTAAACGTTTCTCTGGCGTGCTGCCTGGAAGGGTCCCAATAAAGGGCAATGAGCTCCTCTTTACATCATTGGCTCCGTTCGCGTGGGTGAAACAATGCACTCTAAAAAAGTTTGTGCGTCTACTTTCAGGCACAACACTCGGAGAGCCAATCACCGGAACTTACGGAGGTAGCTGAGCGAATGACGATGCCGAAACATATGTTTATACCAAAAAACGCAGTCCGAGTTGTGACATTAAGCAATGCAAGCGTGACGTTTTGCATTGCTTAATATCACAACTCAGATTGCGTCTTTAGATCTAAACATATGTTTCGGCATCGTCATTCGATGAGCTGCCTCCGTAAGTTGAGGTGATTGGCTCTCTGAGTGTTGTGCGAGGAAAGAAGATGCACATACCTTTTTTTTAGAGTGTAACGCATGGAATTGAATGGGAACCAATCACACGCGACCAGACCAGCTGCTTCTTTCTCTTTTATTCAATCAGTCGTCATATCTATATTACATGCGCTACTGTCACATCCACGTGTCCGTGGGTATTGTGGGCACGGTTTGCGTAGCTGCGTTCGAATCGAGTTGCAAAGTCAGGTTGTGCTTTGTTTCACCTGACACCTGAAGTAAAGGCGCGGCCGACGCCGCGAGCCGAAAAGTCAATCATGCTCCCCCAAAAGCGCCACGTCACGGTCTTCGCCATTTTCGTTACCTGTGAAATGTTGACTTAACCAATCAAGTGTGGTGAATCCGTGGTGACCTTGCACTTTAGGAGAAAACGTACGTGCATCTTATCGTGAGAGCTTGGTAAACGCTGAACAACGCATAATAGGTAAAGGATTTTTGCTTTATAAAGCATTTTATGTGCGATTTGATACCACTACAACAAAGTGTCCGAGACCATCCACGGCCACGCGCTGTGTTTCTTTAACCTGTGACTACTATTGGTTACTCCAAAAACGGGCTTCCAACAGGTACCATTTTCAGAGCTTGTGCGTACAGTCTAAAAAAAGCCCGTACGTCTACTTTCCCGCACAACACTCGGAGAGCCAATAGCCACAACATACGGAGGCATCTCAGCGAATGACGATGCCGAAACAAATGTTTTGACCAAAAAACGCAGCCTGAGTTGTGACATTAAGCTATGCAAAACTTCACGCTTGCATTGCTTAATGTCACAACTGAGGCTGCGTTTTTTTGGTCTAAACCTGTGTTTTGTCATCGTAATTCGCTTAGCTGCCTCCTTAAGTTGCGGTGATTGGCTCTCCAAGTGTTTTGTGGGAAAGTAGGCGCACGGGCTTTTTTTCTTTTTTTAAGTGTATACGGTGTTGTTTTCCTTGCTTTCCGAAGCGACGAATTTATAAATAGAGGAATTATTTATAGCCTTCGACTGAGCTCCTGCTCATGCCAAACCAAAGCCTACAAAGACTCTAAAACTGATAATAAATATCGAAGGACACACTTCCTTTTAGGGCAATTATTTCAATTGGTTTAGCGTCTAGAAATGTCTTCCTTCAGATGTACAAGTACCAGAAGACCCGTAGAAGTTTTAAAATGCTAACTGACGAATTTCAGTAAATTTGACATGTGATTGAGAAGCTAATCTTTCTGTCTAATTTGAGTGGAACCCAATCAGGAAAAGTTTAATCGGGTATTTACGCAGGGCATATTAATTGAAAAAAAAATATATTTATGTAACCGATACAAGAAAAAAAAATCGTCTATAGCCGCCGAAACATTATTCAAGTAAATTTTCCTCGTTTCGTGTCCTTCGTTCATTTGAAATAAAATGCTTTCTTTTGCATCGCCATTCTTTGACTTACTGCTCTGAGGGGCGTTAGTTTTTTATTTGGCCTCTTAGATAAAGTCCTGTCGTTTGTAAATATCTCACTTTGTAACGCATTTATTTTTTCACCTCTTGCGATTGTTTCGAATATTTGGATATTATGAGCGTTCTCCAAAGGTTTTAGACTGAGTCTTTTGGCTAAGAATTCATGAGCACAAGATGTGATGAAGCGTTGCATGGTGCAAGCGTGCCTCAGAAAGAAACCTCTGGCTAGGCCTCGGAATGGCACACTACGTTTCACTCTAAGACGAAGGAACTTCGTAAGCACGAAGGGGACTTCAGCACTGAGCATACACTTACACACTACATGGTAACTATCTATTTTATAAAGAAGCACATAAAAATGTGACACACGCTTTTTCGCAATTTAAATATGAATAATTTAGTTACTTACCAATTTCGCGTATTTACAAACCATTAGCTCCATCCTAGCGATTCCGAATACTAAATTATTCACCCTCAAAATATTTAACAGGATTCCTCCCATGCACTCATCGCTAAGCAAACTTAACTTACCACGAAGCTTCGCCTCCTTTTTCCAAAGATTACTAATTGACTGAGCTGCTATTACGTCGCTATCGAGATTGCTTGTACACAACTTTTCTCTCGCTGTAATTGAGAGGACGCGTCTCGGAGGTAAAATAATATTCCTATTCTTTACGCGCAATCCCGATACATTTCTCAAATTACTCAGCGAATCAAATTGAATCGCGAGGGCGTTCTCAAGTGTTATTGTGCTTCTCAGCCGAAGGAAGCGTTTTCGGTACCCTGACTCTGTCGATCAATAGGGCTGTAGCTGCTGCTGGCTCCCTTATGCGCTCGCAGCTCCGTTGCCGTGGGAAGGGTGAACACGTAACAAGGAAGCATCCATGCGAGCTACAAACAACGAACACCCCATACACACGCACACAGACACCAAAAGCGACGCTCCTTCCGAGACGCTAAGACCCCCTCCCGCATGGTGCGAGCAGCGAAGCGTTTTCTCGGCAACCGAGAGCACCTCGATCACGATTAACCCGAGCCTTCCTCACGGGAAATAATCGACACGGGGGGTGTATCCGGCCAGAATAGAAAAGCGAAACGCCCCCCGAGAACCGCCGAGCCAAGCCACGCGGAAGCTGGCGCACAATTTGGGGCCGAATGAGCCAGGGCGAAGCCGGTCATTTGCCAAGCGTCGCGTTTCAGCCTGATTGTCTCGGTCAAAGGGCGAGCGACCCTGCGCGAACCTCTCCCGAGGAAATGCCTCCGTTCTCTGGAGGCTTCTTTTTCCGAGCTGCCCTTCTATATCGTCGTCGACCCGCGTGGGCTATGTGGTCGGCACTGCATACTCGTGCCTCCCGAGAAGGAAAGGGCTCAGCTTGATACGCAGTGTCCGTAGTGTCGTTATGCTTTGCCGGATAGATGGGAATCCAGGATATAGCGACTGCAGGGAATAGTGGCATGGCAATCGCGTGCGCATCTTTGTTTTATATGCAATAAAGAGCTATGTTATATTGATATGTCTGTTTTTGCTCATAGAATAAATTATGCGCACAATCTTGGTGCCGATCGTGAAGCTAGTCATTACGTTCAAGTTGGTCGCTTACGTTTGATGACCTCAGTGTTACGGCTTCGATCCAAACTCAAAGTAGTTAATTGGTTGAACACCACAACTTCCTTTTGTTTTGCTCTTTGTTGTGAAGTTTGCGTAACATTCGCTCGTAATGAATCTAGCGACTTTCTCCAAAGTCAACGTCATAAATCCATTACGCACCGCAGCTTGAAGTACACGGAGGAGCACCTCGCACTGCAGAATCCAGCGGGCGTCGCTTCAATCCTTTACACTTACCAGTTTGGATCTTGGGGAGGAACGTACCGGCTTCCGCTCGTGTATCACTGCAGATTTACGCAAGTTTAGGACCCCAGGCTAACAGTAGTGCTGCACTCGCACCATCCCTCATACACGGTGGAGAAAACCAGCCGGCCGTTGGGTATGACTTACTCCCTGCAGTCATAACATACTCAAAACCAATTAGGGTTTTGGGGCGATCACAGTCACCTATGGTTTATGCAAAATGCATTTACCGCCGAGTCATTTGTATGTTTACACAACATATAATGAATGCTATCTCCCATAGGGTTTTGCACTTAAAGTTTTCAACATTTAATGCACTATGTGTGTTTTAGAGCCATTAACGTAACCTGCAATCAAATGCGAGTTCATGAACGCATTCCGAGTCGGCTCACACCGCCTGTGTGCATTCTTCGTCCTGCTTTGCATTTTCTTTAAAATTCACCATTCTTTACTGTCGCATGGTGACACATCAACAATCCTGAGGACCGCGGGATGAAGAGGCAATATTACAAATAAAATATGTTTTCCTCAAACAAGCCTTTTTTTTTTTCTCCAGTGACTAGTTTATTTAAAACGCAACTGGACGTTCTCGGATTTGTGAGGCGTTTTCTGAGACAAGAATTTCCACTGTCTGAAGTTTAAACGCACTGTGCCGCAGGCTTTTGTGATCTATTTATTATTTTGCTTCACCTTATGCCCCTCTTCGCTGCAGCCGTTGGCTGTAAGACTTACCGATCTGTGTGGCATAAGAAAACCAAATACGCAAAGAGTACAAAAACAAAGAGGAAGGACTAGTAATTGTGACGCGCAATATTTTGTCATAAAGAAAAATACAGACTCTTGATAAGAAAAAATGCGATGGAACGTCGACCATCCAAAAAACAACTGCGTTCCTTTTTAAAGGTACAAAAGAGTACATTCAACAAATATCGAACAAGATATTTCAAAAGGATTTTTTTTTTTCATACCTGAAACCCTGAGGCATCATTTTTCTCGGAAAATGTCAAAACAGCCCTCATCGCACTCGGCTGTGCAAACGGCGGCACCCCTCCATCCACGCCGAAGGGGAGGGGGGGGGGGGGGGGCGGTCGAACCTGAGCCAAGCAAAAACGTCGCCCCATTGGTGCCATTGCTTGCGCGACAGTACCTTTATTCACGCGCTAAGACGCACTGCCTTTCACGGGGCGGAGGGGGGTTAACCTGTCACTCGTGAGGCCCGTAAATGCAAAAAAAGTGCAGAACTAGTTCTGTCTGGCAGCGCATCCCTGCGTAGCGACACGACCGGAAAAGGTTTTCTCTCCTTGTCACTTTATTTTTCTTTTTCCTTAGTTCTGTACGGCTTCTCATCATTGGAAAGACATTAGCACACGAAGCCAAATTGTAACGCCGCATCCGGTGGAGCCTGAAGACGAATGTTTTGTTTCTCTGAATTAATCTGTGCTAACATTTTTTTTCTTTTTAAGCTTCATTACATACGGAGCTCCCACGAAGACTCTCGTTCGAAGATTTATATTAACATTGCATTTTTTTTTTCTCTTCCGCTGCTTTATTTTAGCGGTCCATTTTGTTTTCTTTATGGAGTCCGAAGAAACCTTTCTATTCATTTGAAGTTGTATTGATCTGATAAGTTATACCAGCTGCTTATTTTATTTTCGCGATTCATTTCATACTTCATTTCATATTTCAACTTTTTCTCATTGCGTATTGAATTTGCGTTGATTTCTCATGTCGCTCACGTCCTAGCTGCTGAAAAATAATGATTACGTATTTGCAGATTGATATTTTTTTCTCGCAATAACTGATATAGGCCACAAGAGAAATACGAATCGAAAGTAATACCTTTAGTCAAAAGCGTGTACATGCTTTGAACATTGGAATAGTGCATGTAAAGATGACGCCAGGAGTGTTCTGTATAAGCTCACGCTGTTGATAGGAAGATACGACATGTCTCCGCATTTTGATTTAACCCCACAAACCCAAATTCAGCACCAGTTTTTCAGTCTGTTTATGAAAAGTTATAATACACACATTAAATATTATAAAACCAGGCACCTCTACGATAATAAGTATACATACTAATAGCATGACTCTAAAAGAGGATCCTCTTTGAGTTCCTTCGCCATGTTAGGTTTAATGCAGCTTGCCAATTTTGCGCCTGTCAAAAGCACCGGAAGAAATGCGCTTGGTCTACAGCACCAAGAACAACAGGAGAAGAGTAAATTGACACAATTTTTATTTTATTTTTATTTTAACGCACGAAAAAAGCGAAGAATAATTCTTAACTTTGTTTTAGCAGACAAAAGCGAGTAATTAAAGGAACAGCTTGTACTCAATTCTGATTCACACATGACCTACATATACATATATCACTGTCCTAGTTTCTCAGCGCAGAGTAGCTCGGTGAACGAAAAGGCAAGGTTCATGCTGCAGGACCCGGTAATCCTGGCCTCAGTCTGCACCTGTAAAAGACACAAGGCCAGCAGTAGTGATGAATGTTCGCATAAATTGAAACATAGATTTGTGTTTTACGAGGACAAAATGAAACACATTTTTTTATACGGTCGACGCCAATTTAAAACAATATTTACATAGTCTTTAATTGAATGACCAGCCAGTGCAACCCTGAGAGGGACAATGGGGGGGGGGGGGGGAGCAACTTTACTCTGTAGCAACAGGTTTTCTTGACCTCCCATTACGATTCTGAAAACCGCCATTCTTGCGAAGCCTGCCGAACAAGTCCTTGATTCCGTTTTAGGGGCGAAGCTCCTTAGGGTCTAGCCTTGTCCGTCCGTCCGTCCGGCCGGCCGGCGTCCGTTCTCACAAAAGAAAAAGAAAAAAAATGTTTGCGCAGTCGACAGGATTCGAACCTGTGCGGGGAGACCCCAATGAATTTCTAGTCCATCGGCTTAACCCATCGGCCACGACTGCGGGACGAGTAGGGGGCTTTGAGTTGTGGTAGTAACTCAAGAGCTGGGGATGTCATGGATGAAACGTTGCATGTAGCCGCTCAACGTCTATACAGGAGAGGGCGCTGCGGTCAAATGCGTATATAATCGCGTTAAACTTTGGATGCGTGGCTCTGCATTTCACCGACCATAAAGCAGTAATAATGCAGTCGAAACGCAATCCGGAACTCAGCACTACCTATGAGCAATAAACAAAATCAGCACCATCAGCACTACCTATGAACAATAAAATCAGTATCATCAGCACCACCAGAGCTTCGCCCCAATCAACATCAATCACCACGTGGAGATGCGGTCATTATTTTTGTTTGTTTTCGGCTAGGTGAATGATTCTATCTGTTCTTGTGGAACAGACGTTACACAGTGATGACGAAATTATGTTTGGTGAACCCCGCTGCCACCTGAACATTTTCTTAATCGCATGCTGTTTTCTTTCTTTTACTTGCGCAGCGCTACCACCAAGAGTGTGGCGCTGTCGGATAATATAAATCCCATACTGTTCGAGTTGTTATTGATATTGGTGCCGATATCCTTGTTATAACTGGTTTCTTTCTTCTTTTTCTTGCGATAGCCCCACAAATAGATGAGCATTCATGTAGACAGCCCGTTCTTCACTGACCGAATTGTCATCATGAGAGGAAACATCAGATACCATTTTAAAGGCAACACTCTTCCCGTTCTCTAGACAGTCATACAAGAAATGTAAAATTTACATATTGTACTCCAGGCGAAAGTACACCGTAGGACCGGTGACAGTGGGTCTTATCTTACTGTAAATAGGCAACCTGGAGAGCAAACGTTCGCGGTCAGTTTGCGCGGACGTTTGCCTTCCCCCAAGGTGATAGCCCTATTCTTTAACTCGTGCAATCTTGTAATCGGCTACCCGAACCAACCACACCCTTTTCCTATTTTGTTTATTATGTAACGCTTACTCGCCACGTTGCGCCTTATTTGAAAGATGCCACCAGTTTGCATAAACATCCTCCTTCCCGTTTAGAAGAGCACGACGCAACAAAGGCAGACGTATTGAGTTTTATAAAGCCTTGTTTTTTCATAAAAATATTTTTCTCGCGAGCCCGCACCGCCTCTTCGCAGGATCTTTTTTTTTTTTTTTTTATAAGCGCGCATCGGGTGTTCAATTTTGGCGCTTCGTGCAAGTGATAACTCTCTCAGTTGCTGGCCGGTTTTGGCGTCACAGATTTTTACTGGGCAACAGTTGTCTACCCACGAAAAGATTATTTTGACAGGACAGTATGAACGGCAGAAAAACAACATCAGATATGTAATAAAACCGGGGGTGGTCGATTGCTTGCAATCGGAAATTGTAAATGATCACACTTTTAGTTTACGTTCTATTTTATTTCACCATAACACTCAGTCCGTAGTAGACATTTCACTTTTTGTTGGTTTTTCTGGCAGACGACGTACATGTTTTCTTCCATTATTTGCGTTAGATGACACTTTCTAGGAAAAAAAAACATTCATTCGCCTTCTTTAATAAAACGACCTTCGTCAAAGGTTCTCCCAGGGAAAGGTATGTCTGTGAGAGACAAATTAAATTTCGCTTCTAATTGCACGGTGAGCACAATTTTATCTCAGGGGCAAAATCGGTACCCTGGAAGCGAATATTCAAAACTTGATATTATATCACACATCACTCACTCTCCTACTATAGTTTTTAAATGAACTAGTCTGTAGAAGAATTAATTCGTAAAATCACTACCACTTGGTGCACTCTAAAGATCCCACCATAAAATAGCATGACACGACTTGCCAAAGAGACCATTCGCTAAATACCCCAATCACGGAAACATGGGAACGTTGTTCCTTCAGTTCCGTAGAGATCGGTAATCTGGACTAGTTCGATGCTTACACAATTTTGAGTGCAAACTGGAGTCATCCATGATAAGTGCCGTGTAGAATGCGGACACCTGTCATATTACTTTCAAAATTTATCGTCGATGTCAGCGTTTTTTATGCTGTGCATGCAGTCCACCCTTCAACCCGGCTGAACTGCAGAAATCTCTTACAATATTATCATTTTCGTACTGCTTCAAAACGCTGATATTAACTTAGAAACGGTAAAAATGCTAGAAATAGCCTCTTTGACTCCGAATTAAATCCTGGTTTTGGCTGTTGTGAATTCGCGGCTTTCTAAGCAATTCCTTCATAAACAACAATCACGAGAATGATAATATCGTAAGCGATATCTGCAGCTCAACCTAGTCGACGGGTGAATTGCATTTCAAGTGTGAAAAACGCTGACCTTGACGAGAAATTATAGAAGATATGTTACAGGTATTTGCAACGTACACGACGCTTATTCCGAATGACTCCGGATTACATTCGAATGTGTGTAATCATCGAATCGGTCAGAATTACCGACCGCGAGGAAACTGAAGGAACACCGTTCCCATGATTCTTCGAGTGCGGGCCGGGGCGCTAGGGGATATGTCAAATGGTCGAGCGCTCTGCTAGAGTTGTGACATAACTGGACTTAAGTTATAATAAAATTAATTCAAGTTGCAATCTTCATACAACGAATTTATAAGGCGCTGACACATAACAATAAACATATAAAATAAGTTCGAGGAGCCAAAGAGTCTCGCCTTTGTTTTCTATTCATGTGTACCTTTACACACCTGTACCAGGCCCAAAATGGCTCATATAATTTAAATCTAAAGCAATAAAAACAAATAAGTATATATAATTGTTCGCTTTTATCTTAGATTTTTTCATGCTTACAGATGAGAAATTCGTGACATAAAAAGAACATAAGTCTATTTCAACGTTGTTAATCTTCTATACTTTTGTTCCCTGGTGTTCTAGATCACGGGTCGTACCAACAGGGCAAATAAACTCGTCAAACACAAAGTTAGGGCCCAAGTTGACGGAGCGTACCAATTGGCCTATCATGACGATGACTTCGCTCTTTTTTCGACGACGTCCAATCGGTGCGCTCCGAGAACGTTCGGCTCCAACTTTGTGTTTGACGAGTTTAGAGCCCTTGGTGTTGTGATCGGTTGGAAAGGAGATGGAGGGGCGAGAACAGCTGAAGAAAACTTCGAAAAAAAAATGTGACAGAAAATTAATTTTAGGACTGGTTTTTAAGAGCATAATGAAAACTGTCAGGCGGCCGCTTAACTTGGCAGGTGAGACATATTCCGCCACCATTAGCTCCAGGGCTCATAAAAGCTCGTAAATAAACACCCAGCACAATGTGCTGGAGACACACTGCACAGACATTCTCCCGACCTTATTCGTACGATTAAGATACATTTACATTTATCTGAAGAGTGGTTGAGCCAGCGGGAGTCTCGATATCTGAGTGTCATGTCTGAAAAAAACTAGGTGGTCATGGAAAAACAAGCGAGCCATTGCTCTCAGGGTCTAGCCAGGAAACAAAATCTAGCAGAGGGGAGTTATACCAGCCCTCTCTTCACAGTGCTGTTATCGGAGACGTGAGATGATGTAATTTAGGAGGGCGCACGGCATTGGACACATATTAAAAAAATGTATTCTTTACCGAAGGCGAAAAGAAAAACATGCCGAAGGCTTAGTTCTTTACCGGATAATATACGATAAGTAAATGAGATCAGCGATTCGTGAATGGGGCTTACACGTCTCGTTGAGTGCGCTCTCATGTTCAAGGAGAGTCTGGTCTTGGCCGGTATTTGTGTTTAGACTGTGTCGGCTAGGCTGGTGCTCGTTTCAGTGGGCGGCCTTTGTCAGCCCTTGCAGGCGCGCATCCTGGTAGAGAGCTGAAAAAAACGTCGCTCGCGTCACTGCCTTCAATCTTCGACACAAAGGCAGTCTTTTATTCCGGCGACGTGGGAACGCAAAGTTTTTAACAAGAAAGAAAATCAGCAAAGGCATAACAGCCCATTCGTTTTTGTTAAGACAAGGATTATCTCGAAGACGCCCCAGATACCTCGTCAGGGATTGCTAGTTTGTTTTTGAATTTCATATTTTTATTTTTTTTTTCAGAAGTTAGAAACCAAATTATTTGTTTACTACAGGTATAAGGGGAACGGGTTGGGAATAACGTGAAGTGTACAAAATAATGATGTTGTCCTTTTAATGTATTGCCCGTTTAATTTTAGTTTAATTAAGTTGAAGGGTATTGAAGGTGCTTTTTATCCTCCCGTCTTGTTTCGAGACGGGTTATTATCATAGTTTTACTTTACATTGGCACGTTGTGCCCTTTGGACAGTTAAATAAAGACAACTGTAACCCTACAACGCAAGCTACGTATCTATGATATTCTACCACGTTATGTTATTAGTATAGAAGGCATACACTTGGCGAACCAATAAATTAAAATCAAATGTTGTTCGTTATATTCACGCTTTATAACACTATAAGATTCGCTCCGGGGTACTTTCTTTTTACTATGCACGTATCTGTATTAGGGTGATACGGCAAATGTGTCATTTCTCGCAATGCTTTTTTTGTGTTTCTACCCGTTGAACAACATTTTGCTTTAAGTATGGACTGTCGTCTTTGTTCGTTTGCTATCACTGGGTAAACCGATCACGCACTCCAAATGCGCAATGAATCTCTCGGCTTTCTGCTGTGCGTGAATGGTGATAGCCAGCGATAACGAGCGCACGATATTAACGAGCGCCGTGACGATGCATTTTTCGCTCGTCACGATTGGCTGCATCGAATGGAAGCGTTGGACGCAGTCGGGCATCATGTGAAACGTAGTATAGAGCACGCGAACTACATTATTTTTTTTGCGTCAGGCTCTTAGCTGTTAACCATGTTCCGTCATCCTTTCTCACCAGCCCATTCTTTGCACTTTTTTATGGTAGATTTCTGCCGTTGTTGGGTACCGAAAAAGTGTGGCACCGCACGAAAGTGATGATTAAAACTTTTCCTGCAAGCAATAAAACCGTTTGAGGCGTACATCGTCATGTTAAAATGTAAAAAAACGACTTTCTTTTTTATCTACGCAATTAATTTTGCGTTTGCAAAGAAAACAAATTGGATGAATTTGTGCGGCGCTAAGATTTCAACTCGTGACCCAAACAAACTGTCAGGTAAACGTTCATCCGCTTGTGCCACCAATCGTCATAAAAACCACGCGCCTCCGTTGAGAATGATCACAGTCTTAAATATGCATCGGACGATACAAGATTTTGCGAACTTCACTGATACTTAGGTGATTGTTAGTTATGTGATTTTTTAAAACTCTCAATGGAAAATTTCGCCTGTTTTCGGCAACTGGTGGCATAGATCTTCATGTCTCAGAGAGCTCGGTCGGCCGCCGGTTTTTCCTTGAAAATTTCAGAAACTGAGTTATAACTTTTTTATAAGATAACAGTTAGTGCTGAAACTTTGGCATCTGGTTCCGATTTCCTTGGCGAAAAGGGGTCTGAGGGAGAGGAACACGAGGACGGCACGGGCAGAGCTCGGGCGGTGAGCTCGAAGATGTTCGGCAACGGAACGAGAATAGACAACGCGCTGCTTTCGAATCGCCTCACTATAAGGCCGTAAATTCATTGTACATTTCGTTGTAGGATCTCGTTCGGGACGGCCGAGGCGATGACCGATCGGGCGTTGCCTTAAGAGGGAATCCACAGTCCCCAATGACTAATACATTGAACATTATATATTGCCACTGGTTCGCATTTCTGCTAGTCGTAGGAATGTGCGACAGAAGATAAACCAAGCAAGAATTGCCAATGAAAAAGGTTTATCATATAGGCAGGCTTCCGGCTCTGACCGAGAACCGGAGGCCCCCTGATTCCCACAGGCAACAAAAATAGTGGCGCACGAAAACAGATTTCAAAATCTTTCAATTCGTTCACTTACAAACATAACTGCTTATACCGAATTCCTCGTGTGCCAATGACAGTCATTCAACCTTCTTGTCAATCAAGCGACGGTTTCTTGCTCAACGAAACTAAGAAATGGTTTACTAGATCTTTTCGTTAATCCGAAAACAACACGATGCATCCGCTGAGGCGTCGGCGGGGTATCGGATGTCGTCATCGTAGTAATAGTAATGATCTATGACACCCCAATAGTACTACTACGTGCGGTAGCATCAGGCAACACCCAAATAACATAGCTCCCAAATAGAATTTGATAACTAAAAAAAATATTAACGTGTGTTGTAGCATATTGCAGCCAGCGGCTTACTCTCTTGTAATTCGTCAAGGTTACTGGGATGTTGAAATTCAATCACCACTTTTGTGCCCGTATAAACTGTTCAGAAACATAAAACGTGTATTGGGAGCGTGGGATACCTAAAAAGGGCTTGCCGCTCCGACTCACAACTGTCAATGCCGCCAACGGCTCGCGAGAAATTGCGGACAACAAGTTCGTCTGCTTCTTCCACAGGAGTTGCTGGCACGTCAGAACGGCGTGGATTTCTGGTTGGCTTTGATTGGAAGGATAGTGGGTATACCTCAATGCTAGATGCCTCGAGGTCTACCGACTATTCTTTTCAATAAACTAACAAGAGCTCGGCGGTCTGACATCATTGCAACCCATGCGCAAGAAGCAGACGAACTTGCCCTCCGCATTACTTTGCGTACAGACGCAGCGTCTGCTCCCCCCGCCCCCCCCCCCCCCCCCCCCCATTCGAAAATCTACCTGCATTCATCGTTCTGTTTTCATGAGATACAACCCGCAGGACATGCTCGAAGTTCGAATTCAATCGTGTCCTCGCAGTGTGACCGGCTACTATGGTAACTCAGCACCATGTTTTTCACGCGCCCGTGCCTACGATATTTGTGTGTTCCAAGACGGACTGGAAGCCACTGCAGAAAAGCATGCACCAGTTTCATTGACTGATAAAATCAACATAAGAAGTGTCCTTCGCACCTTATATTATCAGATTTGTTTCCGACTGGCGAATCGAGCAAAGCCTACTGGAAATTTGACAATCGCGGGTGTTTTTCCCAGCTCATGAAAGTTATTTTGATTAGCAGCACATAGTCATGTCTCGTTATTAAAGACACCAATATTATGAATACCACGCTAAATAGACAATATTTTCAGGGACGACCTGGCGAAATACATACATTTTTGTCTAGATAGTATCGGCAACTAACAGAAGCATGGGGTTTGGGGGAACGGAGGTGTACACATTATCTAAATATCACTACACCAATTTGCGTAGCGTGAAATACTTTTCTGTTTTGAAGTTTTTGTGGTGCTAAAGTCGTCACCAAAATGACGTAGGTGATTTAAGTATCGTACGGGGCTTTATCTCGAGCCCCTAATCAATTGTGCAATCAATTCACACACCCTGCGACCCCCGATTTCAGAAATCTCCCGAACGTGCCTGATGCGCTCATTTCTCTTTTTCCTCAGCGCCCTTCGAAACGAGGAACAAATGAAGTCCGGAGAGGCCCGATACCATCGACGAGGAAGACCGCTGCCGATTTTACGGCCGACGTTGATAATTTATGGACAAGCGTCGCTGTCGCAGGCTCGATCGAAGTTCCTCTGGGAGACGACAGAACCCCGAGTTCGTCCGACCGTTGGTCGAATTCTCTTTCATTCGGAAGAGGAACCGCAGCGGAGGCTTGTGCGCCGCAGCTTCGGGATTCGTTTGACCATGAGGCCTCAATTATTCTCCCCCGCAAGCCAAAGAGAAAGAAGGCAAAAGTATCTTTTGGTTTCAATTGTGCAACTGCTCCTTCTGGCTGAATATTTATCAGCGTGACGGCAGCCGGCGTCGCCATGTCGATCAGCTTGCCAAAGCACTTGACAAACGACACCGTCTTCAAATGATTGTCCGGCCCGATATTGTACTGGAAGCGTAAACCTAGAATGTGGTCGCATTTATCCCCCTTAACTTTACAACGCTCTCCTGCACATTTCCTAGTAGTGTAATTTTTTTGTCTTTTGCTTGTTTATTTTTTTTTAATACTAAATTTTCGCTGTTGAAGCATCAGTCGTTCGCAGTGAGTGGTAACTGGCAACGTTTCATATGCAAATAAAATGTACCTATCCCAAATAATTCCTTTTTTTCTTGATCTCCGGAAGCCTTAGAATATATGTCAGGCTACTCTCCCGATTTCATTTCGGGAGTGGGGAATTAGTAAATTCAAACGAGATGCTCCTAATTTTTTCAGATCTCATTGATAGAAATACAAATTAGAGGCCGCTTATCACGCAATTCGCAATTGCGTGATAAGCGGCACTAAACTCGCTGGTTCATTTCGTTCGATATTTTTTTTCTTCAAATTGTGAAAGCTTAAGCACATAATCGAAAACGAACCCTGAGTTGGACAAATCGGTTAGGGCACGTAAAAATGGTTCCATAAAGATTTAAACAAATATAACGCGTGGGTACTAACCATAAGAAACTACGACAGTGACTCTAACGAATCTGTATCGGCGATTTCAGCACATTCGATTCCATCTTGAGGTTGATATTTTGATATCCGTGTGGTATACTCTTCGCTTGTTTAAAGCCCCTCTCATTTTTGTCTCGTTTCGTATTGCTTCTTAGTCTTTTAGAACGGTGCTATTTTGAACTCCAAGGCATCTTGCGGTATACCCCTGATATTTACAACCTTAATATTTTGAGAGACATGACCATATATTTGCAACAAAAATTCAACGAGGCATCTATTGCATTAGGCCCAACGTATATATTCTTCCTATAGGTAAAACGTAATTCTTATTAACACATGAGAAGGTCAGTTGGTTCATAGGGCATTCCACGTTTGTCTTACTATTGCAAAAAAAAGAGGGGATCTTGTCTATAGTCCGTAGCAACTCAAGAAGATAGGGCGAGGGTAAGACGGGCCGTGGAGGAGGAAGCAGACGGAACGCTGGAGAAGGCAAAGGGAAACATCCTTCTCCTTTAACGTTCCGTTCTTCTCCTCCCCGGCCCGTCTTACCCTCGCCCTACCTTCTTGAGTTGCAACGGACTATAGTTAACTTATTTTGTTAATATTTCCTTTTTCATATCTCCGTTTTTTTACTGCAGAATTTGCCCGTTGAATGTCATCATTTCTGTGCGGCTTCTTATTTCACATTTGTTTCCCTGCAACATCTTCCACCGCCCCTCTTTGGCAAGGCCCGCTGCCAGTTAAATCACAAATTTTTAAATCCAATTAAAATTTTCAAACAGCAAGCTAAATAAAAAATCGTTTTTATGTAATTTTAGCAGGTCCAGTCTACTATGTAGCTCAGCTGCGTATATTGCTACATATATTTGTTTGATTAGTTATTCTCATTTTCCATGATTGAGAAGTGATCACAGCTTATACAAAAATACAATTTATAGTTACGATGTTTAGGTCGCTTTTATGCTGCCTGTCAAGCAATCTGTGGAATATTGCTGATAAAATCACCATAGCAGAGAGCGCAAACATCTGCTAAAATTTAATTTTGTGAAACTGGAGTCATTCCTTTCTCTACGAACATCGCTTGTTGTGAAGTTTTTGGAGCTCCTTTAAACGCCACCTTTGATTTTATGTTTCAGAAACCGGTTATAAAAAAGAACTCCGAGTAACTTCCTTCGTGTACACATTTTACAACTCATCGTTATTCTCGTACATTCTAGTGCAGTTCCGGAATTTTGCGATACGTGGCGTCTAGTAGGATGATTGAAGCCTCACAAATGTGTATTTTACTCCACTGAATAGGCGGGGTCTTCCTAAAAGATGCCGTTAAAATTTCCCGCGAATAAATTTTTTTTTTTTATTTTAAATGCGTCCTTATTAATAAAGGCCCCATTTACACTAGCAGGTTTTACATGAGCAGAGATGGCATAATAAATTGCTCTACCAAAGCTGTGAATCCAGTTTGTTTTCATTATTATTTTATTGCATAATAGTTTAGAAGCAGTTTTTGATCCCGAATTACTATCTGCCCTGTATCCGTCCGTTTTGGCGTTTGGGCCCGTTGCTAGCCTAAGAGTGAACCAAACAAATAGTATCGCCACTAATGGTTTCACCGTTGCGCGTGCACCCGTCGTTCCCTCAAGAATGCCGGTTTCCGCAACGCGCTTCTGCAGCTCGTGCTACTTCTTCTGAAGGGTGTTCTCAAGCAACATTCGGACGTAAAACAATCATTATACAAACAACTCCAATCATGGCGCCACGACTGGTGCCACATGTGCGCAAGCATGTTCAGCGAGCGCATGAACATAGCTTTGACAAGTTTGCAATTGCACGGGCGTGCCCACCCGAGCAGAAGGGCGGCGGCGACCAGTGGCCCTGCTTGCAGTCATCTTTATAGAGCACTTAATAGGGCGTCAGAAAACTATTCACAAAGGTGTTTTTATGTGCGGGATGCATTATACAAAAATGCTGAGTATGTTTCTAAAAACATATACAAAACAACAGAAAACCTTGTTGTTTTTCTATTATGCGAGGGAGGAAAGCAGAAGCCAACCGTCAGGTTGATGCTGCTACCCCACACATTTTGTACAACACACGCTCGGATCTCCTGACTATTCTTAGGGGTGTTCTTCTCTAAATACCTTTTAAATTTTCTTACTACGTAGTGTGATATGCCACTAGCAGCGTCACCGCCACGGTGTGCTTATATTTTCCTCCAACAAAAAAGACAAGATTTTCCTACCTTGCTTTTTTTTAATAACCTACACTTATAAATTTTGAGTATGATTAATGAACCACCTTAAACACATTTCTAATTTTTTTCATGAACCTCTTTTCACTGGCTTATATATACAAATGTTTTACACCTTTGCAACGCTAGAAAGCACCCTGGGCTTTGCTTTCCGTCGGAGCCCCAAACAGTGCTCTTCTTTGTCTTAGCAACAGCGCTGACACTACTGCCGCAGGCTCAGACCCTCCCCTTCTTCTGAAATACAAACTTGGTGAGCAATTTTACCAGCATTAAGAAATAAAACAGCCTAACGGGAAAAAGACTTTAAAAGGAAAATCGCAATCAACTGCGTGATATTTTGCCGAAATAAATCTTGGTGGTCGTTTCAAACACTTTACTAGACATTAAAAACAAAAAAAAAAAACAATAAAGGGGCATATAATCTGCGTGCAATGTTTTTATCTATCGTGCTTGGTTCTAATTGACGTTATGTCTCTATGTATAAAATAAACGTGAGTTCCGAAGAACTACTAAAGCCATTGACACCGTAAGTGATGACGTCAGAACATGACACTGTGCTCCTAACAAACCAATGCTAAGGCCGTTGTTGTAGACAAAGGCACGAGGCTCGACGTGAAATCACAATTATACCCCTTTTGAAAAATCTGGCAAAAACTTCAAGTGACATTCGGTGGAAACGGATTATTTTCCACTCATTTTCACCAGAAACCAGCGTTGTTTACAAGTTTTTTCGTGGAAATATTACCGGCCGCCACTTTCAGTTACCAGATTTCTCTGGACGTTTTACCGGAGCCACTTTCCGCTAAAATCCGGCAAAAGCTTCTAGTGACATTCGGTGGAAACAGGTTAATTTCCACTCATTATCACCAGAAATCAGCGTAGTTTACCAGTCTTTGGTGGAAATATTAACGGCAGCCACTTTCGCTGGATGTCTTACCAGAATCACTTTTGATAACCCGTCACTGGAATCCTACCGGAAGCAACTCTCGTTTGCCGGACACCGAATTTCACTAAAAGCCGACGGAAGGGGAACGGCTAAAGGCATAAGGCGAAGACGAGCAGGTGGACTGAGCTTGTAATGGCGGCCGCCAATGCAGCGGCATTCAGTAAGCGCGTGTTTTAGCTCGAGACGACGTTGCAATTCTGCAAGAAGTGCGTACAGCGAACTGTTTCGCCGATCCAAAAAGGTGGGCAGCGATCACCGGCAACTTGCTATTTGAGACAGGCGAAAGTCTGGGCCAGAGCATGTACGAGACCACTCGGGCGGCATTCTCGTGAGTGCGAGTACTCGGGACGACGTTGCGATCCTCCAAGAAGTGCGTGAAGCGAACTGTTTTGTCGATCCAAAAAGGTGGGCTGTTTCAACCGTTTTTATTCGAAACCAGCGTAGTTTACCAGTCTTTGCTAGATTATTTGCCGGCAAACGGATTTCGCTGGAATTCTACCGGCAGCGGGTTTCCAGATGTCACTGGAATGTCACCGGCAGCCACTTTCGATTCCCAGACGGGCCGGTTTTGCTAGAAATCTTACCCGAAACAAGTGACTCGCTTCCCTGTTTACCAAACTTCACTCGAAGCCGACGCGAGGGGAGGGTGAAGCCGAGACGAGCCGAGGACTGGGTGTGTAATTATGGAACCTAGAACGCACCAAGAACGAGTCCCCACGTACCCTCTCTCCCTCACATTGGGTTCGTGGGGAAAATGTGAGAGGGTCTTTTTCCTCGTGGTTCTCAAACCATAGTCTTGCCGTTCCCTTCAGTGCAAAGTAAATGTTTTGGAGGCGCTGTTCTGCCTTCCACGCGTTGTAGCGTGCCACACGTTCGTAGTGCTGCAGGCCAGTCTTCTACGTCCTCGTAGATTTCACCGTGGAATGGCGTCGGCACACGGGGAACCACAGGCAGGAATACGTAGGACGGTGCTGCTTGGGGGTTTTCCGTCCGCTGGGCCGTGGAGTTCATCGTCGGCTTCAGTAGCTTCTTTGCCTTGTCCGGCAGTGGACCAAGCTCTGGGGGTTGTCGTCGGAGACGCTGGCTTGCCCGGGGACCTGTCTCATCTACAAATGGCCGTCTTGGAGTGGGGATTGCCGAACGGGTCCTCGGAGGGGTACGGCGAAGAGACATAAGGTGCTACCCTGCACCTCCACCAAAATGTCACGAATGACAATGGATGAGGCGGTGATAACTGAAGAAACTAAACGTTTAATGGGACGAACTTGTGCTCAAAAATAAAAGGAAACGGAAAATAACAACAGAGCGTCGCGGGCGTCGAAGTCGGCGTAAGAGCAGAGTTGAACGCTGGGGCGAGACTGACTGCAGACCGCCACGCGGAGCCCCTTATGTACGCGCGTTGGCTTCTGGAACAATCGGCCTAGTATGTTCGACGACTAGAACATTCGGAACTCGATCAGACGAGAATAATCTCGACCTCACGAGAACGCTATATTGAAAGAATAAATAAAAGAACATTCCAGTGACTGACTGGAATCGAACCTAGACTTTACGCGCGACAATCAAGTGCCGTGACCACACGGCCACGCACACGGTCGCTCGCCGACGCGCGTGGCAATATTCTACACAGATGCTTCACTCGCAGTATTTTTAGCTGATCAACATGCGTGTGATGATTTTCGTCAAACAGTATAACAAATAATTCAAAGTAGAATTCTTTTTAACAAGCCTGATGAGTGTTCTTAGACATGCCATGTTTCTGATAAATACAATAATCGAATAGTTTCCTTACGCGAACGATTCATAATGTTGCAGACGGTATGCTTTAGTGATTCCGTAGGCGTTTGTCGTCTGCGGCAGGCATCTGAAGACACCTCTAGGAACGGCAGGTGCGACGCAAATATTTCAAAAGCAGCAAAATCTTGGCAAACTTCTGTCTTGGTAAGTTATAAATCTATAGGCGTCAGATGTCTAGTCTTTAAAAGACGTTTAAATTCCACGTCAAATTTTTGAACGATGGTTCTTTCGGAGCAAAATCCAGTCCTATGTATTCGTCCATTGCAACGCACCTAGCGACAGTTTGTTTGAAGTAGTGACGTCAAACTTACGGCATCAGTTTTAAAATTATAAATTCACTTCCGGTAAAAACGCTCCATTTGGTGCATCCTTGATAAGCGTGACGAACGGGATATTTATATTTATTTCGAACAAGTGGGTGACCCGCTACATGGATGCCTTAGAAAGGATAAAAGTAAGGTTCGTTGGTATCGGGGCGTGACCTATAAAAAATACGCACAAAATGAGGACAAATTAAGAAACAAGCATGACAAACAGGCGCTTCTATAGTGCGACTGCCTAGTATTTCCGTTTGGTGCTTGTCTTCTTGCTCGCGAAAGTAGGGCTAAACAGTAGCAATTTAGGATCACATTTGAGCAATCCGCTTACGCAAACGTTGCCACGAATGGCTTCATGATAAAGTAAACAAACGTTTTAGGTGGTGAAGTAAAAAAATAGTTCCCCTTTGTGCTAGATATCCTACAAGCTTAAGGCTGCTAGATGAAAGAGCACAATGTAAGATCGAGTGAACGCAGGGTTCTTCAAATCGTTCACTTTTCTGCTCGTGAAAAAGGACAAAGTCCTAAACTTTATTTGTTTAACATCCTCAAATATATCAAGTTGTATTCACATCAACAGTATTTAAACATCGCACAACGAGTAAAAAGAGTTTAGTTGCGTTACATCAGAGTTATAAAAACAACTGCAGTCAAGTTTTACATTTTGCAATCATATTGTTTCATTTTGTAATCATAGAGAAGGCGTGAGTAATCAGCCACGACTAAGGTCTATTGTGTCCAACTAGTTAGTGTGTCACCATTTTTGTGGAGCAAGGATGAAAAATAGTTTCGTGGTTCAAATCTATTGCACTGATGCACAATATGCGTATAAAGAAACGGGTAAGTGTCGCGTTTAATCTGGTGTCGGTTATCAATCATCAGCGTCTGACTTCTGTCATTCACTGCGTCCTGATTCGCAACGGACCAGTTAGATAATCCAATATTATTTTTTACCTCTATAAAGACACGAACAAGAGCGAAAAACCTAGCGACGTGATATTTACCGTACAGGAGAGCGTAAGCATCCTCTTAACAATTTATTGCTACAAAGTAAGCTGCATTTTGACTGAGCCGAAATCGTTGAGCTCCTATGTCCCACTTACAATGACCCCACCGTCGCCCTTACAAAGCACTGACGAATAATTCCTTTGCCTCTCTCTAGAGGGCACATCCGTCATTATCCACTGTCACATGCAAGCGGAGTGCCCCGGGAAAAAAACATCAGGCATTTGAAGAGGTACACGTTTGTCGTGAGAATTTTAGGAAGACGCATGCAGTATCTTCGCAATGTTTTAGTTTGTTTAGGTCTTGCGTTTTTATATTTTGTTCGTTAGTCTACAGCCTCGATGGAAGACAGCACGGAACTGAAATGAAGAACTGGCACATGCGTCATAGAAACACATGCTTGTTTTTTATATTAAGTCTTGAAAGGGTAACATTTGGCACCTTGGTATATACATTCTCTTGATTGAAATTGTTGAAATTCTATGCTTTAACATTCTTTTACTTTCACTGGGTATTGATGTCTGTTAAAACTGAAATCATTATAAGGTTTTTTTCCTAAGCTACACACATAGAAAGAATAATATGGAGTACATTTTTTTCAAATGAATGCGTCGATTTCTGTGATGTTAAGAACAATGACATATTGTTTCCTGCCTCGCCCGTAGCAGGAGTTAACTAACCGTAAATTTGACGTCCACCACCAACAAAAAAACAATATAGCAGAGATTTCTTTATATAATTCTCAATGTTGCGGGCGACAATCGGGATGCCGTGGTATTTGAAAAACAAAGTGAACAAGCTAGATTTCAAAGCACAACTAAATTACTTTTTGAAATACGCGTAATTTACTCTTACTACCATCCAGATGTGTTGCTTTGGAAAAGGCAAACCGTAAAACATTTAAGCTTTCTGGTGAAGCGACAGCTGGCCAATTTGGTGATTAAAAAATCGAATCCTTCGTTCTCTGCTGAATTACCTTCCTAAAGCGCATCGTGAGGATGTACATTTCCCCGTTAAAGGCATCGCGGGAATAATTCGTGCCTATGTCACTATGATGGACTTCTCAAACACCAACTATCGCTATCTTTATGAGCAGACGTAGCAAATGAGATTGTGAATGTGAAAATGATAATGACTTTGGGCGTGGTAATATTCTGTATAATACACGAGCGATTGGCAAATAATAAATGAATGCTAAAAGCCCATTTCAAAATTCGATTGCTGATACACGCGTGGTGAAAGAGGCCTGCTCGGTTATACGTGAGCGAAGCTGTATCATGCTATCAGCCAAAGATCTCACATGAAACATCTGCACATTCCTAGGAACATAAATAGAAGAAAACCTTTGCCGCACGGAGCGCAAGATAGTCAGCACAAGCATGATATCAATGTCTTTATTTTCCCACTCTGGTCTGGGAAAAAGAACGTGTATTATTAAAAAGTACAGGCATGAAGAGCGCCTATGTGTGGAAGAAACGGAGATGGAAGTAATTGTCGTTCGACACAAGACTAAATAATAAAATAAAAAAGTGCCGATGACCTGTTAGCCCAAACTGTGTCGCGCACTGTAAATCGACAGGAAACACCTGCTGTCAAACAAGGGTAAAATCCCATATATTGTTAAATCGTGGGACAAGAAAGATTTAAGCATGAGCTAGTTTTCTATACTATTCATTTACTTCGTGCGTCGCCCTTTGTCTTGGACATCGCCAGAATTGCGAAGAACACTCTCAATATAGGGATAACGGGGGAGACTCATAATAAAGCGTATATTGAAGTATCTAAGCAAAAGGTTTCTTAAACTCTACCTTAGTTTTTATAAAAGTACCTTCCCATTCAATGCAACCGTTATGTTGATCATACTTGGACGAAACATCTTAAAACGAAGAGAAAATTGTATTTTATCAAGCGAAGAACGGGCGTTAAACCCTTTGATGCCCAACGTTGCCCAGGAGCAACAACTCAAACATGATTTTTTTTCTCCCCCGAAACTCGCGAATCTATGCAATTAGCGCCATCAGCCGCAAGGCCGAGGTGACCTGAGCTTCTAGAAATAAAAAAAGAGGGCGGTACTTGTCCACTTTCACTCTTCCGCTACACTTGTCTGGACCGGCGAGCGACCTCGTCCTGCCACTGTACCAGGTGAGCGAACATCGATTAAAACAAATGCAGGATGTGATAATGAAACAAATCCTTGATTGAAATCTCTTACTGATTATCTAAAAGAGGCGCATG
The DNA here is from genome assembly GCA_013358835.2 of Ixodes persulcatus. NCBI lineage: Eukaryota > Metazoa > Arthropoda > Arachnida > Ixodida > Ixodidae > Ixodes > Ixodes persulcatus. The sequence continues at coordinate 271,818 of JABSTQ010010322.1, read as the reverse complement.
TGCAGTGAAAATGAACTTACAGTTGGTGAAAGCTCAGTATCAGCCTGACAACTATGATGTTGCCCAGGAGCAACATCGGGCATATGTGGGTAGCATTGGTATTGGTGACGAAAAATTGGGTGCGTATCTGTTATGGTTCACCCGCGGCTAGAATCTTCAAATATGAGTGACTTTTATGATTAAATAATTTTTGCACATAAAATAAAAAATAATATAAATATTTATCTCGTGTACAAGCTACACTGCACTTAACTCTGCATCAAAAGAAGCCTTTATCTGCTCACTTTCTGTTCTCAAATCGCACAAGCCCTGGCACACGTGAAGGCCAAGCCTTTGAAGAGAAGGTCAGACACATTGGAAAATGAAAATGCATCTCCAAGCAAGATCACTCGGCCACTGAAGCCAACACCTACAGATGATGTGAGCATGGGCGTACCAACCGGGGGGGGGGGGGGGGGGCAAGGGGGCGCTTGCGTCCTCTCCCCCCCCCCCCCAGTTCTTGAAGTGTGGAGGGGAGGGGGGAAAGGCAAGGCATGTGTTTTGCCCCCCCCCCCCCCCGAAACAGCCGCCAGTGAGCACGGTAAACACTGTCCGGCGGCGCCCAAGGGACACAAAGGGCACCACCCCCCGGCCCTGGGGTTGGGGGGGGGGGGTCTGGTTTGCGCCCCACTCAAAAACAAGTTGGTATGCCACTGGATGTGAGGTATGGTGCAAATACAGCAAAACTGTTTACACGTTCCTGTACTGATCAAAATGCGAGATGCACCTGTGCCTTCTCCCAAGTCGCAACCGTTTTCACTCGTTTCACGTGAAGTAGTGTCTCAGATGCCCAACGTTGCCCAGGAGCAACATATCATTATGCGTTCACAAATATAGGTATTTTTTTTCTGAAACCAGGTTTTAGTTTCTTTGTCTGTTCTAAATCCGCACCAAAGTTTGTAGGTGTGCGGGACCTAAAGTAAAGTTTTGGCCATCAAAGGGTTAAAGTTACACGAGGTAACGCTACTCCCAATGAATACGCGGGCATATTAGGACAATTTCTTTGTAGCCAAACGGCGAATTTCGGCCCTTTGATTGGCACTTTTTCATAGAAGTCACATTGCCTAATTTGAAAGGGGAGAGAGAGTAGGGGGTTGTGGGATCACTAGACACGCCACACTGATTCCCATGCTAGAGTTTAGCCCGCTCACAGGCTTGCGTACCCGATCAGAGTAAGCAAATCTGAGTGCTGTCTAAACACTAACGCGAAAATTCCTGAGGCGTCAGGACCTAGGCGTCGTCCCCCTCCCCCTCCCTCCTCTCTCTCTCTGTTTCCCCATAACTAGTCAATGTGACGTCTATAAAAAGGCGCCAATCCGTTAAGGCAAACTTGTGCTGGGAACTACTCTGCTAGTTTTTCCCATTACGCACCCCACAAGAGCCCCTAACTGTGATATTTCAGTACCCAATTTGAATCGAAGGAGGTTCTCTCGATAGGTATTTTTGTGTATCTGTTGGTGGCTTTGAGCTAACTTGACCAGGCACAATTTATTTCGAGGAAACTGAGCTGAAGTATGGGAACGGTCCGCGGGCTTGATGCGCGGAATCGACAATTTATCACCATTATAACTACATCTGGCCTTGCCCAGTATACGTAAGGGTATTACATCATGGTGAAAACCATGATGTAATACCCTTACGTTGTAAATAGTTTTCAACATCATGTCGATGTCAATGTCAGCCAGTTAATACTTCACAAAACATGTGACCGCCCTCTGCACCTAAATGTTTATAAATGTCTTTTTGTCTTTTTTTCTCTACTTTTTCTCGAACTTTCTGGCTCAGCGATAATTTTTATTAAGAAAAAGTATATCCAACTCTTTTACTTTCAATATTTGAATTCTATACATTATTTTGTCCAATGAGTGTTTGGAAAATGGGTTATACAAATTATCTTCATATTTGTTTGTGAATTATTTTTTTTATATTTCGTGTACAAAACTCTTGTTTACTTCAATTAGGACTGTTTATTTCCAAGCACAACCAATTCACTTGAGTAGCTTTGTTCAAGATCTTCGGTTGAAGTAACTAATCACATCAAGCAACTTTAACGACCTAAAATTAATTTTCCGAAGGTAGACTGTCACAGTGTCCTGCAGTGACGCAGCTAGCTGTCACGGCTATACTCGTTGCCAGATTAGATAAGACCACATTATTATCACACTTCATACGCCTCGCGCAGTTGTTGTAAACTTTGGTTGTGAGCGGTTGATAAAAAAACTTAATTTCCTTTAAAATGTAAACGTTTTAAATAGATTTACAAACACTGCTCCCGAAATCACCGAACAATTATCTCATTCAACGCCTAAAGTGGGAACTTATTAGCGATCCAGAAACCGCCAAACGCTTCTTAGTACGGCTTTTGAGGTAAAAACGGGCGTGGTATACTCCCCAAGTTGATTTTATGTGTACAATAAGTCATGCCACATGTCCAACGAAAATCGAGTTCTTCATATCCGAATTAAATAAAATGTAGTAAACTAGGAGATTCCGCAGTTGTACAAGAGTAATCGCGAATGACCATTCTTCGTAAGGTGCTCAAAAAAAAAATTGTGTACTTTTCAGCACATACTAGGCCTTGATCGCTGTGACTGGTACGCTCATCGATTAGCTTTAGAAGTGTATATTTTATATCTTTAGTATTAATGCCATCTATGTATTGTGCACTTACTGCTGGAGAAATTTGGAATTCAGAGCTCATTATTTTCCTTCAAAAGCCGTTTCAGGGTCTTATTCAGTTACAATATATATATATATATATATATATATGAGTATATATATATATATATATATATATATATATATATATGTGTGTGTGTGTATATGCTGTGGCTTCATAAATATTGAAGGGAAGCAAAGCCCCTGCAAAATATGCATAACAATATTGATTTAAACAACAAAAAAAAATATTACAATCTCAGCAAACTCAATCAGTGCCAGAACCGTCCAAGGGATTTTGTCGTCATTACGGGGAGTGTTAAGCAGCGTCCCTTTACAGCGAGGCTTCGCAGTTAAAGAGGATCCGAACACGGGCCGATGGCGTGGGCGAACCTCCTTTTCTCAGAAGATTAGCGAACATTAGCAGGGCAGGGTGTGCCTCGGCGTCTTTATTAGAGAATTCTTCACCCCATTTAGCTGACGAATACCGACGGAGATTACCTCGTGTCGACGAAACGCACGCGTAATGAATCCTGCCGTACCGCCGACTCTGTGCTAGATAACGAATTCCTCGCCAGAGTGCTCTAAGCCGAAATTTTTGCAGCGTGGTCCGATTCGCTTCGCACTACCTTTTGATTAGAATCATCGGCGAAAAACCTCGGGATATTCAGGTATTCGTTTATTTATTTCTCGCTTATATTTAACGCCGTAACTCGCCGTATCCGTCTTTGATTGCGAAGCGAAAGACGACGGACGTCTTTCTGGCACTGAAGAGAACTTCGAGCTGAACATCCTCAGACAGTGTGGGTCATTGTGATCATACCTTTTACTATTGAGCGGAGCGGTAACTCTGCAATCCTCAAGGCGTTTTTCAGTGGATTCAGGAATGTTTTCTGCTTCAAATTGCGAGTATATGTTGCAAGAAATGTCTATAACAACTGTAGCCATTGGTTGCTGGAAAAATGAACCAGGTGGCTTGTTAAGTTCGAGATTCTGGCGCTGTGATTCGTTCTTTGGCACGTTTGTCTTTTAATGCTGTCCTCTCATTGGATGTGAAGCTATCATAAGAGAATCTAGATTCACCGTGCCGTGCGCTCCTTAGGCTGTTCGTTGGTATATTTCCATTAAGCTCTTAAATAGCGGCTTAAATTCTGCGTGCTGCAAAATACTTTTTTACTACCTCGGCAAGCGACGTCGATCTTTTACTTTTGTACTCCTGTTTACGCTGAAGAGCACGAAATGTTGCTAACTGGGAGCATTCAAAATGACTCACACTTTTTTTCGCAGTGCGATACTGCAGTAAACCAGCCACATAATGTACAAGCGCACGAGCATCTAAACTTGGGGAACGACGTTTCTTTAATATTTGCTAGGGCGTCGTTTGAAAGACACTTGCACTGACGAACTACCTTTATCCGGCACATATGATACTTTACACCCCTGTTGTTGTAAAACAAAAACTATCTCCAAACTCCGCTCTAAAGACACACTTTTTGTGTAAGGCTTGTCAAATTGTAAAGTGCTGGAGAAAACCAGCCTTCTGCGTTAAGTACTTAATTCGAGCTCTATTTGTCTTCGTTCCGGCCATTGAAACGCATGCGGGGAGGGACTCAGCACGCACCTCATATCGCTGCGCCGCAATGTTCTTCGGCATCATAAAGTCCGTCTGCTTTCATCGCCGTCGCCACGGCAACAAAGGCCGATTTTCAGAACGCCGTCTACTAGCCAAAGTTTAATAGTTTTGTAATGAACAACCGGCAGACTGTAGATGCGAAGTGGCGTGAACACAGGTTGGGGGGGGGGGGGGACTTAACACGCTACACAGTCATACACGCGCCGTCCGAAAAGGTCATTCGTCCCCTTTTCTTTGAACTAAGATTTTTTTTTGCACAACGTGTGCTATAAAAAACTAATCGAAAAGGAACATCAAGTCATTATCAAAAGTAAATGTCTTGAATTTGAAGGAATCCATGCATTAAGATATTACGGCCATTCTTGCCGGGCTCAATTTATATCATTGCAAAAAAAAATGATAAGGTAGATGATTTATTATCAGATGAATATCTTGAATCAAAAAGTTTTTCCTCGCTTTATGTTTTCAAATAAAACATTATTCAGCTAAATTACAAAGAAAAAACGGCACAGAATGCACATAAAAGACAATGTTTTTAATATTTAAAAATTGACCAATGATCTACTTACACTAATATATTTTGGGGTGCAGACATTGTAAATAATAATAATTGAGGAGGAGAAAAGTATGCATGCCGTCTTATTTGCTCTGCAACCTATCTTATTTGCCATGCATCCCAGAAAACTGTAGTCCTCGACTGTTGTCTCAATAAACTTTGATTTATTGGCTGATTGACTGAATCTTCTCTCCAAAATTACGTATGTGTCCCATTTCGAATTAGATTTTTTGTACTGTGTGACTAGTCTCTTATTTTTCTCTTTTTTTTTATTCTGTTGGAATTCCTTCTTCAAAAACATTTCTGCCAATTTCGCACTCGAGACAATCCTTTACTTCAGATGTCTTTAACCAGCTTGGCTAAGTTTCAGCCACTTGCGGAAGATGCAAATTGAAAATACAACTTTTTGTACGAAAAATCAGTCTGGTGGTTTTTAAGTATCTCAAAACAATTTGCAAAACAAAGAAATATACAACGTTGGAAAACGCTACTATAAAAAAAATAATTTTTCTACGCATTAAATTATTGTTTTTCATCTTATGCAGTGTTCTCAAGAGAGCGAAACTCTTTCATATGAACCCTGCCTTCTGATGTCATGCAGGTCTAGCCTGTTTTATTAAAGTGGCCGGGATACTAAAGTTTGTAGTGTGTTTGCGGCTGAAGGGACTAGGTTATTGGTATGTTCATCAGACAAACACAACTCGCGTGTGAATACCTCCAAAAGATGGTCTACGTTTTAGATTAAGCAAAATATTTTGACTAACCTAAATGTTGGGGCATCAGTGTATCTAAGAGTTAACTATGTCCACTGCCAAACCCCGCTACTTCTTTCACATGGCACCCGATATGTCGTGATTTCTTTGCGTCTATTACCGTCTCATATGCCCTCCTTTCATGAGTTTGCTAAAGAAGCCATGTTGAAAGAAACGTCTTCGTAATTAAAAACACTGTCCTTTATTTATAGGTGTAAAAACGTAGCATCCACATTTTTTTTTTTCATCCGGCCAGATATTAGAGAAGTCCTTCTAAATATTTTCCGCCGTGACAAAACTTTGACAATGGCGGGTCTGCAAGTATTGATAGCCATCGGATTTTTTTTTTGCAAAAGTCGGTACATGAACAGTCTGGCAGTTGATTTAAATTATGTTAGTGGAGGCGCCTTGAAGCAATCTAGGACCTGCACTCATATTTTCTTCCGCGCACTATGACCTTCTATAATAGGCTTACCGGGATTACATTTCATGATACAATGCCAAACCGAACAGGAAACTTACCGCGACGAAAATATTTTGACCAACCGGAAGAGCCAAAATGTTTGGCAATAGTCAAAGATGATAGAGTTGGTTAGTTGTATAAAAAATACTGTTTTGGTATAAATATAATATAGTTATTTAAATATGTGATTTGCATCAAAGATGGGTGCGGATCGTAAAGATACAATTGTCAAGCGACGTGTGCAAAAACGCGTCTTCGTTTTGATCACAAAAATGCAATCCCGCTCGTCGAAACAGGACGATAAGGGTAGAAATATGACCGAAATGAACGGCCGTTGCGTGCTTGAGGACCGGCGCGTAAAGTTTTGACAGAGGAGGATCTTTTGGGAGAGGTTTGTCCAATATACTCTAAAATAATTAATTATTCTAACGTTCAGTCACTTCAGACTGATATTGACAATGCTGCTTGTTGGTCTGTTCGCCGACGACTTTGTAAAATATTACAAAATAGCTTATGATTCAGACGTTCACTCACTTCAGACCCACCTTTACAATGTTGCTTGCTGGTGTGCTAGATTGCAAATTACACTTAACATTAACAAGTGTAAATTCATGAGTATCACGTTAAAATAACACTCGTCCTTATCGCATCGAAATTGTAGACTTCGATTTTGTATATTCATATAATTACCTTAGCGTACATATAACTAACAAACTAACTTGGACAGCTTGCATTGAATCTGTAACTAATACTTCTCACCACATTCTCCGCTTTCTTAGAAGAAATTTTTGTCTTGCACAGCTGTGCTTAAGATACCTCTTTTGAAAATCTTTAGTTCTCAGTAATCTTAAATACGCAGCCCCTATCTGGGATCCTGCTAAAACGCTCGCATTATTACTAGAAGTCGTTCAAAACTTCAGTTCATTTTATACTACGTAACTATCATCTCTCACCAAGCATGACAGCAATGAAAACGGCTTTAGGGCTGTCTGACCTCTCCCTCCGCAGAAACGTACCCCACCTTTGCTTATTAGGTCCACCACCATAACAACTCATTAGGTCAGCATCTCTTAACACAATAATTTCATCTTTCATCACGTATCGATCGTCAAAAAAGTAGGTATCCCCCTTTGTCACTCATTAGGCTTTAATCAGTATATTATACCCTCGACATCTCTAGATTGAAATCGCCTTCCCGCACCTATCGCCGGCATTGTCAAAAGCGCCGAATCCAAAGAAGCCATTTTTGAGTTTGTTCTGTGTTCAGATTAACAGTTTCGTGTAACGCTTATCTGCCTCTAAATACATTTATGTACCTATTTACACGATTTGCTTGTTTTTGTATTCACATGCCTTTTTTTTCTGTGTTTGTTGTTTGGGTGCCTTTTATCCTATCCCGTCTGTAATGCCTTCGGGGCCTCAGAAAGGAAATAAATAAATAGGATATATAAACGAAGATTAACACAAACTAAAAAACGTCCGAAGGGCACATCGACGAATAATGTTTATATATCACCCCAAAAAATTGCAGTGGCTTAGCTCGGCTATGCCAGGATATACGTAGCGTGAGCTTAGGTTCAGCTGGTTATTCTTAGCTTTCCTGGTTGTCTAGGATTAGCTTGATTATCATGCTTACTGCTGCTTCAATGACACACACACGGTATACGCATTATGTGACACATGTATATTTTGTTTTGCTCAACGTCTGGTTGCTTCTCTATTGCCACATAGATGGCTCGGAGGTCAGTGTAGTAACACACTGCGGTCTCTATGGCCCCAACGCAGTATTTGGAATTGATTGTCTGTCTCTGATACATAATATCAATGGCGGTTCCCCATTGGGTCGTCTGTACAGTTGGAACACTGGCACGTTTGGCCACATCGTTTAGAACCGGCAGACCTGGTGGCATGGGCGGGTAACGATGCCCATGGGTAACGCTAAAGAGTGGAATCTTCTGCTTAACGAGAAAGTTCTTGCACGTTGTACAAACCAGCGCCACGGTTTCACCCCACTCAGGTGGCGCCGCTAAACTCAACGTTTCACGCATGGCACTACTTACCGGCGTCAACTCTTTCATGTGCCACAGTCTTTCACACACGTCGCACACATATCCAAGCGGATTGTTTACGAAGTCCGTCTCGAAGGTCCGAGTTGCACTGGTGGTTTCGCTAAGTTCCACCGTATAGTCAGTCAATCGGCGAGCGTTCACGTCATCGACGGCGTGTTGTTGTTGCTGCTGCTGAGATGGTCGGGCACGTCGCTCAGCCTCCTGGCGACTGCCGCTTTGCTAGACGTTCCTCCCTTTGCTCCGATGTCTCCGCAGCACGTTTAGCCTTCTTCTGTTTGGTCTTCCTACGCTCAACCGCTAATTTCCGGGCAACTACTTCAGGATCCGAGTTAAGCTTCGCCACTCTTCTGCGCCGCTGAAGAGCAATTTCACTCCCATTCTTCATGACTATAGGTATGTTTCTCTCGGCCAGGGGCATCTGTAGCGTTCACGACACGCGACCACAAAAGAAGCGCTTCCGATAGCGTCCGCGAGACACGACCATGTAATGGTGACGTGAAGCGGCGTCCTAGCGTTCCATCATGTACACTCAACGGGCGTAAACTAACGTCTGTGTAGCTTCCCTCGGCGTCTGCTCGCGTCTGTCGCGGTTATGACGTCACTCTTCTGGAATGCGAAGAACGGCTAGGCGCGCGTGGTGGCGGCGGAGCCCGCGGCGTCGGCGGCTCCGGCGTGCCAGCTGTGCGCCGTGTGACGTCCCTGCTCTTCGCGCTTGCGCAGCACGGAGCACGGCTCATTATGCGAGCCACGCATAACTGCTCAACCTCTGTCAGTGTAACTCACGCTACAAAACATGAAGTAACGTCTGCATACTGGTCTAGTGGTCTAAATCGTCGCCTTCTGGAGAACAGGTATGCGTAGTTTTAGGTTTAGGTTTTCCAATGGGCATATTTTTATTTCCTTTTTCATGTGTTTGTTTTAATGTTAACACACAAGCGCACAATTCAAACACAAATTCACGTTTGCAAGCTTTTATTTTTATATTTGTATCTTAACGCTTTCAGCAGCAATGCGGTGAGAGCAGCTTCCAACGCACTTTTCGTTGCTATCCTGTATCTAGCTCCCTCACCACTAAGACGCTGACAACGTGTCAGGAAAGCATAACGCGCGTTCTAAAAACGATGTCGATCGCGGTTTTCAGGCTTTACCACTGCTTTAAGTCCCGACCACACCGTACTCAGTGTAGCGACGGTCGATACGGAGTGCAGTGACCAATCGGTAGATCGGTCGCAACGCCATTCGGTATATCAGAGCTGGTATATCTCACCGAAGAGAATACTGCGAGGACCAACGATATACAAGGAATAAATAAAAAAAGCTTAAAAAGGTGCTTAAGTGTTGAAACTATGCGCTTGTGAGTTAGCAATAAAAAAAAACGAAAGCAAACAAACACACTTCTGGGCACGTGAACATTGTTCTGGACGCCCTGCCTGTTATCCCACAAGTTTGATATTTCCCAACGAGTTCAAACATAACCGCGTGCAGTCTGTTTGCTATTATCTTGGCGGATATTTTATAGTCCGCATTACACGTTGTAATTGGTCAAAAACCGTTCACATAACGCACTTCGTCCTTTCGGAGTTAGCACAGTGTGCGTCCTCGTAAACGATTGTGGTAGGGTGTTTGATATGTGTGCGTATCTAACAATCTCTAATAAGCCACCAGACACTGTGTTCTTGTGCTCGTTGAAATATTTAAAAAAAATGATGCCGTCTGGGCCCTTTGTTTTACATTCGGGAAGGGCATTCACCGCATTGGTAATATTTGTTAAAAAATCCCTTCTTCTAGGCCCTTTTAATTGCGGCCGTTTAGTCCCAGCAGTAAAGCTATATCGTTTGAAAAGACCTTCAGTATCATTTACGCTTGGCGGTTTACTCGGCAATGTTCAATAATATTACAGAAAGACGCGCTCGATTCTCTCCTCATCATCAACTTTCATATTGCCGTGTTCTATTTCAAGAATTTCATCAGCCAACGCATAACATTGTTTTTTTCTTCCAAGGCATTTTGTTTGCTGCACTCACAGAAGGAACGTTTCTATGCGAGAACGTATCACTGCAGATTTATAATTATCTTGATAAAGGCTGCTCAATTTAGCTCTTATGTACATTCTGTCCTTAGTTCCAAGGCCGGGGTTCATTACACTCAAGTTCGTATTATTGATGCAAGTCACGTTGAAGTTCTTTTTCTATTCGGTGGCTATATAAGTTAAGGGTGCTTTCTCTCTCGATTGCAAGCTGCTTTTCTTAGCGTTCAATAATTTCCCATCGTACATTAACCCACCACACAAGTCCTGTTTTCTCGTCCGCTTGTTGAAGTAGTATAGTCGTCTCGGTCACGCAAAATTTATTAATACGTGGCTAGAGAATACGTTTACGCAGCCTCCAATCAAGGCGCTTTTTCTTTTTCTGCCTTGGCCTAATTGTTCCAGTGTCAATGCAGTGGTGCGTGAAAAAACACGGGTTCCACTGCACTTAGTAAGTGCAGTAGCTCACTTGAACAATATAACCTGTCCATGGAAGCATGCGACCCAAGTTGAATGTTCGTAAAATCAATATATCTGCCGCAGGATTAAAATTGTGGAACATCAAGCAAGTCATTATTTTTACTACCTCGAGCAACAAGCGTTACCTCTTCGCTAGCTGGGGATTAGTAGGTGTTTTATAATTTCATTTGCAAACACGATTAAACTCCCCAAGGAGCACCACCAGCCTATCGAACTTTAGTATTGAAGCAAATGATTAAAAAAAGCGCGTAAATTAGCATCATACGGAGCATATATGCAAACCACCCTCCTTCCTGAGTCATATGTTTGAGAATTGCACACAAAAAAGCGCTCTTGCATGACAACCGTGAGCGATTATTCACATAATTGAACGGAGCTTTTTACTGACGATCCCCCCCCCCCCCCCCCCCCCCCCGCCCCCGAAAAAAAAAATCCTACAGCATGGTTCACACACAGCTCGCAATTGCTCAAGAAACGACGTAAGGCGTGTTCCAGTTTTGCCTCTTTAGACAGTTTTGTTTCCTCTGTTAAATGCATGTCAATATCGTATTCGTATTTGCTTGACCAGAACAAATTTGACATTCAACATCGTATCCAGAAAAATGCACCGATGAAGCAACATCACAAACCTTGATATGAAACGAAAAAGAAAGATTAGGAGGAGAAAACAGGGAAATTAGACAAGGCACCCCACTCCGACTGTCTCATATGAATACCGTAAAGAGATGGAGAAATGGCAGAGTGTGGAAATACACAAAAGATAACACCGGGTTCGCTTTATAGCACCCGAGTCCACACTGCGGAAGCAAACTCATTTGCGTAAATAATTATTAAAATGGCATAGCATGGAAAGCGTTAAAAACCTCAAATACTAAACTATGCTCTCCTTGAAGCAAATTCCCTCCCAAGCAATGCGAGTTGAACATAGTAGCACAGAACTAGACTATTTGGATTATTTTTTTGTGATACTTCTAGATAGCCCGTGTCGTAAAAGACAGGTCCAGCTATTGGGAGATACATCTATTGTTTTATGAATACAGAACACTAAATGCCTACTCATGATGAATATCCCAAAACTGAGAACGAGCAATTGGTGTATGAAAGCACTCAAAGTAGAGCATAATTATATATGAATATGCAACCTCAAAGAAATTATGACGTGTCATTGTAAACGTCTTCATGCAAGATAGTTCGAACAACCATGTGAATTAAAAAAAAAAAACTGTAACGGATTACAATCGTGTCAATCGGTGGTGAGATGAACACATTAAAGCTTTCTGCAGTGGCAGTCATATAACGGAGGGTCACTGCATGTTAAAAAAAATAAGTGCTAATTGAGCACTTTTTAAGAACAGACCTCCAGGAGAGTTTCTGATAAACTTCAAAGCAAACCCACTTTTGCGTCCCTTTTCTTTTTGAGTATAGTGTTGCAGGTCCCTAATATTTGAACGTCGTAAAAGGCCGGTCATCTGGATGTGACAATGTGAGTTTGTTTTGTTTCCTTCCTGTATCGTCAAGTATATATCCACATATTTTATGGCATGCAGTTTTTAAAGAACCACTCCCTGGGAAGTACGGATTGTATGCGTTTTGTTTAAGTGCAGGAGCCATGCTTGTAAAAATACACAAAGGTGCAATTGAAGTATTGGAACTTTCGTTTGCTTCAGGAGGTTACGTTGCCCACACTATGTATGGTTTGAACACAGTATCAATAAAGGAGGTTTCTAGTATGTAGCACTCTTCCAAACAAGTTTTGTTAAATTTAGGGCATAGCAATTTAGGAATGAACCGAAGTCTCCTCTAGAACAGGCTGATTCCTACAATGAGATGAGGTCGCATCACAATTTCACGGCTGTCTTTTATATGTCTTGCAGTGTCCCGAAAATAGTGAAACTGTAGAGTGTATCCTATCAACAGATATGCAAAGATGATAAAGTTTTAAAGCTGTTATAACATTGCTTCTTTGTCGCAATTAGATACGCTTGAGAGCGCTGGTTTGAAATCTGAATTCCCTCTGAAGGTTTGGCAGTCGGTGGCGAAACCGCTGTGAGCAAGTTCACTCACCCAGTCACTTGTATTTTTTCGCCAGAATCTGCATGGTGACGTTGCTGCGCTCCCGGGGACTACATGTTTCTACCGTGACGATGTTCAACGGCGTCAGCATATAGACGTGCTGTTGATTCCCGCCACGCCCCCCGGCCATCGCACCGCAAGTGACATCAGCTTCATGCTTGTCGCGCCACTCATCAGAAGAGGATAAAAGGCGGCTTCGTCGGAGCCATCGTCGCAGTCGGTGGCGAAACCGCTGTGAGCAAGTTCACTCACCCAGTCACTTGTATTTTTTCGCCAGGTGAGATTTCGTTTCAAAATCGGTTTCAATCTATTTTTTCTCCCTGCCACCGACTGAAGTGTTGTGCGTATACCATGTCTGCAGTGAAAGACTGTATAGCATGTCTCACAGAGATTGCTGGCGACAAGAAATGTTTGACATGCTCAGTATGCCAGAATGGGTATCACTTGGGCCTGTCTTGTGCGGGAGTTACGGAAACTTCCTTTACAGGCATGGGACAGACAAAGCGAGAGAAATGGCGTTGTAAGACCTGCCGTACGCAGGATAACAGAGGCGGATCTCAAAGTGCAGCGACTTCTTCGCAGAACACGCCGTTGGGTAGTCAAACAGTGGTCTCAACTCAGCTTCAGTCTTTTGGGGAAAAACTTGATGTTCTGTTGGCAATGAAGGCAAGCGTAGACACCCTCCTGTCATTGCCTGCTAAGGTCGACGAACTATTAACTTTGAAACCTACAGTAGAGAGACTAGAAGCTCACATGTTGGAAATGGAAACTAAAGTGGATGGGCTGTCAGTAAAGTACAACGCTGTGCTAGAGGGAACGACAAAAAATGAAAACAAGATTAAGGAACTGGAAGGCGAACACGACGAACTGCGGGAAACCGTGAATCGCCAAGCAGAGACTATTCAGCATTTGCGAGACGAAATCAATAACGCAGAACAGTACACTCGTCTCTCAAACTTGGAAATTCACGGGTTGCCGACATTACCAGACGAAAATCTCAAACAACGAATAGCCGACTTGGCAACTAAACTGGGGCTGCCAAACTTCGATGTCAAAGATATTCTCGCAGCGCATCGTCTCCCCGCTAAGCCAGGGTTGGTTCCAATAGTACTAATTAAATTCAGCACGAAGGAGGTAAAAGACTGCTGGCTAGGTGCGCGTGGCAAGCTGCGTGATCTTGTTCAGGCTGCGACTGTTCCGAAGCTTTTTTTTAACGACAACCTGACAAAGCAAAACCGCGAATTGTTCCGGATGGTCAGGGAGAGGGCAAAGGAAAAACAATACAAATTCACGTGGGTTAAGAACGGAAAGATCTTCGCAAGGAAAAACGACGGGTCGTCGCTGTTGCGGATTAACCAACTTTCAGACTTGGACACAATTATCTAGGTGCTTCCATGGATTGTTTTCAGTTCCTAAATTGCTCATTACTTAAAACTAATTTTGAAGAGTCTTCGGATGTTTCGTTTAGCGTGTTCCATGTTAATATAAGAAGTATTAGAAAATATTGGGATCAGTTTATGGTTGTAGTTCGTGATCTGGGTAAGATTATGGACGTTTTTATTCTTACTGAAGTTAATATAAATGAAGAAATGACAACTCTTTTTTCTATTCCTGGTTATGATCGTTTTGCATTTACAAGAACATCTGGTAGAGGGGGAGGGATATGTGTGTTTGTCAAAAACATTTGGTACGCAAGTCAGATTACAATAACAATGACGCAAGCTGAGTGCATAGGTCTCCAGATAAGCTGCCAAGATTTTTCTGTAGTCCTCATTTCAATCTACCGCCCCCCGTCAAGTAACGCGAACCTGTTTCTTGAGGAAGTCGATAAGGCTCTATCGGAACTAAGCCCGATAAGTCAGCTGTGTTTGGTAGGCGACTTTAATATAAATACTATGGATTCCTCACGCCACATTGTGTGCAATTATCTTAACTTAATGGCTACTTACGGCATCGAAAGCGTAATACAGGCACCAACTAGAGAAGAATTATTGGGAGACAAATTGGTTTCAACGTGCATTGATCATGTTAATATAAGAACTTTTGACAGTACTGTGAAAGCCGCAGTGGTATCCGAAAAATTAGCAGATCATTACTTTATAGCTTGCCAGATAAGCTCTAAAAACAAGGTGAAGGACTCGGATAAATCGTTGAAAGAAATCACAATAACGGATCAAGTACAGTTGGACAAATTAGTAGATAATTATGACTGGAATGGTTTGTTAAGTACGGTAGAGGCACCAAAGCTCTATGACAGGGTAGTTGATTTGTTCTCTGAATTTTCATCCCTATGTACAAAAAAGGTGATAATAAAAAACGTCAGCCTGACCAAGAGTGGCTTACGTCAGAAGTCTTGTCTGCCATAAATTATAAAGACTTCCTCTGGAAACGGTGTAAACATTCGCCAAGAAATTTATCGTTGAAAGACGAGTTCAAAATCGCAAGAAATAGAGCATGCGCCCTACTTCGTTCCTCTAAGCGTAGACATTTCAAAAAAGAATTTGAAAGCAATCGTTTTGATACCGCGAAAACGTGGGAGTTGGCTAATCGTATTCGAGGGAAAACGAAACGTCTTTCGATTGACGATATGATAGATAAGTCATTTGCGCCGGTTACCCAAAAAACGATTGATGACTTCAACACTTTCTTTGCTCGTATCTCCGGGGCAGACGACGATAGTGACGATGCTACTCTTACACTGCATGCACATACTGAGGCTTCCGCTTTTCTTCCCTTGATATCTGAATATGAGCTGCGTGACTATTTATTTTCATTCAAGGAAAGAAAATCACCGGGCTACGATGAAATACGGGTACGCGATTTACGAAGAAATTTTGAAAAACTGAAACATGTACTTCTAGAAGCGCTGAATAATGTGATTGAGACAGGAAGCTGGCCAGCAGGAATGAAAACTGCCATTGTGAAACCACTGTATAAGGGAGGGTTAACGAGAGACTTTAAAAACTATCGGCCAATATCTATACTGTCGTGTATAGCACAATTATTAGAAAAACACCTGTTAAAGGTAATGAGCGGGTTTTCAGAACGGTTTGCTTTGCTATCCGATCACCAGTACGGTTTCGTTTCTGAAAGGGGAACTCAATCTTTGTTAGAAAAATTTTCCGATAGCTTGCATGCAGGTTTCGATAATAATATGTACACATGTGCAGTGTTTCTGGATGTATCGAAAGCATTCGATAGCATAAATCACGAAATACTCTGTTCTAAGTTATACAAACTCGGTTTTAGGGGTCCATTCTTTTCAATTTTAAAGGAATATCTTTCAGGACGATCCCAAGTTGTAGCTTTTAAAAATCGCAAAAGTAATAAAACCTTTCTGACTGCCGGGGTGCCGCAAGGGTCCGTTTTATCGCCTTTGTTGTTTAACCTTTATGTAAATGATCTTCCTAATGTTATATCGGAGTGTAAAATATATCAATATGCAGACGACACAGTTTTGATGTCATGTGACGCAGATTACCACGTTGCCGTTCGGAAACTTCAGAAAGATCTTATTTCTACAATGGATTGGTTTTTTTCTAACTTAATCAAAGTGAATGCGTCAAAAACAAAACTTGTTTGTTTTAGGCACCCGCTCAAGCAGGTAGAACTATCGGATACTGTAGCGCTGCATACTTCCACCTGCAGTTCATGTAGTTGCGAACCTCTGCAGTATGTGAAAATGGTGAAATACCTGGGAATTTATTTCGACAGTGACTTGTCGTGGTGTACTCATATGACATACTTATGTAAGCGACTAAGGAGCGTGTCCTGTTGTCTTTACAATGTCAAAATGTTCTTGCCCTTTTCTGTTAGAAAGATGATAACACAAGCTTTGGCATACAGTTATTTACGTTACGGTATAACAATTTTTTCTGGTTGCTCCCTTTTTTGGCGCGCCAGGGCAAATTCTTTATTAAAAGGTATTTTGAAAAGTGTTGCGTTTGATAAGCCAGATATCTTACTTGATACATGTATATTTCGGGAACTTCAACTACCGTCTTTTGAGGGGCTTTTTAAAGAAACGGTCGTTCTCCGGCACTTCTGGAATTCTATGTTTAAAACTCCATATCTGCAGCCGCGACCTATGAGACCTTCACTTCGTTTTGATGTACCGCGAATCAGAACAAAATATGGCGAGCGTACTTGAATGTATTATGTACCACATGTTTTCAACAACCTGCCAGAATCATTGCTTTCTATAAAATCTAAAAATAAACTTAAAAAAGCACTCCGAAACCTAGATCAGTGATTTGACATTTTCTGAACTCCTGTATTACGTGCCAAGTAACAGTATGTCCTCTATATATATATGTGTGTATATATGTGTGTATTCCTTGTCAGTATTTTTCTGAATTGTGTTTTTGAGGGTAAATAGACCCTTTCATTTTGAATTACACTGTGATTTCGCCACCTGCCGAGCTAGGTACACAAGCCCTTGAGGCTTATACCGGCTCGTTATCTGTATTTTTGTATTGTTGAAATGAAAAATAAAGCTATGTTCTATGTAAGCTATGAGTTGGCTTTGACAGTGTGATTTGAGCTTGTTGATGGGCCAGTAGTATAGGCGCTGTTGGAAACTGCGTGTGACATAGGATTCTCATTTTGAAGCAAGTTGGCATCGATATGCTTGCAGTGACAATATTTCGGACACAGACCCGTTTGTACGTAACCTTGTTCTTGAAACGTGAATACTGAGGAGGGTCAACAAAGGGAATCGTTGAGGCACTCGCAATGGCGTATATTATTTTGTTTTGATGCTCCGACTTTTAACTGGTACAAGGGCAAAACAAAATATCGATGGCGCTATAAGCGCAGTTCATTCGAGGTTCTATCGTGGTTGATGTGTTGTTTTATCTTTTGCCATGCTTTAAAAGCTCACAGAAAGTTTGATGATGAATATATTTGATAACGTGTCGTAGGTATACTCGCAAAGTTCCCTGCATCAGCGGGACTTCTACAAGCGCGGTTCATTCCTCGGCAAAACTGCAATGTCCAAGCTGGCGGGAGTAAAGAGCCATCGGAGGCAATTCTCGTAATCAAGTTTAAAGTTTCGGCTACTTCCCCTAAGCCAATTAATAAAATCACCAAACTTCTGATTTTTTCCTAGCGATGGTTACGATCAGATCATGACTGATGGCAACTGTTAAAATGCGCTTTTTCTACTGACGGCCAGCTGCCTGCAGGTTAAAGGGGCACTGACACCGCAAGGGTCGTATTTTTTTATTGTCTAAAAAGATGCAAGTTGTAGTCATAAACACGCAAAAAACTATCGCATCCCGAAAAGAAAATTTTCACGCGGTTGTGCGCCTTTTTGTTTTTAGAGACCTTCTCTCCCGCTCCTCGCCTCCTCGCCTCTTTTGATTTGTGACGTCAAACATTCTGAAATTTAGAAGCTTTGTAGGTGACATATTTATAACATTTAATAACGGCAATCGTAAAACATGTTTTTTTTAACCCAATTACGAATGCACATCTGCCTTTCTTTTTTAAATACCAAAAATCGAAGTTCGGAGTGGTGTCGCCTTCTGGAATTGTATCCTCCTTCGGAAAACGTGCCGCCTGGGCAGGCGGCACCGCTCGCACGGAATAAAACCGGCTTCTCCCGGTCCGCCGGCGCCCTTATCTCTCGCTTCTCATCTCCTCGCTCCGGGTCGCGGTGGCAACAGCGGTTTGGAGCACGGAGTTTTGAAAGAAAGTCGACTCGCAGGGCCCCGCAATATTTGACGTGAACGCACCATCACGGATCGTGCGGGAACTTCGAATTCGGCATTTGGAAATTGTTTTGTAGCCTTAGCTACACAGGCCGAGGTTGAGCAGTTTCGCGTGGCTCCTGGAGAGCCGTGCTGCGCATGCGCGAGGAGCGGTGACGTCACACGGCGCACAACTGGCGCAAAAAAATCACATTTGGGGGTTTTATGTGCCAACCTAACGACGGGCATCTGCCACGCCCCAGCGCAGGACTAAGGATTAATTTGGACCACCTGGGGATCTTTTGACACGAAACCGAAAGCTCGGTAATACGACCCCTTCTCCGAAATAAGCCTCCGTCAGATTGCGGGCACCTCGGCCGGGATTTGAACCCGCCCCATGGGGATCCGTAGGCCAGCGCTCTCGCCTCGGAGCCACCGAGGCGACTGCACAGCTGGCGCGCCGGAGCCGCCACCGCCGCGCGCTGCGCCACGCCGCGCGCGGCTCGGCGGTCTGCGCATTCTAGAGGAGTGACGTCATAGCCGCGGCAGACGCACTGGCGTCGCCGCTTGCCCAGCTGTGCGCCTCTGTTGCGCAGTAGCCAAGTCTGACGCTGCACCGGAGCCGCGTTATAGCGCCTCTCATTTTGTGTATATGCGCAGAGGTATCAGTGGGGGTATATATATAGTGGGGCGTTTCCCAGTGTGGTATAGCAATGGAGAAGGAGAGCGAAATTGCTGCTCACCGGCGCAGAAGAGCGGAGAACCTTAACTCATCGGATCCCGAAGTAGTCACATAATGCGTATACCGTGTGTATGTCATTGAAGTAGCAGAAAGCATGATAATCAAGCTAATCCTAGACAACCAGGAAAGCTAAAATAACCAGCTGAACCTCTTTTTACTTCAAAAATACTGAATCTACAGTTTCGAATTTTGAGGGTAATGTCCCGCCATCGTTTTCAATCGTTTCGGATAATAAAAATATATGATTTTGATGTGTCAAAGCCCCTGTAAGTTTGTAGAGTGCTACACTAGTCTTGGAGAAGTCTCGGGATTGGAGTCTGCAACCTAGCGAACTGTTTAAGCGACCACCACTTGGCTGAAGGTGTCGACTCGCGCTCTATTTCAGGTGGAAGTCAATTTATTATTGTCTAAATATCGTCTAACTTGGAGGCTTTCCCTAATTTAATATATATATATATATATATATATATATATATATATATATATATATATATATATATATATATATATATATATATAATGAAGTTTGTTGATGATTAGACGCTTTTAAAACGCCTGACTAAACTAGTCGCTTTAGTTTTTCTTTAAATATTATTTATTACGGGTTGCCAATTGATTCGACCACTAATAGACACTTACCATTTTAATTTTGAATTCATTTGTATTCCAGATGCACGACCTATACATATATGATACTCCAGATTTATTTATTATAAATTAAAGGGACTATTGACAAAATTGTTGGTTTTCTTAAGCACCTAATGTCACAGTACCAGGCTATACTAATGATTACCTCACAATGTACCACAAGGAACGACGCATGCTTATAGACCCCATCCATTGTTCGGCGCAAATCATGGGACTTTGCTCTCTCCGCGTTTTTCCGCTCATCAGAAAGACCACGCAACAAACTTAAAGCTATGGATTTGGTCAGCCGGTTTCCCACATTCTTTCCTCTCCATCATAGTGTAAGCGTATGTATAGTAGAGTATATTTTGATAATAATGTCGAAAAACTGGAGCATATCTTAAAGTGAGGTCCCATAATCATATACAGTTGAAACCACCATCTTGTGATGTGCTCTATCTCTCATGCAAGCAATAAATCATGGACTTAAACTTTTTAAGAACGATGGCAATTTTGAGAGGTGTTCCCGCTACACGAGTATCCGTAAGCTTGATACGTACAAATGATATGAAGTCCCGCTTCTAGCCATGAATTTGGTCTCTGGTATTCCGAGACGGATCCAAATACCCGCGTTCGGGAATGTGGCTAAGATTATGTTATAGACTTTTCATATTGTTTGTAAAACAGAAGATATGGCGTCTCTCGGGAGTTTACAAAGGTGAACTCAGCCTAGAACTAAAAACCGCCATATTTTGAATACTGTAAACGACTAAATTTCCGCGAGGACCTAATTTTCGCGGATTTCGCGAATCGCCTAGAAACGCGAAAAATACATCCCGCGAATAATTCGGGCAATATGTGAACGCTACGGAAGCTACCCTCTATTCGCGAAAATTAGAACCCCAGAATAATTTCAAATTTTCAGCTTTGGCCCGATTCGCGAAAATTTGAGCCCGCAAAAATTATGTTGTTTACAGTACTTACTTTTTTAGCTTAGCTTTAGTCCGTGTGAGTGACAAAACACAATTCACTGCAATGTCGGAGCTTGTTTGGCGCTAATGTTACAGCAAGGTATCACAACTGTCCGCAGAAGACGCTGTTCGTGAACGAGATTCTGAGGAAAATGGGGCCCTTAAAAACAAAGGTGATTTTCATTTGTGTACGCACCGAACTTTGTTCTCGTCGCTCCTTTCGTGCTAGGCCATGACGTGTCATGACCAATAAAACGCCGACACCACTCCACTCCCCCTTTACACAATAGAAGAAAACAGTCGGGTGTTTTATTGGCCGTAAATCGTCCACTCGATCGTCGGAAAAAGAAACGGAAAAGAGCTTGGAAAGCAACCTTATTTGTTTTGCTTTACTTCTTCGCCATGCAACCCGTGAAATGTGTTTTCCATTGCTCTTTTAGGTCAACAAAGCAAACAAACTCAGATCGCTCGGTGCTCAACATTTCCAACGTGACGACCTATCGTTGCATGAACAACACAGGAAGCATCTCAGATGGTCATTAATAATAAATGCGGCGTCAATTTGAAGGAAACTAAAACTCGCCCAGTTGTGTCTCGTAAATGGAGCAGGAAGTGAAGAGGTGCTGGACACACGCTCTTGCAACCGGCGTGTTATTGTGTCCTGATCTAAGAAAACTCCATAATATTGAGGGCTGCTTTTTGGTGGTGGTAATTTTCAAGGAAGTTATTGAACAAAACCTTGATAGTGCCACAGCTTAATTTTCTTCATACGGTATGCATCAAAACCAAAAAAAAAGGTGAGCGTAAAATTTTTTTTCTACATAAATATTTAACGAAACTCAGAGATCATTTGTATAACGTTGGTGCATTCCTTGTTCAACTTTACACCAGGTATGAAAAATAGCATAAGAGGATGTTGTTACCTGTGCCCTAAAAGCCCCCGTTACACGCTTTGTTTTTAGGCTTCACCCATCACTCAAACAGTCTAACGTGCCTGAAGGCCCTGATGACTTTTTCTAAAATACTAATCTGCATTAGGCTTCCACAAACAAATTAGATCACACCTAACTGCATGCGTTGTCTTTTTATACAGATCAACACTCTCCCACACTGTCCCGTCTACGAGAACAATACAAGTTCCAAAATGGCGTGGCGTTTAAACTAAGCAGAAAAGACGTTCATTTGGTGCGATGTTGATAATAATATAACCCGTTAGGTTAAATATTCCCCCCCTTAATAATTATAACTTATTTTTCCTACTCGAAAACTTCTCCAAGCATGTTCAATAACCCTCCCATATGGACAAAACAATCCGCGCTCAATGACCCGGGTATACGTGCACCATCCCTCAATTTTTGCTTAGATATTACATTGATTTTACTTTGAAAAGTAGTCAAAGCTGTTTCAACAAAAACTGATTATTAACCTTCATAAAGCAAAGTACGGACATGCACACAACGAACGTCAAGGAAACGAAGCGGAAATTGTGTAACGGCGAGGCTTGCCGCGCATGGCCTGTATTTTGCGCAAGTCCTCTCGATAAGTTGAGAGCGTGGCAACGGATCAGAGGCGGAGCGTCAGCCTGCGCTAACAAGATGCACGGGTACGTCGACGGCTTTATTAACAGGTAGATTGCGAATCCACGGACTTCTTTTACAAGGTGGCTCTTTGTTTGTGTTTTGGACTCGTTCCTCTTTTATCGCATACATGCATATTCATGAAGCAAAAAGTGCTCCGTTTACCGTTTCGGGTTAAACCTCTTCTTCGATAACCTGATGCAGCTTTTTTTTTTTGTTCCTTAGATTCTGGATTCACTAATGTCCACCCACCGACAGGGTATTTACCTAGACGACTAGAGCATTAAAGTAGAGAAAGGAAAATAGGGGACGGAGGGAAACTGGGCCGAGTGAACGTTAGGCGGTTTCGCGACGCACGCTATATGCCTCAGCATCCCCCATGCTCTGTTTTATCGACACGGATGCGAGAGAACCTTTATTGGATAAACTCCCGTCCCCCTCGATTGCCTCCGTCGGCGAGCAACGCACCTGACGTATTGAGATCACACGCAAAAGTGATACCTGAGCAGGGTCAAAGGGAGAGCTGAAATGAAGGAGCCCCCCTCCCCCTCCCAACTCCCTCCTGCCCCGCGCCTATTTGGATATTTGTTTGGAATTTAGTTTCCTGAGAAATGCAAAGCTCTTCGTTAAGCGTGCTCGTAAAAATATGTTAGGAAGTGCCTAGGGAGAACTCTGCGACGCAAGCAATTATTTAGCGTTAGCCATTCACTAAAGCTTTATCGATGATGCTTTAATGTTCCATAGTACCCCGAGATATGGAACGATAAAAAAACAGTCAAAACAATGTCTTAAACACAGCTTATAGTTTGAACTGCGACTGCTCTTATATATACGTTAATAATTCAATACCAAAAAGAAACACCTCTCCACTAGCTCAACGAAAGCCGGACACTCAGACAGGTCCAAATGATCAGGCTTTCGGTGGCCTAATTGAGAGAAGGTGTTTTATTTTATTTTTTTTTTCTGTGGTGAGGGTCTTGACATATATATAAGAGCGGTCGTTGTTCAAAGAAACTAGAAGCTGTGTTTTAGACTTAGTTGTTGTTTTGTCCGTTTTTTTTTTATCGCTCACTGTCTCCGGTTACTATGGAAGATCCTCACCAGCTCGCCTGTGTTTTTACCCTTTCTTTGATGCTTCGATTTCTACCTTCCTTCGATTTCCCGCCAAATTTAGCGGGAAATATTACCGCTAAACTTAGGCGCCGCGTGACATCACGAGGGTGACGTCACACGTGACGCGTGTGACGTCATTATGGGAAACGTCCCATAATGCAACGCGCGATTACGTTGACGGTGACGGCGACGCCGCGCAAGCCGGAAACGGGCGCTAAGAGCTGTGCTTTAAACTGTAAAGCTTTGTACATGTTCAACCGCTATTTTTGTTTACCTTCTTTTTTTAGAGTGCAGCTCCTAGCTCCGACTTGAGCGCCGATGCCGTCGCCGTCGGCGTAACGGCGCGTTACATTATGCGTCTCTTCCCATAATGCCATCACACGTGACGTGACGAGTGACGTTACGCGACAAAAGTTGCCCGCTAAACTTGGATGGAACTTTTCCGGTAATTTTGCGGGAATATTCTTCCGCTTAATTTAGCGGGGATATTTTACCCTCGCGACGTCACACGTGACGTCACGTGTGACGACAATTAACTTAGGATAATTTTCCAGCTATATTTAGTAGGAAATTTTCCCGCTAAATTTAGGGGAAATGTTCCTTTTAAATTTAGCGGGAAACTCTCCCCGCTAATATTAGCGGAAACATTTTCACGCTAGATTGAGCGAGGTAATTTTTCCGCCAAATTTAGCGGGAATATTTTACCCTCCTGACGTCACGTCACGCGTGACGTCACGTTACGTCACACGTGACCCTCTCCTCGGCAGCCTCCCCTCCCCCTCCTTAAGAGCTGCGCTCTAACTCGGGATTACAGAGAATTGTAAACGTCTTTCATTTTTTTTGTTACTTGTCATTGCAATTACAAAAATTGTTTTATGGTAGATCGTTCTAACTAGATGCACCTAGAACAAAGGGTTCTATCGTCACTTAGATGATGTGAGCCCCATTGTGCTGAAGCATGAACCATTTGCATTTTGTCTCCAAGAATTATATTTAAAGCCTCCTAATACTTGCTTTCTTAGACTCTATCAGGTCTATAGGAAGAACCGCTTAACAGTTCCCAGTGCTTCAGGAGGGGTTGTTCTCCGGGCAGACCGTATACTTCGTGCGAGGTCTCTCTGGACGCTCCCCTGGAGGTGGTCGCAGTACGCCTCCGTTTAGATCGGCTCGCTACTATTTGCTCGATTTATATCCATCCCTCAGTTTCGTTAAAACGTTTCCCTCTTGAAAACTTGGCCGATGAACTACCAGAGCCATTCGTTTAAATGGATAATTTCAATGGCCATAATCTACACTGGGGCAATGAGCGCATCGACGCTCCCTGCTCGTTTGAAACGTTTCTTTGGCACTGTCCATTATTGGATTAAAATCACCGAATTTAAAGCCACTTATCTTATCAATCTAACAGTGAACAAAAGGTAAGAGCGCAAACGAGCTAGTGGTGGTTATACATTTCGACAAAAACCCTGAGACTGGGACAAGAAGGGACGGACAAACACAAAGTCTGTTTGTTCGTCCCTTCTTGTCCCAGTCTCAGGGTTTTTGTCGAAATGTACAATCTAACAGATTTCGGTAAACCCTCCTCTTGTTGTTGGGTCTTCTCCATGCTTATTTTTTAATGGTTTACCATGTCTTTGTTCAAGGAATACGCTGTAGGAAACCTGTAAAAAGCTATGGCCACCATTAGAAAAGGGACGGGAAAATAGTAAGGTTTACAATTAATTTGAGTAGTTCCCAATTTTAATCAGATATTTTTCGCGATTACCTATTACTTTTTAATGGGTTTAACCAAATTACTACAAAAATAGTCAAGACTTTTTTCAATTACAAGTGATTCAATTACTTGTATTGGGTACCGTAGAAGTCCAACGGAAACAGCCAACCCGGCAGGTAAATATGGGAAGGTGGAGCACATTCAGAAGGACACACAAATGAGATGAAACAGCTCCCGACGCTGAAAGTGGGGATAAAGACAGCTCGTTGGAATTCGGCCTCTATCCACGGCGCCGCAGACCTCTGCACCAGCTACAGCCGCACGACATCATGGTCCCATGCTGGCAAATTGACGTCGAGAAGCATCAGAACGTCAGGGCGGTGTACAGGGGCGGAGGACTGTCCGTCCGTTTCCTCTGATGGGTCTCGTCATGGCGTCTGGGCAGGGGTTGGGCGAACGTGCCATGGGCTGGCGCCCGGTCTCTTTTTGCTGAGGACTGACACAACGAGGCGGAATGCCTAGATGAGGACGGCGAAGAGTTTCATGGAAGAGGATGACAATAGGGAGATGTAGTAGGTATTTTCCGCCGTCCCGCAACGCTCTCCGTAACCCGCTTTGAGATCCGGGTTTCTTCGTTCAAGGCTAGCGGTGTGCAGGCGCAGTAGCGGCCTCTTCTTTGCGGATAGCTTAGCGGAAGGAAGAAAGCGGTGCACGAACACTCCATAAGCGCTCCGCACCTCCATCCTACTGTTACGATGATGACGTCGGCAGCATAGAGGACAAGACAAGCGATGAAAGAAGATATAATGAATTACGGTAGCTGAGCTGAATAGCAGGGCCTGGTGTGAGATGGCCGTGCGCGGCACTGCCCCGTCCCCGTCTTCATCTTCCTCACAGTATGATCCCGTTTTGTATGGCAACATCAATGACACGAACGATAGGGAGATTACAAGTCACATTTGCGAGGACAGTATTAGCGCGGTTGCATAGATATGTAGAATAGCAAAATACCTCAATATTTTTTTAATTTGAAATAACTTGATGTATGCTTGTATTTTCATTTGCAATGAAACAACCATTTTGAGTGCGTCCCCCTGAAAGCTTCACGATGGGTTGCTTATTGCGTCATTATATTAATTTGTACCCCTTTAGCTTGAACAAACGCTTTATTTTACATCGGTTTAGTGAATTCTTAAATGGACTTTTCTTGTCTGGGATTTGCATCACAAGCGCGCGACAAGATAGTGGCGCCGAGGTCCTAGAAGATCTATTTTACGTGCATATCGCATGTAACAGTCGACGGAAAGCAAGCACTGCTTCAGTTGTTTCTAATCAACGTAGGCTTAAAGGGGCCCTGCAATCATATTTAAGCGCCTAATTTTTTGCGGTTTCCACGTCTCTTGGGGGTCGAGCAAGCCAGCGGGCGCGGAGAGAGTAACTAAATATCAGTGCGTCATATTTTAACCGGACGACGCGGAAACCTCCTCCACCGACGAGGGCGACCCGCGGTACCGAAAGCGCGCAATATGTGACGTATTTGGTCCTGGGCTTAATGCTGGTCACAGCCGCTAAAAGCTTCTTTTTTGTCGAAATACAAAATATAAGGGGCGCGAACCGTTTCAATTATTTACTAAAGTAGTTTTTGTTCACAATTTTAGATCAGAAGGGAAACAAATGCAGTTTATAAAGTACAGAAACAAGAAATGACCCGTCGAAATACCCGCCACCAAGCGGTGGAAAAGGCGGCGCATACTAGAAAGGAGTAGTGGGATCAGGCGCCGACGCGGAATGGTCCCGGATGTACGCGGCGGCGCTGCGGTCGTAAGGACAGGAGGATCCGACCGGCTTCGAGCGTTCCGAAGGCCTTCGGCGAGAAGCCTTGTCTTGCGGTTTGGCCGTTTCGCGGTATGGCAGCGCGAAGTGGCTCCCATTCTGAACTATCTTTACCCCGTGTTTGCTGTCGTTTCTGGCCAATGAAGTTTCATGCCGAATTAGTGTTTAATCGCGCAGCAAATGCAATGAAAGCCGCTCTGGCTGCCCGCTGCATACAGCCTATCTAGAACATGCTTTAGTGGCGCCCTCTCGCGCCGTCAACACGGCGTGCGGCAGCCGTGAGCGCTCGATGAGCTCACTACTCCTCCTCTAGTTCACGGCCACTCAAGCAACCAATGACGTCATGAGGGCGGTTATTTTTCGATTGTTTTTGTAATTCTAATTTGCCTATAACTTTTAAAATAAAGCGAATTTCGAGAAAAGAAAAGTTTGACTAAGTTACTACGTTCAGTGCGCTAAGGTTCGGTGCAAATTAAAAATCAGTAAAAAAGTCCTTACAGGGCCCCTTTAAGTGAGCAAAGGTACCACAGAAGTGCTCCGGGCCAGAGTCGGCACTAACTTATTTTAGTGTGGGTGATAACGTGCTATAAGTAACGGCATTACTGCCCACACTAAAATGGTCGGTTACGGGTTGCGTTACTTATTTCGAACAACCTGTAACATAGTAACGTTAATAGTTACTTATACTTCCGATGACTTAGAAAAATTAAACTTTACGTATTTGTGTTGATGGCAACAAGCCAGATACATTTTGGCGGTTTCGCGTTTTTCTTCGCGATTTTTTGTCTCGTCAGTATTAAGATGGAAGCGTAAAAAAGATAAGCTAATTATGATCAGTTTCTCAATGAACTTACTATTTCCCGAAGTATGGCGCCTGTGCATTCCTGCAAAGTCGAAGAGTAGAACGTGACGTATAAAATTAAAAGCGCAAGCAAGGACCAAGAAAAAAAGGAAGGCAAACAGAACGAGCGCTTAGTCATGAACCAACTCGCCCGCTTCTCCACTTTAGTACAGTAAAACTTGTTAATTCGTAATTTCTAAAAGTAACGCAAACCTAACGTGCGTTGCTTTTTAACAGTAACTGTAACCATAACGCGTTCCTTTCGTTTGCAAGTTACGAGTAACGTATTTCGTTACATTTTCGGTAATGCCTTCAACACTGTTTATTTTACACTCGAGATAGAAAATCGTAAAAACATGGGCTGGCGAAAACAGCCAGAATAATCTCATGGCCAAGAATCCAAGTTCAATCCGAAAAGCTACAGAAGCAGTCTGATAAAATGAGGAGTGCAAAATACATCGTACGTTGTATGTCGATTTTATTAATCACTGACACCGGTGTACGTCGTTTCGTAGTGGTTACCTGACCGCAGTTGAACGCGAGATTCGTAGCCCCAAATGCACAAAAAAAAACACATATGGCGCTGTGTTACCGTTGTTTCCGGATACACTTCGAAAACGCGATTGAATCTGAACATCGATCCAGTCCTACGGGTCGTATCACATGAGAACGCAAAACGCAGGAACGCTGAACGCAGATAGGATTTTGACTATCAAGGTACGAGACGTTTACTCCGGCGTAAGATCTGGGAACGCGGCAGAGATATTACACGGACGGGGCGGTCGAATTTGAATGTAAAGAGGCAGACAGGGAGCACACGCCGCTTGCCTGGAAAGTATTGCTCACGCGCTCCGTTGGCCACGCTGCCTATATACGCTTCAAGACAGATCAGCGCGAGCTCTTTTGGGTGTTGCACGATCAGCGTACTACATTTTCTATCCAAACACCTAAAGGGATTAATATATGTCTTCGAGATTTATTTTCGGTGTCTTTGATTTGGCAAATACATATGATGGAGTATAAATATACGCGCGATTGTTAATATACAAGTGAGTGTAGATATTTACTCTGTAAGGAGTTGTGCACAAAACTGTAAATTTACGAAAGCTCCTTTTTTACAGATCGGGTAGTGGTTGTAAATATTTATATCAACATAAAATTACTGTTAAGTGTGACCTTGTCCGTATTTTTGTTTTATTTAATGACTGTTCGTAATTGCAACTCAATTTCCTCATGATAATCATTGCATAAAAGTACGCCTTTTTAACATTTTGATTCTTAATATTTTTGATCATTGGTGTTTTGCTTCATCTCCACTTGACGTATAAATGGTCGCTAAAATAGTGCCTGAGTAAAGATAGGGCTTTACGCACACGTGTCTCAAAACTTCACATCTTACGTGCGTGTGGTGTCTGCAGCCAAGAGCAAGTGTGCCAAACATAACCCACTTGAAGATAGAGCGATATTAAAACCAACGTCTGGCTAATTAAAGATAAGCCTACTAATTCTAAGGGAAGGTATTTATTTTAGTAACTTCTTATCTATTAACAATTCACCCGCGTACATTTACGCGAAAACACTGGAGACACATTAGCTGCTACCTCCAGCATATTTGAACACAATGTCAGAGCAGAGATAATGAAGATATACATTCAAACCACCTACAAGGATGCCCCGTATAACAATGTGCTGCTTATAACGAACATTTTCTAGGGAACCTAGCGTTTTTCCGTTGTGTCTATGCAAAACTAAGGCATATATAGCGACGGAATATATTAGGTATATTGACTACAACAATTGTAGATGTGCGGATTGGAAATTCTTATTAAGCAAACAAATTAGGCTAAAAATAATAAAATAACGTACCGAACGACACCCACCTTACGACGCGCGTATGCCATGCGGACGCGCATTCAAAATCACTGCGAGTTGTCGCTGTGTGCTGTTTGAAGCCGACTGATCTCATAATCATCGGCATGAGTAGTCACGTGTTAAAGACTGCGCCTGGAAAATGCACGTAGTAAAAAAAAAAACGCAGGTGTCGGCAGTTTCTGTGTAGATTAAGCCAGGCCTACTGAAACATTAGCGACAAGGGTTAAAGAGCCCTGCAGCCTCGTTCAAATCTATGAGCTCTTTCCGTTAGCCACCTCTGCTTCCCGTGGCAACGTCACTGCCCTGTGAACTTGATCGGCGTTGACCACGTTGAGCAAGGCTAGAAAATCGAAGTCAATTTCGACGAGGAAATTTACAATCGTAACGGCATCATCTGTACCATCGTCGGTGATCATCTCTGTCCAATTTACGTTCCAGGTGTATTCCTCGCGATTCAGTTACTGATCGATTAGACTGCGGGAGGCACAAGCGTAGCGACTGGACATGTAGCGCAATCAAAATTGTGGACGGAGCGTAGATTTTTTGTGTGTTTTTTTCTGCACGGTATATCACACTCTAGTTCTTAAAAAGTAATAAATAAATAACATGCTTATTTTAACGCCGGTACTGTATGATGTCATCAGTGCGCTGCATTGCCAAGTAACGTGCTCTATCCTCAAGCATGAGATATTATTCGAGGCACTTTTGGAGCTAATCCAGATAAAACAATAACCGGTTATAACGATTTAAGTTTAGTTTTCTCATTATCGTTATAAGTGGCTTGCACTAGCTGGGAATATAACCTGAACACTGGGCGAAACAGACGGCGAGAAATTCCTCCGCCGGGAGTGGCGGGCGCCAAGGTCAAGCGCTACGCCGGCCGCTGGATTCCTCGCCGACTTTTTTGCCAAGTGTCCAAATTAGAACCCCTTATTGTGTTCTCTTATAGAACAATGCTCGCATCAGAAAATTTTGGCTCTAATACGGAGCGTGCTTTGAAGAGCACTCCCTTAGCAATTTTGGTCCCTCGAAAACAATTATATGACATTATTTAATGATTTTGCCTGAATTTCGTATTTAATTAATCGGTTAAGACCCAACCTTGATGCTTTTTAATTAAGAATTTGATTTGAAATGCAAAAGTGTTCAGGTATTTGAAGATTTTCACATAAAAACGCCGTCCTTCTGTGGGTATTGAGCACGACACGTCACGCGCCTGTAAATTAGAGCAGGTCTCATCCAACGCAACAAACCTTTTCTGTTCTCCTTCCATCCGTGTACCTGAAAGAGCTAACCTCTACAATCTTCGAACGTATCTCGCCGCAAGAGAAGGTCCGAAACATTACTTAGTTCACGTCGGAAGTGTTGTTTGTCAACTATGAACGAGAGTAATTACTGAATTTTATTATATGTTACGGTAATTGTCCGGGCGTAATCCGAAAAAAGCGCACGCCACTGAGATGCAACGTGTGCACGCTCCAAATTTTCAACAGGAAAGAAAAACAAAAAAAAGTAGGAACTTGTATTGTGATGCATCTCGCTGTAGCGTATGCTCGCAGACAGGACTTCCCAAATAAGCACACTAAGAACTGTGAACTGTCTCATTCACCATGAGACAGTTTCTCCTCCATTCCTTTTATCACTGCTTAATGAGTTTAATAAAAGGGCCACCCGCTTAATCTCCGGACGCCCACTAGAGTGACGCGCGTTCATATTTTGTATTATTTGATCATGTTCAATTAACGTACTCATAATTTATATATCACCATCTACTTTTGTTTTACAAATTAAAACTAAAAAATCACTCCCCCGATTCCCCTGACAGCATACAATTCAGGTTTTGCTTTCATAGAAATTGTTTCCTTCCCAATATTTCTGCCCAAATTAAAGAAAAAAAATACGCATTTGATGCCATATCAGACGCGAAAATGACCGCAAGCACAAATTTTGATATCTTTTTTTTTTGTTTCAGAGGATCGAGAAAAAATGAAATGGATCCTGAATACAAATCATCAACTCCAACGAACATAAGTGAGGAGACGTGTGCTAAAAAACGGACTATGTCAACGTTCGTGAAATGGAGATTGGTAAGGAATATTACATACGCCCAGAAAAAGACAAAAACAAAAAAAAACGTGATAAAATGCTCGTACGAATTACCAATGAACGTAACAGCTACTCTTGCGCTGTTATGATTGCGATAAAAACGTGGGGAACATGCCTAATTTTTTCGTTTGTTTATTTTTTGTTTGAACTTTTAAACATCCAGTCTCCTAAAAGAGTGGGCACTGCTATTGCGTACGCGCTCAACTGCTTTTTTTTGCCGCCAATATTAGATATGCGTTTACTTCTCTTGCCTCTACTTTATATTCATTTTCTAGGATCTTGACAGTAAACTAAACACTATTTAAATTGAGTTCGATCCTGAATTCAGCAACATCTCCGTGCGACAAACTCAAGATGTCGCCAGTATTGGAAAAAAGTGGTTTTATTTGCGTTAAATGGTGACGTCGTGCATTTACTCCCGTCCTCTGTTGAGTATGAATTGAAGCTCAGACGAAAAAACGTGGAAAAATCTTTTTATAGTCTATTTGACTCCGGACACAAAGCGCTTCAACGGCTGAGCCAATTAATGACTCTCAAATTTAACGTCTTGGTGAAAACATCAGATTCTTTTCATCTCGCAGTTTCAAGAAATATCTAGTGGGACAATATAGGGACTTCCTTTTCTTCGGATTTCTTCGCTTAGTTTTTTATGATTTATTTATATTTTTGCACACAAATTTACATGAGACGAATAGTTCATTAGGTGTAATCACAAAAGATGATTATTGTGAGTCAACTATTCAGTTTTCAAAACGCGGTGTGCCCTAAATTTACTGCTGAGATATATTCAAGTCTTACTAACGTGGTGCAAGTACGAGGGTGATTAAGAACTTAGCTCCATTCTGGATATCTTAAAACTTCTCTTGACCGTACTATCTTAGCAGTGTTTTTCGTACGCCGATCGCCGTCTTTTTAGACACTGCTGTAAGGTTTGAACGTGTTAAGGGGTAATTCCTGACAAAGGTCTACACGAGATAAATTACTGATATCAATTTACGGACTCTAAATTCGAGCACAGCGAAACTATTACACCAATGGGAAACCATGATCCACTCTAAAACGGATATTGAAAGCGGTACCCCCAGCTTCTCAGCAGGCATTCAGCGGGTTGGCTGTGTCTCAACACACCTTGTGGCCGGATGTCAGGTACGTGCTCAGGCAGCTTACTTGTTCGAACTGGCACTTCTTTCTCCGTGTTTTTCGGCTACCCTTAAAGCCGTCCCAGGGGACGAGTGTTGCTCGTTATGTTATGTTTTAAAGGATGTAGTTTGTAAGTGCATCCCAGCGACCCCGCACAATGATTCTTGACTCGCTTGCTTGTAAAAGCGCGTCGTGGTGCCGATGTTTGCATTCACAGGCGGCCATAGTTTCGTCCGTTCATGCTCAGCGCGAGCGTTCACTATTAGATTCTACGACGTCCAACATACTTTGCACATTACCAAGATTATAGCTGTTTTTAGAAGATAAGTGTGGAATCGTTGTGAGTCTGTGCTGAGCCTGTGTTCATCGTGGTGAATTCACTTTTCGGCCGGCTACTTTATAAATCTGTATTATTATTTGCTACACATGTTTGATATCTACGATTCAAAGCAATAAACAGCCGCGACATTGTACTTGATTGACGGGAACTGTTCTTGCGACTAGGCCAGTTGTACGTTTTGCGGTGCCTCGGTACGAACTTTGCGTCTCACTATGGCCATGCAGCTGATCACCAGGATTGCCATAATGCTCGAGCCGATAGTTGCGGATTCGCCGAAGATCCCCGAAACTAATCGTTGAGATAAATATTTACGAAACTGAACAAAGCATCGATAAATGTGACACCTCGTAACTAAGGGACACTTCTTTCACTATACACACTCGTAACCTTAAAACGGCAAAAAAAAATGAACCGGATTTATTCTTTAAGTGAGTTAATTTGTGACTAATTTAAGAAAAACATTGGCTGCCCCACTTGTTATTTACACAAGTTAGGGGGCTTAGTTCTTGTTGCTTGAGTGTATATCATTGTAATAATTATTGAAGAGTTTTTGAAGAGCATTTGGGAAGTGTTGTGTCATAAATAGGTGTAGGTTTGTAAACACCGTTTAGAACAGCTCGTCAATTCAAAAGCAACGGTCAGTCATCGTGTATTTATTTTTCTCCATCAGCTTGGTGCAGTGTACTCCCCTCCAAAAAGCGACAGGGTGGAGGGCCCGCTAAAAGCGCCGTGTGATTTCGAACCTCAGACCTCAAGTCATTATGTTGATTACTAAATGGTGATATGATTAGCGAAATTCACTCCTTCCGAGGAAATGTTTGAGGGAGCACTTTTCAGAACTTCTGCTTCCAACTTTTTGTAACACGATTGTATTCTGCGGACCTGTTCACTTTCGAACTAAGGACGCGGATAACACCAATTTAAAAGATGGATTTTTATGAATGTCGGTTTTAATAAAGTGGAAGCTCTCTAACCTTGAGTATTTAAGAAACAAATTGTCACAAATTCCTCTTCTATAGTAAAAATGTAATTGACAAGCAAGAAATAAGTAAAACAGCTACTTTTGTAATTTTTGCCGCTCATTTGGACATCAAAGGACGCCACCTGTGACGGGCTTTGCCAGTCGGCCGCTCTCACATGCCTCAAATCGGCCATCGCGAGTTCAATTAAATTTTTATTTGCTTTTGTTGTGAGCTGAGCGCGTCCGTGTGATAAATGCTGCGTGAATATTGCTATGGGAACTTTGGCACTTCAAAATTGGCCGCATGAACGATAAATCAGGGTGAACTAAAGTGATAATGCTTTTAAATACTGTT
Source organism: Ixodes persulcatus (assembly GCA_013358835.2). Classification (NCBI taxonomy): domain Eukaryota; kingdom Metazoa; phylum Arthropoda; class Arachnida; order Ixodida; family Ixodidae; genus Ixodes; species Ixodes persulcatus. Next base: position 237,184 of record JABSTQ010010322.1, on the reverse strand, counting down.
TACCACTACCGAGTCTTCAGAACGCTATGATGAAACACACGTTCGAAAATTAACTTAACTTAACAAGTTTTAGGATCCATACCAGGGGTGGCCAAGCTGCGGCTCTTCGCGTGTTAAAGTGTGGCTCGCGGCTCCCTCCCCTACCCCCCGCCCCCCCCCCCCCCCACCACTTCCCCAAAAAGAGAAATGGATCGCGTTTTTAATGGAAAGACAGGGTGCGGTTTGGTAGTCTTGTGCTACTGCTACCTTACGTACAGTTGGACGGCTTTTGACTCGGATAGAGTAAAAGAAGTGCGAGTTTTGTTTATTGCTCTGGAGATAGACAAAAGTCCCCCCCCCCCCCCCTCCCGCGGCTCTTGGAAGTTACGTGGTTTTGTCTGCGGCTCTTAGGCCGAGTTAGCCTGGCCACCCCCGATCTATAGTTTCACAAACAGGGTATCTAGTACTCGTAGATAGAATATATTTCTTGTTTAAAAACGCATTTAGGACTTTTATGCGATAAATCAATAGCAGCGCGCAGTTAGTTTTTAGTGGTATGAAATAGTGTAGAACTATATTTCTATCTTCCACCATTAGTGCGATTTCCGCGTAGATGTTCGCAAGTATGCTACCACCTTTACTGTGTTTGTTGTGCAGTTGCCGATCCCCTGTCTAACGCTTATTTACAACATAGATGTTGTTCCTCTTGCAAAACAGAACTAAGTTTTATTTATTTATTTATTTGCTTTACCCTCAGGGCCCGAAGGCATTACAGAGGGGGAGAGCAAAGTTGGGATCAAAACACTGTAATGTATGGTTATTCACCCTCAACAGAAAAATGATTAGTAAGAGCTGACCTAAAAAGTGCACTGTCAGTTATCGATGCAATTGGTCCGGGAAGGTGGTTCCAGTCGAGGGATGTGCGAGGAAGGAAAGAAGATTGGAATGTAGATGTGATAGCGACTGGTACCTCAACTTTGTGCTGATGATCATGACGAGCAGAAATATAAAAGGGACGAGTGATTAATTTGTTGCGAAGCACAGAGTTATAAAAATTTAATTTGTGAAATAAAGAAAGGCGTGAGAGCTTACGTCGCAGGGAGAGGGGCGGGAGTGACAAAGTAGATTTCATTGAAGTTACGCTAGATGAATAATGGTAATTAGAAAGAATAAAACGAGCGGATCTATTTTGAATGCCTTCCAACGCGGTGATGAGAGTGGCTTGTCCGGGATCCCCGACAGAGGCTGCATATTCTAACTTCGGTCGAACTAGAGTTTTATAAAGAATTAGCTTGAGGGAAACAGGTGCCAATGAAAAGTTACGCCTGAGGTAGCCTAACATACGGTTAGCATTAGATGTGATATACTGTACATGTGTTTTCCATGAGAGATTAGAAGTTTTATGTAAACCTAAATATTTGTAAGAAGATACCGTGTCAAGCTGAGCCTGATTAAGAAAGTAGTTCTGAGTTTCATGTGAGTGCCGAGATACACGCATGGACTTACATTTGTTAGTATTAAGCGTCATAGACCATACGTCACACCACTGGTGGATAGCGTTAATGTCAGACTGAAGCATGATGTTATCGTGATCATTAAGTATCTCACGGTAAATCACACAGTCGTCAGCAAATAAACAAATAGACGAGGAAACATTTAGAGGGAGGTCGTTAATATATATTAAAAAAAGTAAAGGTCCTAAAACAGATCCTTGGAGAACCCCAGAGGCCACAGACGAAAAGGAAGAGTTACTATTATTTACTGTAACAAATTGGGACCGTAATGATAGAAAAGATTGAATCCATGCAAGGACGTTAGCATCTATGTTAAGTTTGGACAGTTTCAGAAGAAGTAGTTTATGAGATACTTTATCGAACGCTTTGGAGAAATCTAGGAAAATGCAGTCTGCCTGGGATCCTCGGTCCAGGACGCAGTGAAGGTCATGTGTGAATGATACAAGCTGTGTCTCGCATGAAAATGTTTTTCGAAATCCATGTTGGGATGGACAGAAGAAGTTGTTAAATTCTAAGAAATTGACGAGGTTGGAAAATATTATATGTTCAAGGAGTTTGCAAGGAACACTGGTTATAGAGATTGGGCGATAATTTAAAGGGGAATGTTTATCACCAGTCTTGTGAATGGGAACCACCTTCCCCACCTTCCAATCTAAGGGGAGAACATGATCTCTAATGGACTGATCAAAAAGTTAAGTTAAAATGATAGAAGAGTAATGCTTAGTATTTTTCAAAAACTTCGAATTAACACCGTCCACTCCAGCTGAAGACGACAATCTTAATGTTTCAATGACATGATCGACACCAGCACAATCAATCAAGATGGGGTCCATCGGCAAGTAGTCTGAAATGTCTAAGAGAGGACATTCCGTGCTGCTGTCACTAGAAAAGGATTCAACAAAAACTTGGTTCAATACATTCGCACACTCTTCAATTGGCATAACATCCCCACTTTCGTTTTTAAGACTAACAGAAAAATCAGTTTTTTTATTCATGATGTTCCAGAACTTTTAGGGTTTTTTATTAACATATCGGGTAGGGTGCGCGTAAAAAACTCAAACTTGGCCTTATTAACTTCCTCTTTATAAGTCTCAGCTGCAGTGCGGTATTTGGACCACCGCCGTTCACATGTGGTAAATTTGGCTGCTCGAAATAAACGCTTCTTTTTATTTGAGAGACGTTTGAGGGCTCTGTTAAACCACGGAGACTGGGAATCTTCGAGTACAGTCCTAAGGGAAATATGCAGGTTAGTAAGGGATTCTACTTTATTCTTAAACATTTGCCAATTCGCTTCCACTGAACGGTCTGAGAATCCTTCTAGAAATGTATCAATAAAAGTGGCTAGATCATTGTTAATTTTGACGAAGTCAGCTTTTGCATAATCTCGAATTTGTTTTACGTGACTTGGTGATTTCGGCACTGCAGCTTTAACATAAAAATGTAATATACAATGATCACTAAGCCCTGGAAGATATGATATGGGGGAAACTAGGTCAGGGTGATTCGACAGAACGAGGTCCAATATGTTTGAGGATAGCGGGGTTACTCTGGTTGGTTCAGTAACCAACTGAGTGAGATTAAAATCTAAACAAAGGTTCACAAAGTCATTGCACTCCGATGATGATGCAATTGTGGATAGATTACACTCTGTTCACACGATAGAAGGAAAATTGAAGTCGCCCAACAGAAAGATCGGTGAACTGGGAAAACGCATAACTAAGTTGTTTAGAGAGTCATGCAAAGCTTTAACAAAAAGGGATGAGCAGTTGATGGGACTTATCTTCCGTTTTTGGTACCTATACGCCCAGCAAACCTTGATCGGCCTGGTGTTCCAGTGCTGTTTCGGTTGCTTCATTCCTCAATTCTTTTGACTACTCGCTTTTGAGCACGTATTTTTAATTTTTAATTAAACTCGGACGTTAATACTGTGTCAAAAGCTGAGTCACAATCTCAAGTCACTGGGCATTTCCTATTTATAACTGGGGCAGCGAACATAGAACACGTACAGGAATATGACGGACACCAAGATTATGCGATTCGGATGCTCTCTGATTGAATACATTTGCTTGTAGCGACTCCTGCGTCTAGACTTAAGGTGAAACGAAGTATAGAGAGGCAGTAAGAATGTTTAATGAATGATGTGTTGCCAATAAAAAACAAAAACGAAACACGCCTCCTGTGACCGCCTTTCTCCATGGACGTCAAAAGCGCGATCATAAGAATGCGTGAACGAGCCGAGTTTTCTTTGTTACGTGGCGTGTACCTGGCCGACCGGTGAGAGGTATTTCTGCGCCTGATTATTTCTCAATTATCATAAGCAAACAAGCGTATCCTTATATTTTTTATTTTTCTTTTCAAGGCTTTAAAGGCTTAATTCTGATAAACCCCAGCCTACGCAGTATAAAATGACCCTGCGCAGCTGAAGCATATGATGCTGCTTATTGTGGGTTAACGTATATGTTTCTATCTGTAAACGTCCATGCAAACAATTCCTCCAGCGCAACTTTTGGAAAGTTATTTTAGAGCCGTGAGCGTTAAAGGCATATTAGTATTTATACTATCACGTCAGACATCGTTTACAGTTCATTCTCTTCATTGTACAGGAGGTACACGTAAAACAAATCTGCTTCACCTTCTGCGTAAAACAGGTATAAAGCGCATTTGTTCAGTGTACTTTACATGTTATACTTGCTAGAAATCTTTAGAACGGTAAAACGAGCAGAAACAAGAACTGTAAGGTAATTTCAGTTAGGCTCTTGCTTTGTGGACGGTACTACTACAAGTCCTATTCTTTGTAAGGGTATGTTTTTGTTTGAGCCTTGTGCAAACCTTTGTTATTTTATATTTCTCTTACATTTTTGTTTTGCGATTACCTCCTCAGTAAATGTTTAATTTATTTTTACGTCGCACATGTTCTGTTCGTTAAATCGCAATCGAAAGAAACAAATACTTATATATCGACTGTAGCACAGTACTGCTTTGCTGAGATTTCTCGCAACGTGCATGAAAAAAAAAAAATTAACCCTGCTGCTTCCAGTATTCGTCACCACGATGACAAGGGTATTCTCAATAATGTCATGACTCGTAACGGTTATGCTCTGCTTAACTAAAAAGGTGCTCCTTGCAACAGCGGTCATCACAACACCAAATATACTTCACTAGGGAACACATCTTACTCCGCGAAAATCAAATGGACTTTGATCCGACAGTTTCTGCGTAGTTGGAACCGCTAGACGCCGTAGCCTTGCCATTTTCTCTTTTGAATTGGGTAGGGTGTCTGCCGCCGTCTATCCTCGGGGAATTATGTGTCTTGACGTGTCGGTGGCAGACCTCTTTCTCAGCGCCCCACGGAATCGGGGCAACGTAAGCAGCGCTCTCCAGATGTGTTCTCTCGAACGCGGTCTCTACATGCCACTAGAGGAGGATTTGTTACTGTATGTGCACTGCCTAATGCAAACCCTACTAAAACAAACCGATTGAAATTAGAATGGGTTGCAAACGGGTCGACCCGTTCATATCATATGATTTATGGGATACGGGCACCCGTTTGAACGTTGGTACCCGTGATATTCATGGGTACCCTCTGATACGGGTACACGCTTGATACCGGCGCTCACTTGATACGGGATCGCATTCGATATAGGGGATCCGTTTTATGTAGGTACCCAGTCAAGCGTCAAATGCGGCCTTCAAAACAAAAAAAAAAAAGCACAGCGACGCTTAGTCGAGTGACACGTTTACTATACTGGATTGTATTCTCGCGTCCGATGCGGTCCATCATAATGGAAAACGGAGTATAGTGACGACAAGATGAAAGAGAGCCTACATTGTAGAACATTTCCCAGAGCCTGGCGGATGTGGTCGACGAAGTGCCTTGATCACACGTCCGAACGGCTTCAAGTCCCAACGAAGGTTCTCCAAGAGCTGGCCCGCTCCCTCTCTCTTTCTGTCTCTCTTCTTACCCCTCGTGCGGAAAAACAGCGGTATGACGACATTGTTAACCGATCTGGTCGAACTACTAACCGGTTTGCTTGAACTGCTTAGAGGCTTGACCAAACATTTGAGCGGTTTGAAACCAGCTCTCTACGCCGCTGTACGGTGTGAACAGGTCCGCATACCGCTGCACTCATAGAGGAACGTGGTGTGATAAAACCTGCGAGCAATTTGACCAATCGGTGAATGTTTTCATGACACCGACGAGGAGTTTAGTTATACTGTTAAGCGAAGGTTCGAACCGGTCACAGATATCTTCGAGCGGTTACCTGCATAACTATGCTCGGAATTAAATTTTTTTTCAGTAGGGAAGAAGCGGTTTAGGATATATCTCCTATAGGTATTCAAGAACACCGACGCCACACTCAACAGAAATTTATGTCGAAACAAGCTGGTGAAAGTTATATATATAACACAACTCCGAGACTGAAGGTATGGAAAGGGCGACCCATACATGTCAAGGCTCAATCAGATATTTTTTCGAGATTCGACGAGTATATGACGTCCTTTGATTACCTGCACTCTTAGCCATATGTTATAGCTAACGCTTCACATGCTCCTGAATCATAATGTGGCGCCTGAGGCTGGTGCGGAAAAATTGCGAAATATTCAAGTCGAAGAAAATCACAACAATAGGAAAACGTCCCAACTGGAGACGCTCTCTTACTTTCGTTTTTTTTTTTCTTGACTTTAAAGTTTCATAATTTTCCCGCAGCACACTCTGAGGTGTTACATTATGATTAATTGTGAGTAGCTCCTCTGCACACTTATTGTTATTTCGTGAACGTTTCTTTTGCTCCTTGCTTCACGTGCGTTAGTAACGTTGACGTGGAAGTAAAAAAAAAATCGAAATGTGGTAAGTATTGTTTTATTCATATACTGTAAACGACTAAATTTTCGTGAGGACCTAATTTTCGCGAATTTCGCGAATAGCCTACAATTCGCGAAAAATACGTCCCGCGAACAATTCGCGCAATATGTGAACGCTACGGAAGCTACACTCGATTCGCGAAAATTAGAACCCGCGAATAATTTTAAATTTTCAGCTTTGGCCTGATTCGCGAAAATTAAGTCGTTTACAATATATATATATATATATATATATATATATATATATATAAATCTGAATACTATAGTCCGTTTCACTTTAAGTCTGACTGGAGCTGACTGTAGTATCCGATGAAGCTAATCAAGCAGTACCACAAGTGCTTCGTCCCGGCACTCGTCTTCTTAGCATGTTTGGTACCCAGATTTGTGTCTGTCTTAAATACTCTGCTCAAGATGTTGTTCTTAAAATACTTTTGGTAGTATTTTGGCATCCTGAAAATACCTTTTGTTTAGAGTATTGGCTACTCTAATTTAATCAAATTTATCGCTCTCTTGTACTTAAGATGAAAAACAAATTTCAACATTGGAAAAAAAAAGTGTTGTCGGAACAATCTACCGAACTAGGGGTCGCCGGCCTCCAGGGGGAAGCTGAGCAGATTGCAAACTTGGAGCCAAGCGTATGACCACAGTCAAGAAATCAAAGCACGAGCACAACAGAGTTTCTAAATTCCGAGACCAAATGTATTGCCACCAGGAAGCCCGCCTCTATGTGTCCACTTGTCCGCTGTTCTTTTTTCAAAGATCTCTTTGATTTGTACGATACGCTTCGAACTAGCAAAGGGCTGCTGACGGCATCCGGATTTTAGACTGAGACTCCACCTTTTGTTTCAACCTCGGGTGGTTCCGTCAGCGGAAGATTGTGACGCCAGCGTTCGGTACCATCACAATGGACCATTTTCGGAAACCACCGGTTCAGGGCGCTCTGGTAGGAAAATGCGCGAACATGTTTTTTTATGCTCGCAGATGCACTCTCTCGGCCAAAGAAGCTAGGTCCTGCTGGCTTTATTGAGCTGCACTGACTTCGATTGGGCTTCCCCAAACCGCATATATGCCTATTGTGGCTTAACGTTTTCTCTCAAGCTCATTCAAACGGGTTTTTTTTTATCTCCTTCTAATTGAGCGCATTCTTTCATCCTTGGAATCCTTGCAATCAGTTTTACCTCAGGTGGAGTCCATTTTTTCCAAACTGGTGGATTCTGATGCTGGAAGCTTGAACATCTTGACCTCAATTGATTAAGACCTTCTGAACTGGTGCAAAAGGGAAAAGCAGAAGGGGGCTCAGAAGCGGCTTCGAGGACTCTTTCCTTTGTTACCTGCGTTTTCTTTTGGGCCTTCACTTTCTTTTTTTTACAGTTTAAAGGTACAGGTGTTCTTTCTCGCTGTTGATTAAGGATACAATGTACCCGCTCTGGGCTGTTGATCCGATACAAAGGCTGCTATATTTGAGTCGATGTGTCTCCTCAGCGTGCAGGTTTGTCGTTCACTCGCGTATTCATCAACAAGTCTGGCTGCCTCATCAAATTTTCCGTTCGGCTGTTAAAGATATGCATTGCCGAGCTACACGTCAAGTCCCCCGAATGGCGGCGAGGCATATGACGAGCTTATTGCGGAATGCGCCATGAGCTGAGCATGCCTCCAAACTAAAGCACGGCAGTTACGCTGAATACAGTATGTGAATCCCTTTGTCCCCAAAATATTTCGAAACCCATTATATTGCGTATCCCGAATTATTTCGAAGTAAACGTTGATTGCGGCAGCTAAAGCGCTTCTTGAAAGTCACAAAGATCACAACAAAATATGATATTATGCGAAGTCATCACAAACAAAGCACCCTTTTCTGACTTTTATTTTTAATTCTTTTATTACCAGGTTGAAACTATACTTGCAAAGTTTCTTTAATTATATTTCGATTGCGTTAACAAAGTGTGTGTACTCTGCTCAAGATAGTTCGTACTTAAATTCCCTCGAATACTGCCCTAAATATAGTATAAAATTGATATTTAGTGTCCTATCGTATTTACTTCTGTGGAGTATTTCTGATGAAACTGGCTAAAATGTCATTCCATGCCGAACGTCCCAGGCGTTGCGCTCGACCTCCTTCGATTTCTAAAAAAAAAAATGCATGGCCTTTTGTGGCATTGTCCGTAGCCATGCATAAAATATTTCGATGAAAAAATTTCCTGGTCAACCGATTTTCCCGCCATTCTGTTTAACTCGGCTTCGGTCTTCACCTCGTTCCCTTCCATATTCTTTACCTCTCTGGTGGCTACTTCGGCCGCGGTTGCCAAATCTTCGGCCTCTTGCCTTGTGAGATCTCGCTTTGACAATAGCTGCCGCTGAACAGTTTGATTTCGCACTCCACAAACAATACGGTCCCTTAGCATTCGGTCTAGGCTGCCGCCGAAAATGCAGTTATCAGCTATTTTCCGCAGTTCCACAATGAAGTCTTGTACGGACTCGCCTTCGTGCTGCTGGCGGTTGAAGAATTTGTAGCTCTGCGCGATCTCATTCCGCCGTGGAGCGTAGTGTTGATTGAGAATGTCTACAACTTCTTTGAACGCTAGTTCGTTTATCTTCCGCGGTGCACACATTCCTTTTAAAACATCAATCGTTCGAGAGCCCAACGCAGCCACCAACAACGCGAGTTTTCTCTTGTCCTCCGTAATCTCATTGCCCTCAAAATAGGCTTCCACTCGAATCCAATATGTATCCCACTTATCAGTAGTTTCGTCGAAGTGGGGGACTTGAAACGCCGTCGTCGTCGTCGCAGTTGCCATTGCTGCCGTGGCCCGCTTGTGCCCGTCGTTGCTTGCGTTCACCTCGTCGCCACTGTTAGGTTTTCGTCCGTCGCGTAGGCGGTCTGCGCTCCGCGCTGAGAACAACCACTCTAGTCGCTGTCCAGTGCATAACAAAGTTTATTCCCACGAGCCCCAAAGATATAGCCCGCACTTGGGGGCGTCACAACAAAAGGGTGTTATCGCTTGATAGCAACAAGTAACATAGAAAAGTAACATAGACGGATTCCACCGGAATGATGACGCTGCAACAGTTTTTGTTCAAAGCGAGAAAATAATTTTTGAATTTGAACTCTCACACCACAACCCGAAGTCGCTTCTGAACGCCTCTTTGCCGCACAGCACAATACCGGCGATGATAGCTGACACGATTAGGTCCAAAGAAAGAACGAAGTTTACTGCCGCTTCCCCTTGTCCGTCTTTTCAGCTGCGAGGGAAGAAACGGCGGGCATCGTGTTGAAAATCGGAGGTGCCGCCAGTGCGTAGCCATAGCACGCCCGTTGTGTCCGAGGGCGGCTCCTCACACTCCGAAACGCAATGCCTAATCGACGGGCGGCATCAATTGACGTGTACTTCTCCTAAAAGGGAAATGCGACAATATCGCCGCGAAATCTAGCCGTCACGCACACTGCGGTTAGAAGCGGAACTATTCAGCGACGCAAGAATTTGCTGTTTCAAAGCCGACTTAAACACAAACGAGGCGAGAGCCTCCAACGGTGCGCATTCGTAAACACCACATCGCCTCGTCGTTTGAGATTGCCCGTTCTCTGGGCTTTTGTGTTGCTGTCCCGACGTTGACAATAGATAGTGATTGCGCTGTGCTACGCAAGAAACAGCAAGCTTACTAGTGGATGCTCTGATCCGGCAGCACTAAGCATCTGCTGATATCAAGACAGTGGAAGAGCACAGGCGGACACCGCCGCACAAAACAGTCGAAATAGGAAAATTCATAAAGCAACAAGATTGGAAAAATGCTTCTTCCACCAAGATGTACCCGACAACTCGAATTCCTGTTGTCTACCTGCGTGTGCAAACCGTGACACCGTCGCACGCTTTGCCAGGCTCGAAGGTGGCGTGCTGTGCAGAGAAGAGGCATAAGAAACGACGCCAGGTTGCGGCGCAAAATCTCAACTTCAAAATGTTTTTTTTTTTCTCTCTTTAGAAGAAAATAATTTTATTTAAACTTTCAAGAACAAAAGGCGATAAACTCGTCTTTAAAAGTCACCATGTTTCGTAGTTTTCTTTGGGCCACCACAAGGCAGAATTGACGGCTCTTGAAAGGGCAAAACGCAATTTTCCACAAATGTAGTTGTTTTTCTGCATGATATATAGTTGTACGACCTGAAACCTTTTATTTTTCCTTTTGCGCAGTATGCCTAAACGGCTGTTGATAAGAATTTTTACAGTCACCTGCAGCAAAGAGATAGTTTGTAACATATCTATGAAAAATGCTAAAATTCTTACGTATTCCTTATTTTTTTAAATTGCTTCAAGCCAATATTCATGGTGCTTATTACATAGCAATCCAAATACCGTGTTGTTTTTAGGCAAAAATATTCCACCTTTTCATAAATATATCTTACTTCTCATGCAGAAGTAAGATATATTTATGGAGAAGTCCACGTCGCCTGACGCATTGAGAAGTCCACGTCAGCTGATGCCGCCAGTCGATTAGGCATAGCGTTTCGGAGTGTGAGGAGCCGCCCTCGGATACAAAGGGCACAATGGGCCTGCTATGGCTACGCACTGGCGGCACCTCTGATTATCAACACGACGCCCACCGTTTCTTCCCTTGCAGCTAAAAAGACGGACAAGGGGAAGCGGCAGTAAACTTCGTCCTTTATTTCGACCTAATCGTGTCAGCTATCGTCGCCGGTGGCGTGCTGTGCGGCGAAGAGGTGACGCTGGGTTGTAGTGTGAGAGTTCAACTTCAAAACTTATTTTCTCGCTTTGAACAAAAAGTACTTTGATTAAACTTTCAGAATCAAAAGACAATCGATTGTCCTTCCAAACCCACCATATTTTGTATTTTTACTTGGACGACATCAGGATGAAATAAATGTCTGTTTATGCGTCAAAACACACTTTTTGGCAAATGCAGGATTTTTTTTTACTGCGAGATATTTAATTGAGCAGGTTTAAACAATTTTTATAGATTATATACCTGCAGGGCAGCCGGTAAAAATTTATCTGAAGTCACCTGAGCAATTAGATATTTTTTAATTAAAAAAAAAACGAAAATTCTACAAGTTTCAAAAAAGTGTTTAAAAATATATATATTTAAATTAAACAAAACTGCACAAGCCCAACCACATTGCAAGTCGAAAGCCGTGCAGATTTAAGAAAAAAATATAGTTGGCTGTTTCATAAAAAGCAGATTTTTCATAAAGTATGGAGTCATACCTACTTTCATGCTATTTTTAAAAGTTGAAACCGCGCTCAAACAATCAATAAGTTTTTTCGTAAAAAATATTTTAGGGCATGGCTACGGACAATGCCGCAGAAGGCCATGATTTCTTTTTTAGAAATCGAAGGTGGTCAAGCGCAACGTGTGGAACATTTGACATGGAATGACCCTAAACCAATTAGGCATACCATAGGCGCAGGTTTGAGCCACATTCATTTCGCGTGATTTGTTTAGCCAATATATGAAACACACAATAACTATCAATGACGATGCACTTTTGGGTCTGCTCGATTGCTGCCATCGTTTTGTAGCCATGGCTGCGGTGGGACTCAGAGTGAAAGTATAGAACGCTTGATGGGTTGGCTTTCTCTCTCTAATCGTGAACTCAAAATGGCAGCGCGTAAATGGCGTCACGTCATCACAATGGCAAAGGGCATCAGGTACGAATCGAGGCAAACATTTATGACCCGATTCAAAGAGCAATCGCTCCATCGTCATACGAACAAAACAAAGGAAACTCTATAGGAGGGACTCCCGAAACACACCGGGCAAGATACGGTGTTCAGCGGCCGTTCATTAGGGGTATGCCTATTGGCTAAAGTGCCACCGCACGGTAGCTGGGCGTTTTCCCTCTGGACGCCCTGTAGGTAGCGGTCATTGTTTCCCCACAGAGACCGGGGGGGAACGACGAGTGTCAACAACGCACGTCGGGCGAGGTCCGTTCGAGGGACGCGGTAGTCGGTCTCGAGCGATCGCCCTTTATTGCTTCCACGCGCCGTAGGGCTCACCCATCGACAGCACTCGAGACGCGTGTGGAACACTTCTTCGCGCTCAGCAGAAAAGAGCCACTCTGGGTCCGTGCTAGTGGCAAAGAAGGATTCGAGGACCACCGCCCACGCCGTCTGCTCGCAGACAAAAGGGCTCCCAGAAAGAGAGGAGGGCGACGATGACAGTCGCCCTTTTGTTTGTGATGTTAGAGGTGCGTGAATTCGCTCGTTTGTCCCTTGGCGACATGGCGTATTCTCCAGAGCCTTTTTGTTGAGTATGTGTGTGTGCATGCGGGCTACAGTGTGTTCCGTGAGTTGTTTTTGTGTGCATTTGTATATGTAAGTAGCCCGCAGTACTACGCGGAAGAAGATCTTCAGAAGTGGCTGCGGTCCTGGGGCTGAGAGACATTAGAAGCCCCGACATGGTGATCGATGGTTCTTGGCTTAGTTTCGGTCTTGTCGGCGCTGCTTTTTACAAGAAGGCGGGCCCCAATTACATTCGTCGTTTGTTGGACCACTATTCGGTTCTGAGAAGAGTAAGGTTTGTGTTTATTCCTTCTCCGCCATGTTTATGCTCGCCCTTCCACAATGCGGGCTGCAACCCCTAAAACACTTCCTGAAAGTTTCTTTTTATATTACAAAACGCTTGTTTCCTATATTTCTTTTATATAATTTTTTAACGGAAACAAATTAGTGTAGCCGTAACCGTGTAAACCCTATCAACTTGTGTCCTCATTCCATGAAGTAACAGCTGTTATATTTATCATCATTACTGGGGAGGCTCACGATTTGTGAGATGTGTGTCGTGAAAACGTATTCAAGCGCTTAACATATGCCATGGGCAACTAAACAATACAAATTTTAAAAATGATTAAGTGAAAAATCTGTTTAGAAGGTGGTATTTGCACTCTCAATAGTGGGTGTCAGTAGCATGTCATGTTGTAAAGAAACGCTGGAATCCGGAGACCACATTTTCATTTCCTACTAGGCCTCAAAGCTCCCGACTGAACCGGTAGGGATTTCTCTTGTGCGATTCGCTTATACTGTTTATGGCAAAAAGAATTTGCTCTGTCCATGTAGGATACTCTTTTACTCACATTCTAGGACTCGTACGGAGCCTGGAAATCTCTCTGTATAGGACATATAGTGTATTATCATAAGATTAATATAATTTATATGAGCAGCCTAGCTAGCTCAAAAGCGGAATTTCGATAGTGAGGCGCAGCTTAACACAGTGAAGTCCTTGCATCAAGTTCACAGTCCAGTCTTGTAAACATTCCGTACATTGTTGTGACGTGAAGGTTAAAAAACAAAATTACGGGCAAAATCTGAAACGAAAAACGTGTGGATCGCGTTTTTACAAAACTCCACAGAACGTTTAATAGGTACTTGAGGGACTGAGCGTCATAAAATGAAACAGATGGTCGAAAATTAATACACTCACAGCATTGTCATACTGAACGCTTACAAATAATTTTATAAGAGTGACCACCAATTTTATGCCAGATTTAGCCAGTCGTGAACGAACTACTTATGCCGTAACACAAACTATAGCGCCAAACTCAGTTTTTTTTTTTTTTTTTTTTTTGGGGGGGGGGGGGGTCTGCTGAGAAGCAAAGGACGATTTTAGCCTTTTTGTGCAACGTTCAATAGAACCATTCTCGCACGGTTATGTTCCCGCGAGGACAGTTCGTAGTAATCACGCGCACAAAATATTTATTACAAAGCGTACATTTACACGACTACAAACACTGGTTTTTGTTTCACCAATAAGATGAAAGAACAGTTTTTTACCATTTCTAATGCCTATTTTAACAGTTATGTACAGTGGAATCTGTATTTTTGCAACTAACGCGAACCAGCACTGAATGAGAATATCACGTTTTGTGGAATAAACCAGGCATATTCGTCTTCATTTTGCTGCTGTACGTCGCCGTTGTCCTCCTGAAACCTGTGTTCGCCTCGTCAGTGTGTACCGTAAGGCATATTTCTTGTATCCAGCGTGGGGGAATGCCATTTTATAAAGCTTTCTTTAAGATCAGTTTTGTGTTTTATGTACTATTCTCGCAAACCGAACAAAGCTGAGCAGGCTCCCCAAACTGTCTTAAAATAGACAGAAACGTTTAAAACGAAAAAAAAATATGAATCTTTCACTTGAGTAACCAACGGCTTGTATTAGTGTATGTGGCACGGCATGCTTGTGGTGGACGCGCTTGGATGCTAGCGTGGGTAGTAGTAGAGCGCTTCGCTTGAGCTCATGGCTGTATGGCGTCTGAATGGAAACACATAAACACCACTAGCTAACATGCCAAATGCAATTCGTCAGTGTCACTTCTTGCGCTTGAGCGCCGCCGAGAGGCCCCAAAAGGAGTTCTTCCTGAGGAAGTGGCGCTGCTTTAAAAAAAAAAACTTAGAATGACGTCAAGCTTTTCTTCGTTTTTTTACGTGACAGTGTTAGATGGTAGTTCTCCTACCGCAAATACACACTAGCTCAGTTTCGGTTTCACTCAGGTCGGTGAACCTAGTTTCTTCAGGTAACCCTTGCCTTTTGTCGAGTTCAAACTGATCATTGTACGTCAGGAAGACCCACTCTCGGGTAGTGAGTTACTTACACTACCGATTCTTACGGTACAATCATGAAAAAATGTGTTAACAAACTTGCGTACTGCCAGCGATGTTCAATTACTCTTCTGAATGTGAGGATACCATTGAAGAACTCTGACTAAAAGAAAAAGCAGAGTTTACGAACAAGTATTCTATCTAGAGAAGGCCGTAAAAGGCAGCTGGGGGTGTGCGTGTGCTCTGTCAAATATGTTTTCTTACATACAAAGAAATTACAGTAGACTCTCAGTAAACGGAACTCCAAGGGACCAAAAAAATTTGTTCCATTTAACAGGAGTTCCGTTTACTGAGAGAGATCTAAAAAAGTGCCGATTTATGTGTGCACACTCTCTTAATACTATTTTATGGATGTCTAAACACTATGAGGTGAATGTAACTCATAGTTTTTTAGAAAGCAAGGAAACTACATGAGGTTTTTTACATAACATTCACACGTTTATTAGGCAGCAATTAATCACTGTGGACTGAAAAATGCAGCAATTTTCTTTTGTATGGGTCCTTGCATCTTCATCTTCAGAATCTTTTTCTCCTTGTCACTTAGGCTTTGGAGAAACACTTTCGATTCTGGCTCCTTAAGAAAAATATTTTTTAGGTACAGCACAGCAGACTCTGCCCCATGAAGTGTGGTAACTTCTGTGGCAGCTACCTCTTCAGAGTCTTCCTCCCCCTCCTCCTCCTCCTCATCGCATACTTCGTCAACAATGCTTTGCACAGTGTTGTCGGGGCAAGTTGCAACGCCGCTGTCAACTTGCACGTATTCATCGAAGTCCAGTGTGATTTCTCTTAAAGCACACTGCTCAATTAGTACCTCCTGCCTTTCAAGGGCATCTTCGCGGTCGCATTCAAAGTCCTCCAAGTGAGATGTCAGGTCATGTGAAGAAAATCCTGCATGCCTGAAGCCATTTGCTAATATGCTATGCTAGTGGGAGTCAGCTGCCTCCAGGCATCGGCAATGAGGTGAACGGCGCCAAGAACGTCCAC
Organism: Ixodes persulcatus; assembly: GCA_013358835.2. Taxonomy (NCBI): domain Eukaryota; kingdom Metazoa; phylum Arthropoda; class Arachnida; order Ixodida; family Ixodidae; genus Ixodes; species Ixodes persulcatus. Next base: position 221,238 of record JABSTQ010010322.1, on the reverse strand, counting down.
CTTGTACTCTTTATCCTGGCTCATGCACAAGAGCATCCTCTGCAAGAGACCCTTGCGGAAGCGTGACTTGAGGGCTTGGATAACTCCCTGATCCATGGGCTGCAACAGTGCCGTGGTGTTAGTTGGGAGGAACTCCAACTGAATCGACTTCAGTCCTGTCACAGTCCCATGTCCAGGGCAGTTGTCAACGAGGAAAAGGACTTTCCTATTGTTTATGTTTTTTTTTAAATAAAATAGAGGTAAATATAAATATATATTCATTCATATATCTCTCTGGGGAAAAGGGGGAGGGGTGGAATCAGTCGCCGGGTGGGACAGGCGCACCAGCTTGGAGCACGTGAAGCGAAAGCTCGCAATGCAGAGCCCAGGAATCCAGGGCTCAATAACAACCCCTCCCCGTTTCGATCTGGATTAACATCGTGCCGGCGTCCGCCACTCCATGGTGCATGTTAAAAACAACAGTCTAGTGGTTCCACTACACTGGCTAAAATGCTCATCTTCAGCTGGGCACCATGACAGAACAGCACACGACAAAACAGCACGCGACAAAACAGCACGGTCAAAACAGCACGCGTCAAAACTGCACAACGTTAAAACAGCACGGCGACAAAACAGCACGCGTCAAAATCGCACGCGACTAAACAGCACAGCGTCAAAACGGCACAGCGACAGAAGAGCATGTGCAAAACAGCACGGCGTCAGAACAGCACAGCGACAAAACAGTACCGCGACAAAAACAGCAAAGCTTCAAAAGGGCACGTGACAGATGAGAATGGCGTCAAAACAGAACCGCGACAAAACAGCACAGCGTCAAAATTAGAACACTGACAATATAGCTAGTGTTTTGGCGTTTCCGGTTTTCATTATATTATTTTGAAATTTGGTGTACTCTTTTTTTTTGTTTTGTTTTTTTAGTCCAAACAAGAAGTTTTCGGTTTATTGCGGTGAATATTTGTAGAGCATAAACTTCTCGGTTCTTTTTGGTTTATCGACAAAAAACAGTATACTGGCGAAAATGTCATATTTAACAGTGTTTGTTTAAAATGTCTAGTGAGTAAACCAGGTACTGGTTTTCTTATTTGTTGCTGTCTGTGGCAGCCGACGCGACCTGTTCTGCATGACGCACTATACGTTGTCGCATCCTACGATGGACTAAAGGCCAAAGCCACGGTCCGCCAGGTCCAATCACGTTCCACGCTAAACTATGACATGCTTAACACTGATTAGGGGTGGACGAATAATGCTCCGAATCAAAAAGCGCTGCATCATGTTTATAGCTTCCACAGTGCAAAGAGCTTGTATGTCGTGGCTTTCTTCGCAATGTAGATTGATGAGTCGCTTAGTGCCATTAGATTCGAACCACTGTTCACCCATCCCCACGCGGGCACCAATAGGCGCATCGAAGCGATATACCATGCAATTTCTAAGTGACTCGTGATTGGATCTGGCGGTTCGTAGCTTTTGCCTTTAGTTCATCGTAGGATGGGACGAAGTATAGGGCCCTATCGTGATCTGACATTATCGTCGTGTGCTCGTATTTGTACTCAAGACGAACATGAGCTTCGCTACCACTTCGGTCGGAAAGGCAAATATCAAAGAAATTTAGAAATTGGCAAGCATTGTACCAAGTGCGTTTTGCCCCAGTTTCACGACTGTGAGAGGCCGTAAATTCACGCCGACCACAAAAACTACAATAAAACAATCGTATTTATGCCCTCCTCTAGTAGACAGAAGCTAGGGGTGTTAAAAAATGTGCGGCATTTACCGACGCCCTTGATTTTCATTGTTCAGTCCACGAATAAGTTCTCTTCTTTGAACAAAGAATTCGGCAAACAAATCCCCATCAGGTGAAAAACCCAAATTTCGTCCTGAAGACCCCTGGGCCCCCGAAGCTTTTGTTGAAAGTTGAACTGATCTCGGAGGCAAGCTGAAAACTGCGAAAGGAGGTGGTAATATGGAGAGTAATAAGACACTCCCCCCCCCCCCCCACCCCTCCAAACGCCCTCGAAAATACTTACCTTTTTCAGTTGAACCCTAAATATAGTGTATGGAGTGAAGAAATGCATGTCTCAAAGTAGGCACTGTAAAGGAATGGAGGGTACATTTGACGTTTTACTTTTTTTCTGCTGACTATCAACGACACGAAAAAATCCGACAAACGTACCAAAAACAGCTTCGCTGTAAAAGGCGGTTCGAACAATTGCATTTAATTGTTTAAAGCTTTCCGCCCGTCACCTTACGGGAATGCTTTAGCTCCTGTTGTGCTAGAAATTGTGATTCACTACCGACTTCCGTGCCTCCCAAACTGTGGGTCCGACAGATCCAGTGGGCGGTCGCGAAGCAATGGCTGCCATCATTGTTTTTTTTTTGTAGACTTTTGCAGTCTTGTGAAAGCGCAAGCGGGCTTTGTGACGCGATATTTTATATTTGGGGGAGGGGGGGGGGGGGAATCTGCGGGTTGCGGAGCTCGGTAAGCACTGAAATACGCAATAAATTCCTTTATAACCTAGCGACAATAAATGAAAGGGTCAAGGAGGTTCGAAACTATTCGCGCAGTGAGAGGTGAAGAGCGAGCTCGAAGTTGCTGCATGCGTGCTGTCTTGACGCTGTGCTGTTTTGACGCCTTGCTGTTTTGGCACGTGCTCTTCTGTCGCTGTGCCGTTTTGACGCTGTGCTGCTTTCTCGCGTGCTATTTTGACGTGTGCTGTTTTGTCGCCGTGCTGTTTTGAGGCTCTGCTGTTTTGACGCGTGCTGTTTTGACCGTGCTGTTTAGTCGCGTGCTGTTTTGTCGTGTGCTGTTCTGTCGCGTTCCCCTTCAGCTGAAACACCAGACACCCATTGGGGATGACTAACTAACATACAAACATACAAGCAACGTACACACATACAAACAAAACAATTACAATTAGCTCTGTTGGTTCACGATATATTTAAAACAAAAAAAAAAAGCCGGCGTATTCATGGTGTCGTTAGTTGTATGTAGTGAATCCATATGCCACCTGTTAGAGGTAGGCCATAAGGCTCCTGATTTGGACCGAAAAACACCGATAATCATCCGTCAGGGTCAAAAACATAAAATTGGTTAAAACGAAAAAAACGACGACAATGATCCATTTGTGTCAAAAACACGAAATCGATTAAAACTGAAAAACGCCATTAAATATTTTTGGCGTAAAAATACCAAACTCATTAAACTGAAAAAAAAAAACAAAAAAAAACATCCATTTCTGGAAATTTCTGTTCCAGCTGGGACTGTTTTTTGTCGAAACCCCCCAATTATAGACTTGAACCCTTAAATTTTCATTCGCTATTTTTATTGATGATCACCGTTCTAGCGTCCTTTTAAAACAAATCGCCAATAGGGAACAATATTTGGGATATAACCAGCGTCGAAAAACATCCACCGAAGTCTCTTGTAAGTAAACTCCGAAACATTTACGGCTTAATTGCAGGTAACGACGTTACTTGTTTTTCCTTGATTTTTTTTGCGATGGTACATTAGGAGCAGAAATAAACGACCTTCCGAACGAATAGCAACAAACATTATTAATATATATATATCGAGTGTACCATTTTACTTCGAGAACATTTATTACAAAACATTCGTGAATGGTGCAGTAATGCGGTTTGAGCAGGCGAGTATACGGCCAGGGAGACATTGCGAGGGCGGCTAATTTTTGCGATATGGCAAGTGATTAAAATTCGTTAATTAACGTTTTAATTGGGCAAAAACATACATATGGCTCCAGTTAAAAACTTACTGATTGTCATCGAAAATCTCTAAACTAACTCTTTTTATAACGACCTGAAGCTCGTGGAAAGCATTGGGGTGCACTAATATCACCACCCTTGCATCATGAGCTAAGCTAGCAGTCGCAAAAGCGGATAATTAGATTATCACCGCGTTCCGCCACTGCTAGCTTTGCGCCTGCTGCACAGGAAGCCACGGCCCTGAAGCCCCTGAGCGATGGCAAAGTAGACCATCCCGTAGCTCGTAATGTTTTCTTCAAGCAACGCAGGCGTCGTCCAGAAAGTGAAGTTAAATCGTTGCTTGGGACCATAACCGATTGAATTATTTCCGATACCTCGGCGTCCTCCAATTGCATGTTTTGCAGCTAGGTCTAAAGGCTCTGTTATACTCCGACGTAACACGCGCGCCAGCGAACGCTGACCGACGTCGGCTACGTCACGTCAGTCACGCCGCGCGCGTCAAAATTTCGCCCTCTATATACTACGGCCTTGAGCAGCACGAATTTTGGCCTAGCAATGGCCAATGGCTGGGGATGGTTTTGTGGCAGGTGGCCAAAGAGTGGCCCTTCCTTGGCCAATGCTGGGCCGATGGCTGATGACCAGTGGCCATTCGCCAATGGCCAGAGAAAAGCCAGTCATCGGCGAATCTCGGGCCACTGTCTGGCTACTGACCAAAAGATCATTGCCAGCCATCGGCCAAAGCTTGGCCAACTCTGTGCTGCTTGGGGTGGCCCTGGCGGCTCCCGCGGCGCGCATCGCTGGGCCGCCAGCGCGGCGCATGCGCAGAATCTGGCTACGAGGGCGCGTTTCCTGCGAGAGTGCGCCCCATTTCTGGCGCCTTTCCTTTCATACAGCAGACAAGAATTCTCGCCCTTCTTGAGCGCCAAGTTAGAGCGATGATGTGGACGTATCTTGCACGACAAAAACTCGCGCTTGCACTGTTCGTGCGCGTCCAAATCAGGCCCGCTCCTCATTCGCCAGCCGCCGCTTACGCGCACGCTTTGCCTTCATCTCCACACATTTTCTCTGGGGCACATTGCATTTTGTTTACAAAATATATAAGCACAAGTGGATAGTGCGAAGTCGCTGACCGCGCTCACCCAGCCCTCAACTACCACGACGCCAAGCCAAGTGGAACGTTTTGATAAAAAGCTTCCCCTTTAAAGCAAATTACAAAACATGATCGCGTCTGCTGCAGCAATAGAACACAGCACTGCGGTAAGCACAGACGTGATGTGCGGAGAAACGAAACAGTTTACCTGTGGGGAGACCGCACAGCTCCCAAATGGCCTCCCAAGCATTGCCTTTCCTGTCCGTGTAACGGTACTCAAGCTTCTTCGAGTCGTAGACAAACGGGTGAAAACGAATTCCCTCGATCAGCTTCTCGACGACCGAGTCCGATTCTTCAAACATCACGCCACACGCAGTGGTGCTCCCGTCGTCTGCTGTTGCTCGTATTCCCCGCGCTTCCCGCGCCAGGGCTGCCGGAAGCCAGCGCGTGATGCATCCTGGTCCGGCGTCGATGGCTCGGCCGGCGCAGAATACGGCATGCTACATTTTGGCGTCGAGGCGGTCAAGCAGCGTCGAACGGCGCCGGTCGCGCCGGTTACGCCACGACGCCGGAGTATAGAGCGTCGAGTTTTCGCCGACGTGACGTCGCTGTGACGCGCTCGCATGCGCGCACGCGTTATGTCGGAGTATAACAGAGCCTTAAGATTGAAGAGACAGGAATCGCTTGTAGCTCCTTTACTGGGTTACGTGACAGGAAATCAGCCTCTTGGTGCTCCCTCCCACTCCGGTGAACAATGTAGAAGTCGTATTCTTGCAGCTTCATGGCCCATCTTGTTAAAGTCGGGGTAAGGTTGGTCTTGGATTGAAGCCACCGCAATGCTGCGTTCACCAGGACCACCGTGAAACGTTTGCCATCGATCTAAGGCCGATTTTTTTCTACAGCCCAAATCACCGCAGGACATTCCAGTTTGAAGAAGTGGCACGAACTGCCTGGTTCACTCACCCTCCTGCTCGCATAGGCGACGCGTCGATCCCGACCATCCCTATCTCGCTGGAGAAGAACGGCCCCTAACCCTTCACCACTGGCGTCTGTGTGGAGGAACGTTGGGGTGTCCTCCACAAAACGTGTAAGCGCAGGCGGTTCTAGGAGGGATCTTTTCAAATCCTCAAAAGATGCAGCTTTATCTGCGCCCATTTCAACTCGTTTTTTTTTTTTCAAATTTTAGTTTAAAGTAGCCGCTTTAGCAGAAAAGGAAATGACGAAGTGACCAAAAAAGTTGCAAAATCTAGAATACTTTCCAGTTACTTTATGCTAGTGGGTGCGCATATGTTGGAAAAGGCTGATAGCTTCACTGGTCAGGCGGAATTGCATCTTTGCTGACCACATGACCAAGATAGGTTACTTCGTCATTCGCGAAAAAAAAAAAAAATCATTTTCATAGGTTTAGACGCAGTCGATCTTTCGTGAGTGCATCTGAAACGAGACCTAGACGTAGCTTATGTTCGTTGAAACTGTCGGCATAGACGATTACATTATAGAGATAGACTAATTCCATCGTCGGTTTTAGACGGCCTACAACCCTGTCCGTGAGATGCTGGAAGGTCGCCAGCGCACCACACAACCCGAATGGAAACGCCGGAACTCAAACAGCCCGTACGGCTGTGACAAAGGCTGATTTTCCAGCGTCAATTAACTCGAGTTACACTTGCCACTATCCTGAAGTAAGCTTTAAAGTTGGGAACTAGAGGCAACCTTGAGCCAAATGAGAGCGCCATTAAGCCGAGGCAGGGGATACGCACCAGGCGTAGTAATGCTGCTTACCTTTATGTAGTTCATACAGAAGGCTGTCGAGCCGTACTTCTTCCTGACGTGCACGATGTGTTACGACCGTGGGCTGTTTGAGTGTGCCTCTAAGCCCCTCCGAAGCATATCGTTCACTTGAACGCTGATCTCCTGTCTTTCGAAGATCGACACTTGTCGTGGTTGCTGATGTATTGCGGCGTTGGCACCAGTGTTGAGGGTGGCGAATTAAAGGCTTACATCTCAATTCTCGCTTTGTAATGGCTATAGTCTAGAGTGACGGAACGTTTTGAGTATTGACTCGATGGAAACCTTCTGCGTTGCAGTTATGTCTCGTCCAAAGTTAAAAGCAGTCCACGGAATGTTGTCAGTTTTGCTGAGATTGCCCTCCGAGGTGGCTATCACCGATGAACAGGAAACGGTTGCGGTCATGGCCTCAGCAAATATATCAAAAGCCATTCCTAAATTTTTACATCACTTAAGTTGAATGTCACGAGAGGTTAATTTAACCGCGATAGTGTTCAAGGCACTTCGGCAGGAAGAGATGAGGCAATGAGGCATTGCAAATTCTGTCCAAGGTTGTGAGTGAAGAACAGCTTCGATTAACAAATCTGCTGAACGGCGATTACCTTCAATCAATGCTTGAGCCCAGACCGCTGAAGACTTGGGAATCGTTACGTCTAGTATGGAGGGGACTACGTAGGTAGAGGGATCGTGGGTGAACTTCAGGTGTAACAGAGGACAGACAAATGTCAACCATGTTCTGGCCACCAGTTGGATGTTTCCCGAACGTATTTGGAAACACTTAGCCAAGTACAGCAGTAAACAGTAGAAGTACTGGAAAAATGATATGTTTAATGTCCGGCTTGGAATCATCAGAACGGACCGAGGGAAACGTGTCTTCTCACATAACTCGGGACCTAGATGGCTGTGATGATGACAAAGCAGCGTTACCACGTGCAAAGGCTACCAGCCTGTGCACCTTGAAACACCAGTCACACCCGATAATGACGGGTTGCTTTAAGTTTTCTACAATAAAAAAACGAGATACGTTTACAATCCCCTGCCACGCCGAATTAGAGCGGACCTCTTGAGAGGAGGAGTGGAATTTATGGAGAGGAAAGTATGCCCCTCTTCCTCATCTGTTCCCTCCCCTTCTTTTCACCTGCTAGCCACAAATTTTCGCTAATGTTCCAGCTATATTTAGTGGTAAAAAATTCTCCGCTAAATTTAGCGTGGAATTTTTTCTGCTAAAAGCGGGGATCTTTTTTCGCTAAAATAACCGAAAAATTTTCCGCGCTAAATTTAGCGGAAATTTTTCCGTTAAATTTAACGGGAAATTTTTTCCCTTAATGTAGCGGGGAATTTTTTCCGCTAGATATAGCGGGAAATTTTGTTCAACTGAATTTAGTAGGAAAATATTTCCGCTATATTTAGCGGGGAAATGTTCCCTCTATTTTTAGCGGGAACTTTTTTTCTGCTATATTTATCGGGGAATATGTTCCGCTAAATTTAGTGGGGAAATGTTTGAGATAAATTTATCGGGGAAATTTTTCTGGTAAACCTGGTTGGGAATTTTTCCGCTAAATTTAGCGGTGACTTTTTTCTGCAAAATTTAGTGGAGATTTTTTTTCTGTATAATTATCGGGAAAAATTGTTTTCGCTAAATTTAGCGCTGAATTTTTTCTGCTGAATTTAGCGGGGAACTTTTCCAGCTAACTTTAGTGGAGTAAAATTTTCGTTAATTTTAGCCGGAACATTTTTCTGCTTAATTTAGCGGGGAAGTTATCCCGCTAAATTTAGCGGAGAAGTCTTTTCCGCTAAACTTAGCAGTGAAATATTTCTACAAAATTTTGCGGGGGAATTTTTCCTCTGAATTTAGCGGGGATGTTTTCTGCTATACTTAGCGGGGAATTATTTCCGCTAAATTTAGCGTGGAAATGTAGAACGGTGGTGAGCTGAGCTAGTTGATAAAGGTTACACACGATTAAAATCAGCGATCAACGTTAGGAAACTGTTGGAGAAAACAGAAGACAGGAAATACGCTGAAACTCACAACCCAATGTTTCTTTCAAAGAGAAGAAGAAAGAACATGACACGTATAATACAGGCAGGTGCCAATGGCTAGCGTACTCTGGAGCGCGAGGCGATAGCTTTAGACCTTTAGCTCTTTAAACAGGATATTTCTTTGTGTGATAAAGCCACTGATGGTTGACTCACGCAGCGCTTCCCCAAACCCTGTATAATAAACACCTTATAAATTTCTCTGCTATGTTTTTCCTTATATCTACCTATAATATTAGTGTTATCCAGAGTTGGACTACATCAACTATTTCGACAGTGTAAAGGCAAGTGGCCACCTACGTTGGATCTAAGTGATAGGTATTGTTTACGAAGCCTGTCGTTAATACACCGTCCAATCTGTCCGACATAAGTTCTACCACATGACAACGGGATGCTCTACATCACGCACGAGGTACAGGGCACAAACAGTGGGACATGTTTTTTTTACACTTATGTCTGGATACATTTTATGCCGAGACGAATATTTGAACGTGGCCCAAATTTTGTGGGGCAGAAAAAACAACCGGTAAGCCATATCGTCGAGCTACATGTTTTAGGTTATGTGATACCTTGTGTAAGTACGTACCACTAACACCCGTTTTTCCTCAACATCGCGCCTAAGGCTTACTCCTTCAATTACTTTTTAACCCAGACACGCACCACTTCACTTGCCTTTACACGGTCGAAATAGAATCAGACAGGGGAGAAGTCTTTTTAGTGTTGCATGCTGGAGTGTATACTAAAGAATCATCAGGAGCGGTAAAGAAAGATGTTTCCAAAAAATGATCGGACCCCTCTCGAGAGCTTAAGAAGAAGGTGTGCGAAGGACTCGAAAAGAAGAAATTGAACTTTGTGTGTGCATCTATTAGGAAGGAAAAGAAAGATCACCTAGAGATGTTTTTCAAACTAAAAATTTAAAAGCCAGCGAAGCCGTTCAGGTGCATAGTGTCCAAAGTAGGGACGTGGCAAAATTTACTAGGTTCATTCCTTCAAAAACAACTAAACACTCTTAACTTTTCTCAGCCCTTCAGAGTCCGAGACTTTGGGCTTAGTTCAACACAACATGATGGCATTGTTCTCACTCGACATAGAAAATTTGTACTTCTCACTTGACACGAAAACTATGATTGAAAAAGTTGTATCAGCGATCATTGAGCAAGGACTTGTAAAATTTCAAAATGAAGCAGGGATAAGCCTTAGAGGTTTTCTACAGCTACTAAGGTTGTACTTTAGGTTGCTACTCGTGGAGTTTCAGGGTAATGTCTACAATCAAACAACCGGAGTATGCAATGGGTCCGCGGTGGCTCCTGTTCTGAGCGAACTTTAGTTGAGCGCCGTGGATGTGGCAGTCAAATCAAAGATGACTCGCTGGTTGAACTCGGGAGACCTGTATATTTTTTGCTTCGTAGATGATTACCTCGTAATGCAGACAAACGAAATTCCGGAAAAAGCGTAACATTATGTTTTCAGAGGCATTCGTTAGGTTTACACTTCACCGAAGACACAGGAAACAAAGTGGGCAAAAGTTCCTAGACTTAACAATAAAAACGGAACAAACAAACGCATGGTGGATCTACGAGCAGGGAACCAATAAACCTTAACTTCCGTTTAAAAGCTCGCATTCAAGGACTGTTAAACAAGGATTTATTAAGTCGGCCATCCTATCATCACTGATAAAGTCATGTTTTCGCTATGGGGACGACAGCCTAAAGAACCAAGCCCTGCGACTAGGAGCCCAGGGTACCCCACAGACCTAGTAAAAATGGTTGCCTCTGGGCTATTAGTAAACAAGAAATGTGAAAAGAAAACAGAAAGACCCAAGAAATGTATTATCATTCCATACACTGATGGGTTCTCTCACTACAACAAATAACTGTTGTCAGAGAATTCCAACACACTCATCACGTGTAAGAACAAACCTTCACAAATTATAAAAAAAGGTAATGAAGAATAAAGCCTAGAAAGGAAATGCGGAGAGAAACACAAAGAAAGATTTGTAGCATGCGAAGAGAAGGTAGTATACTTGATTGCACTGTCTTGTGGCAAGAACTACATTGCGCAGACAGGGTGGTACCTATACGATAGATTAAAAGAACAAAAACATTAGCTTTCAGTAACAGAAGAACCATCCCTAAAACCGCACGTGAGTAGCTGCGACGGATGTAGGCCCATCTTTAAAGGAGCGGCGCAACGATTTTTAGAGTTTGTACAATTAATTGCGGACATTAATCTGCGTCACCTATAAAACGAAAAACTAAAAAAAAAAATATCTTCTTGCGAGGGCTAGTTTTTATTTGAAAAAAATGAATCAAATCGAAGGTCAAAGTGCCTCTCAACTATCCACGTCGACTTTCGAGTGACGTACTCTGGGGAACCACGTGGCTTCCCCTTGGGTTGTCTCTTCAGGGACCCCACCCGCATCCTCGGCGATTGTCGACTTTTAAAAGATAAGCATCGTCGAAGGTCGCGGCGAACGATCGACAAAAAGAACGGTTCGCCACGGGGCTGACGGCGAGTGTAGCAGCGGAGGGTGACAGGTTTTGTTGACTTCCGCGCATCCCCCAAAGACGCTGTCATTTCAGTTCCCGTAACTGCCACAGGCGGCTGCAGATCGACAAATAATTTGTTTATTAGCTTGGCGATTACGCAGCAGAATAGCAGTTTTTCCGGGGAAAGGTGACGCGTTTTTGCTCACTTGGGGTTGCATAAACAATATAAAAAATGCAAACTGACAATTCTTTCAACATTGAAATCGTGGCACTGCCCCTTGAACGAAACGGCGGCTATCGAAAAGCACCCTGACCGGTTGGGACGGGAAGTAGTCGATGTTTTTCTCATACAGAGAAGCGACAATAATGTGAGTCACAAATACCTTCATTTGAGCAGAATGGAGAAATTATTTCTTGAGAAGAAGATAGGGAGTCTCGGTCGAGGGGGAGAGAAATTACAGTGCCTTGAGCCGGCAGGGGCGCTGTCAAGATCACGCGGGCTTCGCGCGCCGGAAGACAGATTAAACGTGTTGCCAGTTTACCTCCGTCCGTGTCTGACTTGTTTTGTGTCTCCCTTGCCTCGTTTTGCGTTCGCATACCAAGATATTTAACCAACACGCTCTCCTAATTCTATCTATGTTGACCCAGGTCGTTACATCGCGTATAAAAAGTGTTCCTCGAATAAGCTGAAAAATGAGTGTCCCCGGGTTATAGAGATTTTCTTAACGGGCAAGTCACGAGTTCAACTGTAAGGCGCACTTTCATCCCGAGCCACTTTTAACGAGAGGGTGATTTTTTTTTTATTCGCAACAATTTCTATGGCGAGAAAAGAATAACCTGATTCATTAAGGTATATTATTGTACACTTCGTTGAGATAATTGGATCACAAAACCTAATATTGTAATCAAATTGTGCGCCCATTTTCACTCGATTAAATTGAGTGCTGATTTTATTTTATTAACTTCGATTAATATAGGAAACAACACGGCGAGAGAGGCTTTTCCTGAAGCTCCAACTACTTAAAGTTTCATGTTGTTCAACATAACATATGCTCGACCATGGTACGTAAATACGAGAGAAAGAGCGTATCGTGCAATGTCCAACTTTGGATTAGATTTTTAAATAAAGGAAACAACACGGCGAGAGAGGCTTTTCCTGAAGCTCCAACTACTTAAAGTTTCATGTTGTTCAACATAACATATGCTCGACCATGGTACGCAAAGACGAGAGAAAGAGCGTATCGTGCAATGTCCAACTTTGGATTAGATTTTTAAATAAAGGAAACAACACGGCGAGAGAGGCTTATCGTGCAATGTCCAACTTTGGATTAGATTTTTAAATAAAGGAAACAACACGGCGAGAGAGGCTTTTCCTGAAGCTCCAACTACTTAAAGTTTCATGTTGTTCAACATAACATATGCTCGACCATGGTACGCAAAGACGAGAGAAAGAGCGTATCGTGCAATGTCCAACGTTGGATTATATTTTTAAATAAAGAAAACAACACGGCGAGAGAGGCTTTTCCTGAAGCTCCAACTACTTAAAGTTTCATGTTGTTCAACATAACATATGCTCGACCATGGTACGTAAATACGAGAGAAAGAGCGTATCGTGCAATGTCCAACTTTGGATTCGATTTTTAAATGAAGGAAACAACACGGCGAGAGAGGCTTTTCCTGAAGCTACAACTACTTAAAGTTTCATGTTGTTCAACATAACATATGCTCGACCATGGTACGCAAAGACGAGAGAAAGAGCGTATCGTGCAATGTCCAACTTTGGATTAGATTTTTAAATAAAGGAAACAACACGGCGAGAGAGGCTTTTCCTGAAGCTCCAACTACTTAAAGTTTCATGTTGTTCAACATAACATATGCTCGACCATGGTACGCAAAGATGAGAGAAAGAGCGTATCGTGCAATGTCCAACTTTGGATTAGATCTTTAAATAAAGGAAACAACACGGCGAGAGAGGCTTTTCCTGAAGCTCCAACGACTTAAAGTTTCATGTTGTTCAACATAACATATGCTCGACCATGGTACGCAAAGACGAGAGAAAGAGCGTATCGTGCAATGTCCAACGTTGGATTATATTTTGAAGCACGAGAATTACAAACCAGAGAAAGCGCGGGGTTGCGTCGAATTTTGCATAACGTTTTCCATGACAAAGAGGCGTATCTCAGCAGAACGATTTGCGTTATGGAAGTCCAAATTGCGTCGCAAGCTTTGGTTTTGAAAAGGCCGGATTACACGGCGTTCGCGTGAGACAGCGAGGGACGCTGGTGAAGGGGGGGGGGGGGGGGGATTTCGCTTACATCAATATGCAACGAATGCTAATTTAATCGCAGTTTATTTAATGAAACATCAGAGGACGTCCTGGTGCAACCTTCACTCAAATTGAGCTAGATTGTCTTTTTTCGGGGGCATTGCCGCACATCGTTGTCCCCGAGAGACATTTGATAGAAACGGCATACCCTCTGCAGCGGTGTTGCTCTACTCTAGGACGTGGAAAACAGTGCTTTCCCTTGTTTAGTTTTATATTTGCGTTTCATTGCGCTCCAGCCTGACCCCCCCTGCCCCCTCCCTTTCCCACCCAATTCCTGGGCCTTTTACTTTTGAAGGACTATATAGGTGTACGTGCCGGATCAAACATTGAGCATATTTCCTCTTTTAGACTGCGGTATATTGCGCTAGTGTCCATTTTATCACTTCGATGTATATTGACTTTTTAAGTTATTTCGAGTTCCTGCACACATTGATTTGCCATTGAAAACTATGAAACTGCAGATAGAAACATGCAATCGAATAGACTTTATCCAGCAACAGATACCACGTTGGAGCCCCTTACGTGAACTATCTCGTCCTGAACCCATCGTTTACCCCTTCTGATGATGTCCTTTGGTATAGAGGTACCCTGACCATAATATTGTAAATATATTTGTAGCCTTACATCGGTAATTGGTTTCCTACCAAAGAGGATAGTTAGGGTGAGGTATCAAACATGCATGCTCAACCTTTTAGCAACTAACATGACTACTTTCCCTCATAGCGTGTTTCTTGCCCCCAATTTTTTACATACAACGCCGAATGATTGGCAAGTGGTTGAAGGAAATATAGGGATCGTAGAAAATAGTCTAATCATTGTTTTTATAAAAATACGAGCAAAATTATAAACAAAAAAGACGAGGATAATGCCAGCCTGAATGATGTTGCTAGGAAGTCAATCCTCTCAGGAGGAACCGCTTATTGTGAGTATAATTACGCCCATGGAATTTGTTTGGCCGACCGATTCACGTCATGATGAAGAAGCGCATTCTTCATTTTCGAGGCGGTGCTGAACTTCAGAAACACCCTATATACAAGCACAGAAAGCGATCACAGACGTTGTTCAGCATGATCATTTTGTTCCATTAAAGAAAGCAGATACCGTGGCAATCGTCTAATTGCTGCTCACTCCTAGTATCTGTAGAATTTGTATTTCTTATTTTTTTAAATATTCTCTCCGGTTCCTTTATACACGCATGAAAACATAACGATTGAAACTTGATAAATGAAATGCTTTTATTTTGTAAAGCTAAGTATATTTAAATGAAGCCAATATAAAATATATAAAGTCACGCAGGAACAAAATCGCTCCTGCGAGCCGGGTGTTCTCCCCCTTCAATTAGACCACGCTGAGAAGACGCGGATGATAACGGCAGTTTTTTTTGCGTTGATGGGCTCCCCCATGGCTGCTTCGCATGGAAGAGTCTTGACGTCAGCACTAGTACGAAGGAAAACCGCCAGGAGAGCGCTCCTCAGAAAACAACCGTTTGCTCGCTCGGAGCTATTTAGTTTATGTGTGACTGTACGAGACGATACGCTTTATTAGAAACAGAAAAAAGAAGAACAAAACGAGGAGTGCAAAGTGTTAGTTTAATGCCGTCTTCGCTAGGTGTTTCTAGCGATTTGGCGGACTAGCTGAGGGAATGATAGTCGTGGTAGGTTGGCCAAATAACTGAAATCTGTTGGTGAACGTTTAATTATTGGCTGTACGGGTCATGTTGCAATTCTACATTTGAAGGCAATTGCTAAAACAGACCAGCCCAATCGAAAGAATTCCTAAAAATGTATTATTGTTTGAGATATTACTTAATCAATGTACGGTCGAGCGTGTTTGTGTCTCAATAACAATAACGAAACAGAAAATATCCCCCTTGCGCTATTTTAATGAATTAATCCATTCTTATGTTTTCTAATCTAAGTTGAAAATTGCGCGCAAAAACCAATTCGCCAGCCTTGCTCACAATGACGCTTGAAATCGTAATGTAGTCATTCTTCTGAGCGCCATTCTGGACAGGGCTCGGGGAGGGAGGCGGTTTTTGCGCGTAAGTTTTTAAATCGTGCTAAAAAGACAAGAAATTTGATTCATAAATATCACAAAAACTAAACAAATCATGCAAATCATTGTAATCGATTTTGCCTCCAGTATATATTACTCTCATTTCTGCAATTACAACGTGACTCTTGAAACCAATAAATATAAAGTTAACTAATAGGTTTTAGCTAATGAGTCAACTTACCTTGACGCTTATTTCCTCCAATAATAACTGCCGAACTCGAGAAAACCTATGAAAAACAGCATTCAGCTAGCAGTTTGCACTATTTAAAAAATGTTTATATGCGAAACTATCACCCTTTGTTAATCTCTATGTTCACTTTATGTTCATTCTGGTACAATTTATTGATAACTCTACTTTGGCCGGAGGATGAAAGTGCACGTTCAACGCTGCACCAGGGAGTTTGCAAGACAGAACGTACAATGATGGCCGGGTCAAATATTTTATTATTATGTGAAACATCTGAAAATGCCATGTTCTTGTGAGGAGTATTCAGCTATTATTGAAATTGTAGCTAATTCTTTCCGGAGCTATGAAATTTTAAAACTGGAGGTGTGGAGTTTGAAAAGGTTTCACGACGGTACTTTGCAATGCTGTCAATTTCACACTAAAGTGTGCTCGTAGCAGGCACGTATTCAGGGGGGGGGGGGGGGGCCCATGCGGCCCGGGCCCCCCCCCCCCCCCCCGAAATCTTCCATTTTGCTGGGACCTCCTCTCCCCCATCCCCCTCATACAGCATTTTGTCATGCCCCCCCCCCCCCCCGAAACAAAATCCTGGCTACGTGCCTGGCTCGTTGCATTATCTTTTCAATTTATTTAATAAAAAGTTTAAAATATAAAAATAGATACAATTACGAATAAAATTTACTTTGCAAAAAAAGACCTAACACGTCAAATAAACACGCTTTAGAGACAAATTCCGAAATAATTTAAGAACGGGCTGCTTTATATAAAATGGCGCAATAAGAAACAAATAGGCATTTTAAAGGCATTTTATGACGATATAAACGATTTGAGATCAGCCAATATTGTAGATATGTTAGTAAAGCAAAAACGCAGTTAATTTCTTCAATTGTGGCAAAATTGTGCATCAATGTTTAATGCAAAAACTAGACATTTTATTTCTTTTGAACTCTCCTTTTTCGTCTGCAGTGTCTTGAGCTTGTGATGTAAAAAAGCATATGATTTCCAAAAGAGAAAAAAGGACAAATAACTTAACTCAAATCGAGCTAGCTTTTGTTTGCATAAGGTTTTGACACACAAGGTCGGCTTCTGAGAGACATTTCCTAAATCCGACAAAGGCTCTATAGCAGTGCTGCGTTCTTGTTGAGTGTTGGGTGTAGATAGTTGTGCTGTTACTACCTAACCTTTATATCTGTGTTTCATTTTCAGTATGCTTGTCCCCCCAATAAACGTTGTCTTGTTTGAAGCTCGGGCGTTGTAACTTGGAGTAATTATGAAAGACTGAACTACCTTTCTGCTCTTTTTAATTCAACAGTTTAGCATAAGCAAGCTGCACTGGCCACATAAGTTTCTTTTTTTTTTACAACCAAGAAATAATTATGCATAAGTTTAAAAAGATCGCACAGACCCTCCAAAAAATTGTGATCGACAAACGAAATGAAGCGAAACTCGATCTTCGCGAGTGGTGCTAAAGCCTTCTGCTTCGTCGGTAATAGAATACGGAAAACATTCCTCGCTTTGTAGTTGCTTTTTTTTCAGTTACCAGCGCATTTGCTTCGAGCAATTCATTCGAAAAACCTTTCATTAAGTAGAAAATTGCCTTTTCCCTGAAAGCTATACAACAAAGATATAAAAAAACGGTTAGTGCCAATTTCTGTTTTAAAGCAGCGGTATGCGGGTTTCATTCCGTTGTCAAATTAGCATTCCCTTCGTCCGACAGTACGTCGAAAGAGCGCTTCAACGAAAAAATACGACACCTTGTGGAATGTCGGACACGAATCTTGATTTATAGGAGCTGTTCTTTGAAGCATTCGTAGGTTGCATTTTAAAGAAAAATATTAAACAGGACTCAACAAGACGCTGTCATTTCTTTTTTTTAAGTTTGACTAAATAAAGTTAAAAAGAAAAGACAGATTTTAGTGAGGAGCATTTGTTCTGCACGTGGTGTAATGGTTGTTTAGCCCCGCGCATAGTGAAAGTGCAGCAGTGAAACGTTAATTGATCGTTCGTCACATATTCACCCCAAGGAGTTCAGCAGTTATACATTGAATATCAGTCCACAAAATCAACGGCGTTTCTTGAGCATTCAAGTCTACGGCACTAAAGCCATTTCTGGGTCAGCATTGACTTTAGTGGCATTCCGTACTGTGTACAAGTTTCCATCTCAAAATATTTTCGCACATTAATGGCTGTGAGACATTCTTTCAGAATCTACAAAGAAATTACAACATAGAAAACAAAGCATCCTTAACAGCCGAACTGAAACCCGTGCCTGGGGAGTTTAAAACCAATGAGCAGCAACCTAAAAGACTAAGACGTCATTGTTGGAGTTGCTTTAATGTATCTCCTCACACCTGCTGATCGACAAAGTTCCTCGGGTGTAAGGAACAGGCAGCTCTAAAAATATTATTTTGTATGCGCGAAAACTTATTGGCGTTGCTGAAGGTGGTTAATTGTGACACTGCATCACACAAACATTTCGACCTTCAGGTATACTTTGGGCTGAAACAAACCAATCCATGGGCTCGTCTCCAGTTTGAAGGAATGGCGGTATGACGGGACAGAAAATACGGCCTCTCCACCAGTATATTTCTTATGAGTCCAAGTGCATTATAAGTTTAATTTTATCACAATGTAGGCGCATGCGAAATATCACCCGAATAAATCATATATTAGGGTCTCACTCTAACCTTTTTATTGAGTAGACTAAGAGCAAGACAGCGAAACGTACCTCATCCGACTAAAATTATATTTTGACTGATGGAGAATACTTGGAAAGGCGAATGACGGGAAGGCATCCGACGATCGGCGGAGGAGAAGTCATGTTCCACCGGGGATCCGGAGGCAGAGCGACTCCGTTCATATCGCGTGCTCCATCTAGGATCTTGTCTGCTGTTTCCGGAGTGCTCTAAAACGACATGTGGAATTCATCATAAGCTACTCAAGACTTCAAACTCGTCGCTGGAAGCAAGTCTGCAACTGCGTGTGTGCGTGCGAACACTCACTTGGGCGCATTTCGAAGTGGAGTGAAACGACGTTAAGTCAGAACACGCACTCAACATTCCGTCAATCCTTCGTTTCCCTGTCGCGAGAGAAAGGAAAAGACGGGTTGCTATACCGCCGGTTTTCACCAGGTCATTCTACAAAAAAATGTACAGTGTGTGACGTGGCTCACACGGGACCTGTAACCGGAACTGGAAACGAGTAGAAGAAAGTTGTAAATAGAGAAGACTACCGTCATCAGACGCCTTAAGACACAGATCGAAGGTTCCCATTAGCACGGGGAACGCAAACATTAAAAACACAAAAAGAAGGATAATAAGAGGACACATTGAGACTCCTTCCGAATGGGGACCACAAATAAAACTTTAAAAAAAAAGAAGATATGATTGGAGAAAGGGAAGAACAACAGAACAAAATCAAACAAGCAGCGATTTTAAGAACAAAAGATCTGCGGTCCGCTCTCTTGATTTCGATCATTTGGGCAGACGAAGGAAGCAAACCAAGAAACCCATAAAAAAAAAAAAAAAAACTAAATGTCGAAGCACTAAAAAGACAAAAAAAGTATAACACGGGCCGATTGTGGAAGGAAACAAACGGAACTCTACCCTTTCCCGCTCGAATTGGGGAAGGAGCATCGGCCGCGCTCTTTTTCCTTTCCCTTCCCATCCTCCCTTTTTCCTGTCGTCCCAAAAAAAGAGACCTCCCTTTCTCTCGGCACCGGAACACGTGGTCGGCGATCATCCCGCCCTCCTGCGGGCTCAAAACGAACTTGCTCGCATTGAGTCTGTGAACGCGCCTGGGACGCGGAGTTCCGGGGACTATGGTGTGCCCGTTGGCGCTGCGCTGCATCAATGTGCCGGCTTCTGCGTTTCCCCAGTGAGTTTACGCCGCTCCTCGTCGCTTGACTCCCAACGGCAACAACATCCCACGACTTGGCGAATGTGCGCGTTGGGTCGCCGCTGACGTACCGTACGTCTTGAGAGCGGACAAGACACGAGGTTCCCTTCGACTTGGGGCTCGTAAAGTATTCCCGCCTGCGTCGCATGAGATTTATTTTGTGATCTTGGGAGTGTGCCTCGTTCGGCTCAACTAGAATTCGACGGTGGAACAGTAAAAAGAAAAGCGGCGAAGGAATATCTCAACGTGTTCGCCTCTTCTGTGTGTTGTTTTGGTGCGTTTTTGGGATCACCGGTATACTTTTTGACGCCCGTGAATGTTCTGATCCTGGATCGGATTGCGAGACATCGAACGTTTTACAAAATGAAGAACATCTAAAAAAAAGAAGAAAGAGATACTGCGACGAGAAAAGAAGGGGTCAAAGGACGCCAGGAAGCCTTGAGCTAAACTCACGCTGACAGGTTGAGAAAGCAGAGTTCTGACCTGTCGCCACGGAATTTGCAGTCGGCTTTGCAGTTACGGCGAAGATTGTATTTGCTCCCTTCGATTCGAGCAAACAACAGAAACGACGAAGATATATAGACTTAAAAATAAGGCAAGAAACACCAGGAAGCTGCAAAAAGAACCATCTAGAAAAAAAAACATCGCAATTTCTTCTGAACGTAGACGTACGGAGTGTCCCGGTAGAATACTGTCTTCGGCCTGCTCCAACTCTTCACCGAGGTCGCGGAAAACAACAGTGCGCCCAGTCTGGTGCCTCCCAGCGTCGCCGCCGGCGGAAATTGCTCGCCGAAGTGGACGTGAATTTCAACTCTGCTCACCCGCCACTAAGGGCGGTCCGCGGCGTATCCGGTAAACTGACGGACCGAGGTCTTCTTGCCATCGTCTGCTTCCCAACTACTGTCTTTCGAGCTGCTACAGACCTACAGCCGTCTTCGTTCCGCTGTCCCACTTTAGACAGCGCACTCCTTCATTTAGAATTACGTTGGCCTCGGGGCTTTTGTGGCATTCCCTTGTCTCCGTGTCTGGCTCCCTGTTACCCGTGTTCGGTCACTTGGAAGAGACGCGGCAAAGCTGCTTAAAAAGTTGAAACTTCCAGAGAAAACTGAGAAGCCATTAGAGAACTGCAACCTTCTTACAGCAACCAGAAGATTCCCTTGATTCTTGGAGGCCCAGTTAGTGGGCTTTCTCGGGGTACCATCCCGCTTCAGGGAGTGTCAACCGACGGTTGCTCCTCAGGCGCCACCAACCGGGGAAAAGAGGACGGTAAAATCGAAGCAAAAAAAAAAAGAACGAACGTCCGAAATCTCTAACGGGCGAAAATCTTCGCCGGCGTGGGTCTTCATTTAGTAGCGTGGCCTATTCTTTTTTTTTTTTTTCTGCCTCCGAATCTGCGCTTCGCTCTAGCTTCCTTGGCGTCAGGAAGACCCCAAGAGTGGCAGCAAACAAACGTGACACGTCATTTTGCGCTATCTTGCTTTATCTTTTGGAAGGTCGTTGGCGTCTTTGTCTTGGACATCTTCGTCGTCTGCCCCGCCGACGTTTCTTTGCTCGCCCCTAGGAACACTGTAGCCCTTTGGCTGATTTTCTTTTACTCTAGTCCTGGTCCTACGCCTATCAGACCCGCCGATTGAAGTCAAACGACCAAGCGGCGGGAATTCGGACGTGTGTCTTCGTCTGTCCGTTCCTTGTCATCGTCCCTGTCCAAAACGACAACCAAATTCCGCGTTTCCTACGGACAGTGTGGATCTGTGTGGGTGACAGCCAGATAGTTCTCCATGTGTTGTTCTGTGCGTCGTTTCCGCTCTCTATTCTGGCCAATGTTGGTGTTTCTCGGTGGCAAGCTGTTCGCCGGAAAGTGAGCGTCTGAGCACCGTGGGACTGTGTCTGACGTGCGCTGATCGGATAGGCCTGGACATGCTGGTACCCGTGGACCTTCCTCTCTTCTTGGTGGTACTCTGGGAACTGCTCTCTACCGGATCGTGTGCCCTCATTGAGGCTAGAGGTAAGCTTCTGTCTTGCTTCAAAAGAGAGGGCTTCGACTATGCTGCGAGTTATATATTGTTGGAAATTCACGCGTTTATAGCGCGAAGGTAATTCGCTCTAAGAGGCGAACGTAAATCTATATAGTGAACGTTGCCTGCGCTGGTGTTTTCATTAAGGTTCGGTTTTTCTGCCCAGTGTTCATGGTCAGAAAACACACACACGAAACCTACACTCAAAGAAAAAAATTTGAGCCTGTATGTACTTACTTCTGAAATACGTGTCCGTCCTCATAATTTATTAGAAACTCGCTTGATGTGCGTCGAAGGAAATTCTCGAAAACGGGTTTGTAACTCAACATTGCAGAAAGGCGGAATCGAAGTTTTCAATATAGAATTCTGTGTAGTAGAGCTTCTTTATGCACTCTGTCGACCCCAATAAGACTGGAAGACTTTTTCGTAAAGTCTCGTCTGCAACTGTGTTTGTCATTTTGTTGTTACTTATTTTAACGACTAACGTTGTCCAGTAAGGTTCCGATTCGTTCCTCTTCTAAACAAATATTGTTAGAAAAATGCGGCAAAAACATTTTTTTTTAATATAATTTTCGATGCGATTTTTTGTTACAGTTACTGATTATTAAAAACATACTTCTCTAAGATTCATTGATTTCAATATCAGTGAGCTCTTCGTATTCTTAGCTGAAAAAAAAAATGTAGACAAGCGGATTTTTCATTTGAACGCTTTTAAGCAGCCGTTTCGATTCCTTGACTTATGATGACGCTATGTTCTATGCAAATTAACTCCTACATTTACTGTTTGGTTATGCACCCCCTGTGAGCTGTTGTGTGTATATTTAGTGCTTGCAGCTTGAGTATTTAAACGTTCCCGAATGATATCTGCGGTTTAAGGCCACTATTTGTGTTCGCGCGCTGTCAAAGGGAGACGTGTTTGATTAACGCGGTGCTGGCATTAGCGTTTCAGAGGCGTTGTGTTTTTCGAAATATGTTTTAGAATTTATACATTTTGTTAATGAGTTTTGACTATTTAATCTGCTGCTGGTGGAGGACATACACAAAAAGCCTATAAATAAATATCTTTGAGTTCAAACTAAAAACCTCTAAGTGACGAAAGAAATGTTTATGCCTTCAAGAGCCGTCTCTTCTTTTCAACTTTGTCTTAACGGGGTAGCATACCCAATAAAGGGCGACTGGAATTCTTCGGCTTTAAAGTGCATCGCACGGTAGTTATTACACGCCAGCACGCAGGTACTGAACCCACTCAGACCGAAAACGGGCTGTGGCGGAGAGCAACTTCTTTATAACGTAATACTTGTAACTTCTCTTTAGAGATGCTTTCTTTTTATTAGTTTATTTTTGCGGAGTTTTTGTGTTAGTATTTGCTGATATAATCTCTGTCATTTTTTAAATTCTCCTCTGTTTTTTTGGAAAACTAGGGCTGTCAACTGTTGATACTGACTGAGTCACCCACAAAGGAGGACGGGTTTTTCTGTTTTTTTTTTTATAAATTAGAATTGTTCGACAAATGTGAGTTAAGATATTTTAAGCATCCTGCGTTTAAGGGTGGATACTTGTGGAAAATGAGTTATCAAATTTTTTCTATTGTTTTGTTGCTCTTCAGTAATTCATTTCCACGGGCCAAAAAACGATTCGGAAGGAATACTGTGCATTTCCTCCTATAATAATTAACATCTTCTTCTGCCTCCCATCTGTGCAATGTTTCTAACATAAATATTGCCTTCTTGCGCGTTTTTGAATAGGGATGACTACTACGTTCTACAATTGGGTATTTCACGCGCGCTCTGTGCATGTCTGATAAAAATATTTTATAAGTGCATAATTCAAAAGACTGGTTGGCAATGCTTTTGAAGATGCAAAGAAACAGCTAAAAATATTTGTGTGTTTTCATAATTATTAGCAATTTTTACATCTCCGAAAAAGCAAACATGACTTTGCTCCGCAACCATACGAGTAAAAATCAAAATTTAGTGAGCCGCTATAATATACCGTATCATATTTTTTTTTATTTGTCTTGTTTTCTCTCGGACTGTGTCCGAAAAGAGGACCAGTGGAGAAGGCTGTCGAAGCCGATGAGACACTGTTCCCTTACAGTTAATATACAAAACAGTGTGCCTCCAAATGCCATGACAAGAAAAAAGATGCTCAGAAAAATGCTCAGAAACTAGACGATATTACGATTTACATAACAATATATGACAGGTCAATATACGCACGTAAAACACAAGAATCCGCACTGATATTAAAATATAACCTAGACAGCGAAACCAATAATCATAACAGATATTTGTTACAATTTAATGTACATTTGTTTTACAGAAAGTGTATTTCGTCGCCCACCACCAATGCGCTGCAGTCTTTTTTAAACATTGGGAAAGATAGTTCATATCGGGTTCATTGTTTAATAAGATAATTATGTGATATTTTGATCTCTGCCTTTCGTAATTAGTTCTTATATAGGGTGTCCTTAATTTTAACGTGACGCAACTGGTACGATGATGTTTCTGTTTCGCCGTGCGAAACATAAAACGTATTTTTTTCTTTTGGAAATGAACTGGAATAATATAAGGCAATATATTTTATTTGGTTTTAAGAGATTGTATTCATTAAAGAGCGGTTGAGTGCGGAGTTCACTCAGGTTACCTCTAAAAGTTTCGAGCACGCATAGAACCTTTTTTTACAGATTTAATAATTTAATGCAATCTGAGATTGCTGTCGTGCCCCAGATAAGAATTAAATATAAGGTTCTAGAGAAGAAATAGGCCGTGGCAGTATGTTTCCACGAGCCACTTAGGCACGGCGCTTGATACTTGATAAATCCAACCCCCAACTCGTGAAATCTCGGATGTTAATTTACCTATGTGTGTATTCATCCTCAGCTCCTGTTTAAGCCGCACACCTAAAAATGTTTGCTCGGTCACCTGTTCTATTAATTCATTTTCAGATGAAATCTGAGGATTTTTGTATAAAGATTTGTTGACTGTTTATAAATTACCTACTTTGATTTGCCAGTGTTTAATTGAAGTTTGTCAGAAGACAGCCATCTTAAAAGTTTTACAAGATAAGCGTTAGCGGTGTCTAGAAGATTCATCCGCATTCATTATTTGATCTAGGGAACAGGGTATGCTCGCGGTATTATTGATATAAATTAGGAAAAGTAATGTGCCTGTTATTGTACCTTGTGGGAATCCATAACGCGCTTCTAGCTTATTTTATGAGCTTAATTTTTTACAGATTGTAGACGATTGCTTAAATATATATATTTTTATAATGCGGGTGCTATACTACGATTACCATATTTTTTTAATTTTCTGAATAAAATAATATGCTGAACAGTCTCGAAAGATATTCTCAGGTCTAAATATAGACCGCGTGTGGTTAACTTATTTCCCATATTTGGGACAACTTTGTACTTCATTTCCAGTAGCTAGGGCTTCCTCTGTTGCTTTATTTTAAACCCCACATTCTACAGACGATATTATGTGGTGATTCGTGAAAAACGATTACAGGCGTTTTGTATGTTCAAAAATATTTCAGAAAACATTGTAAGAACCAAAATCGGACTATAATTTTCAATATTTATTTTTTGAAATACCAATATTTGATTGGACTAACTTTAACTTCAATTTGTTTAGAAAAACACCCCTTTCTAAAATGTTATTCGTAATATGTGAGAGTATGTGGCTAATAATTCAGGCTGGCCTTTTAATAGAGATGTCTTTGAGATCGTTGTTCCCCGCCGAAACATCCTTCTTTATTTTATGAATGAGTGTTTGTACTTTAAACGTTGTTGTGGTAAACAGCCTTATAGAACCGATAATATTTGGCGTTGTAATTGCATCGTAGTCTGCATCGTTTTCTGATACCATGCAACTACGTTTATAAAATGCTGGTCCATTGCGTTTACCATTTCAACTCCCTTCACATCAGTACCGTTGAAGAAGAATTCTTTCGCCGCACTATTTTATCTTTCCGGACTTTTCTATACTATTATCGGTTTTCCATATATTTCTATGGTTATTGTGGACTGACATAACTGTTTTTTGTTGGTAATATTGGAGCGTAGCTTTCTTTAAATTGGAGTTTGTTTTATTTTTTTAACTCATCGAGCACTCTGGGTTCGCACGAGCGCAGGAAAGCATGACATATATTATTTTTGTTTATTTTGTTTACCGAAGGATTTCTGATCTTCCTAATTTTTATGTGATTGCTTTAAAGGAAAAGCTATATTATAACATACTTGAAACTTACAGATAAAGCAACTAGAAGCAGTATCCGCGCATTATTGTGCATTCACCTCTTCCCAGTTAGGTTCCATAAGAAAGCGTGTAAAGATATTTAGGAATTCGTCGTTTATGTTTTTGAAAATAGTGTTTTATTTTGTTTTGCATTTTTCTGAGACAAGAATGGGCATAAACAAAAAATGGGAAGATGGTCATTCACGTCTTCCGTCAAAGCGCAATATATAGTGTTATGTGTAATTACATTTGTGATTCAAATATCAATAGATGTGGCACTCTCTTGACCCACCCTAGTGGGTGGCGTTTTGGTATTGTTACAGGTGTGTTGATTCAAAATGTCCCTAAACTCTTTCGCGTGTCCATCAATGGAGATGATATTTTTTTTAATGTCCCCAAGGGACATGTGCCCAGAAATTCCAACAAGTTATCAAAAGTTTCCAAGAATTCAGGAACATTGCCAAAAGGCGGCCTAACACAGTTACAATATTCACAGAATCCACTTTGAAAAGACCGTCGATAATGCGGTTTATTAATTAGCAATCTTCGAGAAGTTTGTAGCGTAAATTTTGCTTAAAATACCTGGCTATTCCACCACCCCTTTTGTATTGTTCTGCAGAAACTTTCTCACGTGTAACTTTCAAAATAAAGCCGACACTTGTTTGCAGTGTGCCACGTTTCGATAAATAACATCACGTAAAAATTAACAGATAATGGTTGAAGGAATAAATCAAGCTTCTCTTGTTTATTTTGAATACTGCGTGTATTTAGATGCATCAAAAAAAAAATTGGGAATGGTAATACTTGAACATTTCATTGAAAGATAAACAGTCATAATGCTTGCATTACTGCTGACGCCCCGTCATGAGCAAAAAAAAACTTTCTTGAACGAGAAGTTTACGAAACCATAGTTGGCAGATTTCTCTACGTCCCTAAGACTGTTCATTCTGAGTACGTAAAAAGTGTCGTCTTTACGTTCACATATTTTTCTGCCCCAAGCCCAGACATACTTCCACGCCACCCGCACCTTTTTTCGTGCGATGGCGGCGCCGAGCAGCTCTTTGCCTGCTCCTGTCAAGTGTTCATTCACGTAAACTGGGGTGATTGGGCCACCGTAATCAAGAGCCGCTGTCGCTAATTTATGGTTATTTGCCTTTGTCAGGAATTAATTTCTTTTTGTACGCTGAACCCACCATACAATAATGGACGTTGGGACACGCTGCTAGATGTTAATGTCAGAGTCTGCGACGGGTTCATCCAATATGCTGCCAATTAATTTACCAATATCTTGCGAATTTCCCTCCGAGTGCACCCCTTTGATCTCCAGATTGTTGGAACGCTGGTGTATATCTTTTCAACCCGATTTTTGTTCGTTACATGGCATTCTTGATGTCAAAATTCTGGTTCCGGGTTGTTAACTGCTGTACCTCCTTACGCAGTTCTTTCACCTCGTTTGTAAGCTCTTTAACATCGTCGTAAGTGTCTCTACTAAATTTAACGCTTACTCTTACATTCCGCATTTCTGCTCGGATCTTACGGTGCAGATCATCAATCGAATTAGCGAGGTCCTTTGGTATCCTCGCTCATGTTGGCAAATCAATCTTACGCAAACAGAAGAACACTCAGCTCGGCAGCACTCCACTCGAAGATATTTCAGGAACCTGACTAATATCGGCAGTGCTTCTAAACTACGGTTGAAGGGCAGGAAGATTTAGCGTGGTGCCTTCAGCGTGCACTGCTGGCGAACTGTGATGTCGCCCGTCCAATTTCGGCTTATGTAGGCAGGTCTTGTCACCGTGGCGCTGCTCTCGGCTCTCTGCTCCTCTTGATCACGTACTGTTGCAGTACGTGCTCCTCTGATGTGCTGCATCAGCGGGTGCGGCAGCGGCCACTGGACCATGGGGCTCGTTACAAACTGCAATGAAAGGCAGGAAGATTTAGCCTGGTGCTTTCTGCGTACACTGCTTCCGAGCTACAGCACGTTTTTTTCAGTGACGTACGGGTCGGAAAATACGACTACCAAATATTTTTTTATAAGGTTAACCTTTAGGCTGGAGCACCTTACATTTACACTTCGATAGCATTATATCAAGGATTTGAAAATTTTGAGCCCTTTTGACTGACACTTCTTGAACCTATCGCGTCTTGCTTTTTGAACATATCGCAACCACCATCTCAAAAAAGAAAATGCAATTTCTAACCTGTCCCCCGACGTTATAAAGACATTAATTCCTTCAATTTTGTTGACGTTTTGGCCCTCAAAAAACTTTCGTAGATTTCCTTTTCTTTTTTATCAGCATTGAACATACACCGGCAACCCAGCAATCTACCTCATCCATTCTAATCTTTCTTTTTCTGTCTGATCCTGCCAGAAAAAGGCTTCATTTCTCTTGGCTGCAACAGCCGAACTGAACCCGGAAGAAAAGATTTGCTATAAGGGTATGTACTTTGTTCCCGCCGCTTGCACGCAATCGTCTTTGTGGTGTTTCTCGGGCGACATTTTTATTGTGCTTATTGGATGTTGAGCTTATAGAAATGCCCCGGCAAGCGAACGTAGCTTGGGAAATGAGGGTTTGGAGTCACAGCAAATATTTTTTGGCTTAATTGTTATTCGCTGATTAGGCTGGTTTAGCATTATTTTATTTTATGTGGTTCCGGCGCCGGCATGCCGGATCAGCCACAGACCCCGTTGTTTTTCTCCGAAAAAAGGTCTAGATTAAATATGATTTTCGCTCCTCAATTGAGAATTTAGAAATAAATTTTCCACTCATTTTGTTTTTCGCCTGTGGACTAAAAGCACCTTAGAATTCAGTCGGCATATACTGTATGTTATAAAAGGGTTATTTACAATCAAAGTCAATCAATTTTATTTCGTTTCATTCTGCTCTTTGTTTACACAGATTTATCAATATATGTTTATTTTATATGCCACGTTCAGGGTAGCAGGATGTGATATCACTTTCTTCGTAACCTTAGATGGTTACAACGTTTTCTCCTTAGCCGGAACACGACAAAGACTAGTCATGTCTTAGAATGGATCGCTTTTTATTACTTTCTAATTATCGTTTGTTTAGCGAAGGCATGCCAAATGACATTGCTCATTAGAGCTAAATTTGTGCTAAGACAAAGATAATTTGGACCATTCCTACACCATACACGTGATTTTCGGTGAAATGCAAATTACAGCCGTTAGAACAATTATTAACGTCAAGCAAACACCGTGTTTTCGAAACACGTTATAAGTGCACGAGCTGCACTGACGCCTCCTTGTGTAGAAAACACATGACGAAAGAGCGTGAGAGTAAACCAAATAAGGTATTTTAGCTCGTGCCCTTTTGAAAAAAGTCTCTGCTGAATGTTTTTTTTTTTTAATTTGAATATTTTTAATTGAAATGAGTATCGCATATTCTTTTTACAAATATTAGAACATCTTACTATGATGATTTACTTGTCTTAATATGTTGATTTAAATAAAAACTGTCCTACAAAAATATTTCCGAATCATGTTTATTTACCAATTCGCTATCATTTGAAACGTTCTATGTAGAATTGTTTCATATCAAAATAAAAAAAAAAATCATCGAGGAAGGAAGGCTTATATTGCGCTGAACAGGAGTTAAAAGCAATGCTCTTCTGAGCAAATCGGGTCATTCAGCTTTCTTACTACCTTCTTCCTCGACAGTCGTAACGTCATATTGCGAGCAAATCCGATAGAAAACGATGCGAAAACTCAAAAAGTAATGTCTTATTCCAAGCGAAAAAGAAAGTGAAAAAAGAAAAAAAGAAATAAACTTTTTGTTTGACTTAAATATTGTGCTGCTTTTGTTTTCTTTTGCTGGGGTTAAATCAATAAAAGTTTAATAATTAAAGTTTCTTAAAATTTTTAATAATTCTCTTTTCCGCATTGTTATCAGCGATTGGACTGAAGAGCAATCAATAAGCGATTTTAAACATGCACGTAGCGATAGACAATCTCTATTTGCAAGCTGCAATGATGGTGCAGTGGTTTAAAGGACCAAATTCGATTTGAATCAAATCAATCTTATTTGAATAAACAAATCTGCTTTATTTCGAACAAAAATAATAATTTTTTTTCACTCTGCTGCCGTCTCATTTTTTTACAAACTGAATGACATTAGGTTACGTAAAGCTGATTGCATTCGCTTTCTTGTTTATCTTTAAAAAAAGTTTAAAAGGCGTTAATTTTAGCCAATATCGTTTGTCATACTGGATTATGCGCTGTAGTCAAATTTGCCCTAGCGACCATTTCGGTTAGCCGCAGTACTGTATTCCCCGACGTAATTACGCCGATATGCGTATGTAAAACAGTAAAACGTTCCGTATTGTGACTATGGGTAGTCTTTATTGTTAAAAACTTAGCATTAGCCTATAGGTAGGACACGTTAGAAATATACAGTTATTAATGAAGTTTTTACGCCCCCTTGCAGCATGGCGGAGAAACGCCCAAATTTGCACAACATTGTCTATCCTGAAGGCCAAACCTGGGCCTAGTTCGGTTTTGCTCCAAGTGTTAATAGTTCCTGCAGATAACCTTTTTTTTTTTTTTTCTCTGGCTCGCCACATAAATTACAATGCTCTAAATTGGAGATAAAGTTGCAACACGACAGCAAAGCTAATAGAGTAAAGAATAACTCTGTCACTTGTTTGGTGAATTAAGCTCAAAAATGCCGAATTACAGGTCAGCTACACGCGCTCACGCTTAACTTTTACATTTGATTGGCAAATTGGAGCCAAGAAAACAAAACTGTGGCCAATGAAGGTACTGTTTCCTCTAACTCGGCTTCTTCGTGCTTTTCAGGGCCCTAAATACCCAGGCAATAACCAAAGTTCGTCACAAAGGACGTTTTTAGCTGGGCCTTTCGCAAAAAATGCAATTTCTTACCCTATTCGTTGAGCTAAGGGTAGGAAGGTGATTACGCCAAAAAGTGGCTCTTTCAAACTCATGTTGCATTACAGCAGCCAACGTTTTGTTAACCTGTACACAGCTAAAATATTGAAAAAGGCCCAGAAGGTTCTAAAAATTTTAAATTAGAGGATTCATAAATATTATTCAGATTTCGTCTGATGTGTTTCAAAATTGCGCTTTTAATCTATGAATACAATAAGCAAAATACATCTGCTATAGTGTTGCAAAGAGGAGGGCAGTGAAGGTTTGTGTATTTTTTTTTCTCACGCGCAATTTTATTACTTGCTGTATTACTGTTCCTGCTCCTTGTGGGCGATCAGGGACGCGCCAAGCTGTACGTCGACAAATTCTCATTTTCATAAGCGCCATCACCATTTGATGTAAAACGAACTCGATATTATTAACATTTTTATAAGATCGGTCATTTTATTGTGAGCGGAAAGTCTGCAGCAGTGGGGTGAATTGTACCTAAATGCAGAGCTCCTGCCTTTGTGGCGTCCTCGTGGTCGCCTTTTGTCCTTCGTGTACGTACACTTGAGACTAATGCAGAATGCATCTAAGGCCGGAAACTTATGTTGTTTAGAATGGCGCGTGCTAGAGACATCCTTGACTCACGACTGGCAGTGTCTGGTGTTTGCTGACAACCTTGAAGTAAGGACGTTGCTAGACTTACATAATCTAGACTATAAACATTCTATCGAGCGCCTAGTCAATATTTGGAGATAAACTATCTCGCTTGCTAGGTACGAGAGCGAAAAGTCCTAAAAGTAGCATGATTTAGTTGGCTTCACCACTTAGCTCTTGAGTTCTTGGAGAAGCGGCTGACGTGGACAGCCATCTCGTTTGGGCTTTAGATAGCTGGCCTCATAAGTCTAGAATAAAAACTTAATACGTCCTTTTATTTTTTTTATTTTTGTATCATTCAGTGTGATTATTTTTAAAACTATTAAGTGCGTACAGGAAGAGCACATATGCGCTTTTCGAGAGCATTACGGCACCGAAAGAGAGATGCAAACCATGATAAATACAGGATGGGAACTTTTCCGTAAAAGAAGATTATGCATTACAGACCCAAACTCTGGATAAAAAAGTACAAGTTGTTATGTGCCTTGCCCTCTTCGGGTTTTTCAAAACATGTATTCCCAGAAAATAAAAAAAAAACAACTTTGGCAAAGAGAACTACGCTGGTTCATTTGTTTTAAACCTATAATGTCGTTCTTCTTGTTTTGTGGTAACTTCCTATTATGACGATAACAGCGATGTCGACAGATCGACTCTCTGATTGCTGAGTAATTAAGTGTTTCGACCACCACTTGTGAAGTCGTTGCCAACTCATCAGTAATTAGTGTAATGCATAGCAACTTCCGCTCTGGGTCGCGACTTCGACCCAGAAGGAAAACGGGCTTTATGTGGTTTAATTGAACGAGCGAAATATTAAGAGCAGCCGTGAGCGTTGTGTGGTAACGAAAGGCGAAAATTATGCTTTCCCGCAGATTTTTTGTTTTCTTGTTTTGAAAAACGCGTTCGAGAAAAACCACACGCAACATTCGGTTTTTCTCCCACGCTTTTCTTATGCATTGACGGCAAGCCGAAAACACATTATGCTGATTTTATGAGTATTAACCTTTGAAATCAGCAGTGCTCTAAATTAGTCAATAAGAAAAATCAAATATAGTTGTTATATGGAACATGTCTAGATTCGCGAGGGCACAAGAAGTTAAAAAAAAATGCTACTCCATACACATACTCTGTTTAATCGAGCAATGGACGCCGTCTTTATAAACAAAGCCTGTGTGTCCACTTTCCCACGGAACACGGGTGCAGCGATTTGCGGAACCTAGAAAACACCGGCACGCGAAACGTTTATCTGCACATATCGCATTTTCACGCATAATCAAGTCCTCAACCTCATTGCTCGTTTTTTGTTTTGTTCTTTTTTTCTTTTCTTTTTTTTTTAAGGGGGAAAGGTAGGGGGTGTCTGATCAGATCGCAAAAATTGACTGTTTTTATAGGTTCGGCAGGAAAACAGACGGAAGCGTCTGTTTTCATAAGTTGTGTGACTATTACTCATGCAAACACGTAAATACACTCTAAAAAATGCCTGCACGTGTACTTACCGGCAAAACACCCAAAGAGCCAATCTCTGTGATCTACGAAATCAGCTCAGCGAATGATGAGGCAGAACATCCGTTTAGACTTAAAAATGAAGTCTGCGCTGTGGCATCACGCAAAGCAAAGCGTCATCCTTCCATTGCGTAATGCCGCAGCGCAGACTTAATTCAGAGGTCTAAACAGATGTTCCGCCTCATCATTTGCTCAGCTGATTTCGTGGATCGCAGACATTGGCTCTTCGAGTATTTTGCGGGTAAGTAGACGCGCAGGCATTTCTTAGTGTGTACAGTGTATGGTTTCAGAAGTTTTAGATACATCGTTATTATAAACACAACTTTTTTTGTCCTTTCTTAAATTATTATTTACAGTGCAACATGATAAAAACTCTCATAGTCGGACGTAACCCAGATTATCACGGCCCGCGTGAGCTAGTTAACTTTTCTTTCTTGGTCACCTTTTTTACTCCAACCGTTGCTTGCCTTGACGCATACCGCGCATACTGCCACAGTCAAAAGGACAGGGGTGTTATTGTTATTCTTTCTGCTAATAGTATGTCTTTAATTCGCAGGAACAATGGTAGCCCGGTTAAGTTTTGTAATTCGGATTTTTGTAGGTAAGTATTGTGATTGCTTCTGTAAGGCAATGTTACCAACGCGTGAGGCAGTTAGAAGGACGTTAAATGAATTAGAACGTAAAACAGAGCCATCATATTCATTTGATTCTAGTGCGGAATATACCGCCCTCCAATCTTTCTGTGCCTTCATTATCTGCTGCATTTAATAAAACCACTCTATTCTTCTCGGACATATTTTTTTTTCTTTTGAAGCACGCTTAATAAAAATAAAAAAGTCAAATTTTTGGGGTTTAAATTTTTCTATTTTTTTCTGTTCCGCACCTCTGCTTTTCTTGGTTGCAAATAAACCCACTATGTGCATCAACCGTTGACCGCTCGCTGACAAGACAATGAAATTCGTTTTGTTCTTATTTTGGTCTAAGCTCTTTTCCTCTTTGTTTTTTGTTTTTTTTAAGAAAAGGCGCCCTTTCTGGGACAACTTGAAACTAATATTCTGACTCTTGAAAGTCACCTAACCAGAGAATTACCTAATACTGCCTCCGATTCATAAAAGGGTAAACGCATTATCATCACAGTCCCCTTAAGAAATGCAGACTGTGGTGAGTCTTACTAAAAATCTTATTATCTCGCGGCAGATAATATTTTGCGGCTTTAGCAGATCCTAACGCGGAAGAACAAATCGTAAAGAAAGAAGCATGATTTATGATGAGACACACAATGCGTTCCTTAAGGTGGCAGTGACTGTATCGTTAAACTCCAACAACAGTTCAATGGCTCAAACGTTATCCGGTGACCCCTTCAAAACTGACTGAAGGATTCACTAGTTTGATTTCACCAATTGTTAAACTTGTAATCACCGTTTTATAAGTAGTCTGGATACTTCTGTGCACGGTTTCCCAAATCCGCGTTCCGCGCGGCAACACACTTTCCGAATGGGGATGCTTTTTCAAGTAGCGCTAAAGTTGCGACCGACGAATCACGTATAGAAATTAATGCGGAAACGAATACCGTATTTTCCGACTGTTGTTTGCTCGCTATACACATCTAAAAGATAAAATATTACACTTCGCGAACTTTGCGATGATTTGTTTTCTCATCATCCTTCATGCTGACGACGCGCCACGATTTGTTTTTCAGTAACAGAATATATTATTGATACTTTATGCCAAATAGAAGTTTTATTTTGAGAGCTACTTAAGCAATCATTGGTCAATGTGTGCCCTGTATCAAAGTATTAATTATTTTTACGTACGGTCTCTGCTTCAGAGGCGGACTATGCAGCGAATGCAAAGTTTCTAACAAGAAATTTAACCAATCGTGTTTTTGCGGTTTGTACACCGGGTGCGGGTTTTAACTCGAAAAATACTAATCGCTGACTGTTGTTTTCATTTTATTTCGAATTCCTTCCAGAAGCCATTCTTTCTCTCTTACTTTACCTGCACTATATCGTGGGAAAAATTATATATTGCTATCCAAGCAGTTACATTTTTATTACCGAATGCAAGAAACATTAGAAGAATTGTATACCTTGTCCGCTTCGTAAAATAAGGAGCAACCGCAGTTAAATAATAAAAAAAATCGTTGCGCATTTCGCACCTCGAAACGTTGCTGAGCTGGCTTCCAAACATGCGTAAAGCCAGATTCCCACATAACCGGCGGGTTTCTAATGTCCTGAAAGACGCTTCCGCAGTAAATAAATGTTTAATTTAGAGCGGGTTTGCTTAGAATATAGAATGTCCTTGCGCACGAAATATAGCGGATAGTTTAAATAAAACATTTTTATCGCGCTTCTAGATTACTCCTTTGAAAGCTTGCTTAAGCTTGTTACACTTCAAGAAAGGTCGCGTACTCCGACCTAATTGAAGTGAGGCTGGGATATAGCTGTGAGTTATTAAAGTTCATCGGAGTTTCTTCTGTTCCCAAATCTGTTAGTTCGAGCCTGTTTAAAACTCGTGAATGGCTTTATAGAATTCACAACAAGCGCTATCTGCTTCAGTGCGGACCAACTGCTCATTTCTGCAATGGCCGATTTATTTCAATAATTATTTTGGGTTAAGAGAACACTAAACTACAAGAAACCTTCTTTGAATTGAGGTAGACACCTTCGTTACCCAACAAACATCCACAAAAAAATAAGAAAAAATATTTACGTTGCGAAACTCTTTTGACGACACCGAAATGTGTTTATAAGTCCACAAAACGTGAAATTGTGTGGGTTCATCTGTCGCGACTCGATATCTAAATTTGGCGGTAAATATTTAATTGCCTCGCTAGAGTTAGCGAGAAGCTTGTCTCAGTTGGTGTATGAATTTATTTCAATTGAACTTGGAAAATATTAACAAGAAAACGGCACGGCGTTGAGCCAGACCGTTAGCGCCGTGCTGGCGGGCGTCTGAAGAGGTGCCAAGGATCCCAAATGCTGCCGTATTGTAATGCTACAACATTACAATGCGATCTCTGGCAGCGGCCGCAGAAAAGGAGTAGTTTTGTGTGTTTGTTTTTGGTGGAGGGGAGGGTTAGTTTGGCAGATACGTGTCTTAATACGGTACACACAAAAATTTGTTTCTCGAAGTTCAGTGTTTTTGGGAGCATTTCCGAAATGTGAATGTACGAGGGAAAGTCAGTACTTATAGGCTATTAAGAAGTAAGAAACAAAATACGGTGGGTATGTCATATTGAAAGACATTTTTATTTCTAGAAAAATCCTCTCCCAAAATCGTTGACACGTTTATCCTATCTCTTCACCAGCGTGCCGACACCTGCTGCGCAAAATTATTTTGGGATGCTGTCTGAAGCAAACCGTATTCGCCGCACTGTTGCTTTTGTCGCAATCTCTACACGACGAACATTTTCCTTCTCCTCAACAAAATTTGAGCGCCCTTGGGAGAATTTTTCAACTGAGCTTTGGACGACTTTACGTAATAGACAATTATCACCGTAAACTGCAATTATGTCCTTGTTAATATATTTTGAAGGAAGTTATTTTCCTCACCAAAACGCAAAACACCCCGCGGATCTTCTAGAGTAAACCCTTCGAAGGCAGTCGTCATTTTTAATCCAAGCTGCGCATGCGTGCGGCTGTTACCCAGTTACTGCGCAGTGAATATCATACGCCATTTTGTTGCCGCCCAGTGACATATTTGGGAACTAGTCACAATTCATATCACATTTTTTACATCCATTTGCGACTTGTTAACTTTCCCTAGTATTTTATGGTCGACGTCTTCAAATCTTTACACCTTGCGAAATTGCTCCTAAATCAAAACATGTTTCGCGGCGTACGTATCCTAACCAAAAAATCACTCTTATTTATCTAGGCTAGATTGTATCTATTAAGCCGCCCAGGTTTTACCCATTTTTAAGACCTTTACTGACTATATAACCCTAAAGTGTTTTATTTATGCAGGTAAATTCTTTTTTTACGCACGCGTCCTATATAAGCCGTTGAAAAATGTGTTTAATTAATAAGTTTTGTGCGTTTTTTAAGCGAAAAACGTTGAAGTTTATGGTTTAGTGTATAGCTCCTCGTTAAAAGAATAGCCGTCTTACATTTCGTTTGCCTGTCTGCTAGAACCGTCTCATAGCTCTTTCGAGCATTGTAAAACATACCCTTATGCTTTATATATATTTCTGACCCAAGTTGAGATGGCCTGCAAAATATAAACCTTACTATTATATTTGTTCTAAACACGTTTCAATGACAAATATTTGCGAAAACTTCCGCGGCCCCTTTCTCTTTTTCTTTTTTTCTCTTGGCGATTTTTTTTTTTTTTTTTTTTTGCGGAAACTACGATTTGTATTACAACTTGAGCGATATTTTTGCTTCAGCCTTTCCGAGAGCGTAACGGCAACAGCGAGCAGGATATTCCCGACCTAGTTAACACTTCCTGTGGCCAGGAGACACGAAAGCAATTAGGACGGGGGAGGGGGCCACGACACAGATTGCCGCGCCCGCAGGGCGAAAATGGGAAGAAATGACCGCCATGCCGCGCACCCGAGTCACGGTGTTTATTATCCCAGCCCGAGGGAAGGGGGGATTTGAAGCGACTTCACACAACATGCACAGACGCGCTAACCCACTCGCGCCCACGCGCTTGAACCGGTCTACAAAAGTTTACATTAGAAAACAAAGCAAAAAAACGTAAAGGCGTGAGAGGTGCTGAAACTACACCGCCGTTGCACTCTCTCTCCGCTGTACAGACCGCACGAGTTTAAAGTGCGCGAAGAGCTAGTGTGCATGCTTCAAGCTCGGCTTGAGGTGTGTGCCCCGAGCTGTAGTACTTATCTTTTCCTCCCTGTTTATAATTTTGTTCTTTCATTCTGCGTGTTCTTTACGTGTGCTGTCATGGGGACGGGGAAAGCGGAGCTAGGCCCCTTAACGTTGCATGGCCGGATGAATTCATGGTCCCTCGGCTCAGCCATCGCTTCGCTAGGGCTTCCTGTGTCGCTGAGATAGAGTGTTCGCACTTCGCTTGTTTGTAAATCTTGCCTCGATGTTGCATTAGGATGCAGCAGATCGGCAACAGTGTGCTGACGTGCGACATAGCGGGGTTGATTTAAGGGACCACGTCTCGCAGCGCTCTCATTTATGGATTGTGTCGTTGATGTCCTCAAGAGCTGTCACGGAGCTGACTAGAAGGGTAGAAATGGAAGGAAAGAAGCAAATGGGAGCACGTGTGAACCTCAAAGAGTGGAACTCTGACTGGAATGATTTGTGGGTAGAATCCAGGCCTTACTGCCTTTTTCTCCACTCATTATTTGAACGCGTTCGAACGCCGAGCACCGGCGTCTGACTTCCAGCGTTCGTGTTTGAAAGCATTTGAACAGTGCGTAGAGACAAGTGCATCTTGGAGACAATCTTTTCTTTTGGCAATGAAGCCAAAACTATGTGCAATCGTGCACATAAAGCTCCAATCACAGCTACAGTGCTCGCGCGGTCTTCACTCCTTCGGAAATGCCAGAAAAAGTCATCCCGAGTGTAGCTTTGCGTCTATTCAGTAATCGTTCAAGTCCAAGGTCGGCTCTCCGCGTGGCTCTATGGCATCCGCTTGCGCTCGAGTCTCGTCCTCTCCTTCAGATTCTAACCCCTTCAATTCCACCCCCTCCTCTTTTAGCAAGCACAATATTGTTGACAGAAAAAGATGGTGCAACCGACTCCGGGATTAGGCGAAAACGTTTTGTTTTAATCTCGTGGCGTCAAGCTCGTGTCGAGGAGTAACTTTTTCTTGTCTTCGTCGGTGTCGACGCTGCACCGAGGGTTTGTCACATACAGCTCAGCATGCTGGAGGGGACGGGACTATGAAGGGTTGCGGATCCAGAGAATGGTGGTAGTGCCGATGTCTTCTCTTTAGCGCAGAGCGAGGGAGCAGAGAACAAAAAAGGCAGTGTCTGGAAGCTGTTCAGGATAACTGGTGCTGATTCTGGCAGTGAGGAAACAGAGAGCGGAGACATTAACCAGGTTGTGCCGTGGGTGCAGCCACTCGATAGCGGCTAGGAGCGTGTATTTTCGGGCTCGACGAGAGATGGTGGCCAGCAGCGAGGCCGATGCAATGTCGTTTCTGGAGCTGAAAAACCAAGCGGAGAACGATCAAGAACTGCCCGGCGTGGCAGCAATGAGGATGCCCTGGTCTGTCACCGATGTGCCTTGCTAGAAACAGTGTGGTGCGCCACGACTTACCATTCCCCAGCGTGGCGCGAAGTGGCACGCCCCATGAATTGTGGCAGCACGCGACCGTGCCAGGCGAACAACACACCACACATCTGGGCACGGCTGCTGCGACGTTACAGGAGCTGCGGCAGTGACGGAGATGCCAGAATAAGTGGACTTGCCGAGTCGGCGGGGAGAGAGAGGTGGTCGCAGCTCGTTGCGGGAGGTGCCGGCGGCAGACCCAACGTTGCAGAGGCGGTGGTGGACACTGAGGATGCGGGGCCATGGATGCGTCCAAAACGAAGAAGCCTTTGCCGTGCCTCATGCCGGGGAGAACGTTAACCTTGATGGCAGGTGTCCAGAGACGTTCATCTCGTCCAGGTCACCGAATTGTAGCGCCTTCAATGCAGAGGACGGAAGAGATAATGCTACCTACTAACAGCTAAGATAAAAATGTTGTTTCTTGTGCCGTCGATTTTGAGACAGAAAGGCTGCGTCTTCAAATCACGTCCAGGTCACCACTTTTGGAGGCAGAGAACAGGAAGACCAAAAGGTCGGCAGCGCCTTGTTCTTTAGCCCTACACTCTCTTTCACTCTATATGATTCAAAAACAAAATCTACAAGTACGAGCATGTTTCATGTTGAACAATGAGTGCACTGCATGAGGCATGGCGTCCGAGTTTCCTGAACCCAACGCCTTTCTTCCGCCCTTCCAAACACTCGTTTGCCCAGCAGGATTGTACAGTAGTGCTTCTCCAAAGCTCCGCGAGACAGTGCTGACACAAAGCCGGCGTCAGCATCTCAAACGTTAAATGTGTGCACGCGGTATAGGGATCGCGTTTTCGTTCTGCGAAGACTGAGTGAGGCATGCGAGTGCGTTGAGACGCAATGCAGGTGCCGCTCAGCTCGCGCGCTAGCTATTGCAGTGCCTTTTGTTTTCGCCCAGCCTTTTCTAAGACGCGGCTTCTATGCGCCCTTTTTCGCGAAAGTTGAGACGTGGTGGTACCAGTGTGTGAATAGTTCCCAACCACTCTCGGTTCTTAACTAGAAGGCGGGTTTCGCACTATTTGAGAAATGAAATATACACGCTATTTTTTGAAAATCGCCCCGTGTTGCGCTACCAGAGTTAATTCACTCGTATGATAAAATAATGACGAGTAAAAAATCAGAAATACACGTGAACCGGAAAAGAGCGGGCCCTACCCAATAGATGGCGGGGCAGTAGCTCCAAGATGGTGATGGTGGAAGAGACGCGGATAGATTCGCCAGGATTTCCCGTGCGCCTTCTCGCTGTCGTTGGTCTGTGGACTAAAACTAACTTATTTGGCTGCAAATACGAAGCGTTCAGGGCAGCAGCGTTTAACACGTGACGAACATATCACGTGGATACAAAGATAATCAATCACATTAGTGATTGATTACAGTAACGCTGTAATCAATCACTAATGTTTTTGTTTTGCGTATTTTCAAACAGATGTAAGTAAAAATTAGGGATATACAGGCTCAAGTAAAATAACAATAAACAAGTTCACATCCGAGTTAGCACACATACGTAAAGCATTTTTTTTTAACAATGAAAAAGGATCGAAGAAATTAAGGTATGTATTGTTGGACTTGTATACGTGTGCTGCATTCTTAAAAAGGGAGCGTCACAATGAACATTAAGTACATGAAGTTGACCAAAGTTAAATCTTACTAAAAAGAAAATGAGAGCCGATTGCAGCATTTATCAATTTGTAAAGAAACACGGTGTTCGCGAAATTATCTCCTTACGGAAAGAGGCCTGAGTGTAAAAGATGAAAGAAGAACGTGCATATTATAATGTCGATTTTCGCCGGATAAGTAATTATGCTTGAGCGTGATAAAGTGTCGCTGGACATAATCCAAATTAAGCGTTTCAATAAACTTGTATAATTCCAAACGTGTTACGCAAATTCTATCCTCGACAAAATGCAATATTAACTATTGAATTATCGTGTAATACAAGAGAATACGCGAACCAGACGTAGGAAATCATGGACGATTTTTTTTCAACGTGACCAGTGGAGAACAAGAGAAAGTCAAGCAACACAACAAGAACGCATAAAACCGAAGGCCTTGCTATGTAAGAGCTCTCTAATTGATACGGGTAAACAATAATCGTAGTATTTAGCGAAACCGACAACTCCTTAATTTTTAACGGGATTCCATGGCATCACTTTATTTTTACACCAAATTTGCAGAGCATCCATGTCAAGCTCCAGGATCCTACAGTCCGCTGTGGTGCAAATACTACGAACTAGTTTTACGTCTACGGCGAAGTGAAGAACCTTTGAGTTTCAAATGCTGGATTCCAGGCAGTGTTGGTGGTAACGCATTACAAATAACGGCTTTACCGGTAAGATGTTACTCTCTCCGGTAACGTTGTAACGTACTCGTTACATTTCCAGAACAGTAGTGGATGACGTACTTACGTTTCTCATTTCGAGTAACGTGTAACAAAGCTAAGTTACTCGTTACATATTCTTCCCGAGATTAAAAATAATTACACCGCAATTTTTTTGTTTTGTATTTAGGCGCCAAGTTGTATGAAAAAAGGTTCATTCCTTTTTGCGTGCGTTTTTGCGCTTTTTGTTTCTGCAGTCTTTAGGTTCAACCGTAAAAGATATAAGGTAATTATGTTCAGTTTCTCGATGAACATTTGAAATGTGGCGCTTATGCATACCTGTTACGTCAAGAGTAAAATGCGTTTATTCATAATTAAAAAAAGTAACACAAAATTAACGTGTGTTACTTTTTAACGGTAGCGGTTTCGCGCGTTCTTTTTTTTTAAGCTAACGCATGTCGCTAACGCGTTCCTTTCATTTGCAAGTAACATATTTCGTTACTTTTTTTCAATAATGCCTACAACACTGATTAAAGGTCATTCATGAAGATGTTACAAAGCAGCGGTTTGACGTTCGACGCTTGGGGTACTCAGGATTTCTAGGCTTAAAGAAACTATTTTTGCCCAATGTAAGGTTCAGGGTTTCAACGACCACAAAGATAGCTAACAAACCAATCAAGAGAGCCTTAGGCAAGACCACGTATAGGTAAATTTACTAACAATGGAATGTGATCCACTTGGTGGAACGTTCTAGAATAATTCTAAACGATTACGTCCACTTGTCTTCGTGAGTCAACTACTGACCTTGCGACCTCCATGAAAGCTGCAAGATTAGTTTCTACTGAACGACCACAACAGAATCCATCATAGGGAGAGCTTGTCGCAAGCGAATCACGTGATTAAAGACCCCTCTTGCGTTTTATTCAGTATTTTGATCATTTAAAGGAATAATGAGCATGACTTTTAGATTGCTTAGTCTCACAAACAAAAATGGTAATTTTAGTTAAAGCACCTTATGGAAGTACTCTACGAATTCGACGCTATTTTTTGACCAAAATGATTGGACGCGCATTTCGTTCGAAAACAATCAGGCATGCATATATTAGGCATCTTTGCCGGTTTTAAATGCGCAACAATCGAATTTAAACCTACTGCTTGCTTAAAAAAGGCATTTTTTTTTGTTGCAGCGAGGATCTACGAGTGTAATTCGAGCAAACTAGCTTGTATTTTTATTCGAGTGATAGCCAACGCGCAATTAGATGCAGCCTCCAGCCATTTGTTTTTCTTGTTTGAGTATCTTTCGATGAAAGGAATGGCCGGAGGGAAGCTTTGCGCACCAAGAATCTTGGAGGCCACGTACGTGCGCCCGTACTTCCCAGAGACGCTCCTTGAGCTCGCTCTTCTGGCTTCTGCTGGGACATATATCAACTGAGACGCGGTACATCAGAGTATCTTTAATATTTGTGTTATGAGTGTGCTAACAGTGAAACTTTAATTCGCATTGAATTTCAATCGAATAGCGGCAAATCGTGACCAAAAAGTCGAATGTCGAATCGAATAGAAACACTTAAATGTATTCTCAGTGTTTCAAGACAACAAAGATGCCTGTGTTTCTAGGGTGTTTCGGTGACAACCAAGTCAAAATGCGGTAGCATTACCTGTCTTCTATAAAGGTTATGCTCCGCCAATGCGGCATCAAATGTGTGCATTTGCATTTAACAAAGATGGTCATACACAGCACGTCACCGCTTCTATTCAGCTGTCTCCTCTTTAGTCCGATCAAAATCATTGGATCCTGGCAAAGTAGCGACAAGCTCTCCCTATGATCTCCAGTTTGGTTCTCGGAAGAAGCAGTTCCTCCTCGATCTCTCAATTCTCGCCAAGCCGATCCAAAGTCATGGTGACAGGTGGCTTTATAAAGACATTTCTTGAATACCGAGATTGCTGCGTCGGTGCTTGGCTGCATTGCAAAATAAGTCTCCTGTCTTGAAATACGCGAACACAACAATATTATTGTTTGTGACCTGGGGAGATCAGCAGGATTGATTTGCATGGACACTGCCAAAGACGCTTATATTGTGAAGGAACACGTTTCGAACGGTAATGCGTTTTTGCAACATCGGCGCGACTGGTTGAAAACGACCCTTTCGAAAGCTTCAGAGATTTGAAAGGACCGAAAAGGCGATCGCCATGGCAACCGAGACCGATCAGCCAGTCACCTTTCGATGTTTTGGCGTCTGTATCTTACTATATCTTCGTCTACGGCTAGCAGGCGGGGCAGGCAATGGTGTAGAAGGCTGTGAAGATGGCCAAGTCGGTGCATGATCGGAGAAATGAAAGCAAAGCGAAAATGAACACAATTACAAAATAGAAGACACAGACAAACATATCTCTGCCCCAAAACTTTGAAAGTATAGTTATCTTTGGTTCGGATATGATGCCAGAGAATGTAACTATCTTTCCGAAGTTCTAGGTCAGCGCTGCCTTTGTCTGTATGTTCTTG
Source organism: Ixodes persulcatus (assembly GCA_013358835.2). Classification (NCBI taxonomy): domain Eukaryota; kingdom Metazoa; phylum Arthropoda; class Arachnida; order Ixodida; family Ixodidae; genus Ixodes; species Ixodes persulcatus. The sequence goes on along the minus strand of JABSTQ010010322.1, from coordinate 177,277 downwards.
TTCTCGCGCTCGTTTTGGCGCTGTTTTAAAGCATGACAGTATTTTGCACTCTACCCCCAATCACAACATTTTCGTCGTCCGTTCGTCCGTGCATGTTCGGCTGAATTTGGCGGCGAAAGTGACGTCACACGACGTCACCTGACGTCGCGCGACGGCACTATCGCCGCCAAAACACAACTGAATGTACACAAATTGAGTTACCTGCTACATTTAGCGGGAAAATTCACGTATCGGCATCCAAACACCAATCCAGTTTTCCCGCTAAATTTAGCGCGAGAAATCTACGTCACGTGACCTAAAGAACCATTCAGTTTCCCGGCTAAATTTGCTGGAAAATATAGGTCATGTGACGCACCAATACCTCATCAATTCCCTGTAATGCATGGAATGCATTACAATACTTTGGAGGCAAATGTCGCTGCCAGCTTTTCTTTTTTATTTTTCTGATAGCCATGGAGCTAATTTCTCAGGAACCAATGATATTGGTCCGGTCCATCCTCCAGCGAGGCATTCTGAAGACTGCAGCCCATCCTGTGAACTCCTCGCCTTCGGACCCGCGGATAGCTGCGATAAGAAGAGGAAAACGGCGCACAATAATTATCACTTTACAAGTCTTCCCCTTGGCAGAGTATTTGAGTATCGTGCTCAAGATATTTTGGTTCTGGCCTCAATACTTCTGGGGCATGTTAAGAACCTTGGTATTTCTTCTTATTTTATACACTTACCGCTCTTCCGCGCAAGCGAAAAAAAATCTATATTTTTCTATATTTAAAAAAATATATATATAAAGAAAAGGTCGAAGCAAAAGAAAAATGATGTTGCATTTATAAAAGTCGCTCGGATGAGGAAGAAACCTACGTGTAACCTTTTCGGCAGGGCACAGGAAACTACGAGAGGTTAGCATGCAAAACCACGGTGTTAGTGACCATATTTACACGACAAACGTAAGACACAGCTGATGGACGCGTCCATGCTTCCACGTAACGATACGCAAAGTGCTGGATCAGTGGACGGATCTGACTAAACCCTTCTGATAGGGCGACGCCTTGCGCCTAGCATTTCGCTCGCCACTGTTAGCTGAAGAAGCAGGCCCATTTAACGCTGCTATTTTTCATGTTGACAATAGTTTGTCATGATTTGGGCTTAACACGCCGATAATAGGATTATACTGCACGGAGTTGACTACAGGTGACGCAAGAATCTTGAGTTCAAAAAAGCGACGAGCGTGGTTACGGATTTTTGTCGAGTGCATCAAATATCCTAAAAGCACGGTGGCTTCGTTCGAGCATCACATGAAATAACTATGTACTGCAGAAATGGTTTGTAACTCGAGGCTTCTGAATGCAGCATTGGCTTAGATCACGCGCAGGCCTGTGAGAACTATTTTACCATTGAAAAGAGTAAATATACCAGAATGTTTTCCACCCGAGCGGATATACGACTATTCTAATTATTTAAAATCTTGAATACCGGGAATTAAAAAGTAGAATCAATTTATTCGGTCAATCGCTATACGAGTCGAATTTGAAACTCATATATTTGCAGCCGCGAACTTTTTATACTCTCGTGTTTTTTTAGGTATTTTTTTCACGATGACGTTAGTGTCATGTTCAGACGTCTCCAAGGCCGACAGTAGTCAGCTATAAATTGTACTCGCCACTCACTCTTTCAGATCGTGTTGCTTCTACGTCCGACAAAATCGCTTCGACGTTCTCAAGATTCGCAAAAATTACATCAGTTGTACACTTTGGATAGAATCAAACAAATCGAGACGTGGACAATTTCGGTAGATGCATAGTTCTGAAAACCCAAGATTTCCTCCTGCTACGCTATAGAAGAGTGCGAGATTGCAACAATCCTAGTAAAAAATAGTCTGCTATGTATAAGAAATGTCTATCTCAAATAAACGCATATGATGAAACAATATCACATAAGAACACATAAAAACAATAAAAGAATCATATAAACTGCAATAAGGTACTGCGGTGGCTAGTTGGTTCATACTTAGTGTTTTAACAGCGCAAAGACGACAGGAAGAGAGAAGAGAGAAGAGAGAAGATCGTGTTGCTTCTACGTCCGTCTTCTCTCTTCCTGTCGTCTTTGCGCTGTTAAAACACTAAATCATATAAGATTAGATAAGAGGTTATAAGAAACCTATAATAAGTTTCTTTTAACTTCTTATATAATCCTATACTGTTCTTATATGTTCTTATAATGTTATTGTATGTTTTACATGACCTTCTTTGATCATATGCATTTATTTGACATACATATTTCTCAGACATATCAAACTATTTTTTTTTTCAAGGGAATGCACGTTTCCTCATCCCTCTGTTCAAGTCACTCGTAATCTGGAACCAACAACCCGCGATGAGTTCCAAATGTATTCCCAACTTTCCGATTGCTTGAATGTTCGCCTACAGGAAAATTTATCATTGTGATTTTTTTGGCGAACAATAAATAAGCTACAAATGCTCAGCCAATGTAAATCTGGCAGTGATGATATTGTTCATTGCCGAAAATAGGATCCGTTTGTGACAAAGGACGTCTTATCCGATTTCAAGTCCTCATGAACGTTTCTTCGTACTCGGCTGCAATGAGGGACTTAGGTTTGTCGAGGGGGAAAATTAGAAGTCATCGAAGAGTTTGGAGAAAAGCTGGATTAGGAACCTCTAACGGTGGCGCTTAGCGTTTGCGAGTTCCATTCCTTTTACCGCCGTTATGTTTTCTTTCTCTTTCGGGTACCCGTCGTATTGCGTCATCTTCTATTTCAGAAACAAATCTTTCTAGCCGGACGTGATAAAGGTGATTTTGTAAGGCTTATTCCCTGCCCTATTCATTCAAAAGATAGAAATAGCGAAAACCGGAAATGTACGCTTCGACGAGTTCTAGTTTTCTGAGCCGTGCGGTGATGTCTTTTTATAAAACGTTTCAACCATTGAGCAGAAAGGGCTGGGCGACAAGCCCGCCTCGAAGTGCCGCAGAGTAAGAGCATTCGCGATGCTAACAAAGATAGAAAAGACGGAAGCGATTGAGTGAAATGCCCTGTAGTTTTCAAAGATAAAATTAAAGGAAATATTTTATATATTAAGCCACGAGTAGGGACATATTATTTGGCAGAACAAGACCAAACTAAGGAACCATTGTTCTAAACAGTGCGAATTTAACCAAGATAGTAAATGCACGATGGTAGTTTCAGGTATGGAGTGATTTTATTTGTTGACATGGATTTGGATCGGTTGGTTCGCTTAGACTAACTTTAAAGTGAATCTGGGAAGTGCGCGCAAACATTTAACGTGAGTACAGTCTTCGAGGATATGCCTTATAGTATAGTCAGCTTAGATAGTTGGTATGCGACTTCTGTACCCTGCTTCGCGTAGGAAGCATTTACGTTGAAGGTGGTTTACGAATCTTGGACATTTCTTGCAAATTACTTTTTACTCGCAGCAACCAAGGTGCAAGGCTGCCAGAAATTCGACCAAATGTACACGAGCGTGCACTGTCGGTTCATATTGAATGTATTTAGGCTAGAAGCTTGCAAAATTAAAAAAAAGGAGTTACATGCATTTCAGAGCGAACATGTTGCGATGAAATGAGTTAACGACTCTACTTCGCAGACAAGTTAATTTTGTCTTTTTCTTTTTTCTGGGGTGGGGGGAGGGGGGGGGAGTTAAGTGGAAGGAGGTACGTTTATTTTCTTATTGGACTCTGGATGGCTGATATGCTGAAGCCATTATTCCTTTCAAAAACTATGCACGCATCGATACATATATATATATATATACATACATTTATTTTTTTGCCTTATCTGTTTACCTTCAGATATTCAATCATTACCATAACCCGTGGGCCTTGTACTGGTTTATTTTCTTTATTTAGTATATATCTGTATGTTATCTGGAAGGTGCCGAAAACTTTGATTGAGTTAGTAATTTTCAGCTGAATGCATTTTGCTCTCTATTTATGTACGTGTGCGGACTGCAAGGGACCACTGCCTCGTCACGCATCTTAGCCTTCCGTACTTGCCCCTGTTCAAAAGAAAATAAACAAAACATTCGGCGTTATAAATTTTCCCGACGAAAGAGTGAATCCCTCGAGCCCCCCCCCCACCCCCCCCCCCCACACACACACACCACACACACACACACACACACACGCAGACAAACTATTTGCGAAATGATGTAAGAGCATTAGCGTGAACCAAGTATGTGACCCAAATTCCTCGTTTTATGAGCTCTCTTATTCCTTACATCGTGTTTTTTATTCTTCTTCTTAACGTACTTCATTTCATTCTATTACTTTGTTAGCTTTGCCCATCACCTAGTGTATACATATTCTACTTTTGTAATAAATTTATTATTTATTGTTTATATTTAGTGGCTGTGGTATTAATTGCCCTTTTCCCACGCGGGTGAATATTATCGACAAGAGACGTCCTACGATAACCCTCTAACAAACCATAGCGTGCTTCATCAAACCCGCATACATTGAAAGGAATGTTTTCCCCTTCAAAGTAGATGTTGTTGGTGTAAATAAAACAGGGAACCAAAAACGCAAAATGCAAAGGGAGAGCCGACTCCGCATCAATTCAATTCAATCCAGCTCATTTCTTTTCCAACACACTGTTAGGGCCCCCAGACAAATAACAGCAATCACAGAGAGCTTGAGTACGTACGGAGACCCTTACCGGCCATCCCTGTTCGATGTGTTATCTTACGCTGTCGGCGACTCCATATCCTTACGATATCCCAAATTATTTATCCCACTCATGCATGCAAAGTCCTTTCAGTATTCTGCGTATACGTAGGCAGCGGGTGAGAGCAACTTCGCGTGCGGCATCACAACACTCCACCCGCCAGTCGACCGTTTGCTAATGCCGACGGTTCATCGCTCTGGTATGTGTGATTCAAAAGTGTTGAACATTTAGTCACTGGTACTGGTTCAGTATAACCTCGTCTGGAGCACGAACATTTTTTTTTGCCTCTGTATTTTCTGTGCTCTATTTTTATAACGAACTGCATCTCTCCAATGCGATCCTTCCTAACCATCCTTACTGGCAGTTATTAGTAGACGGCAGCCTCCAACACTGCGCAGGTAGGTTATAATTTAACCAAGAGCTAACCTTAGAAAAAAACCACATAAAAAGAAACGTTTTATTAAGATATCTGGCAATTTTACGCTCGTAAACCGCGTGAAGCTTCCTTCTACAATTCAAGTGGTTTCTTTCCAGTCTCTCGGTCGTGGCACATATTTAAACATAAACAAGATGTCGAGTTTTTTGTCTCATCGTGATACTGTTTATTCTACGACTTCCCTTCCCCACCAAAGCTTTTCAAATATATATATGTCTATATCTATATATGTATATATATAAATATATTTGTATACACAGGGTGTCACAAAAAAAAATTGCAGGGTTTTTTTCACCGCTAAAAGTAAACTAGGCATTCGCCGAACGCTCATTCTCTGCCCAAATGTAGCGCAGAGGTCACAACCAGATGCCAAAGTTTCAGCCCGATCCGATAACTTAATCAAAAGTCATCAGTGATTTTCTGAAAATTTCAATGGGAAATTGTAGCCCATTTTCACCCGTTTTCTGTTTCTGGCGCAATAGAGCCCCATGCATTCGAAAACTCCGTCGGCCTCCATTTTCCCATTGAAATTTTCAGAAAAGCACTTATAACTTGTGATTAAGGTATCAAATCGGGCTGAAACTTTGGAATCTGGTTGTCACCTCTAGCGCTACCTTTAGGCGGAGAATGAGCGTTCGGCGATGCCTAGTTTATTTTTGCCGGTAAACACGAATGAGTAATTTTTTTTTTTTTGTGACAGCCCTGTATATATGTATGGGCGGTTTCATTTGGATTCAGGCAACGAGTGGCAGTCGTATTTTTATTTTGTTTCAAATTTTTATATTTTTGGGAGCATGTTCCAAGAAAAACAATCCTTTTCATTTTAATGACCTGACATGATTAGTTCCTGAGAAAACAAATCTCAAAGAAGCGGGCAGGAACGACGAGGTTGTGAAGATTGTCGTGTGTGGCGTTTTTGAATCACTCTCAATCTCAAAGTATTCAAAAGAGAGCGTCTATATGTTTTAGTGTGATATATATGCAAGTAGGTAACACGACATTCCAACTAATATTTATTATTCGTCGCTCCAATTTTTGTAAAAATCCTCAAACATGCCTCCACGAACAACTGTGACCTAAATTGCGGATTTTATTTTGAGTCGAATATGTTTAGTATCGCTTTTAAAATAATACTACGTGTAGAACCTTTCATTGCCTTCCCAATTGAGCAAAGTTTGTGTTTTTATCAAGTACGAGTATTGAGAAATAAATTATGAAACAGAGAGGGTTTACACTTTTCGTTGAACTTCAGTACGCTGTATAAAAAAAAAAACACATCTTTAATTTCTTTCTTTTTCTCGCGTCGCATTCTCTTCACACCCTTCTTTTAGCCAGAATACATTCCGTTAGAGGTATTTGCCTTGGTTTTGAGTTTTAAGCCTCTAAATATGCTAAAAAAGAGCAATTGCCGATGGTGGGATTTGACGATTTTCGTGTGTGGCGTTTTTGAACCACTCTCAATCTCAAAGTATTCAAAAGAGAGCTTCTATATTTTTCATTGTGATATAGATGAAAATCGGTAAAACGACATTCCAACAACTATTTATTATTCGTCGATCCAATCTTTGTAAAAAGCCCCAAACATGCCTCCGCGAACAACTGTGACCTCAACTGCAAATTGTTTTGTTAGTGGACTATGTTTAGTTTTGTTTTTCAAATAATACCACGTGGAGAACCTTTTATTGCCTTCCACAATATGTAAAGTTCGTGTCTTAATCATGTACGAGTACTGAGAAATAAATTATGAAAGAGAGAAGGTTTTCACTTTTCGTTCAATTTCAACACGCTGTATAAAAAAAAAAAAGAAAACATTTTTAATTTTTTTGTTGCTTCGCGTTTTTTACACCCTTATTTTACCCAAAATACATTCCGTTAGAGGTATATGCACTGGTTTTGAGTTTTAAGCCTCTAAATATGCTGAAAAATGATTCGGTTCTGTTATCAACATGAATTTCGCATTAAAATATAAAATTTCGCATTTAAAAATCTAGGTTTCCAATAGGAAGTGTATTTTACTCTAATGTTTTACAATATTATACTTTGATATTTCTAACGTAGTATAGATTATGTAGCGCATAGGGTTTAGGCTTGAGGCCCCTCCAATTATGGCCACGGCGGAAATTGTCTGAAAACCCGCTTTCCGCAGTTGGGATTTTATAGTGTTCCGACGTTCAGAATTGCAAACTTGTTAATATAGGCCTAACAACATTCATGTTTTTATATGAGTATTTATTCAACGTCCCTTAGATGATTATAATAAGAATATAATATACAGCTATAACCCATAAACCCACCATCAGCATTTGCTCTTTTTTAGCATATTTAGAGGCTTAAAACTCAAAACTACCGATTATACCTCTAACAGAATGTATTCTGGCTAAAAGAAAAGTGTAAAAAAACGAGACGCAAAAACATTAAATAAAAAATATTTTATTCTATTTTTTTACAGCGTGCTGAAATTGAACAAAAGGTGAAAACCTTCTCTGTTTCATAATTTATTTCTCAGTACTCGTACGTGATTAAGACACATACTTTACATAATGTGGAAGGCAATGAAAGGTTCTACACGTATTATTATTTTAAAAACAAAACTAAACATAGTCGACTAAAAAAGAATCCGCAGTTTAGGTCACAGTTGTTCGTGGAGGCATGTTCGGGGATTTTTACAAAGATTGGATCGACTAATAATAAATAGTAGTTGGAATGTCGTTTTACCGACTTGCATATATATGACAATGTAAAAACATCGAAACTCACTTTTAAATACTTTGAGATTGAGAGTGGTTCAAAAACGCCACACACGAAAATCGTCAAATCCCACCATCGGCATTTGCTCTTTTTTAGCATATTAAGAGGCTTAAAACTCAAAACCAAGGCAAATAAATACCTCTAACGGAATGTATTCTGGCTAAAACAAGGGTGTGAAGAGAACGCGACGCGAGAAAAAGAAAGAAATTAAAAATGTTTTTTTGTTGTTTTTTTGTACAGCGTACTGAAGTTCAACGAAAAGTGAAAACCCTCTCTGTTTCATAATTTATTTCTCAGTACTCGTACATGATAAAAACACAAACATTGCTTAATTTGGAAGACAATGAAATGTTCTACACGTGGTATTATTTGAAAAGCGATTCTAAACATAGTCGACTAAAAATAAAATCCGCAATTTAGGTCACTGTTGTTCGCGGAGGCATGTTTGGGGATTTTTACAAATATTTGAGCGACGAATAATAAACAGCAGTTATAATTTCTTCTTACCTACTTGTTTATATATCACACTAAAAAAATATAGACGCTCTCTTTTGAATACTTTGAGATTGAGAGTGATTCAAAGACGCCACACACGACAATCATGAAATCCTCGTAGTTCTTTACCGCTTCTTTGGGATTTTTGTTCTCAGGAACTAATCATGTCAGGACATTAAAATAAAAAGGATTGTTCTTCTTGGAACATGCTCCACAATATAGAAAAATTTTAAGCAAAATAAAAAATACGACTGCCACTCGTTGCCTGAATCCAAATGAACCGCCCATATATATATATATATATATATATATATATATATACAGAGAGAGAGAGAGAGATCGTGAGGTGCTTAGCGCGCATGTCCACACACACATACGTCTGTGCGTGCGTGTGTGCGCGCGCGCGCCTGTGTGTTTGTGTGTGTGCGTGTGCGCGTGAGTGTGTCTGTGCGCGCGCGCGCGCGCCCGTGTGTGTGTGTGCGTTTGTGTGTGTGTGTGTGTGCGTGTGTGTGTGTGCGTGTGTGTGTGTGCGCGCGTGCGTGCTAAGCACCTCAAGAGCAGCCTCAAATATGCGGGCTCATAACCTCCCGCTTCGTCGACTCAGTAAAAGAGGCTCCACCCCCTTCCAGGCCCTAGTAATCTTTGCGCGAGTCAGTTTTGCTTCGAGAAAAAAGTCGCCAGCAGAGAAACGGCCCAGAAGGGAATCTGGCTTGTCAGTTTGCCAGGACGCTAATGCCTACTTACTGTCTTCCCCTGTTTCCTTCGCCCCGGAGCCCGCAGTTTCCGCAACTGTTTGTCGCTGGTACGATGTTTGTTTCGCCGCTCGTCGCCCAAGCGTTGGAACCTTCGCTAGGGCGCTTTCTGCGTGACCGCATGAAAGCCGTTGCGAAGGGAACCCTTGTCGTTCTTTCTACTCCGGGGGAGCTCTGTTCCGGCCTGGTCAGCGTCTGGCCGCCGCCATGTTCCGCGCAAGGCCCAACCAGGCAGCCATGCACAACGCCGCTGCTGCTTTCTTTAGCGTGCTTAATGCTTGTGCTTTGCTTCCCCGAGATTACTTTTGTCTTAGCCGTTCCGCCACGTTTACCCAAAAGAACAACGGAGCGAGTTTTTGGAGGAGAGCTCGGCGCGGTGGCGGCACGGGAAAACGAACCAGTGCGTTCTGGTTTGGAGGCGAAGAGGATGGAGCGCTCGTGATGACGCCGCCTAAAGATTTGCGGAGTATTGCGCAGCTGTTTTCGCATTCGAAAGGAAGCCAAACAAGGCAGCGTGGAAGATGCCCGCTATTCGGTTAAAACATTTCGCGTTTGATGAGGACGAGAGGAACTAGTTCGCAGAGACGGTGGTCGTTTCTGGGTTTCGCTGTAAAGTTGCCGAGATGGGGAGGCCAAATCCAAAAGAGAGCGTGTTGTGCGGTACGTGCGCTCATCGTTGTTGAAATTATGGACTTGAGAGTTAGGATAATGGCGCCATATTTCCGTGCTTTTTTTGTTTAGCTTTCTTGGTTATGGTGACGCTCGGTTTGTAAAGATGGAATGGAGCAGGAGAATAAGCATCTTCAAGTCTCCCATTCAACATAAACATTGTTACTATTAATATTAGTAGTAGTAGTAGTTTCACTTAACATTATTATCGCTCATTTTATAATTATTTTAAATTAATATGATATTTTAACAACAAATAACATTACAATAAAATTCACTAATGATTTCTTCATTATAATCACTAATATTATAATTAAATATTTATAAATTAATGAATCGTAATGTCTACACTGAACGAATGTGACAATCATTTAATTTTATTTGAGTTCACAACGCTACAGGTGTAAACTGCGATATACGTAAAATACGTAGTCAGTAAATTTCGCAGTTTTTCGGTGCTCCAAGGAATATTGATATTTAAAATAGAGTAATGTCTTTCTGGTTGTGTTTCTTTAACAAAATAAAAAAGTGAGGCCTCATTGCGAGTTAGATACTTGCTTCCATAAAAATTTATTCCAGAACGCTGCACAATAACAATTTTAAATTAAAGTGTTGCGGCACTCAGATGTACAGTTAAACTCACAGAAGCTATGCAATCATCACTGGGACGAAACCCTTCATTATATTTCTATTGTATTTTTATGTCAATAGTGAAAGAACTAAACTCTCAAGTACTAGGTCATGGGGGCGTCGCCCTGCGTATTATATTCTCCTAAAGTAAACTAACATTACATTTATTTTCCTCGTCTATTCTTCATCTCCCATTATGTTATTTTGCTGTTATCAATCTTATGTTCATGTTATTGTAGTCAAGCACTTCAGATAAGATTTGAGAGGGACTGCAAATTATTTGTATATATGGACATGGTTTGATTGTCTAGGCGACTTTACACTCTGTTATGTGTGACAAACACCGTTTGGAACACTCAGACATCATACCTCTGTGGTCACACACTCACCAACACACAGCGGCTCCCGAAAGAACATTTCTCCGCTCGCCTCGAAAGGCTCCTGAGAGCTATGGATTACAATACCTGACTCAGGAGCTAATGCAAGCTGCACGATTGCATCAATTCCGCGCAATATCCAGGTTCCATAACGTTAGATAATAACCTCATGGCCAAACATCGCACCGCGGGTACAGCTCTCTTGTCCGGTTGCCGTATTCCCTCGCCATTTCACCACTTCATGTCACCACGAGGTAACCGCACACACCAGGGTATAAAAGAATGCGGCGCAAGGTCACCAAGGCGACTCACAAGGAGACGACTTGGGACCAGCGGCGCCAACTCATCTGTCTTAGAATAAAAGACGCCGACATTGCGTCCTCATCGTTATTCTCAATCAGGTCATGTAATAATCGGTTAAATAAATTAGACGTTTTAGTAGATCGCAAGAAACTACTCCTTTCTCGTCATTCTCTATCGACATTTGTACTCAAAGTAGGCTGGACGTTACCCTGTCGTGCAGCCTATACACACTTGAAAGGGTTAAGCGTTTGATGCAACTCTTACCCAAAGACACAAACAAATTGAGCAGAAAACTTTTAAAACAGACATTAAGGGGCAAGTTGATAAAACCCCAAGTAACAATCTTGGTACAAACAAAAAAGGGTCTTTTCAATTAGACATTTTGTATATATTATTAAACATATTTCTGAGTTGCTCTTAACATGAAGTTGTCAATACACCGATTACAATATATTAAAGTAGGTACTTAATAACATTTTTATTTGATTCTTTGAAAACACGTTTCTTGCAGAGATTCCCTCCACCAATGTGGAATGAATCTATCTTAGACTGGGGGTAACTGTTTTCTGGCCACTGCTCCGTTTAATACTCAGATGTCACGATATGCGATGCAAATTTACGCCCACTTAGAACCCTTACGAGGACGCAAACATGACAGCGACAAAGGGATATAGCGAAGGTATTTATAGAGGACCTAGGGAGGGAGAGGGGAGGGGGGCTGAGATATTTCCTACGCGTGTACTCACTTCAAGAACCTTCTTCCTGCAGGAGAAAGCGCCCAGTGCGACGAACAGAGATGGGTTATTTTCGAACCGGATGGAAAAAACACCCTGTGAATGTGGCAACGTAAAAGGGATCGCGACTTTCTGCACGAGTGTGCTCAAGGAAGATGCCGAAAGAGCGATACATTTGGAAAGGCTTAAGTGGCAACGGTAATCCCCCCGTCTGGTTGAATAGGTAGAATATTTTTTTGTCGCCCATACCGGATATGCCTACTTGGCGGTCGGGGACGAGAGTAAGCGGAAAAGGTCTATAGGTGCGAGCGAGTCTAGTCCAGTATTTTCTTCCGCATATTCCGCTCTGCGTGACGCTCTGTATTGGAGACGTATTTGGTAAATAAACAATTTGGTATTGGTGCATTATCCATTCTTTGCAGACACCTGCAAGTGTCAGGAAGGAATGAGCTTTCGGTACTCGTGCATTTCTTTTTTTTAACATTGTAATATAAAGCGTTGATTGAATACACCTTAATTTTGACGACTCGGAAATATGAAGAAAGTGACGAGCGTTTGCCGTAGCGTATTTCTAGAATCCTTGTGCATTGCCCCGATTGCAGTTCGCAAGTTGTGATCAACTATGTGTTAGTTTATGGGCATGAATGACTTGTACATATGTATATTTTCCGAACGGAATGTCAAATAGTTGATCTCTCAGGAACTTAGAGCTCTCGGAGCAGTAGCTCAATTACAAGCAGTGTATTGAAGTACTCAACACCGATTCAAATATGAAATCTATTAGCTTTTAGCTGCCCGTTTTATTGTTTATTTTTTTATTTACAGGAAACGGCTCAAGCTGCCCCGTGTAGACGTGTTAACCGGCTGTGTAGATGACTAAAAAACTTCAAAATCTTTTGACTTAAAAAAAAAAAATATGAACTCAAAGATAAGTGAGAATATTACGACAAATATGATGATTATAAGCATGAAGCAGGAATAAATAAAGAGGGGAGAGTAAAATGTCCCTTTGTGTCTTTCTTTTTTGGTATGAGATGTCCTTATATGATATTTTCACTGAGATTATACTTGGTTGCTCCATTATATTCCATCACATTGTCAGGTCCCACTTTTTGCCCCAATCCCTTACACTAGTGGAAGTACATGTTTAAATGTAGTTTAGATACAATGTAACCGAAGAGACGCAGGAGATTGTCGCATTGTCATGCGGCTTAATTTTTTCTTTAACAAACCGGTACTTGAGTTAAGTTTTGAGTGCAGAAGTTCCCCTTCTTTGCCCATCTCGGGCACACCCTTTGGCACCTTGATACTTGAACGCGTCCGCATCTCCTGGGGCACTAACCTACTTTTGACAACCAGGACTCGCCCATTCCTGCAAAGTACATAAGCCAGCCCAAAACAAGTGCCGGAACCTTGGCGGGGGAGGGCCTTGCTCCTTGGAGCTCTCTTCCAGGTTATATCCCTTTCCATCATTCTGTCTACAGCGGCAGCGCGGAGTCTGACCGGTGATCCGGTCACACTGAGGCCGCGCCTATAGAAAATTTTCTCATACTCTCGTCCCCAGCCACCTAGCTGGCACATTCGCTGTGGGCGCCCAACATGTAATAAAACATTTCAACCTGACAGAACGTAAATGGGTGACGGTTACACTAATGTTCTAAATGTAGTCTATTGGCCGTCGCAACAACAGCCAAACAATGTTTTGGCCAATACTGAACGTGACAATATTTCAAGACGGCGGCGGTCTCGTGAAAGAAGGTCTATACATCTTTTTCACAAGGGCGCAGCCATCTTGAATGTTGTCCCTTCTGATATGCCGTAAAACATTGCTTTGATCTCTCCACGCCGCTAAAAGGTGTTAACAAAAGATGCGTGATTGTCACACATTCTTGTTTTGCCTCACCTATATTTTCTTGCATATCCCAAGTTGAAATGTTGTTTTATTATTTTAGTCGCGCATACCAGATACGGAACCCACGTGACTGAGAACGACAGGAAACAAAAAACGTCCATAGGAAGTATTCACTGGCGGACACAGATGTGTGCGCGACTGCTGAGCGTGTACTGACTGCAGGCTTCCACAGTTTCTTATTCTTTTTTTTTTTTTACAACGCGCTTTCCGCTTTATTAAGATTTACAGTCTTAGCGGCCTGTTAACGTAAGCTCGTTCCGAGCATACGCTTTAAACATCGCACTCAAATATGGCGTCCATTGAATACCCCATATAGTTGGGACTTTTGAAGGGCAAGCGTGTTGGCATGTCAAGTCACAAACACGTCGTTTGCCGACCCACAGACATACTGTGTTTCTACGTTGCACCACCAGCAAAAGGGAAGCCCGCAACATGAGGTGCCTTTCTAGATGGTTGAAGTAGAATTTCTGAGCCAAATTTATCATTGAAATAAGCATATTCCAAAGACCCCAATGACTTATCACGTGAATTCTGTACAAATAGAAACAGAAATGAAGGCGAAGTTAAGAGCGCATGAGGTTCTTCAGAGGGCCGAGCTCTGGTTGGAAATATTCTACCCGCTGGCAACTTTCAGTGGCTATGCGGTTGAAGGTACGGGGCATACACGGAAAATTACTTCCAAAAAGTAATTTAATTACAATTACAATTACTTTGCTTCAAAAGTAGTTTAACTACAATGACAATTAGTACTACTACGTGAAAGTAATTGCCTACAATTACAAATTACGTTTAAAAATTAATGAAGTTACTTGACAGTTACTTATATCTGAGAGCGACCCGACTTGGGCCATATAACTTAAACGATTTGTATAAAATGCAACGCATTTGTTCATTCCTTGCCTCAATGTTTGAAGGGGCTTAAGCATCGCTGCATAAATGTCACGTATTGTACTTTCTTTCTGTGAATTTTGTTAAATTCATAATAGAACTTGACAGTTTGGGGCAATAAATTAATGCGTCCTTATTTTGAATAACAAAAAAATAGGTTAGTTCATATTCTGGAAGACGCCAAATCGCTAAAGAAAAATTGTGTTGGCAGACTTTTGTTAGCTAAGCAAATATAAATGCGGCGATTTGTCATATATGAATATTGTACAAGCGTTAATAAAAAACTAAAATCCACATGCACTAATACGGCCACACCCACATACCAATATTATGTTATTGTAAATTATTTACATTGAGTTGAAATTATAATGTCTCAGAAATATATAAGAACCGAATCGGGGGTCCCGAATCATGCATGAAAATATTCACAGGTACGAGGTCAGTCTCAAAATGGTTAGGGAAAAAATTATCCGAAGTAAAACCAACAGAAATAAACTTGAAAAGAATACAACCATACAAATATGCGAAAGCACTGGAAGAGGGTAGTAAAAAGCTGGCAAACAAGAATTCAAATAACTTCATAGACAACTAAGATTCCCAACCTCGGCTGAATGCTGCAGCTTAATAATTTTTCTTTCAATATTTTGGCATGTTAACGCTATTATTTTCTGCTCGCACCGCAGCCGGCGCTACACGGTTTCAATTGAGGTAGCCTCCAAAGAGGATTCTCTCTCAACCCGCACTATAAGCAACAAAAAAGAAAAAAATCGACGCGACGCGAAAAATATTTTTGTTGTGCGTGTGTGTGCGTGCATGTCTATGTGTGCAAGTGTGTCACCGAGTGCTAGGCCGCTTGTGTAAGCGCTGACGCTTTCAGAGAGGTTTTGTTGGCGCCACAAAGTCTCGCAAATATAATTGTAATTGTGCCCAAATTTTGCAGTTACTCACGCTAGAAAGTAATTAAATTACAATTACAATTTCTTTTGTCCCAAAGTAATTAATTACAAGTTCCCAAAAATGTATTAAATTGCAGGAATTCAATAACAGTAATTGAATTACTACCCAAGTACGGTACGGGGCCGCGAGCAAGATTCCGCCTCCGTACCTTTCAGGCACTCTGCACAGTGACACAGGGAATAATATAAGCACGTGAAACGCCATGCCTTGTGCCACTACGCAGACTAATTATTCTACGTCTAGACACGTTTCCGGCCTCTTCTTTCACCGAGCTCACTTGATAGCTTGCAGGGATTGGCTTGGAGAAGTGATTTACCGGCATCTAATCGCTTCATTTGTCTTGGTTTCTACTCTGTCTTGCCTATACGTAAACTCTAGAAAAAAAAAAAAAAAACATATGCGAGTTCACCATCCCCCGGGACAAGAAGAGAGCCAATTTAGGAGATGAATCGTAGAATCTCAGAGAACAGAAAATATATAATATACTTACATCTTCAAAACGCGATCTGTGCAGAGAAAATCAGCATCTCATTTGACCTTCTCATGGACCCTGCGCGCATAGGATTTTTTTTTTTCAAATGCCATCGTGTTCTGAGCTTAAAGCTTTCTCATTTCCTGCGATCCTGCTATTACTCACCGTTATTGGCTTCTTCCGTGTTCTTTGGGAAGGTTAACTCAAGCTTTTTTAACGTGCGTACTGCAAAAATGGACAATTAAAAAATATACATGTATTTAAAAAAAAGGGAGTGCACACTAGGCGACTGTATTATGAGGAAACTAAATAAACAGTTGGAATCGACCCATTGAAATATTACTGATTGATAGCAGTCGTAGACACAATAGGCTGCAGGATAATATAAAGTATGTGAAAAGCAATAAGGTCTACAATTCTGCTAAGCTGGCGTCGAGGTTTCGGCAGTAGCTTCGGGACTTCGTCGGTACAATGCCGAAACGTCGACGCCAGCCCAACAATATTTTTTTTAATTTTTTTTTTATTTTTACTTACTTTCGATTGTTTCGTAATCTTGTCTGCATAAAATTGAAGTCAATTATTAATATTTAGATTTGTTGATTTCACTAGTTTATTATTTTTTCCTCAGTCCTTCAGCCGCTTATTTTGCCCTCCTCCTTTTTTTGATTCATGTATTCGCCGAAGCTTCGCCGGCGAAGTTTCAGAGATTCTTCCAAAAAATTGCAGATGACTTTGCTGAAATTCCAGATTGCACTGCTCGACGCAGGGAACGTTTAGGATTGTTCTGTTACACGCTCTGGCTTTCTCGAACGTTTAGTATCAGCTGAAAACAGACTAATCAATTCTCTATCTTTTTTTTAGCATTTATTGAAAATGAAATAAAACGAATCCAAAACAAAATCGACACATGCCTTGTATCGCTGTCGTCCTGCATTCTTAGCGCTCTGAGTCTGAGGTCACACAATCTTACATCTACAATAACTTATTGTCATCTTACTTTTCACGTTCCTTGTGTTGTATCAAATTCTCCGGTATTAATTTTCCTAATGCATCGAGAAGACTGTGATAACAGTTGCACTGATTCACGCGATAGCTGATCATTTGCCCACCCGTTTTATCATCTCTGGGTAAAATAGCGACGGCAGCTTTTGTTAAGCGTCTTTCTGTCCGGGTAGAGAGATTACATTAGCGCATATCCTATATGTGAAATGAACGTGCCCTTGATTGTGTGTATGTTCTAAAAGGAACAAAAATCTTCCCCGTCGCAACGACAATGATTGTATTCTCATTGTCGTTAGTTCTCGTTCAGAGCAACCACGAATAAGTGCAAATACAATGAACGAGGGCTGGAAGCAAGCTTGCTATATACACACTCCTCACATCATCAGAGCTCTTTGAGTGCAATGATCTGTTTGTTAAGGATCACATTGCCACATTACTTTGTGATTCAATAAAATGCCCCACAAAGAGCTTGCGGTAATGATAACTTGTTAAAAAGGTGCCACGAAACTTTTCTCCGGCTTGACTTTTATTAATTGCAAGTTGCACAGTGCCACATTCGCTTAAACATAATGTTTGCCCTTAAACAAACTTGCAGCTGATGCTATTTTGTTTTTTTCCCTATGATATTTATGTTTCCGATTCATATCGGTGTCTATTAAATGGCAACTGTCTAATGTTTGCAGGGAAGCCATCAGCGAAGTTTTCTTCTCTCAACACGTTTCATCTTGCTATCGAAGGTAAAGCAGCTCTAGAATATGATATTTAGCTGTTATTTCATTGGAGACAAGGCAAGTCTGCCAATTCAACACAAACTTTACTTGGTATATTTTAAGTGAGCAACTACAATTAATCTTGGTCTAGATCATGCCATACAGTATGGGTCGAATGGATGTGATACACTTTAGAGAAAGCCGGAAAATCAGTTTTGCATGCTCCGATACCTTGCGTTAACATGAAGGTGGAACTGGGTGGCGTATTTTGTTTTTTGAAAATGTCCACCACAAAACTTTTATGAGTGAAATGTAGCACTAAAAATCTTTTTCTTTTGCATAGGGATAAAAAAACAAAAAGAAACGTTAGGTCTTTCTCGTTAAAACCTGAAAAATAACATACCGTTGTGGGAATTGTGAATATTTGACTGAACAACCCCCCCCCCCCCTTCCCCCTAAACCGTAAACAAGAGAATGCTGTAAATATTTATGTTTCATTTTTTCTTTCTTCCCGAAAATCTATTGGTGTCCGTCAAATATGCCTTTCTGATATAAGTAGAATTCGGCTAAACTTTATACTTAGTATAAAGTTTAGCCGAATTCTACTTATTTGTTTTTTGTATTGTCTAATTCATATATATTTTGTTTTGTTTTTTTCTATAAACAAAAGCACAAATATTTCAGATACCCATAATTCGATTGTCAAATTTCAGCGTCGGAGAATGGCGCAACTCAATTTTAGGTCTATTAAAAAATAACTAGGTCATTTTAATCCGCATTATAGGATCTTTTATACGCGGACACCTAAAACGTCCGTTTACGAATTTTAGTACATGTAACAATCTTCAGCGCATTACTCTAGAAGAAATGAGAACATTGGACGCAACTTTCACACCTTTACCTTTATTTTGTCAGCCGAGCATCAGTTATACCCGAGTCCCACTAGAGCGACGACAAAAAAAAAAAAAAAAAAAACGACACCTACAGGCCTTATGCGCGTGCAGCGTGCGCGCGACGACAGCTCTGGCCATAGCCTCCTCTATAGACCTTTCTAATGTTTACAAAATCACAGTCCAGCGTGCGATCTTCACAGCCCAGCACGTGCGTGTTCGTCGCTTCGGAAAGCGAGCAAAGCACGCGCCATACGCACGAACGCTCAAAATGGCACCGGCCACAAGCTCGTTTTTGGAAAGGTCAATACTCACAACGCCTGGCAGTTCGCGCTGCTGAACCCAGGGATCCTGGGTTCAATCCCCACCCCTGCCTGTTTCGATCTGGATGAGCATCGTACCGGCGTGCGGTCGTGTATCACTACTGCGTGGTGGACATTAAAGACCCCAGGCTAGCGATTGTACTGCACTGGCTAAATTGCTCATCTACAGCTGGGAGACTCGTCGCCCGTTGAGGCAGACCAAGTTGTAGGCTGTATAAACATACACACAACCAATTTTTTTTTTTTTTTCAACGACCGAGCCATAGAGTGCCCGGTCGCAGATTTGGAGCGCGAGGATCTGGTAGCACAGAGCTTCAAACAGCCATTTCTCGGGGAACCTAGACGTCAGCGCACAGCTTTTGCAGAGGCGAGGACCCGAAACACACTTGTTCGCTCGGGAGAAGTGTGTTTTGGCGTCTCGCCGCAGAGAGGCTCCAGTCACTCCTCCTCTCATCCGTTGTCTGTCGCTCCACCTTTTCCATTTCTTCGGTCGCTTCTCGTGGCGATCTGCCAGTCTTTGTCAGTATATAGGAGGCGATGCTCAGGCACGCTAGCAATCTGTCGTGCATAGTTCACGAGCACTGAAAAAGAGTAAGCCTGCCAAAGGTACCGTCGTGTGTGGGCTCCATGGGCTTCAAGCCGGCCGGGTCGGTTTTTTTTTTTTTTTTGTCTGTCGCTCCAGTGGGACTCGGGCATTACGAATCCTGGGCCATTCACTAGTGCTTATTTACTTGTAGTACAGGTACCAATCAATCAATCACTGCGATCAAGTATGCGCTGATGGCATTTACAGTGAAGTAGCACACCGATCAAGTTTTCTTAATCAAACTTCATATGACGGCATACAGGGTCGAAGCCGTAAAATTAAACATTCCTAAAAGTAAACACAATGCGTGAAAAAGAATATATGGCGTATGCTCATCAATCCAGAAGTCGTTATCTCAACGCATATTTTTTGTTCTCAGTATACTTCTAAAATAAGTATACTGAGTAAAAGTCAAATCATTGTAATGAAATGCTCTAAAAAAACAAATCAAAAACATCAGGTTTTCGTTATTCTCGTTCATGATTAGGAGGCCTCAGTTATCTTGTATTTTGTTCGAAGCAGCATTTTTATTCACCAAGCCCGCCACTCCGACCGAACACGACATGGTCATCTATTCACGTTCATTTCGCGCCTGCGCACATGAGATAAACAGACAAGTTCCTAACTCTCAACAAATTTCCGGCATTCTTGAGGCCACCCGAGTGGATCTTTCTCGCTGATGGAAGAGCGGAAACCCTCGCGCTAGGAACAACAAAGCTGGGAATTCCCCCATCCCCTCCACCCCACCCCTTGTTCCCCGTGGCTGTTCACGTAATTGATAAAAGCGCACAAGGGGAGGGGGATCACCTTTCATCACCCGGAAGTGAGGAGTTTTGGTGCGTCGTTTGAGCCGGGGAGGCCTGTGGGTGACGCGGTCCGTTGTCTCTTGCGGCTGGAGCCCAAAACGCCTGGGCTGCGACCGCACAAAGAGAGAGAGAGAGAGAGAGAGAAAGAGGACGGCAGCCAATTTCGCGCCTATCGCATTCACGAGCCGTTCAATCGATCACGAGCTGGTGCTGATTTGAATTTCCGATTTCTGCCCAACGGTTGCTTTCGTCCGCGCGGCACGCCGCGGCGCCGATGGCTGGCGTCGGGTTGCGTGCTGTGGGGCTATGAGCCGTTCAACGGGATCCTTCGTGGCCTCGCGGGTGCTCGGGTTGAATTGAGCTGTCCCAGGTCACCGCAGCTGCGCGATCCCAAATATGGCGAAAGGGAGGGGGCGGGGGTGGTAACGGCGAAGAGAAAATCTGAAACCGAGGTTGAGCGCCGAAGAGCTCGATCCGTTATACTCAAAAGCCACAGGTAAACTAGCTACGTATAAATGGTTTCGAAAGACTGGAGTAATAATTTTCAGGGAGGGCAACGTGCTTTTAGCTTGAATCCCAGGCTGCCGGTCGTATGGAGAGCAGACGCTAGACGAACAGATTGTTTGTGTTTATTCCCGCCTCTGCCGCTGTTTTCTGTTCTTCGTAGGACTCTGAATGACCCATTTGTGCGGAAGAGCTCGAGCGTGAGTTCTATAGCGCAACTATAAAATTGAAAAGGAGGATTTTATTCTCATTCTCGTGGACAGAATTTATGCAACTGTCGCAAAGCGTGAGTACCGGCTCATTTACACTTAAGAGCATGGCTTATTCAAAATAACAGCAACCAGCATCCTTTTTTGACCTTGATACATGTAGAAAACACAAAACGTAACACTGCCATATTAACAAATAATGTTTTAGTATGTTATGACGAAACCAGATTAAAACCATTTCTACGCTTTTTGTCAGCATCAAATATGGAATAGATAAGTGTGATGTTTTTGTTCGCTCATAATGCGTGGCTTCCGTTCTCTCGTATAAGGCACGCAAGAAAAGCCAATTCTGGAAGCAGATTTCCACATTTGAGTCGACGTAATGTTGAAACATTACGTTGACTGTGTTTCTCCGTATTTGTTGTAATTTCTTTGTGGGTTGGTTGTACTTTGTCACCTAGTGAACGCTAGCTTCTATCTGAGTGCACGAAGAGGGTAAATATATTTCGAGGATGAAATTGTCAAAAGAGCTTTTCCTGTCACGAACTTTGCAAATGTCGCTTCCAATGACATGCATTTGTGATGGTGTTAATGAATCTGCACACTAGAGAAAATATGAAATCACTATGCAGAGGATATGTCAGTGTCTTTATTGAGTGTATCTTTTCGTGTTCTCGTTTTACTCCTTGCACCAGGAATAAAACTTCTGATGGCCATCCCATTAAACTCATATTCGAAATGTAGCGACTGTCTGGAGCTGATCTTGTTGGTTTGACATGTTTTTGAAGGCTCTCAGCAGAACATGAAGGGAAACACGAAGGAGGGGACAAAAAGAGACACACACTGCTGCACAAGATGTACACAAAGAACTGGAACGATAAGTTGTGACTCCTGGAGGTGAGCTGGTATGTTTGACATGACTCTGATTTTTTGTAGCAGTTTTGACAGAAAGTGCGCGACATGACACTCTTCCCGGAAACAATGAAATGTAAAATGAAACCAATTTCTCCCTCTCTGTCAAATTTAATTGTTCAGGCTTTAATACTAAGTTAGAGCCATAACAACTATTTCATAAAACAAATTGCAATAGCAGTAGAAATCAAAACGTTCTAACAGATGTCAATTGGGACAAATAGATTGGGCAGGTTGGCAGCAGCGCGGGCGAGATGCCTAATAAGTTGTTCATTCTTTTCGTTCAGATCACGCTGCTGCCTCATGGAAAATTCACTGATACGACAGCAACTAATCTTTGCTTCGAGGGTACCATCGGTTGCACGGGTGGAAGTTGCGCGGTGACAAGTCAGTACACCTCACCCTACCGTGATTCGACGATGGCCAGTGACATCTTCGACTACCAGGTGTCGTGGGACACCGAGCGACTACGTTGGACATCGGCGTTGCTGTCCGAGTGTATAAAGGCGTGCCATCTCGACAACTACTTCAGTGGGCAGGTTGGCAGCAGCGCGGGCGAGATGCCTAATAAGTTGTTCATTCTTTTCGTTCAGATCACGCTGCTGCCTCATGGAAAATTCACTGATACGACAGCAACTAATCTTTGCTTCGAGGGTACCATCGGTTGCACGGGTGGAAGTTGCGCGGTGACAAGTCAGTACACCTCACCCTACCGTGATTCGACGATGGCCAGTGACATCTTCGACTACCAGGTGTCGTGGGACACCGAGCGACTACGTTGGACATCGGCGTTGCTGTCCGAGTGTATAAAGGCGTGCCATCTCGACAACTACTTCAGTGGGCAGGTTGGCAGCAGCGCGGGCGAGATGCCTAATAAGTTGTTCCTTCTTTTCGTTCAGATCACGCTGCTGCCTCATGGAAAATTCACTGATACGACAGCAACTAATCTTTGCTTCGAGGGTACCATCGGTTGCACGGGTGGAAGTTGCGCGGTGACAAGTCAGTACACCTCACCCTACCGTGATTCGACGATGGCCAGTGACATCTTCGACTACCAGGTGTCGTGGGACACCGAGCGACTACGTTGGACATCGGCGTTGCTGTCCGAGTGTATAAAGGCGTGCCATCTCGACAACTACTTCAGTGGGCAGGTTGGCAGCAGCGCGGGCGAGATGCCTAATAAGTTGTTCATTCTTTTCGTTCAGATCACGCTGCTGCCTCATTGAAAATTCACTGATACGACAGCAACTAATCTTTGCTTCGAGGGTACCATCGGTTGCACGGGTGGAAGTTGCGCGGTGACAAGTCAGTACACCTCACCCTACCGTGATTCGACGATGGCCAGTGACATCTTCGACTACCAGGTGTCGTGGGACACCGAGCGACTACGTTGGACATCGGCGTTGCTGTCCGAGTGTATAAAGGCGTGCCATCTCGACAACTACTTCAGTGGGCAGGTTGGCAGCAGCGCGGGCGAGATGCCTAATAAGTTGTTCCTTCTTTTCGTTCAGGTACGTTTTAAAATTGACAATTGCTATTCTTTCCGTTCGGACGACCGTTTTTTATTGCTGCTGACCTGCCCACGCCACTTGCAGTCTTGTGTTGCGACTTCCGCTTCTTTTTTTCGATCACTTCTTTGTTGTGGCGACGTTGAACCAAATCCTGGCCCTATGAGTGCAGAGCATTTGGCCCAGTTCACACAGATGTTTCCCCTGTTGAACGAACTTAATTCTCGGTCACAAAGGTTTGAGACGGGTCAAACAGAGATGAAAAGTTCCATTGATGAAGTAAAACAGGGCCAAAAAACTATCGACGACAAAATTACAAATATCGGGGAAAGACTTACGTCTGTAGAGAACAAAGCGGGAACAATGGAGAGTGAACTGGATGCACTGCGACGGGAAAACAGAGATCAGAGGAATTTTAATGCCGCCTTGCACTCACGAATGAATGAAATGGAGGATCAATCCAGGCGAAACAATCTACTTTTCTACGGAATTCCTGACAGTGTGTCTGAAACGTGGTCACAGGCGGAAGAAAAGGTTAAAAACGCGTTAGCGCTCTGCTTCGACAGGGGTTCAGCTGAGTTGACTGCCAACACGCTGTCATTTGACGTCGAGCGTGCTCATAGATTGGGACAGTTTTTCGCAAACAAATGTAGACCAGTGATTGTAAAATGTTCGTCTTTTAAAACGAAGGAACAGGTGATGCAGCTCAGAGCCAAGCTAAAGTTAAACTGCATCGGCATTAGCGAAGATGTTTGTCCTGCGACACGCTTGGCTCGAAGAAACCTAATCGAATTTGGAAAGACTCAGAGTTCCACCTTTAAACTTACTTATAACAAGTTGTATGTAAATGATAAGTGTTATTTTTATGACCAGGAGCTAGACCAGATCTCAGAGCTCTCTCGACCACGACCCTCCCGTAATTTGGTGCAACAATCATCAAGCTCTGAGGGTGCGCCCAGTGCACCCACATCACTTTAGCGGTCGGCGAGGGGTGTTGATAGTAATCTTCTCTCGCCTACTATGTCCAGTGCCTCCTTAGTACGTGATTTTTCTTTTTTGCTTTGTAACGTCAGGAGCGTTATCAACAAGCGCGACGCCTTGTCTACTTTAATTGACGCATGTCTTGCTGATGCAGTGGTCTTGACGGAAACTTGGCTATCCGCAAAAGTAGATAATAGTGAGATTTTAAATTGCCAAAAGAAGTATCGGTTCTACAGATGTGACAGGGGAACTCGGTCTGGGGGTGGCATTTTGATAGCGGTTTGCGACGAGTTAGTTTCTTTTGGTGTGTCGCTTGCCTCGCCTCTAGAATTAACTTCTGTGCGCATTCGTCTGAACCACAAGGACGTTATTTTTTGCGCTTGTTATCGCCCCCCTAATTCACCTTCTGGATTTTCTTCTGATCTACATGATGCTTTGAATACATTACACGTAAGGTATCCGTCATCGCCCATTTTTGTTCTTGGTGATTTTAATTTCCCTGGCGTTTCCTGGGACGCACCTATTCACGTAGCAAGCTTCGGCTCTCTTGAGTGCAATTCCTTTCTTACTACATGCTCGGATTTTAACTTGACTCAGCTCGTTAAATGTCCAACCCGTACAACTCCGACAAGTGCCACTGTCCTTGACCTAGTATTCACTACCCATCCAGATCTTGTACAATCACTTTCAGTTTTTCCGGGTGTAAGCGATCATTCCGTCATTCACTTTAATATTCCGAACAGTTCGCCTCGCAAATGTGCAGCTTCAAAGGTATTTAGAGACTATAGTAGGGCTGACTACACCGGGATTAATAATGAACTCGAAATTTTTTTATCAGATTTTCTTCAGAAATTTTCTAAGCAATCGTTGGAAGATAATTGGTGTATGTTTAAATCGAAAGTAACTGAGCTTACTAGCCATTACATACCCCTTCGCAAAATTAGAAATACACAGTCACCTTGGTATAAACCAACATTAAAACGGTTATCCAACAAAAAAAAGCGCCTTTTCCGACGAGCCAAGATATCAATGATCCCAGAGAGATGGGCAGCCTATCATTGTGCAGAGGATGAGTACGCACTTACACTGTCTCTCGCCAAACATACTTTTTTTAATCAAACCCTTCCATCGCTACTGGAAACTAATCTGCGTACGTTTTGGCACGTTGTGAGCGGAAATGAAAGGAAACCAATTGAACTTGCTACGGATAGTGAATCGGTCGTTCCTAGGGAAAACTGCTGCGTTGTTTTGAACTCTGCATTCTCATCGTCGTTTGTTAACAGCACGCCATGTATGTTTCCCGATGTTCCGGTTTATGATTTTATTCCGATGGATCCAATAGTTATTGACTGGGCAG
This sequence comes from Ixodes persulcatus, assembly GCA_013358835.2. Taxonomy (NCBI): domain Eukaryota; kingdom Metazoa; phylum Arthropoda; class Arachnida; order Ixodida; family Ixodidae; genus Ixodes; species Ixodes persulcatus. The sequence goes on along the minus strand of JABSTQ010010322.1, from coordinate 151,420 downwards.
GCGTAATGAAATGAATTCAAAATATGAAGCTTTCCTCTTCTCCAGGTGATGATGGCATTAACCCCAAATTTTTGAAGGACACCGAAGTGTATTCATCTATAGTATTGTTGAAGATTTTTGCACAGTCATTAGAATCCTGTACGCTCCCGAACGACTGGAAGGTGGGAAAGGTGGTTCCTCTGCACAAATCAGGTAACACTCATTGCCCCAATAATTATAGACCCATTTCATTAACCAGTATACCGTGCAAACTCATGGAACTTGTCATATACTGTCACATGGTATCCTTCCTCGGAACTAATTCTTTTTTTAGTATGCATCAACACGGCTTCAGAAAAAATTACTCATGTGAAGCTCAACTACTCGCCTTTACTAACGACTTATTCTCTGCTGCAGATCACTTAGTCACTGTTGACTGCATTTTCATCGACTTTTCTAAAGCCTTCGATAGTGTCTGTCATAGTCTGCTCCTCTATAAATAAGTAAACTTTACATGGACCCTAATATTTTTAAATGGATAGAATGCTTCTTGTCTAATCGCACGCAATATGTAACCGCCAATGACCATAACTCCCCTCACTGTCCTGTAACGTCCGGTGTCCCGCAGGGGTCAGTGCTAGATCCCTTGCTTTTTCTTATTTATATTAACGACTTACCTAGCTGCATTTCTTCATTTATAAAACTTTTTGCTGACGACTGTGCTGTTTATCGCAAAATTCTGGAACCTGCTGATCATCCTGCTCTTCAGTCTGACCTCGATAACATTTCATTTTGGTGTGACACCTGGCTAATGAAACTTAACCCTGCCAAATGTAATTCAATAAGAATTTCTCGTCATTCAAATCACATTCTACCGTGTGACTACTTACTTAACGGTGTTCGCCTAACGCAAGTTTCGTCCTACAAATATCTTGGCATTATCATTTCTGCTAACCTTTCATGGCAAGATCACGTCGACTACATCATGAGTAATGCTAATCGCGCACTCGGTTATCTACGGCGTAATTTTTCTTTAGCCCCTACTAACTTGAAACTCATACTTTATAAAACTTTAGTGAGGTCAAAGCTTGAATAAGCATCATCAATCTGGGACTCTCATATTAACTCACTTATTCTTCAAATAGAAGCCATTCAAAACCGTTCCGCGCGTTTCATCTTCTCAAATTACTTTCGAACTGCCAGTGTCACTTCTATGAAATCTAATCTTAACTTACCCGATCTTTCATTGCGTCGTAAACTATCTCGTCTTTGTCTCTTTCATAAGGTTTATCATTTCAATTCTCTACTCAGTGACTCTCTCTTTAGGCCACCATCGCACATTTCTTCCCGCAGCGACCATCAGTTCAAGGTTGGCGTCCCAAGCAGCCGCACCAATTTGCACTTCCACTCATTCATTCCAAAAACCTGCACAGATTGGAACCACCTCCCCGCCTCCATCGCTTCAATCACTGACACCGGCCGTTTCAAAAGTGCCATTTGCAATCATTTCTTGTAATCCCCCTGCTGTGTTTATGTTCATGTTGTATTTTTTCACCACTCCTCTGTAATGCTTCGGCCTTGAGAGTTAATAAATGAAATGAAATGAAACACTATACCCCCTCCTTTCTCTATATCCACCCTTCCCTTTCCTTGCACAGACCGTAGCGCGAATTAAGTACAATGCCGTATCATAAATCCCAATAAACACAATATTATCTAACATGAGGAAGGTAACAAAAAGAAGGGGACGGACAACAATGACTTATGGAAGTCATTGTTGTCCGCCCCCTTCACCGTGTTACCTTCGTGGTGTTGGGTACTGTTACCGACACGCTCGTTTTGTATTTCATCCGTTCACGTGAGCTTTTAATGGAAGTCATTGTTGTCCGTCCACTTCTCCGCGTTACCTTCCTCATGTTGGATACTGTAACCAACAGGCTCGTTTTGTAATTAATGAACCATAAAATGATTTTTCAGCTTTTTCCCAATAAAGGCCCCAGTAAATATTCAATGTTTATAGAGCCCGGAGCAGGAATCCGTTTTCGTTTGATGGCCCGCAGTTTTGCACACAAATCAGAATTAAAACACACGTCTGTTTTCTTCTTCGACTCGACCGGATTCGGCCACCAATAGGTGATATCACGTGGCCATGACGTAAAGTGGGCCTTTCTACAGGAAACATAAGCTCTCCCAGCCGAACAAGGGAGCTGCTTTAAAAACGAGTACTGCGTCAAAGGGACGCACGGGCTCGTCAGGAATCAATCCGACAAAACGAAACTTTGGATTCTCGCTCGTGGCCAATGAGCGCCGTGACGGCACTTAGCAGCACTCGCGAGTAAAACAAGTTCTATGGCGTGTCTCGAAAGCAAGGCGGAAGCTTGCAGTCATCGCATCCGGTGCTCAAGCACGTCACACAACCACGTGATTTTCAATGTCGTTTTTGAGATGACGATGAAAGCTAAGGAGGAAGAATATTACTGTCACAATACACTTCCGTAGACATTTATCATTCATGAGAGCGTTGTTCAGCTATGCGGTATTCTTGCGAAGGAGGAAAAAGGGTAGTGGGGTTTGCGGACTGATATTCCAAAAACTTCCATAATCGGCTTCCATTTTGCAATTCCAAAACATCGGCTAATTTTTGTATTATTACCAGGCCACCATTAAGTGACACACGAAGTTCTATTCCGATATGTGACCCGTAGATGTTCACCCAATATCTCGAAAACTGTTAATACTATCGATTCTACTATATTGAAAATATTGCATCCAAGCCCGTTTTGCTTATTTATTCGTTTTATTCCGGCAGCTGTGGCGATACACGCAGGAAGGTCAGTTAAAATGGGATGCCATCAAGCATGGAGCAAGACGTTGCTCTTTGTCGATACAAGCGCACTTGATGCACAAATACGAAAGTATGCATTGGAATGTATCGATATTCCATTCCATTCATAGATTAAAAAGATGTAAATTATAATTGCTCGCGTTGGTTCTTTATCAAATAAATATTTAGGCAGAAAATGCAGCGAACAAAGCAGTAGACGCTACACGTATATTTCAGTCCTCGCAAACCGCATCTATTTTCGTTTGTAGTGGGTTATTCATTGTCACATATATATTTTTATCGTCTTAAGTTTTTTTAAGTTCTTAAATGTATTACGTTAAGTCCATAATATTTACTCGTGTAAAGTATATCACGGAGCGAGTGATAACATTCATTTACACCTGCACACGAAAGCCTCCCCTTGCGGTCATGCCAACTATGTTTAATTGCGTGGTTTAGTTTTGTTTCCTATTGACTAGGTAGCGGTGTGATATACGTGAGAAAAAGAAACAACAAGGCAAGCGTTTGGACGAATATGCTAATCTATATTCAGAAACGCTTAAAATATGGCCTCTTCCACCCTATTGAAGCTGCAGATTAGTTTAATAAAGTGCCTTCTTGGCGATATAGCAGTGTTCCTTGTCTCAAGTTATGTTTTCTCATTCTGATCAAGTTGATAGACTCGAGTCGATTCGCCACCCCTCTTAACTAAGAAATGGCAGCGGGTCCCCTTAGTTTTTGTATAAAAAGCACGCGCATAAATATTTAAAAAGACAAGTGCCTGCAAGAAAGTCTCGGCATTGCTGAATATACATTCCTAAATTCGTTCACTTTCATTTTTCGCTCTGTGCTTTCCTCCTCCACCGACATCCTAAAAAAACAACAGGAGCTTGCTACAAAAAACAAGAAACAAAGTGTGAGTGTGTGTTTTTGTTTTTTTTTTGCGGCAGAAAACGAGGGGAATGGAGGGGAGGGGTGAATGAAGGTGAAGTTAAGGAGGCGTTATTTTCTCCAGTTCAGGCGTCCAGGTAAATTCCTGATAAAAAAATAATACAAATAGTATCCATTTTTTCTAACGACCGTATTTTCTCCACAGGGATCCCTGATCGTTGAATTAGACCAAACACCGGGTTACATGATTTTACCACTAAGGAGCGATACTTGAAACTTGCATGTCATCATCAGTACCACATCGAGCAGTGTAGATCACATGACCTCGAGTGAGATTCATTTTCTTCTCATGAGCTCAAGCCCGTGTATCAGGGTGGAAAATATTAACCGAGAGTACTTAAATCGGGATTTAAATCTTGACTTACATTGTGATCGAAATCATGACGGTTTTGCGGAAAATTTTTAATCAAACTTTTCACTAAAAAAAAAACTCTTCCAAAAATATTTTTGTTCTTACCGTCCCTGTGTAATATGATGGTTTAACTCTGGATTTTTTTTAGATAAAATAAATTATTAAGCGAGGAATATTTATCTAGAGCTTAACACAAGCGAGAATAGGTTTTCTATGAGCAAATCGATGAATTGAGGTTTCTTTCTACGTTTCACCTCGACCGTCGGATATGCAATCCTATGCGGAAAACAAGTCGTCTGTTTTTTTGCGCAAGAGTTGCGCTGGCGTTAGAACAACGCCGAGCTCTGATTGGCTTGTTGGCATACCTCAATGCTAGATGCCTTGAGGTCTACCCACTATTTTGTCAATCAGTCAATAAGATCTCGGCGTTCTGACATCATTGCAACCCGTGTGGCGGAAGCAGACGAACTTGCGCTCCCCATCGCTAACAAATCAGAACAGGAAAAATGAAAATGTCATGTTGCAAGCGAAATTGAATTCAAAATAGAAAGCAAATGCAGATTTCTTCAGTAAGAAATGAATTTTATTTTCTTCTAGCATTGCAGGGAGTGCACCAATAGGAAGTTATTGATTAACAGTTAGATTAAGTTAGTTTCCAGTACTGTTTTCATCAATGCATCATATTGATCGATCAATCTGCTGTTTAAAAATCGTCTTCTGATAAATGAACACAATGTTCTACCTATAGTGATTGAAATAAAAAAATTGATTTAATTTAAGACAGTATAATTTAACTAAATAAAAACAAAATTACTTGATAAAAAATCATAATTTATATCCACCCTTCCGTTATTGTTGCTGCCTGAGGCGCATTGTGAAGAAACATGTTTTTCCTATATTAGTCAGGCTGCGGCGTTCTAATAAAGGTTCGGCACTACTAACGTGGTTCCCTGCTATAAACAAATATTAGACATTGACGTTGACATAGTTCATTTCTGGCTATAGACAAATTCCTTTTTTTTTACCGTGTGAAGTCGCAGTCGAACTATTTTACCTTGCTTGTTGAACATGCGTTTCCCGACCAAAAACTAGCTTTTGAAAACTAGGAGCGCAACAGCAACAGAGAAACGAGAATGCGTTATCTCTGTCAGTTATGTTCTTGAATATTTTATATATACTCCGGACCCTCTTACTAACTCACTCCCAAACGCGTAGCGAAAAATCTAGTTATGTTAGAGTAACGTATTTTGTTTGAAGATCAAACAGCGCCGTCAGCGAGGGCTGTTTATTTTCCGACTTCAGAATATTAAATAGGAAAGAAAACAAAAACTGAAGGCCCCGTTGATTTGGGCATTATGTATGGAAAGGGTCTAGGTAACAACAAGAGCGCCGAACAACCTTTAATAATAATCAGCAGGGCAGTGCAACGTTACCAAACTTCATCGAAAACTCCAGGTTTCCAAGATAGTTTGCTCTATCAATTCTAATCAGAGTTCACTAAAGAACTTTGTTTTTACTTCAATAAAATTCGGTTGGCACTGTGTGTGCTTTTAACACGAGTTGGGAACAAAAATTTCAGTACGTCAGATCAAACGTATAAACGATCCTATGCACAGGGTTGCAAGCAGATGTTGTACGGGCCGCCAAATTGTCACGGATATTTAGCAAATTGCATCAAATTACATCTACGGGTTTATCTCGTAAACATTAATGCAAAGCAGAAAGTTTGAATTTTATAAACAATTTGAAATAAATATATGCCCCTAAAAAATTAAAACAAATGTTATTGACTTGTATTCGTAATGTTGTATAGCGCATAGAATGCAGAATTTAAGAAGTTATCATTTTAATTTATATTGAGGAGATTAAACAGTCGTCTCGGTGAGCAAAGAATAGATTCTTTATCAATTCCCGCATTCAATTTACCGGCACAATTAATCTAACGTCACGCGACACCACGTTACGTCAGGTTACACAAAGTAAATGTCAGCTGATACCAAGACTCGATATTTCGGCGTTACTTTTCATCCTAAATAGACTACTTCCATAAATCTATGCATGCAACACGGCGCGCATTGCGCTCTGGGAACTAGTTGGCCAGGGAGGAGATTGGCATGGTTTCGGTTTCGATCGACACGTCGACAAGAGATTATACACAGAGCGTGGGCTATAAACGGCCGTTATCTCATGTTTTCTGGTCCCGAGAGCGTCATTTGTGGTCTCTAAACTAACCTAAATGGCCAGGCCTCGAAGCTTTCGCACAAGCCCGAGACGTATAACTTTTCTTAACGCATGCTTGTTGTATTTTTGTACTCGAGCCTTTCTGTTAGCGTTTCGAGGTATGTGGAGGAGCCAGTGATGGGAGTCTCGACGCTGCGAAGCTCGGGGATCTTGCTTGTGTAGGAATCAACAAACTGTAGCAACCAATAAGTATGCATACATCGAGCTCGCGTCTTTACATTAGTGTTGTTGATCAGGAAGTTAGTTTCGTGCGTCCATAGACGAAATATAATCTTTTGCAATAACTGTTTTTCAGTACGCGAGGTAAAACTCGGAGGCGCCATTGAAACGCCCCGCAGCACTGCACGAAGTGAAGTCCCCACCCGCTTGCATTCCACTAATATTCCACATCGCGTATGCGCATAAAGTTATCCTGCAGTCATGCATGCATATTCACAGATAAAAACCGTTTTAAGAAAGCAAAAGTGGAGCACTCGTGTGAAGAATGTCGCACCTCTCGCCGGAAGTGCGCCAAACGAACGAAAGTATTCAAAGCGCATTTGTCGGTTGATAATGGCCATAATATTTGTTATGTGTTTGCTTTCTTCCTGACTTAGTATGCCGAGATAATTTCAGACACACCGTTCAGGCACAGATCTTGGGCGTCAGTAAAAGCTCGTCCAAAAAGGCTTAGCGAGGAGTAGGGTGCGCTTGAGGGCCTCCGTCGTAGCTAGCCGATCTCAGTGTTTGCGAGAACTTAACCTTCTATCAGAAAACATTTTAGTGTGCGATATGTGATGACACGAGGAAGACATCATAGTAACTTTTGTGCAGTAGCGAGGTCGAAGTTATTGCGTTTCCTTAAAAGTTCACGCGCCAACGCTGGGCTCAACTTTGATACTCCTGTGAGGATGCGGCTTGCTTTTCGCCCAATGAAGTAACAAGAAGCGGACGTTTGGCAAACAAAATACGTGTAGGGCTCAAGGTGATCAAATTTCAGTTGTATTTCACTGGTACTAGACGGGATTACTGACATTGAGCTCAAAGATGCACTCGTGTGGGGAGGTGACTAAGCCACGTCTTACTACGTTTGCATACGCACGCACAATATACGGTGTTTCGGGAACCAAGGAAAGTGTCCCGGTCTTCGTTTTGTATCGCTCGAGAATGAGTATATTGTACATTCGTGAAAAGTCAGATAATCGAAAACGCAAGCAGCGCGTTCAGGTCGTGGCGTGATAGCATGAGATGAAGCTGCTCAGTAGAAACCGAAACTGAGTGGCCAACTAGTTCCCGGAGTGCACTGCGTGGTATTTCGCAGCGATGAGACGCGTCGGTTTTGGAAGAAGTCTATTGAGGCTTCGACGGACCAAAACCTTTCCGGAGCCTTGGCTTCCTTTAAAAGGAAGCTGACGAGGTAATTGCAAATGAACGAGTTAGAGGTAAAATCTAGCGTAGTTTTGTCCTGTGAATTTGAATATCACAAGCATATGACACGAATGTATCATTGAACGCAAGAAAACCAAAGAACGAACCGCTGTGAGTTATATCTTACCCAGATGTTTCAGCTGCCTTGGGTGCGACGCTTGTGAGAGCATGCGTGCATCCCACCTGGCTGCTCAGGTAAAGCTTGAAGAAAGCGAGGAAATGTGTACATGTCAGTATAATTCGCCACTCCAGCGATTAATGAGACACGCCACTTTCGGGCAAATATGGCAGTCTGATACAGGTCATGCCGTGCCATGTGCCAGCTTAGCGCACAACGCTGGGGCATCAACAATCAAGCAAGCGAGCTTTGGACTCACAAGGGTTTGCACCCCCGCTTTTTATCCTCCAAGTTTCGAAACTGCGGCTGTGTTTTGGCGTAAACGATCCTCCAGAGGCTTGACTTTTTTTGAGGAATCCATGAAAGGACTGCCTACTGTCTTTCTACGGTGCTGATGAACGTTGACGAACGCGAAATGTCTGGTTCACGCGGTTGCGTAGGTTGCGTGCGGAGAAACCTGGGAAGAAACTGATGCAACAGTTACGACAGAGTCACTGGGACAACTGTTCTACAGCGAAAACCACTGACAACATGCAACCACGGAAGCCACAAGAGAGGAGCAGAAATCGCGGAAGGACCTGTTCCGGCCAGTTCAGTGTTTTTCCGCTACGTGCCGTTCGTTTTGCTGGAGTCGGGAACGCGTCATGCTTCGTTGCTCCCAACGAAGGCGACGGGAAACAGTGACTACACGCTATTTCGGAACGCTGCTGTGACTACTTGCGTATCAATTTGAAATATAATTTCTTTTACATTCATAGTCCTAAAAGCCAAATAAAAATGTTTTCAGTTTTTTTTTTCCTTAAATAGAGAATTGCTTGAGTTTCCCTTTAAAAATAACTAAGCTTTTTTTTCTTAAACAATGACGCTTACCTGGCGTGCACACGTTCAAACAACGAGAAGGAGTCTTGAAGGAAAGACACCCGTAAAAGAAATTATTTAGGGAGCGTGAGGATGAATGAGAGTTCATCAGTGACAGAAAATGCTAGTGGAAAGCGTCACCGCAATCATGTTTCCACTTTCCCTTCTGACCGGAGTCCCGCCACGTCGAGTTAGCCGATGGATTTGCCAAGAAAGTGCCATTTTATGTGTTCCGTTTCACCCTATGATGGACCACGGAGGATTCAACGAGCCACGATAGCCAATCCCATGCCGCCTGAGTTTCACGTGACCTTCGGCAGAAGTGCAGTGACGCGCGAGACGCGTGTGCACGTGAGTTGTTCAAAGCGCTGGATTGGTTGGGATGTCTGGTAGCGTCCGCGGCGCTCCATATTTAACTGGAACGGGGCGTAGAGGCGGGCAGCGCTCGGAAGTTGGGGAAAAGAAGACGGCGGATGACGCGGAACATCAGAAAAAGGCCGATCTACCCGATGAGGCATCGGGGCCTCATTGGAGGTGCTGCAAATGTGCGCTTGTAGGTTTTTTTTTCGTTTTTTTTTTATGTCAGCGCGGCGTCTTTGAGAAACATGGAGCGAAGAAGTATTGGGTTTAAGGTTGGACCGATTTGGCGTCGTGTTTCAGGGCAGAGAAGACCCGCGTCGGCTCGCCCCTTGGGTCGGCTCTGTGCGAGACACCCGATCCCCGGTTGGGAATGAAAGGCCTGATCGATATCGTGCTGCGCCACACTTCACTCTTTTTGAGTCGTTGGGAATGGGAAGATTGTTTTATCACGGAATTAAAATTGTATGCGGCATTTTGCCGTCAAAATTATTGGCAGCGTTTTAAAAATGTTCTTCTTGACACGCTGTTTTCCCAAGCAAACTAAGGCTTTCATATTTTACGCAGTGGTTCTTAATTTCGAAATTTAGTAAATAAACTAGCAAGAATCAATTATCGAAAGATATTAAAATATGTACACCTTAAAACGTGTTATTTTACACAGGAACAGCGAAGCAACTACGTCAAAAAAGGTGACGACGGGGACGTCATCGGGAAGTGCGAAAACATTTTTGGTAGGAACTGCAGTGGTGTACTATTGACAGATCATGTCGGTTAGGAATATCAGCAACAGTGAAATATTACCGGGACCCGTTTAATAGGTTTCAAAAGGCTATCAAACTTCGCCCGAAGCTGATTAAGGAAGTGCGTTTGCTCGACCATAACGCACCGGTGGCGCACGCGGCTGATTTTTGTTATGAAGTTTTGCCCCGGCAGCAGTATTGACACGTCCCGGTACGCAGTGACGTCTGCCTCGTTCTTTTTATGAGGAACTCCTCGCGTGGCTAGCGTTTCTTGGACGATGACACGATGATTGTCGAGGGGGAACAGTTTCTCAGCAGAAAAATGAGTAAGCCTCTATCACCAGGATAGCCACCAGCTTATCAATCGGCACGAAAAGTGTGTCGCCTTGTGTGATACCTTTGGGGAGATGAGCTAATGTCACTACCCAGGCTCGGGGTTGCAGCTATCTTTCCTCGTCGCAATAACACGAACTTCATGAACGCTCCTTGAGGGCCTCATCGTGTGAATAAAACCAGCTAATTTGTTTTCTTCTTTTTACCTACTGTGTTTTGAAAGCTCCACACGATTGGTAAAATATGGAAAAAAGCTATTTCGGAGACAAGTCTTTTCACTTTGAGCCCTCGTGCGCTGTGCGTGTTAGGAAATTTGCTTGCCCCCCACCCCCCCCCCCCCAAAAGAAAAAAAAAAGATTAAAAGTAATAGTTGATCGGGAAGCATTTTCTTTGATAACAGCCACTTACCGGCATCCGCGTTTTCCCATTAGCCTACGCACAAACTAGCTAACACAGTGTCTTTCTCGCGGCTCACATATTGTATTCGACCCACTCACCTATCAAATAAACCAACAATGGCGCAATCAATAAAAGAATAAGAAACAGTGAGGATACTTGTAGACGTCGATAAACCGGCAGTCGTGTGTTGACAGCGTATCGGGGAGTATTAATGTACAGTGCCGAATAAGTATGGGCTAGCTGATTTATTTAAGTACATGGTTACAAGAGGCTGCAGGCCAGTAATGCTGCCCAAGCTGAAGTGGATGCAGTAATACATATTTATTTTGATACCCGAGATATACAATGCAACAATAGAGGAGGGGGAGGGGGAGGAAGGAACATATATAAAAATTAACACAAAATCAAAATAAGAAAGCAGAAAGGCGTTTAAAGAGTTGATCAATTACCAGCTGACCATATAGAAAAGCTTGCTTCAGAGAGGTTAGAAACTTCTAACTCACAGAGACCTGAGACTCATTTATAATGGTTTTATTGGCCGCTCTATTCACGTCTTTTAACGAAAGACGTGAATGTTGTATGTTGATCATGACGTTAAAATTCTGAGTCTGGGAACGATGAAAGAAAAAGTGTAAGAAGTCACAGAAATAAGGGGACAGAGAAACGTTTTTGTTCTAAGAATCGCACACGCCTGTGACGAAATATGGCTAAAGCTTTTGTGATTCGTTCGTAACCATCTCGATTGCAGTTAGCCAACGCAAAACTCTTCCCACGATTTTATTTGTGTAATTTATTTGTTATTGGCTTATTAATAATATAAATATACATCGATGAAGTGTTGCGGAGGGTACATTATATCTTAAAACGAAACGCAGACCATAGACACATTTGAGAAATGTCGCGATGGCCGTTGCACCTATGTTAAATTAGTACTTAAGTTTCTTTCCAGAGTTCCTTTGAAAAACTTCAGCTCATGTTACAACCAATGTCAAGACGGAATCTTCACTCGACTGAAGCAATAAATTACGGCATGGAGTTAGAAGCACACAGCCCCTGCACATACGACTGATAGACTAAGCGTTCAGTTAGACCACATCGGGACGCTTAGAGTCTAGCCATAATTTTATCTGCACGGGTTACTTCATAATCAACCAGCGTCAGATTTCTGCCATTTAAGAAAGGTTTAGTCAAGCAAAATATCAAATCATCATCTTGCACTTTACTGTGAAGTCTCCTAACAGATCCTCGGCTGCCGCACAGTAACTCAAGGTCCTTTTTTTAGTTCTTACCAGGTCAAGTTTCCTTTTTGATTCTTTTGGGCAAGATTGGAACAGAGGCTGTAGTCAACATCATAAATAACTTGTTCATTAACAATTATTTTCAATTTTGAAAATTTTGGATATTATTTGATAGTGGGTTAAGATCACAATCGTATGATTATGCAGAAATGACCTTCCAAAAATATATATGTTTATGTTTATATATATATGTTTATTATATAACATGGCACACAAACCTAATCCAAACTTTGGCTGCGGCTGCGCAATAATTAATTTATTTTGTAACTACCGTACTGCGCCTACCCATGGTTCTTCCCCAGTGACGTCATCGGAAAGCATGAGAGCTTGCACGAACTAACATCTATATTATGGGCTCTCTTGCACCAGAAAACGTATATCTTACTGGCTTGTGAAAACGTCGTCTTTATGAGGTGCCTCCCGCTTTGACGCATGTAGCGCAAATGCGGTGATCAATCAATCAGAGTTTTATTGTGTTTTCCAAACAGCTTTAGGGGCCTTTTTAGGGTTACACTTCACATTATAAAACAGCACGGAACTGAAGAAACTACACGGCAATCCTAACCACAATACTATTCTTGAACTTCTTAAAAGGTATAAAAAGGTCTACGTGAGGGTTAAAATACTTGTTGTACAGGAGCATCATCGGTGTCAGCGGGGGACTGGACTTTAGATAAGAGGGGTAAAAAAAAAGGAGTAGACCTATTTTGTCGCAGGGGGACAAGAATTGAGATTCTACTAAATATCATTGGGGAATCAAAAACAGAATTGAACAAATTATATAAAAACACCATGTCGCGAACTAGTCGCCTAATTGAAAGAGGCAAAAGACCAAGGGTGCCCAAAAGAAGCACATAATCACAAAAAAACACTCCGTCCAATATGGCGATCGTAGACAATTCTCACAAGTCGTCTCTGTATGCACTTCAACCTGAGCGCCTGACTAACACGCAAACAATTCCATATCGTAGAAAAAAAGTCCAACCGTGTAGAACCAAAGCCCGAAAAAGGTACAGTATACAGTCGTAATTCCGAAAGTCACGGGTAATCCGTGCATTTATACCCAGGATCCGCAAAGAATCATTAATAACCTTTGAAACATGATAGTTAAAGTTAAGGCGTGAATCGAACAAAATGCCAAGGTCACGCACAACAGAAGATCTTGAAATTTCAGAGCCGTCTAATGTTTAAGGATGTACAACAACATTTGCTGTACGGGAAAAATAAACAACCTTAGTTTTGGTGGAGTTTAAAACCAGCGAACTCGCACAGCACCACAAATGAATTGCATCAATATCTTTTGTAACAATTCACAGTCCACAGGCGTGTGGATACTACGATACATTTTCACGTCATCAGCATACTGAAGCATCATTGAGTCACTCACACTTTTTGCAAGATAATTTACAAAAAATATTAAAAAGCAAATGTCCAAGGTTCGACCCTTGGGGTACCCCAGAGTTCAACAGATTAGGGAATGATTTGCATCCTAAGTAGGAAACCATGTTTGAGCGTTCACCAAGATAACTAGCAAACCAGTCAAAGAAACCCGAAAAAAGACCCACATGTAGCAACTTCGACAGCAATAATGTGTGATCTACGAGGTCAAACGCCTTCGAACAGTCAAAATAAATAACAAAAATTTGACCACGGGACCCAACTATAGGTTTTGCGAACTCCAAAAAGGTTAAAAGATTTGTTTCAACAGATCGTCCACGACAATAACCGTGCGATTTGGACTGAGCATCTGCTTAAAATGAAAACTCACACGCTTACACGTGACTTTTTCAAAAATCTTCGAGAAAACAGAAAGCAATGCAATTGGTCTGTAGTTATCGATACACGTGGAGCTTCCAGATTTGTGTACTGGCACAACAAAAGCAGTTTTCCAGGCTGACGGAAATGTACTTGTTATTAAGAAGACGCTAAAATGTGATGCAGTACAAGAGCCAAGATATCAGAGCACCCTTTAACAATAAAGACCGGGATCCCATCTTCCCTACATGACTTTTTTGGGGCAAGTTCTTTTATGGCCGAGACCACGTCATCAATAGTCAATACAGGAATTGGCATCAGAAGGGGATTTTCAGAACACAGGGTTGCGTTGTTGGAATTGAGGACATTGGGGTTTCCTATTGATGAGAAGTGGTTTGCAAAGAGATTGCACACACCGAATGAGTCAGAGACATGACCTGTCTGAGTTTTCAGAGTTATATCATCAGCTCTACTAGATGGCCTACTATACCTAACATATTCCCAGAGGCGGTCGAGACAGCGCTTTAGTTAGACTCAATGGAGTCATACAGTTGGCATTTCTCTTTTGATTAAACTCTTCACGACAGAGCGATACTCCTTAAATAAGGAGTGCCCTTTGTCCAAGCCAGATGACTTATATCTTTTGTGATAACGCGATTTCAAAGTTAGTGCCCACCGGAGATCACGTGAGAACCGCCAAGGAAATTTGCCTCGGCTACCACGTTTCATCGGTATAAAGCGGTTCATAGCAGACGTTTAAAGATCTGTCAGACGAGAAACGGGACTGTCAACATCAGCACACTTGTAAAGAGTGTCCCAGTTAATATCGCTCAAATGCGCATACAATCCGAGGTAGTCACAACGAGCGTAGTCAAACATCGGAGCCCGCGCATCCGAGCTGACAATAAAGTGAAATGAAACCACCACTGAAAATGGCGGATGCCACTTGTTAACAGGAACGACTGGAAAAGCAACAACGCTCTGCGAGGCCACTCTGATGTTCGTTATGCACAGGTCAAGGACGTTACCGGCAGTATTTACAGCACGACTAATTTGTTGAAAACCATTAAAATTCACGAAATCGGGTAGCTCCTGTTGACATACAGCGCTTAAATCTGCACTGGACATGTTCAAATCCCAGTTAACTCCAGGTACATTAAAGTCCCCTAATATTAAAACGTTGTAATTAGAAAAATCGGCCGAATTAGAGATGTGGCTGAGAGCATGACCTAGCGTGGTAGAAGCAGAACGAGGTGCAGAGTAATAGTTCCCGATAAGCAAATTTGGTCCGTTCGTGACTCGAACTTCAATCCAAACACATTCAATTATCTCAAGGTCAAACCGCCGAAAGCACAATAAGGATTTCCGTACAGCCGTAAGCACGCCTCCCCAAGGGTGGAGGAGGAACGTGTAGAATCCCGGTCACGTATAAAATCTGGTAATCGGAACTAAAGTACTCAGTACTAGATACAGAACTGGTTATCAGAGTTTCAGTGATACATGAAATGTCAAAATTCGAGGCCAAAACCGATGTAAAAAAGATATCAGGCTTCGTCCGCAAACCACGCACATTCTGATAATAAATTTGTGTGCTATTCATTGTGTTATGGCGCGTTATCTCAAATCTCTGAAGATGCAGAATCTACAAGCGGACCCCAAAAGGCCTAAACAAGCACCCCTCGGGCCACGCGCAAGCATCGTTGATGCGACTAAAGTTATTTATGGTGGTGCTTATATGAAACGAAGCATACGTGTCATATTTGCTACGAAGCTTCTTGCAAGTGATAGAGCTCAGCTCCAAAGTGGAGGACACAAGTTCACTTAGCTCTTCACATTTAGTAGACGGATGTAGCCTCGAGACGAACAGGGCACGTCTGGCAGGTGGTAGAGGCACATAAGACAAAGGTGCCTTCTTGCGCGCACCCATTCCTGGCGGCGGACGACGCTTGCGGTAATTGACGACCTTGTACCCATCGCCTGGTTGATCCAGGACTTCCGTTTTTTCGACATCACTCGAACTCGGCGCGGCGGGGGTGGGAGGACCGTGTTTTGGCGGTGCCCAGCGAAGCTTGGCGCGGCCACCTTGTCCCTTGATGGAGCACGACGAACAGAAGAAACGGCGCTTCGTGCCACTTCGACATAGGTGCGCCTACTTTCAGTAGTTTCACTGGAATCGATGCCGTCAGGCGCGGCAAGCGCCAGCTCCGAAAGCCGTAGGCTCAATTAATGAAGGTCACCTCGATTGGCAGCGTTGTCATCTCGAAGGAATTGAACCGTACTGATGAGTTGGTCCACTTTTCGTACGAGCGCCGTTACAAGCCCGCCGAGTCCGCAGGCGCACTGCCCAGTAGCGTCCGGTCTCACAAGATCTTCGCCATCAGCACTCACGGATACCACGATAGGCTCGCTATCGAGAACTCCAGCACTGTCCGGGTCACGGCGCTTGGTACACGAAGCACATTTATACGTGCTCACTCCGCTGGACATGTAATGCCGTAATCGTCCCCTTCAACATTAAGGCATTTACAGTGAAAGCGGCGCTTGGA
The DNA here is from genome assembly GCA_013358835.2 of Ixodes persulcatus. NCBI lineage: Eukaryota > Metazoa > Arthropoda > Arachnida > Ixodida > Ixodidae > Ixodes > Ixodes persulcatus. Next base: position 135,259 of record JABSTQ010010322.1, on the reverse strand, counting down.
GATGCCACTACAAGCGAGGAATTGTTGACGGCCGAAAAACTGGGCGGAGCATTTTCCTCACACGTCTTTGCTCTCAGTCATTCCGGCACGGAATGACTGGATAATGTAGTCACGGGATAATGTAATCATCGAGTAAGCTGCTTCGCCAGTCACCTGCAGTATCGGTGAATTGTGATGAGTGTTGATTGTTTGATTAACAGTGTTATTAGGGGCGAAGCTCCTTAGGATCTAGCCTTGTCCGTCCGTCCGTCCGTCCAGCGTCCGTGCTCACAAAAAAAGAAAAAAATGTTTGCGCAGTCGACAGGATTCGAACCTGTGCGGGGAGACCCGAATGGATTTCTAGTCCATCGCCTTAACCACTCGACCACGACTGCGGGACGAGTAGGGTGCTCTCACATGTGGTAGTAACTCAAGAGCTGGGGATGTCATGGATAAAACGTTGCATGTAGCCGCTCAACGTCTATACAGGAGAGGGCGCTGTGGTCAAATGCGTATATAATCGCGTTAAACTTTGCGTGCATGGCTCTGAATTTCACCGACCATAAAGCAGTAATAATGAAGTCGAAACGCTACCCGGAACTTAGCACTACCTATGAGCAATAAAAAAACATCAGCAGCATCAGCACTACCTATGAACAATAAAATCAGTATCATCAGCACCACCAGAGCTTCGCCCCAATCAACATCATTCACCACGTGGAGATGTTATCCTTAATTACGGCCTCGAGCCTAAAACTTACGCTGTAGTACGAATGGTATATTGTGATATTTTTCGTAGGCTGTGGTACGCTGTGGTAAATTATATTAGGGACGCCAACAAGCCTAAGAAATCCTGTTGCAAGAGATCGGAAAGAGAGATTAGTGGCCAGGGGTTTTAGCGCACCTCAGCTCGGAGCACGTGGAGCGAAAGCTCCTGCTGCAGAACCCAGGGATCGTTGGGTCCATCTCTACCCCTGCCCGTTCAGAGCTGGAGGAGCATTCTACCGGCATGAAGTCCTGTATCACTACTGCGTGATGCACGCTAAAACCCGAGGCTAACTGCCTTACTGCACTGAAAAACCCTCTTTTGAGCAGCGTAAACCAGTGTCGCCACTCCTCAAATTAAGGCAGACCGACCTTACGCTCTCTGAACACGAGCTTTAAATTTGGGTTGTTGGATGGGAAGCGAACAAGTGCACAGCTTTTCAAGGGACTGAGCAGAAGACTCATTGACGTACAGCTTGCTTGCCCCGCGATGTTGACTTTATTCTCGGGGACATTGAAATCTTTGTCTACAAGCAGTAGGATATTGGTCAGACATCGTTCCTTACTGGACTTTTCCGGTGATGTCGCATCATCTTAGCCTGCCCATCAATACGGAGATTAGAACGGATTATGAGCTTTAAATTGTACTCTTTTACGGTGCGTTTCCGAGGTCTCATATACATTTTACGCGCCTTCAGATAGCCTTTCAGTTAACAGTTGTGAGACCGCTTGCTGCAGTCTTCAATTTGTTTCCCTAGTTCATAACCGTACAACTTTTAACCACAATTCACTGAACACAACGGTGTATTCGCAGCGATATTGCGTCTATCAGTGACTGTTTATTCCAGTTCAATGGGTTAACTTTCGTCTACCCACTATCCTTCCAATCCGAGCTCGCCGGTTTAATGGCACCGCAAGCTCTCATCTCCACCTCTCTCTCAGTTTGTCACAAGGTAAGACAAACCATTTGGTGCGGCGCACCGGTTCTTATATTTGCGTGCGGTTACGCGAACATTGTGATACTCTAAACAAAGCGCTTGCCCCACCACTTTTTAAAACATTGCACCCTATGCATTAGTAGGTTATTAGGGTACCCATCGCACTTTGAGATACTGTTTAACGAAATATCTGTATCTTTGGGTGTTCAATACTCATTGCAATGGAGGTATTTTATAAACATTATATGGCTTTAATGGGATGCATTGCTTGAACCAGCTATTGCATAAGTCACCTAGCTCTTCTAACTTTTCGAACAGCTGAAAAGGTAACTTCGTATTTCCTTTTGCACAACGCGCTTTTGATTCGGAATTGACGCCGTTGTGGGCAGAAGTCTAGACGAACATTTCAGATCTGTTTGCCTAATGTTCAGTTCTTGTTAACGTTACTAGAGTAGCTTCACTCAACTCGACTCCTAAAAAAAACGTAGATTCAGGAAGTCCCTAGTATTACCAGAGTCCTTCAATACGTTACTGGTCACGAAAGTTCTCTATTACGCTGTAGGAGAGCTTTGTACGCGACATCGCGATGCGCTAGCGTCGACAACTGGGCTAAGAGCAGCAAATCTAGATATCACCGCTGGGAGTTCAGGTTCACAATTCGTACAGGTTTGCACAGTTTCTATTTGATGACATCACTCGCGGTTCTAAAGTTTAACAGCAGGGTGATTCCACGTCAGCTCATGCAATTATGGCCCGGGTCATAAATTTGATATTTTTGTTAAAATATATATGAAAGCCATGTTCTTGGGAGGAACATTCAGCTATATATGAACGCCGTAACATTTTTTTTTTTTTGCTGAGATATAAAAGAGAGAAACTCGAGGCGTGGAAATTTGGAAGATTATACGATTCTACTTTGCCCAGTCGTCATTTTCTCATCCAAGCTTTTATGTCACCATAATGTTTTAATACATTTCATAAAGATATACAACACTAACGCAAAAAAGTAAAAATACAATTAAAATATTTTTATGCAAACAACAAAATCAAACATTAAAAAAAACGCGTTTTAAAGATATATTCACTTTTTTTGCAAATTATATATTTTTCTAATACTTCATGAAATATATCAGATTGCGTGTGATTAAATATTCTTTAGGAATATATAAAGACAATATGCCAACAATTAATTGTATTCTTGTTATTACCGCGGAAATGCAGCAGATTTTTCAGAGTATGGCAAGCTTGGGCGTAAGTATTAAAACAAAAATCCATCTTTTATTTTTTTTTAATTTCCCTTGGTTCTTTGCAGTGACTTAAACTAACTTGTGATGGCAAAACATTGAGTAACATATGGTATGGTCACACAACGATAAAACAATGCTCGGAACAGCAGGAACCTGCTTTCCAGCTTTTGACGCTTCCATGAAGGCGACGTTATGAGGCAAAGCCGCTATAGCGAAGACGTCGGCTCGCTCCAAATGAAGGTTTGTCATAGCTTCTCCCGTTAGGAGGTGATATGTTATTCAGTTGTTTTCCATCGCAGGTTAGTTCAAGTGACTGCAAAATGCAAAAGGGAACTTAGAAAAAAAATATGGAGTTTTTTTTTTATATCTTGACGCCGAATCTTGCCACTTTCTTGAGAAATCAGCTACATTTCCGCGTTAATAAAAAAAAGACAATTAACAGTTTGCATATAATCTTTAGATATTCGTAAAGATTATTTAAACACGCGCATTTTTATATGTTTTATGAAGTATTATAAAAATACTTTTATGCACAAAAGTGAATATGCCTCTAAAACGCGTTTTTATGGCAGGTTTTTTTTTTGCATAGAAATATTTTATTGATATTTTTACTTTTTTATGTATGCGTTGTATATCGTTTGTGAAATGTTTAAAAAAGTTATGGTGACGTGAAAGCTTGGATGAGAAAATGGTGATTGTGCAAATTAGAATCGTGAAATCTTCTCAATTTCCTCGCCTCGAGTTTCTCTATTGTATATCTCAGCGCAAACAAAACTTTTTACGGCGTTCATATATACCTGAATGTTACTCCCAAGAACATGGCTTTCATATATATTTTTAACAAAAATATCGAAATTATGACCTGGACCATCATTGCATGCTCTGACGTGGAATCACCCTGCTGTTAAAATTTAGCACCGGAAGTGACGTCATCAAATAGAGGCAGTGCGAATCCGTAGGTTCAATTGCCTGGCACCTTTAAGCTAGCAAAAGCACCGCTTTGGTTGAAGACGAACAAACATCAATCTTATATCTAGGTTTCGTTCTTTTAGATCAAAAAATAACCACCAGTGCTTGCATAAAGTGAACAGCTACAGGCCTAAAGAAATATGGGTGTACTATAGATTGGTCTTTGAAAACTACAAGTCATCGCGAATATGCCCTTTACGGAAGAGTGGCGCCCCCGGCGGCAGTTGTTGACTCTGCACCATACTTTGGCCGAAGTTTTGTGACAAGTAGTGTATTGAAGGACTACGGTATTACTTTTAAAATATGCTTTAGTATTTAATTGCAAGCGAGGAAGAATATTCTGGGAAACAATTAATATTATTCAATTGACCACGAGTAAATTGAGGAGCAAATCCCCTAAGGTTTTCGCTTTCAAATTGGTGACCGAACAAATAAAGACAAACTACACAGACATCAAGTTTCCGACAGGGATTTGTTATAAACACGTACAACCAGTAGAACACGCCTTTCCGGCTCGAGAACAAATATGCACGAGTTTTTCTCTCTTGCTTTGACGACATGGAGCATTAGAGATTGAAATAGAGTAGAGTGTCTGCAGCTTTCCGGCCAGTGTAAGCGGAACCGGAACCGAACCAAATCATCCTTAAAACACACACACACACAAAAAAAAACGAAACTAGGTCTGTACTTTTCAACTTCATCTGTATGCACCGCGGGGCGTTAAACAGCTGACCTAGCCGTAGCCATAAGTTAAAAAGCTGAGCTTAAAAATAATACAAAAGTTGTAAAAAAATGTGAGTCCTTTGGAAAATATAACTCATTGATCGGACACGTTAAGAAGCTATGCATATTTATTTCGCGCGAATGAAAGATGCGGCTGCAGACGGGAGAAGAGACGAAGAACATAAGGTGAATGATCGCAAGCACCATCGTCGCCCCCGTCGCTTTAATGAAGTTGAGCTGCCGAATTTAAATTGCACAAATGTCGGCTCTCGTCCCCGAGCATAAGCCCCGCGGAGCTTTGGGTTTCGCCCGGTGCGTTAATCGACTGCGCGCGGCGACGGGCCTGCCGGGCAGCTCGGCGTAATGAACCAACTGTCCCTAGAATAAGCTCCATGTAGACGCGCTCCCAGTGCTACTACGGACGCGGTGAACTGCCGCATTACGAGCTCCCCGGCACAGTGCGTCCAAAGGCTACACTAATGCTGCTTTTTGGCGATCTCTTATCGACATCAACGACGACGCCACCCCTTCGAGTGAGGTGCTCTTGCTGTAGATTTAACACGTTGTCGCAATGAGTAGTCTCGTCCGGAATTTCGAACTTTCCGGAGGAAATTTTCGAACCGAGCGGACAAACTCCCGTTTTGTTTACGTACGCACGACGTTCCCGCGTTGATTGTAATTAAAAGTCAATGGCGTACATCAAATTGACGCGCTGCGCCTTCAGCGTGCTACCTTGGCGATTGGTCCGGGCGCGCCCCCGGGTTGAATACACTGTGATTGGCTCTCTTTGGATTTCGGCTGCGCGCTTTTAAAAAGCGTAAGAGAGAGTGAATGCGGCTCAAAACTTACAAAAAGCTTGTTTCTTTTTTTTTTTTTTTTGCTCGGATGAATTGTTCTTTAATGAGTCTCCTATTAGCGATACACAGAAACGCGAAGTGGGGACATTTGGGGTACTTCCTCGGAGAGTTAAATGTGGAAATGGAATAACATTCGGGGTACGATTATGTAATCTGGGAACATTAGTTACAATCTGAGGATTGTAACTAACGTTCCGGATTTCCGGTCGTAATGAAATTGGAAGCCGTCATCTCAAACGATAATAATTTCTGGAGAAAGTGAACAAGAGGTACAAATGACAAACAAAATCTCCAAACATGGCAAGGTGATTGGTGCGCCCTGCAAAAAACCACCTGGTCCTGGTATCGTTTCAGAGACCTCTTCATTTAGGACTTAGAGCTTAGTAGAGAAATCGGGTTTTATCAGCTGCCACCAGTCTAACACCAACAAGGGTGAACGACCTGAGATCTTAAGGTTATGATATTAGTGCAAAGGTGTAGGCGAACGGGACAGAATAAATGATAATCACCCCTGGAGAAAGGAAACAAGTGGGACAAAGGACAAACACACATTTCCAAACAAAGCTAAATGACACTTGCACACTGACAGAATCCGCCTGATCTTGGTATCGAATTCCATCTACAATTAAAGTGAGCGCTCTACCAACTGAGCGAACCAGAAGTTGGACATCATACCAAACGAGTTTTATCAGCTCCCACCAGTCTAACACAAACAAGGATGAACGGCCTGCAATTTTAAGGCAATAATATTAAAGCAAAGATACAGCGGGGCTCCGCAGAATAAACGATGATAATCCCTGGAGAATAAAAACAAGAGAGACAAAAGTCAAACACAAATCTCCAAACACTGGTAGGTAACTGGTGCGCAACAGAAACTTCGTCTGGGCCTTGCATTGAACCAGTGACCTTTCCATTTCCAGTGGAGCGCTCTAGCAACAGGCATAACCAGGGGTTAGTCGTCAGTAGAGCAAACGGTATTTATCAGCTGCCACCAGTCTAACACCAACAAGGGTGTTAGATTTCAAGGAATATCATAATTTATTCTGTCTAGCTCGCCTGCACCTTTATATTAATATCATCACCTTGAAATTAAAGGCCGTTCACTCCTGTTGGTGTAAATAATGCTCTGAGTCACCAGTAATAGAGCCTAATCGCAAAATGTCGATCAGGCACAGTGAAGGAAGTTGTTAAAATGTTCGAGAAATTAACTGGTCTTCTAACTCTGCGCGACACACGTAGCACCAACACAAAATTGACATTTTTACCAAAGGGCCATGCGGATTTGAGTATACAATAACAAATTGATGCCACGTAAGTTGATGCACAACAAATCACTCTTTGCCGAATTGCTTGTATATAAATGGCAAGATTCCAGCTATACAAAAAACACCACAAGCTTTTTTTCGTGTTCAATAAACTTACTGACTCACTCTGCATGCGCTGATCGTGTAGCTGTATGCGTTCATTAGGCGACACTGTTAGTACGAACATGACATAGGGTATTTTTTGCTAATTTTCTCCAGCAATGTATTTTCTATAGCACTACGATCTACCGCTCAGGTTGGATACTCGCGTTATCAGTTCTGTAAACATCATTCACTTATAAGAAAGAAGAAAAAACGGGAAAAGCCGCCAATGGTTTGTTCGCGCTAACTGTGTGGTGCAGTGTACCTTGAACATTTTAAAGGGGAGGTGCACCGATTTCCGGACTTCGGTCAAAGATTTGTGGAAGTTGCCCTCTGACACTTGTGAAGTAAAGAACAGAAAACCGATTTCGCATGCGTGTCCTTGTTGTTGCGTAAAAAAAAGATAAATATTGACATTTCGGGCACCCCTCAACTCACTCCCAGTCTTCAGGGTCACACCTGGTCGCACTCCCAGTGACGTCATTCGGAGTGCCGTATAGGTTCCCGTATGCTATCTCGGGGGACGCTTCCTCTCCCTCTCTCTGCTGACATTAGCGGGCGTTATGCTGCAGCTTAGAGCCGAGCGTGGTCACGTAATATTTTCGCCGTAGTTCCTTCGGCTGCCACTTGGGGCTGCAGATGGGCGAAAAAGCTCGACTTTTGCTTTACGATTGTGCAGCGGAATCGCGACATTTTTAATGAAGGAGGTGTTTTCTCTATCCTCGGGGAGACGATAAACAACGTAAAAATGACAAGATGCAAATTCTTTTAATTATAAAATCTTTGCACCGCCCCTTTAAATAATGACAATAAATGCCATCACATATAAATGATAATCCTGTTTTATGTTTAAAATAATCGGCTGCTTTTGCTTTCAATTTTTTAATACTTCAATAATATCTCGAAGTGGAAGCCCGTGCTATAGTACCGAAAAAGCAAACTTGAACGATAACAAGACAGGTTAAACTCCACAATAGGAGGTAAAATATAGCGTTTTCCACTCCGATAGCCATACTCAGTAAAGAATGTTCACAGCAAGCTAGCTTATGCGGTACAGTCGCCGGCGATATGAGCTCCCCCGGCCGAACGCCGACCGGAGCAGCGAAAATCCCGCATGCGGCGCGTCGAGCGTTGCCGCGTTCTGGGAGCCGGGCTATTGGGACCAAACCATTCCGTTATCAAAGGGGTGGACGCAGGAAGTATAATCATAGAGTAATATAGTAAACGTTAAGAGAGGACACAGAGGCCGATTCGCGGCCCAGATAGTGCGTTTAATGCCCTCCGCTAGGTGGCGCTTTTCTGTAATTTGGTTAAAATTGATTGGAACTCTTTTTGTGAGAAGTATTTATTTTTTAAATTGTTATGCTCTAAAATTACTTAAAGTACTTAAAACGACTAAATGGTTTTAATCTAATACGTCACAAAAATTACGTGATTAATGGCGCCTGCCATGGCCTGCCTGTCTGCACGCCGCCCCCGCCTCTGCATCATTGTGTTTAGCCTCTGCTCGTCCGTGCGTCGTTCGTCCGTGCCGTGCGTGCCGTCCGTCTGTGCTTTCTGCTGCAGCCTGTTCGGTCGACTTTGCATCAAACAAGGTGACGCATGACCGCCCGCGTCCTCGCATGCTCGGCGTGAGTTTGGGGAGCCGAGCGGCTTAAGCTTCTCGCGCTGTTGTTTCCTTCGGGCATTTGGAGCTGCGCGTGATCCTCTGCGCACTTTGATTTTCGATGAGATTGTGTTAAAAAAGAAATTGACTTACTACCCTGCACTTGACATTGTCTTCGCATGAGTTTACAGAGGAAGGTGTTGAACGAACCTTTAACATTGCAGATAAAGCCTTGGTTGTTGTGCTTTCTGGAATTTCCAGGAGGTGGATTCAGCCCCTTGCATCCTCTATTGGGCACACTTCAACACCGTTTTCTATTATCCGCAGTATCTTCATTTCTCTCATTCGGGAGCTTAAGACTGTTGGCTTTACAGTAAAATATGTGGTCTGTGATCAGGGGGCTTCAAACGTAAGCTTGACCAAACAACTTGGTGTGTCTGTTGAAAAGTCATTTTTTGAGGTTGACAACGAACATGTTTACTTTATCTTTCATGTTCCGCACCTCATCAAAACAACCAGAAACAATCCCCAAGCACACAAACTTTGCATTGTAAATGAGGTCACTGAGTGGTCCCATATTGTTGAGAGGTCCCATATGAGATGAGGTTGCGACTGGCTCCGAAACTTAATGAGATACACATTTTTTTAAAAACGTGTTAGTAACATGAATGTAAAGCGTGCCGCACAGGAACTGAATGCCTCACTCTGTCTTGCAATCCTATCCCTTGTTCATGCCAAGAAGCTTCCTGAGGCAGCCATGGTAAAAGCCTTTTTCTCTGATAGGATGGACAGACTTTTTGATTGTCTAAATACTAGCTCACAATTCAAGGAGACATGGCAGAGGTTGCGTCATGCCATTCTGAAAGGAGAATCTGAGATACTCGGCTTTCCTTCACTAGCAAGTCGGATGGATTTAATCATGGAAGTTCCAAAGTAGGGGCAGCCACAGACCATCTTAGGGTGGCAAGTTACTATAAAGAGTGTCCTCATGCTCTGGAATGAGCTTTCAAACAGCCATCACTTTCAGTTCTTACACGATGCCTGCAGCAAGACCCACGTGAAAACATTTTTGGAGCTATGCGACTAATACTGGGCTGCAATACAAACCCAAGCGTGTATCAGTTCACCTTTGAACTAAAAGACATAGGGGAAAAAAGAACTGTTCAAACTGTCGAACAATGGAAACGTAGAGGATGACAAGGCGGACCTCCTCAAGGAGTTGCCAATATTTTAGCATCATCAGAGTTCAATTGCAGACGACGTGGAATGTCTTCCAATTGATAAATTCCCGTTATTAGAGGATATTTCTGAGCTGACATCAGACATCAGGTCTTACATAATTGCTGACTCGTCGCCTTATTATGTTGGGGACTATTTGATCAAGGTTTTGCTTGAACAGACAACCCACAGCTGTGGCAGTTCTCAGCTGCTGAGGGATGAGTCAGACAACTTGACCAGGCCTCACCAGTACATTCTTGCGCTAAAAGCATACCACGGTCATAGAAAACTCTTCGGGAACCTAGTAATACCATCACAGGCTGCCTTTAATTTCATTCAGCGAGTAGAAAATCCCTTTCTTGCCATAATAGAGAGTGTGGCGCGTGTTCGAGCCGTGTGTGCTGCCTTGTGCCGCACACTTACAGGTCTGGGTGGTTATAGCCTTTTCTCAGAGGAGTGCCACAAAAGATTTTTAAAAATATTTTGCAGAATACGCTTGTGTTAGAATGTTCGATTTCTTAACGGGAGCTTGTATAAAGTTCGATTGCACTCTTCACTTGATGATAAGCGACTAGACAGGTTTAATTGTTAAGTGTATTAACAGAGGCGGTTGCCAAATGAAAAATAGAAAGTGCTTATTAATTGGGCGGTGCAGCTTGCACTCCAAAATTTGTTTCCCTTATTTCCAGCAAATGTGTATCACGGCACCCTTACAAAATTATTTATCCACTTTCTACAAAATGTCTTTAGAACATAGTGTACAGAGACTGTATATATTTGAAAGAAAATGTATCCACCCTTGTATCTGCTGTCTATAGTTTTTTTTTGCTATATTTTTCAGAAGCCATTCTTCTTTCCTGAACAAATGTGTTTCGGGGAATGTTCAGGGATGTTGAATCTTGTCAGATTCCGCATAGAGCTCTCATTGTTTGGTGATGGCTCGCCCGCAGTGAGTTTCGAGCTATGCCAATTCATGTTTTTTTTATGTTAGCCGGAAATTGGGAATTTATACTATCTGATGTGTGCTTCCCACTTTTATTATACGCTTATGACTGCTAATGATAGTGATGTATTTTTTATTTTTGCACTCGCCTCCCGTGCCTGAGTTGGCGTGAAAGTGAATGGATCATTCAGCATGTTCCCCGTGGAACGTTTTTGTTAACTTTGTTCGGCTAAAAATCTATTACAAAGTGTACGATATGCCGAACTCTTTCATATTCATTTATTTTTGAGAGTATCTGTTTCTCATGAAACATACATAGCTTCTTAAGTAAATCATGTATATATGAATGTGGTCCAATAAAATGTTTTCAAACCACTTTCTGTTGTTAACCGCAAAATGCTCCACCAGCCAGGAGTCAATGTGGCGATTGTGTAACTTCAATGTTTTACAGTAGAAAAAAGAAACAAGAAATACACCTTTGTTTTGTGAAGAAAGTTTAAATATTGTTTGACATATTTTGCACCGATTCTATCGTAAAAAATAAAATAAACCTGTGTCAACATTAAAAATGAAAGAAAGACAGCGGCTCCGGAAGCCGAGGAGCTCCCGAGAGCCTAGCAAGGAGCGAGAGGAGGAGGAAAGAGAGGGAGAAAAAAAGAAGGAGAAGGGTACCGAAGAACTGGAGCAGAAACGCCCAAACCGAAACCGAAACTGACTTGACTGGAACCGGAACCTAGTTATGCTTAATGCCGCCCGCTAGGAGCGTTAGCTGTCACTGGTCTATGTGGGCCGCTGGGGCCTATGGCAGTGTCCGCTCTTTACCTTGTGTATATTACTCTATGGTATAATAGCATTTCGCGTTTTGGAACGTGAATCTGAAGCGCGGCCGATTCAATTCCGCTTCCGGTTGTAGGTAAACGCAGAGGGCTTATCGAAATTCTTCACTGCATAATATCTCTGACGTGTTATGTGCTACTTTTTTATTTGCAAAACCGGTTTGTCATTCGAAATATTTCCTACCGGAAAAGTAATCCTACGCACAAGCCCCCTTTCTTACAATCTTTCTAAACCTAGACTAGACAATGACAAGCAATTTTGAAATAATTTACTTAATCTATAAGAATAAAGATTCAGGCACTCTTCATGAACGCGTTTTATCAAGGAGACTCTATTGTTCTGCGCTCAGTAGCTTGTTGCTTCGCTACACGATGACTTTGCAGATGGCTTCCTGGTCGGCCACTTCTCGCTTGCCGAGGGTTCATTGTTTTCATGCCTAATATCACATCAAACATAGGGTTTTTACATTTGCAAATATCGATCGAACACTGCTCCTTTATCGACGACTAAAGCAAGCTCCAGTTTATCAGCAGTTATAACATCATCTCCGAACACTTGGAGCCAACACCCGAAGACGGCAATTCTAATCGGCCATGTTTTTGTGATTCACAGTTCCAAAGGCTGGAATGCCGATAAATGCTATGCGTCCACCCTTTTGATAACGGAATGGTTTGCTCCCAATAGCCCGGCTCCCAAAACGCGGCAACGCTCGAAGCTCCGCGTGCGGGATTTTCGCTGATCCGGTCGGCGTTCGGCCGGGGGAGCCCATATGGCCGGCGGCTGTACGGTCATCGAAGAGCTAACAACGATCCACTAAAACTTCCTAATGCCGACACCCACAATTTCTGCCATTTCACCTCGTGTGGCTGCTGGTATGTGTGAATATCAATTTCATCCACATGGCCATCATATCCTGCGAGTTAGGCTATGTTCTCACTACGGGCTCAGGCGCCGATCTTGCATCATACAGGCAAACGTAAGCGCAAGAAGCGGAACGATTTCGTTCATATTACTAGCAATCATGGTCTGAACGAAATCGTCCCAGTCAACTTTCCAAGGGGAGGGGGCCGGTCAGGATGGTGACGACCGATGATAATGTTCGCCCGATGGAAGTCCCCGGGAGTGTCGAATAAGAAAAAATAATAAAAGTTGTTCGATCCCGCTTTATACATTATGACGTTGGTTGGTTTACGATGGCCAGTGTGGCCAAGTTTATTTCAAAACAAAACCACAACAAGTCAACAGTAACTTACAATTAAAAACTCCCAAACTTAAAACCCATACTTTAGTCCCCAGTCTAAGAGCCGAATCTCCCTGATCTTAAAAGCCGAATCCCCCGAGAATCCTCTCGGCACCCCTTTTCTAGACTCGTGGGCACCTCCTTTCCCTCCAGAGACGGACCAATCACTTCAAATTTGCCCATTGTCACGTGGTACACTCTTACCCAATGATCAGCGAGCTGTCAAGGTGACCCCCCTCCGACACTTCAATGGTCAAACCCGAATTCCTTGTAGAGTCACTACATGCTTTCGTCGCAACCTGGCTGGCGCCACCCGGTTAAGTTATTGCGTCGATTAAAAGCAAAGTTTCTACACTAGCGGTGAAATACACCGGACACAAGCACACCCGCTTAACAGCCAGAAGTGCGGACAGAAGTACCTCTGCCCTAGACACGGGTGTTTGGGCGCCCCAAACTGAAACCCAATCCGTTTGTTAACGAGCGGGGTCCTACTCGTCTCTGCCGAGCCCCGCGGCTGCTCGAAGCCCCCCGCGCGCGGGTCTGCGAGCAAACGCCCAATCATGCAGACGCGAACATAGGCAGATGAAAAAAACAAAAAAAAACAATGGCGACGCAAATGTAGAAATATAAACTTTTCTAAAACAAATCTTACTTATTTCAAACACAATCCTTCGTTACTTAACTGTCCCCCTTGTGGTGTTTAGGTTTTCGTGTGGCTTTAGAGATCGGCGCGTTGCGTCCGTTGTGTGAACATAGCACGAGGAACGCAATAATTTGTCCGCGCTCTATGAAAAGAGATACCCGCTACTAGGCATACCTCGGCAAACCTCATTCATGAGGGCCCTCACTCACCCTCACTCACCCTCATGTTCACGGGTGAGGTGAGGGTGAGTGACTTTCTGAACCAGGAAAATTCATGAGTGTGAGGGTGAGTGAGGACTGTGAGGGCTGTGAGGACCGTGAGCGCGTGAGGGCGGTGAGGGGCGTGAGGGTGGTGAGTGGTGTGAGGGCCATGAGTGCGTGAGGGGTATGAGGGCCGTGAGGGCGGTGAGTGCGTGAGGGGTGAGGGCCATGAGTGCGTGAGTGGCGTGAGGGCGGTGAGTGTGTGAGTGGCATGAGTGCGTGAGGGGCGTGAGGGGTATGAGGGCCGTGAGGGTGGTGAGTGCGTAAGGGGTGTGAGGGCCATGAGTGCGTGAGGGGCGTGAGGGCAGTGGGTGCGTGAGGCCCCCTTCAGACGGAGCAACTTTCTCAGCAATTTTGGTGTTGCTGGCGGGTTGTTCCCTAGCTTTCCCTAGATCAAACCGAATCGCTGAGATCGGGTCCGGCTCGAAACAAGCGAGCAACTCGGAGCAATTCGAAGACGTTTGAAGTGGCTGCATCCAATCAGGGACGCGATATTTTCACGTGATACCTGTGCCGGTGATGATGACAACAAAAGACTTGTTTCTGGTTTGAAATTTATCGTTTTTCGAAATAAACTGTTTCGCAAAGATGCATTAGCATTCTAAACGAGATTTAGATGCATAAAAACACCTTTAGAGCGCGTAATTGTATGTCTATATAGGGCAAGAAAAATAAAATGTCGTGATGATGATGGCAAATTGCAGCAATTTGTTACTGCGTGTGAACACGGGCGACCCGTGTTGCTGGTGTTGTGACATAAAAGTTTCTGGGCAAAATGGCCTCATCTAAAGCGGGCCTGAGTGGCGTGAGGGGTATGAGTGCGTGAGGGCCGTGAGGGTGGTGAGTGCATGAGGGGCGTGAGGGCCATGAGTGAGTGAGGGGCGTGAGGGCGGTGAGTGGCGTGAGGGCCATGAGTGCGTGAGGTTCTTGAGGGGTATGTTTACATAAGGGCGGTGAGGGGCGTGAGGGCCGTGAGTGTGTGAGGGCCGTGAGGTTCAGTGAGGGTGAGTGAAGGGCTGAAGGAGAGTGTGACTGTAAGGATGAGGGTGAGTGAGGGGCTGAAGGTGAGTGTAGCTGTGAAGGTGAGGGTGAGTGAGGGGCTTAGGTGAGTGCGGCTGTGAGGGTGAGGGTGAGTGAGGGCGACCTAAAATGCCGATCTCTGCTACTAGGTGCCCGCACCTAGCAAACGTTTTCTCTTTTCCATGGTTCCTATTTGAGGCAGGTTTAAGCGTGATAAATTGAATTCATGAGGATGGTGAATGTTTTGTGAACATGTAAATTATTCTCACATACTGTATCGTGTGAAAGTTGCATTATAAGACGCGGTGCTGTGACTCAGCAACTACGGCGACGCCCCTAAGGTGCATATAAACGATAACGCAATAAACACCGGCTCAGTTGGGCTGCCCGGCACAGAACATTGTGTGTCACTAAGCAGTGGATACATGGTGTCAAAAGTGGGAATCGAACCCACGCCCACTCCACACGCAGAGGTTCTCATAGGGCCACTGGTACCCACCGAGCTGGCTGGATGACCGGAACAACGTCTTCGTCGAGCACCATGTGGTATTGACGCTGGACGCATCCCATGCCGTTAAAGAGTTCCGCGAATGCGTGGACGACTTGATTGGCGCTGTTAATAGCGTCGACTCTCCTTGACGCGAGGCCTAGACCTTTACTGAGTTGTAGTCCCAATATCGCATGACGGTCTTGTGTAACGACGAAGAAGTCAGCTTTGCACTGTCGCCCATTCAGAGTGACCTGCTGGGTCGTAATGCCCAAGTGGCCGATGAGCACTCCATCATAGGCCCGAAGCACCGAGTTCCTGGGAGTCAGGCTCTCCAGTCCGCCGAACTTGCGGTACGTAGCGTGAGGCAGCAGGTTGGCTTGCGATCCCGTGTCGACCTTGAACAGTACCTCTTGGCCAACCACCTGCGCCTTGACGACCCAATCATGTTGCGCAGTTACACCGCAGGCGTTGATGTCGAGTATACTGAAATCGTCGTTATTGACGTCATCTTTGTGGGCAACCTGGGGATTCCAAGCGGTTGGCCCAGGTTGCCCCTCCGACAATCATCAGTGGGCATCTTGACCACGAGGGGACCAAGGGCAACTGGGCACGCGAGCGGCGCTCCGCCGCTGATAAAGACCCGTCGCGGGGTATGCACGGGGGCTGTTGGGATCGCGCCGCAGGCGATAGCGGTCATTAAATGTTCACGTGTTGTTGAACCGGTGTGCTGTGTCATTACCCGAGACGGGTAGCAGCAAGGGAAATCCCACCTCTTGCACCGTGCGAACCTGAGTCCCAGATTTGCAACAAACTGCGAAATGGTTTCTATTTTTTGCAGGCGTTACAAATTCGTCCGAATGTTGGACAGTTCCCCTTCTTATGCACTCGATTACATTTTCTGCAGGGGTGCATTTGTTGTCGAGTTCCTTGTACCGGTGCTTCTGCATATTTCCTCGTGGCGGAATTCACTCGCGATTCTTGCTTTTCCCATTCCGCATTGTATAGCACACTGGCCTCGGCTGCCTTGCACATTTGCTCTGCTTTAGCCAAGGTCGTCTTTTTCACGCAGCATCTTTTCTCGCAGTTTTTTTGCTGTTCGTGCCAAATCAATCTGGTCACGAATCAATGAATTGCATAACTATTCAAAGTGACAATACCTGGTTTGTTTCCTGAGGTCCCGAAGAAAATGCTCGACAGGCTCTGGTTCACCCTTCACCCTGGACCGGAAGATGAACCTCTCCTAGACTTCGTTCTCCTGTTGTGCACAGTACTCCTCGAACTTCTTGACAACTGTGTTGTAGTCCTCGCGGCTTTCCTTGTCTAAGAACGGAGGTTGTTTAATACTTTCAGGGCCTCAACCCCAGCAATGCTGAGCAGCAACGCCGACTTAGCAGCTGTGGACGTGACCACTGCCGACGTGGCTTTTTCAGATGTGGCAGCTGCAGACGTGGCTTGCGACTTGCCACCAATCGCTGTCGCCTTGAGAAACAGTTCAAACTTCTGCCTAAAAAGGCTCCAGTTTCTTTCGAGGTTCCCGATAGAAGACGCGGTTCCGGCGGCTTTAGTAGTTCCATGGCGTACAAAGTACGCCAAAGTACGCCTCACGTCTGACACAATGTATCCATTGCGTAGTGACACCCCTACTGAAAAAAACCATTTGAAATTCAAACGGGTGGGAAACTGGTCACCCGTTCGAATCAAATGGGTGGCAAACCTGTCGATCCGTTTGGATCAAACGTGATTATGGGATACGGGTAACCGTTTGATACGGGCACCCGTTTGATACGGGTGCCCGTTTGATACGGGTACCCGTTCGACCCGGCACGTGACCACAGATTTGAACGCGCCATTCGGATAGGCAATTTATTCGCTATCCCTAAATGGGTATCGTCTGGAAGGTTGGTTATCTTAAACTTATTTAAAACGTCCCAAAACTCATAGACCTTTTTCTAACATGGAGGAAACACGTGGAAAAAATCGTGCTCGCGCAGGTGCTGGCAAATGGGCAGGAAAACAGACACAAAAGATCGTTGTCAATTCGCCTAGAAGTTTATTACAACTTATTCCGTATACAAGTACAAACGTGCAAGCGTTCTGTGAAATGTGAAGAGGCACTCTTATACTGCCGAGGTAATTTCAGACTATATGGCAGACTTTGGGAAAAATTATTCTCCCGGCTGCCGCGACATTAGACGCTGCATAATTCTATAGATAATCCTGAAGAGTACGCGTAAAAGAACGGTCAACCGTTGCCAACAAGCAGGTTGCAGTGCACTCACCATAATAATAGCTGACTTGAAAGTTATAATCCAAAACATAAGTCGACACGGTCAAAGCAGGACAACCACAGAAACACAAAAACGAGAAAGAAGGCTCCTTGAAGTTTCAACACGATGCGGCGCACAAGGTGTCATTTGCGGAACACAACCAAACCGCAAGAATTCCTGACTTCTTTGAAGAGTCGCTTGTTGCCGATATACGCGTAGGACTTTTCGAACACTGATAGCTTTGGTGCACATCCAATACGTTGTCTCGAGACATCCTAATAAGACCACAGGGTTAGACGACAGATCGAAGCAGGTAGGACGAGCGAAGTTCAAACTGCAACTGAGAACAAGCAGGCAAAGAAAAAAGTGGCTGCTGGGCGCTCTCTTCCGGATCTCGACGCTTATCAGCGTGTAGCTCGCGCGCTGCTGTGGGTCACGTGACAGAGCTGACCAGAGAGGAGGAAGGGGGCAAGGTCAAGGCGAAGGACAGCTGGGCGCACCCCATCCTTCTAAAAAAAAAAAAAAAAGACTCGCGGTTAGTTACTGCTAGGGGAGAGGGTGCACCAACCGCTGTACCGCTGTACACGCGCTTTCCTCCTCTCTTCGAATTGCAACCGAACGTTGACTATTAGCGGCGAGATGTTTCGGTGGCGCCCTCGTTCGGTTACCTTTCGTGACGTCATTACCTTGTGAACAACAATTTCGATTGTGTTTGTAATGGGCATGGTCGAAGCCTGAAATCATAGTACTCTCAAAGCAACACTGTCAACACCGTCAAAATTGAAGTTCTTACATTCCTCTTATTTCCGTCGATGAGACATCCTTTCCTGACGTCATAGTCAGCATTCGGCCAATTGTGGTGGGCCGACCTCAGCGACGCTTTCGATCGCGCACGTCGCTAATGAAGCTCGGTTGCGCCCGAGCGAAAAAAAAGCACCCAGCGCGAGCTCGTAATTTGACTGCTGCAACAGCGGGCCTGCTCTCGCAATGCTCGATGTTCGCACAGCCACGTGTTCGCGCGTTACCTTCGCTGAGTCTTGAATTGAGGCGAAACGGAGTCAAGAAGTGTATTCTTTCACGCGGTCGCGTCCTCTGCGAGAGAGATTCGAGCTGAATAAGTAAATTGTGGCAAAAAAGAACGCGAAAGTTTTAAAATTCTGCCAAACATATCTGCTCGGCAACGTCGCACGTTTACGTGAAAAAATGTTTATTGTTGTTGCAGTATAAGCAAACATCAGCTCAATCAAAATATAAATATAATTACTTGCATTACGCGGACGATTGTAAATCGATGAACCGGCGCTCCCGGCTTTCCCGAAACAGGCTGCCACTGCTGAAACTGGCGTGCCCATGCCCCCGACCTGTACGTTCAGTATTAAACGGGCTCCGGAGAGCCGTTTGATTAAACATGTACAGCTTGCCGGTCACCGGTCACCCGTTTGTGCAACATGGTCACCGGTTTGAGCAAACGTGCGACAACTTTGCATAAACAAGTGACCCATTTGCCCAGACAACTGACCCGTTTGCCCAAGAAGTGACCTGTTTGCCCAAATAGGTGACCGTTATGGCTCATACGGGGGACCCCTTTGAGCCATACTGGCGACCCCTTTGACAAACTGTGGCCGGTATGGCTAAACTGTTAACGGTATGAACCCGTTTACTTTCATATAGGCACCAAATGTTTTTTTTTCAGTAGGGACATAATGTTCTGTGCCGGGCAGCCCAACTGAGCCTGTGTTTATTGCGTTTCGGCAGCTGAAAGTGCTCCCGCTTAAGAGTCTGATTAACTTGTCTTGGATTCATGCAGAGCCTGAGTTTGCCATCTTCCTTTCTAACAATAGGAAGTTTTAGTAGACCGTGTTTCTCTCTCCGCTAGCTCTCCGCTACGAAAAAACCGCCACTGCGCCTGCGCACCGATGGCGTTGGCTGTAGAGTTCCGCGTAGCGGAGGGGCTTAGCGGAGAGGGGAACCCGGTCTACTAAAACTCGCTAATGACAAGGAGACTCACCCAGTCCGTCGGTTCATCCACTGGTTTGATGATTCTGCCGGCCACCATTCAAACTGTAAAACGCATCCTGAAAAAAAAAAACGAGGGAACCGGAGGAGACTTTTGGATGGGGCTTTTAAGCTCTCGGGTGACTCCGTTGGAAGATGGCCGTTCACCCGCAGAATTGTTGCAGGGACGTCGACTTCCAACAACACTTCCAGACTTCAAGGACGCGCCCGGTACGCAGATAAAGAAACACCTTCAGCTGGAGGACGAAGGCCGCCTACTCCCAGCACTCAGGGAGGGGCAGGTCGTGAGGCTGAGGGACAAGTCCTGATCCAAGAAAGCCTTGGAGCAGAGACTTGCAGCTTCCAGCTCTTACAACGTCGTCACGGAAGATGGCCCTCATCTGCTGCGGAATCTTCAGCACCTGCTGACAACGGGGGAAAGCTTTAAACCAGGATCATCGGAAAGCGACGACTCCTCTGATGAACACCAAGGAAATGAGCCCGCGCCACGAGTGCCACTGCAACGTCATCGGAAATCACCCAGTACTGTGCCATGGTCACCGACAGTGCCTCCAAGACGTTTCGGTCGGCAGACTCAACCACCCTCTCGGCTCGGGTACGACCAGAACTTTGAGCAAGTGCCGTAGTCTGTGCGCGTTAAGTAACAATATGTTTTTCTAATGTCCTAACGTGTTTCTAGTTGTACTATGTTTCTAAACAACATGGGATGTATCGTGTGAAAGTTGCATGATAAGACGCGGCGTGTGACTCAGCAACTATGGCGACGCCCCTAGAGTGTATATAAACGATAACGCAATAAACACCGGCTCATTTGGGCTGCCCGGCACAGAACATTGTGTGTCACTACGAAACGGATACACATACTGAAACCACCTCATATCGAGAATGCGTTCGGCGCCCATTATTCGAAAAACAGAGAATAAGCATGAAACATACCTTCAATGGGTGTAGGGAAGCATCGCAAATCTTCAATAAACATCTTTTTTTTGCTGTATCATTTTTATTTTACAGCTAAAAAGTTATTTGTGACAGTTCATCGTGACAGGTACCCATGTTCGCCTGTACTCAATGAAACGCAAACTTTGCTAACTCATCTCGCGAAACTTTTGACTGTTATCGAAGGTTTCGCTTGGGAGCGTTTATATGTTCGTCTTTTTCGAATAAAAATTCAGTAGAAAGGAGCGCATCATTTCGTCCAATTCCTCCTGTTGTCCTTTTTTTTTGACGC
Source organism: Ixodes persulcatus (assembly GCA_013358835.2). Lineage (NCBI taxonomy): Eukaryota > Metazoa > Arthropoda > Arachnida > Ixodida > Ixodidae > Ixodes > Ixodes persulcatus. The sequence continues at coordinate 114,607 of JABSTQ010010322.1, read as the reverse complement.
TTTTGGAAATCTGCCTAACAACAAATTATTTCACAAAAAAAGGAAACTTCTGAGGACATCTATGCACTTTCTATGAGTCGTGAATGCGAAAGCATGAATGTCGTTCTTCCGCTTTCTTACTTCGCCTGCGGCGTAGTGGCGTGGGCGGCCACATTTCAGTACTGCCGAGGTAGCAGCCGACGGTCCAGCGCGCGCTCTTGTGAGCCGCACTGAGCTCGGCTGTACAACCTCCTCCGAGTTCGCCCGAGCGGACTCTGTGGCCAGGCCAAGCGGCCAGGCTCGCCCCACCGCACCTCGCCGGGCAGCCGCGTGCTCTGCGCCGCCATGGAGAGGGCTTTTCTGATGGCGGCTTTTGGAACCATGCCGCACGAGAGCAAATGGGAGCCTCGTTCCTTGATGACGCGCGTTAGCCAATTGGAGCATAATCCATCAGGTATTTGGCTTCACTTGACTAATTTTGGAAAGGTGAAATTAGTTGACATTTTGCGTGGCTTATTGCGCGGTTTCAAAGCGGGGATGCTTCAGATCGCGGCTTCATTTCGCTCCTTTGGGACAGGAGGATTTAGCTGCCGTTTGGCGCGGCTAATGACGTCGGCTCGCTCCATAAGATATTTAATGTTTTTGCATAAAAAAAAAAGGTTTTGACAGCCTAAATGGGTGACTTCGATGGCTCTGCCCTGCAGCTCTGTGAAACCTCCACCTGGAAGACTATGTTTTGCGAGTGGCATCGATCATTATGGGCTTTATAAGGTTATCCTCTCAGAAGAAGCCGGTACTAAAGAGGACTTTCCCCACCCCCACCTTTGCTACAAGACAAGCAGGAAAGAGCAAAGAAGAAAAAGGACACGGAGGGCTATTAGCCAGGGGGAAAAACGTTTTTGAAGGTCCCACTTTAAGAAAGATAGAAAGTCACTCATGATAGAAAATGCGGAGACGTCTACGAAAAAGAATAGGACAAACAGATAATTGCAGTCGACAACTACTCGTCCTTGTCGTTACTTTGAGTGTCTTTGTCGCCTTGTTGCACAATCACTTTATGTTCACTTTCTAAGAAAGAAATTCGTCTCTTCTCTCGCGCTTGCACAACCGTTTATGCTCCGAAGATCTTCTGCTTCAACGTTCGTCCTTTGTTTTGCCACACATAATTTCTGGTCCTCCCTACCCACACACACACACAAAAAAAAAGCGTCGGAGGTCCGCAGGGTGATTGATGAAGCGTTACCGCTATCGGCGAATGACTGAGAACAGTAAGCCCTTTGAATTCTCTGTGTAGCACCTAATATGGTATACCCGGTTTGTTCGCGGCCGGTCGATGCCGCTCCTATCATTGCTTCTTTTTATAAAAAATAATAATCCACGTCCCCGTCAAGCGCATCCATTGCTTACGTACAGTATCTGTAAGTACGGAATGCCAAATATTTCCTCCAAAATAACGCCATAGGAATCTCCCGCACAGTCTTAGAAGGAACTTTAAAGCTCTTTCGTAGTCTACCTAAACGTTACGGTAATAGTACCTGGAGAAGGGGAACGAGTGAGACAACCCTATCGAAAAATCCCAGTGTAACCTTTCGCTACTGGATTATGGAACTAGAAATGTAACTGGATTCTAACTAGATTTCAGGTTTTCAGAGATTAGTCCTTTTCCTGCAATCTTGATTTCAGGTTTCCAGCAAGAAATCCAGTTAGATTTCCAGTTCCATACTTCAGATAATAAAAAGTTATACTTGTTTTTGTTTGTTTTTTTTGGTAGGGAAAGGACCAACAGAAATTTCCAAACACAGCTAGGTGACTGGTGAGCGATCGAAAAAATGCGCCTGGTCCAGGTATCAATCCAGTGATTTCTCCATTTCAAGTGGAGAGATCTGCAAAATGGACGTCTAACTCCTGGTTAGCTCACTTGGTAGAGCACTCACTGGAAATGGAGAGGTCCCTGGTTTCATACCAGGAGCAGGCGGATTTGTTCGGTCGCTCACAAGTCACCTAACTGTGTTTGAAGATTTGTGTTTGTCGTCTTTCCCTCCTCGTTCCCCTCCTCCAGGGATCATTGTCGTCATTCTTGTCCAGCTCGCTTGCACCTTTGCATAAATGCATCATGATCATTACCTTAAACTAGCATTTTTCTAGCTAACCCTTTGCATGAGCAGGAGCAGGAGAGCACGGGGACAAAGCACAATAGTTTGGTTTACCTTATGATGAAATAGAGAGGATGCGAAAAGCCATGGAGGCCACTATGATGACGTGTCCGTGTCACGCAATCTCCGACCTTTGGGAGGGAGCAGCGGCGCTCGGGTCACGTAGTCAGGTGATAATAATAATAATAATATTAGTAACAACAACATTAATTATAATAATGTTAGTAATAATATTAGTTATAATAATGATAATGATAATAAAAATAATGATAACAATGACTATGATGGTGATGATGATGGTTTCAGAACAACGGAAGTTTTGATATGAAGCACGTTCGTGATTATACAACTTGCACAACAGACAGATAGGAAAATGATATGGTTATGATGAGTAAATCAAAGTTTCTAGTTCACGTCTAAAATCCCATAACCTGAAAACTATCGCAAAAAATACTATTTGGTGAAATGACATTGAAAGATACTAGTAGGCGGATGGCCGGACACACTTCCTCCTGAGAATCAGGATTACACAGGCAGAATCAGGATTACCAACCATTTTACGAAACAGGCAATAATTTTATCGCATATTAAGGGACCTCAACAGCTGTTCCTGAAACCTCTAATACCAGACACGAATAGCAGTGTGTTAAAAGTCATGTCTAAGCTCAGACTTGAACTTTGTTTAGAGGTTTCACTTGCGTCTTCAGCCTGTCGGCCGCGTGAGTGGAACTCCGAGAGTAAGCCCTAGCTAGATTCGACAAACAAAACCAATATAGTTAAAAAAACTCAAGCAATTGTGAACAACAAGTGTGACTGCTCCAAATGACAACTATAGTGTTGGAATGCGCACTATTTTTTCGATATTATTAGCGCTCCTCTTTGGACAGGATATTGTAGCGGTCAGAGCTGGCCTCAGTTAGCGCTTGTAGCTCTTGAAGCTGTTCCAGCTGCAGAAGGATTTTCAACTCAGCAGCAGGCAGGTATAATGTATGTAGACCCATACTGAAGCCCGTTACAGGCTTGAGTACGGGGCTACATACTCTATAGACTATTCCGAGCCTAAGCGAGAATGCTTTAAGTGAGGCTAATTCTCTCGGCACACAGCTCGCGCAAAAACTCATTGTCGTGGCTGGCCTCCATTCGCTGTCGGGGAGCGCTTTTTTTTTTTCTACTCCCACGAAAACAAGGGTAAAAAAGAAACGTTTCCGGCACTCTTCCGGCACTCTACTGCGAAGCACAGATTTCTACCCACCGCGAAAGGACTTTCAACCTTGAAGCTGTGAAAAAATGATCTCGATCACTAACGCCCGGAAAGCCTCTTAGCCGCTAGCCGGGTCGCTTGTCCGCCTGCCCACCGCTGACGTACCCAAATAGAGAAAAACAGAGATTTTTTTATTGTTGCCAGTTGAGAGTCGTCTCCTGCAACCCTCGCGGCCGGCATAATTTGAAAATTCCGTAACTTCAGGAAAACAATTTATTTTTATAAAATTTGTTGGCTATCAGTTGAGAAAGGGTTATTGATGAGGTCTGCCAACTTCCAATCAAAATAGAAGACATTCGAAAGATCGCCGGAGTTCCTCCCTTAAACGTCACAGTTCAGATTTATTGAAAAACAAAATCTTTTACATGCGAGCTGCCATATTGAGCTAAAATATATGGTAATCTGCGATCGCTTTCTCTGAAGCCTTTTTTTGCGAACGCCAATCTGCCTTACATCAGGTCACAATAAAGTCATCAAATTCATTTCCGTCATTTGGCTCAGATCGATATGGAAGAGTGGCAGAATATTATATTATTATCGGCATTGCGGCTGAGGTTTGGTTGAAACCTAGAAGTATAAAGAATGTATAGTCGGCCTCTGCATAATGTAAGTTCGCCCAGGCTCTGCAAGAAATTTCACCGCCAGAGAAGCACACGTTCCAGCCGAAGAAGGAGTCAGTGGAGAAGCATTGTGTGTGATTTGCACGTGACTTCAGCGCACCATTCTCATGCGCATTTATAATTTTTCTCACCAAGGAATAGAATGTTAGTGGTGCAAAATGCATACTATACAAGGTACATTTTCAGCAGCAAAGTTACAGCAATGAAAACGAATGGGATTGCAATGCAAGTCATGCGTACTCGGGGACAACATTCTGTGCCATTTTAGATAGTGAAGACAGCGCCTGCACAGCGGCCCAGCTCTGATCGGCGCTCAAGCTGTACTTGGGTACTCGCACCCATAGCTCGGCTTCATAGCCAATGAAAGTTGTCCCCGTGTAGAGGGTTATTCCTACAGTCATTCGATCGGTTGCGCTGCTAATACACTGCTCCAATGGTTACAACATCACAGCTCATCGTGCGATCTGTTTAATGCAGCACAAGCATGCTCGTCACTTTCGAAATCGATCAAGGCACGCGTCATAGGCACCAACACTCGAAATTACATCAGCCAGAAGTAGGTTTCTGAAATTGTCTATAGGAAGCTTCAATAAAGAGCTTCTGGCAGGTGCCAGATTCTGAATTAGTTCGTGCGGCGCATGCGTCTAACACTTTTAAGAAAGACAAACCACGAAGCACGCAGGTTTTTGCCGGTATAGAACATTCATCTTTTTCTGGGGACCGGTAAACATAAGGCTTGCAAACTGCGCAAGCAGTGATTAAAGTCACTCATCCTCTCGAAATTGAAAACAACATCGGTGGTATGAAATGAACAAGCTGAATCTTGACTTTCACTACAATCTCAAATAGAACCCACACAGTAGTGGCAGCACGTTTATAATATCTATAAGAAAATTTGCCGGATGCTTTTTTAATGCACAAAATTTTGTACAAGTGCAGTTTCCTGGACGAATTCATTTACTGCCCGCCACACCTGAGTACGTTGCTGTTTATAGCATAAGCTCGAAACGGGATGAAGCGGCGATTTAAAAACTTGTAGTTCAAGCCTTAAATGTCAAGCGCGATTTTGTTTTGAACATGCGCCGTGGATATGGTGTATTTTTAAATTAGCAAATGCATAAAGCGCGCAGAGAGGCAGCTATAAATTTCAAAATTACTATCTTGCTCGTTTCAGTTTCTTTGGGTCTTCTATCTTTGGCCTTTATTGTAAATACTGAATATATAAAGCGAGTGCTTCTGGTATGTACTCAGCGGTTCATTCGCGTTCCAATAATCATCCGTACCGCGTTTTACTGCAGACAATAAAGTGTAAAAAGAAATACCACAAACGTAACAGATAGTACGCATTATTGTATACTATCATTGAATATCACAGAATATGGTCCAATATTGGCATTATTGCAACGTTGGTGATTGTACGGAGTAATCTCTATGCAATACACATTCAATGACTGAGCTGTCTGTTCAAATCTTGTTCCAGAGGTTTGACGCCCCGTGTCCTAGCGACACCGAAGCAACCTGTAACTATAAGTATTATTATGAAATTAAACATTAACGAAGATACCCAAGAACGCAATAAAACAGATATGAGACTAGTTTGTGTCTTTTTAAAGCAGACCTTGTTTTTTCTTTAAAGGAATGCTGAATCGAAATTTGGATATTACAAAACAAGCTAGCCGGAGTGTTCAACGGGGCGCCACAAACCCCAAAACACCACTCATAAAAAAGATAACTCGAAGGGATGGCCGTGTTTTTGTAAAATAAGGATGCGATTGTGTGAGAATCGCAACGTCGCGTTTCCGACAAAATAGTTGAGGATGATGGGAAACGGCCTTGCTTCCTTCCCTCTTCGCGTCCTCGCGGAGTCAAGGCGAGAAGAGGACGGAACGAGAATCGACGAAGTCACGGCCTTTTTTGGCCTCGTTCAAGCGTGCTCTTTTTTCACAAAAAACGATCATCCGTTCCAGATATCGCTCTACTAGTGATGCTTTCGGGTTTGTAGCAGTTCTGCGTTGTTTTCTCAAATCAAAATTTTGGATCAGTTTAAATGTGATTATCATTTTACGATCAATAGAACGCGCTGAATTTAAGGCACCCGACACAAGAGTGTAAGCCCTTGTTATGAGTGCATTTCAATCCGCCTTCATTTTAAACTGAATTCGGTTTATTAAAGACCAGCTGAAAATCAAAATTATCATTGCGATTGATATATAGGGGAACGGCGAAGCGGGTTGGCTCGCCTAGACCTTCCAGTATGGTGCGTGATAGAAGCGGGGTGTAAAACGCAGTTTTTTTTTCCAACGGAGAGAGGTACCCTATGAGCACACCCAGCCGGTCTCAATGACAACATCCAGCTTCGCCATTTTCTGCTGCTCATGACGCTCGTGCTGGAAAAGGCAGGGTGAAATCGTTTTGCACCCAAATAGCTTTGCTCGCTCCGTGTTATTCAGCGCAGTGGTTTCCGTTACTTAAATTGTCGTTATGTTTTGGTAAAGTAATGTATATATTTCTTAACCCTACGCCTTCGTGGGGCTCATTAAAAAAAAAAATTACACACCCCTACTTGTCGCAAAAATTCAAGATAATATTTTCAATTCGTCTTTTTTGCTCCGTTCGCATTGTACTCAATCTGTCCAAAATATTTCAACATTCATCAGGCACTTCAGACTCCTTACCATTACTGTGAATGTGTATGTACTCCCAGTCTAATCATTTCCGCTCCAGGTTCCATTTTTCCGAATCTTTGGTGATACGCTTAAAACAAAAATTGTTACGCATCCATACGAACCTCACTATCCTGTTTCTTCCAGGGGCAGAAAGACTACGCACACGAGGATAAATTTCGGACAGCTATCAAATTTCCGTGTCACTTTCTAGAAAGCGAGGAGGAGTGATTCACACTCGTAGAAATGAACGGTAATTACTGCGTCTATTTATTGCCAGTCCAGACTCATAGATCCCATTCAGACTCATTGTCAGCCAGGACGGCAACCAAAGTGAGCATCTGCACTTGACCAAGGTTATTACACTAAGCCGTATCTGTTCCCGCGTAGCATCTCAAAAACATCCGCACGTTCCGCTTTACTGACCCGGCTCGAAGCCATCGACTGACTGACCAATCCCATCACCCCTCTTCTAAGGCCATTGAAAAACGGCCGAGACGATAAGCGGGCTCCCTGTCCTCTCAATCCCTTCGACTGCTTTGAATACTGCCGTCGCGCGTCCGACCAGCGTACTGCGAGAATAGAGCCAGATTTCGGAGAGGCGGAAAGGATGGGGCGCGTCGCGAATCCGCCGAATCCTCGCCAATCTCTGCATCCGCGATATCTCGGAAAGGCAACGGTCGCTGCCCGAAACTGCACACACGGGGGGGGGGGGACCGCGCGGCGGTCGGGCCATTTGTCAGCAGAGGGCCCTCCTTAGGCTCCGCAGACACCGCTGACCGTGAGCCGGTTTTCGCAGACCCGTCAGCCATCGAGTGTCGGCGGCGAGCGACCGGCCGCTCGCTCGTTTATCCTGGGCCGCGGTCTAGCCCGGGCCTTACGTCGACAATCTGGAGCGAGCGGCCGCAAATCACCAGCTCCCGCGGTACACGCGGGCCTTCCTTCAATTTTCGGCAGTGTTTAATATATATATTTTTTATTTGCTTTGAAAAAATTGTGTTTCATAATGGACCCATCTAGGCGATTCGAGCTATTTCGAATCTCATCGTGATTTAGGCGCTAATTAGAGTGACAAGGCTTTAATAACTCAATGAAAACATACATATTAATAAAATTTTCGTGGTACTTTAAACGTGAGACGCGAAAAAAAATATTTTTATATTCAGGCCCCTTTTTTTTTGTTCGCGGCACGGTTGGAGTAGATCGATACAAAACCGAAACTAATTAACGTGCAACCACCGAGAGCGATATTTGTTTTTCTTAATGGAGAGCACAATTTGCACCCAGGAATGAACACGAGGATGAACCTGATATTTGCGGAATGCGTCCCAAAGCGTATTTTCAGCAAGTCTTGCTTCTTCGTGCAAATGGCGTCATAACCAACGACCTTTCCAAACAAAAATGACATCACTTACTATTATGTTTTTGTTTTCACTCATGGGGCTTTTTTTAATAGTTTTTCTTCCAGAAGTTCTTTAAATAAATACAGAATTTTATTTTTATGAGCGGGTAGGTGGCGAGAAACGTCTTATGAACTGCATACTAAATTACCCAACATGTACATAAACGTACAAATGAATTAAATATTATAAAGATTAATTTCTGCGTCTAGATTAAGAACAAAAAATTCAGATCACTACTATTTCTGAAGTATTCGTCCTTTCTACCATAAATTATACGCTGTGACAAAGGCGCTCGATCACATTAATTGTGTCCCTCTAATGCTTTTGTTACAAGCACGCGTCATGTCTCCCTCGTAAAAAATCAATCCGTCAGTGAGTATTCGGGTTCCCATCTGTGAGTTCTATGACGAACATTACAAAGCCCCAAAAATATCTTGACCAACACGTGCTTTGAATATTATTAAACCCGTGGACGTGTCCGTTCCATCGAAGACATTAGGGTTTTATAAAATTGATTTGCTTTCTTCTTTAACAAAACGCAGCAAACAGTAAGTGATTACAAAAAAGCGCTTTCTTTTGACTCCTATGATGAATAAAGCGCACGCTGAAATTGCAATTTATGGAGAATATCTGCTGACGGGTCTTCCTAGCGCAGCTGTAAGAAAAAACGAGTGCCAGGTGTGCCTCACTGCGTTGGAAAACAGTAGCACAGAATAAAATCAAATACTGATGTTCACTAATCTTGTAAAGCGAACGGAAGTTGCCATCGCACCAGAGTCGCTCCAAGACTGAAGAGTTCTTCATCCCAGATGCATCGCACGAACGATCCCAAAAGAATATTCCGAAGACTTCTTGGATTTTGTCTTGTAGACAGGCTTAGTCATTCTTTTTCCACACATAATTTACGTCACAAAAATGTTCAGATTTAGCAACCCTTCGGTCACCACACCATTGTACCGGCGTGCGGTCGTCTGGTCACTTCACTCTAAAACCTCTGGTTCGACTTGCTAGAAACAGCGTCTCAGCTGAGACTGTGGGAAACAAAGCAATGCCAAAGTCAGCGCTCGAGCTGAGCGGGACTCAAGCCGCGTCTCAAAACAGGCGCGCGCCCCACACTTTTCACTGCTTTCTTTCACTCAGTCTCAGCTGAGACGCTGTTTTATACTTCGTTTCAACTTATGTGCGAGCGAAGGCAAAGCTGGAAGCGCGAGCACGAAAGCTCCGTGCGTTCAGGCTTTGCTCGGGCGCGCGAGCTGGGGAGAAACGCAAAAAGCGCTGGTCTCGCGCTTCAAGCTTTGGCTTCGCTCGCAGATAAAGTGAAACGAAGTATAGCAAGCCGGCCCGGGAGTCACTACTCTCCCGCAAAGCACTCGACAGAACCAATCGCTGCACTCTACGGATGGAGTTAGGCGAATGGCGATCTTGGGGAGTAAGTTTACAACTTCAGACAAGCAGTCTCCGTTTTGGCACGAAGCATGACGTTTTAATCAGCTCACTGCTATGATGCAGACTATATTTTCTTTCGATGTAAACCTACTTTGAGCTTCTTCATTCGCCGAGATGATGCCGTTCATTCTGGCGATTGGCTTCCTCGAGTTAATTGCAAGAAAGCAAACGCTCTTGATTTGTTAGAGCGTGCACTGTGTTGTTTAGTTTCCTATTGCAGAGGACACGTGGCCCCTCTTTACGCAGGTTAAGATTTATAATGAATAGGACACGCGGCCCCTCTTTGCGGAGCGCGTAATGGAGACGCCATTCTAAGGCTGGTCAACGCATTGGTGGTACAAGCTCTACGTAAGGACTTTGCCTAAAGACGCCCTTCAAAACTGTGTCCTCTGTTTGCACCTGTAGTATCCCAGCACAATCGCGGACTCAAAAGACATCGCCAATGTTGGAACCTTATAAACTCTACTAATGTCACTTCATTTCTAGCTTATGCATATGTTTTACAATCTCACATTCTCTGTTCTCGCTTGTTCCGCCATTGTGCAGGGTTTCATACCTTTTAACAGTGAGCACGTGACTTTAGGAAGGGGTCTACTATACGCCTCGTGCGCTCAAGCTTTGAACAAATGGGGACGTCCTCATTTTGGGAGGTACAAGCTCACCTGATTAGGCCTGGCACTAAATGTTAAGCCTTCGTACAGTTTTTTTTTGTATTGTTTCAGATTGGAAAAATAGAATTAAAACTTTAGACGTCCGGAATCGGCTAGATCAAACGCGATAAGGCAATTGAAAGTGCCGGATTTATTCCACCACCGCTAGGGTACGCGTATCTGATATCTCGGATTCTGTGTGCTGCTGACATCGAAATATCTAGTATCCCAATATTTTTTTTTTTGTTTTTGTTTTTTTTGTTTTTTTTTTTATTTCGAAACATCCGAAACCGGGTCGTTTTGCTAGCGCTCAGTTTGACCTGTGCCTCTTAGATTTTTTTTTTTTCCTCGTGACTGAATTTTGCACCAGAGCAGGCACACTTCTACATGTGTGACAATTCGAGATGCTCAAGCTTGTACTACCCAAAACGAGTCCTAACAAGTCCCTTTTCGCAGTGTCCCCTGGGGAACGAAGGAAATGCCTATACTTCATTTTACATTAATTCCGGATGCAGCGGCCGCTACGTGCCCGTGCGTCGGATGAAACAGCATTAAAAGCGCAGACTCATGGTGTTTGTCACGTTTCTGTACGTGTCCTATTATCGCTTAGTCGATTATGTATGGGGAAGGCCGAGTGACTTGCGCTTTTAGAATGTTTTTTCGCGGTTGTATATGTTGTGCCTTCGACAAAGCTCGGGCACATGATGAAACGAAGTATCAGCGACGTGGGCGACCCAACGCGTTGCTGTGGTAGTCTTTCCCCAATTGGCCAAACCACGGGCACAAGAGCATTGTCCGACTGTAAACTTTGACGGTGTTAGGTTATGAATGTGATTGCTCCTATAGTTAATAATAATAATAATAATAATAATAATCTTTATTGGCTCAGGAGAGCCGTGGCACCGCGGAAAGGCGACAGCCCGTACCATGGAGGCCCGCGGTGCCACGTCTAGTGATGATGATGATGACTTAACTTAGCTAATCTGTTTGCAACGACAAGTCTGGTGTTGTGTTTAAAGAGCACAGTTCGCACTGTGCTCTTTAAACACAACACCAGACTTGTCGTTGCAAACAGATTAGCTAAGTTATGGAACTGCTCATATAGGGCGTATTCACTGAACGCCATATTTGAGGGCGATGTTTAGAGTGCATGGTCAGAACGAGCTCACATTAAGGCCTGTTCACACATGCAGCGGAGCGCTACAAGCATAGCGCTGACCTCGCGCTAAGCGCGTGCTGACGGGAGCGTTCACCAGCTTTGTATTGCACCGTCAAAACTGTTGCTCATGGCAGACGACAAGTAACGGACGGCACGTGAGAAGCGCTACATTAGCGCTTCGCTGCATGTGTGAACCGGCCTTTATTAGGCTGCTAAGACCGGAACTCTTGACGATGTGGAATGCGCGTTGCAAAATAACTGTGGAACCTCAGCGTCAGCATGCGCTCAGCAGTCACGCACAAAGCTATAGCCGCAAGTAAATACTCCCTATTCTCCGTTCACCCTTAACCTGAGACTACAGCGAAAGCTACAAGCGTGAGTTAAACCGTGGTGTCAGAAGACTACTTAACCAATATTTTGCTAATGTCACGTATATATTTTTAAAAACAAAAAATGGGGGGGGGGGGGGGGGGGGGGTTCAGTGTCCCTTTAAGGGTGAATAAAGTATAGAGGCTGCTTGCACCAGTAGTACGCACTCCTCCCCCCCCCCCCCCCCCCTCTATCCATAGCTCGCCTCTCTTCGTTCGACGCGCCGCACGGCTGCTATTGTAAATGCAGTATAACCTATGGAACACGTAAATTTCCAAGAACAGCGCTTTGATGGCGTTCGACCCTACTCTATGGTAGAGTTCCTGTATTGGCTTCCTGCGGGAGCCAGAGTTTCGCGTTCATCCCCGTAGCGAGGGCTTTTCTGCAGGGCATTCGGAGTCTGCTCCTCACGTGACTGAAGTCGGCGAATAGCGGCGCCGCGCATTCGAGGCGCGCAGCGCGCTCAAAAGCAGGGGAACGTTCGCCGGGGCGCGCGCAACGCCTACTTTCCTGCACGGGATTTGAGTCTGCTCCTCACGTGATCGAACCTCGGCGAATAGCTGCGCGGCGGCACGTGGACTTTATGGACACGCGGTTATAAAACGAAAATCTAGATGGGGCTTCAAACGACGGAAGGCGAACTGAAGTGAGTAAGCGTGTATACCCCCCTCCGAGACAGTTCCACAACTGAGGTAATCTAGTAACGTTGGTTGCAACTGAAGACAAGTAGCCAGGGTAACAACTCATGACGTCACAAGGAGACAAATCCTGGACTTGGCGTAAGGATGGAAACTGCAAGCGGCAAGAGGGCGTCACCAACACATCTCGGAGCTAATAGCAGTCACCATTCTCCAAGGTCACAGTGGCAGTTGGCACGTCGCGGCACATGTAGAACAAGTGGTACAGCGGTCTTTCGTTTCCGCCGTCACCGCGTTGCAACTTAATGATAGACCAGTGTCCGAAATCCGAGCCCCCGGCGATGAAAGTGGCAAATGATAATCGTAAACGGGGCAGGCTCTTGTGAAGAGAGGGGTTGCGGGTAAAATCTATTTTTGCTTTTAAAGCACTCTTGGCATTAGTGTTTTTCTTGAAGTTTCGTGACTATGCATTTCTGACGTTCTTGCACTACGATATGCGCGAAGGTTGCCAGGAAAAACGGAATTTCATAAGAAGCGCAGCACCTCTACTGTATCATGGCGTAAACATGAACAAACAATGGCGGCGCCCATGGAACAGAGCATATACTGGTCTATTGGCGACGTGAGCGATCGAAAGCGTCGCAGTGGTTGGCCTTCCACGATTGGCCGAATGCTGATTATGACGTCAGCAAAGGATGTCTCATCGTCGGAAATAAGAGGGATGTAAGAACTTCAATTTTGACGGTGTTGGCACTGTTACATTCGAGAGCGCTATGATTTCAGGCTTCCACCTCCTCACTAGAAACACCTATTGAACTTGTTGTTACACAGGGTAATGACGTCACGAAAGGTAACCGAACGAGGGCGTCCACCGAAACATCTCGCCGCTAATAAAGACACTAAGTCCCCCCCCCCCCTTTTTTTTCCTCCTTCGTCAAACAAAAAAGAAGAAATGAATCATTTTTAGTGCTTTAGGTACGACGCGTCTCTCACAAAAGCAAACTTTCCATAAACGAAAAAAAAAAAAAAAAGGCGCGCAACTTTTACGTTGTACGACCCGATAGACCGATTTCACCAGCCAGTTTCGTAGTGCGCTGCCGTCGTGCAGCGTGAGAACTGTAGTCTTTCTGCACGCGTGGAAACCCCCTTGTGGTTTCGCGCGCGCACAGCACGAGACGACAAGAAGCTGTCTCGTTCCTACCTCTTGTGAACTATAGTTTTGGCGGCGTCCCGCGTGTGTGGAAAGATTAGTGAGATCATAGCTTTCAAGTGTCGCCAATGCTGGGTACAGGCTGTATTTCCAACTTACTGCATTTTTTTTTTCAATCTACAACTTTGGCGGTGTGATACTATCAAGGTGACCCGAATGCTCGCTGCGCATAAAATGCTGGTAACGCCGTAAATGACGTCAAGCGGAAACTATGTATTTAGCGATTCCGAAAACATCGCATTTAGCTCGGGGTGGACGTCTAAACTCAAAGCATATTTAGCAATCTGTCCCAACTAAAAATGAGTCCGTCGACTTTCTAAATTTCATTGTTCGAAGGAACCTATATTTATGGCAAAATCTTATATAAAAAAAAAAAAATTGTGGGGGAAGTTTAACGTCCTTTTAAGTCGCTGGGCACGCGGATATGTGGCGACTCCCGCTCAACAAGATGTCGCTTCTTCGAGCGAGCAATCAATGCTTCGTTCAGGCAATGTACCGCAGACTTGCTAGCTAATGGAAACCCCGTCTATTTAACAGACAAGAGGCCAACGGTAGAACGAAAGTCCCTCGAGGACGCACGGCTCTTTCTTTGGTTGGCGCCGGAGCGGTCGCCTTTTCTTCGAGCAGCTAAGTGCGCGGACGTAAGGCCTCCTCTCGGCGCAAGGCTAAACGAGCCCGAAGACTTGCCACTAAGATATCCGATTGCAGCCGCCTAATTTCGGCGCAAAGAGTTCCGATGCATTCCTTCCTTGTGTGCTTCTTCTACATTTTTTTTCCTCGATTGCTTTGTTATTGTATTTTTACATTTACTTCGAAGGTTGCGACTGTTCTGTAAGCGTGAGCTTCGTGTAATGATAGCTTTTATCTTCTTTTTTAAGATGTGATTTCTTTGTAATTTTGGCAGTTTTTTGTTGCAGCCACTAGGAGGTCAAAAAACGCGCGGCGGCTCCCGTGCGTCACATTATTACTTCGCAGCCAATCAGCTTGAAGCATCGGCGGAGAACGTTGTTTTATTCACGCCTCCTTCGTGTGACGAAGAGTCTCCATTCGTTTTAATGGCATCGCTTCCCAGGCAAACTGCATGAGCTACAGTTCGACTCAATTTGTGTTTAATGTTAACGAGTCACTGAAGCAGCGTATATACTTTTTGATAGCCTACGCGTGGTGTTTATGACCCTTTTTTTAATAGAAAGCAACGGAGTTTACTTTTTGTTTATGGTGCGAGCGCGGGGACTAGTCAGTTTCCCGAACACACAAATAAATTAATGGTGAACTTGTTCTTTTTTGCCGGTGCTAATTATTACGATAGTTGGGCTACGTAAGCAAATACGTTCAATACCTATTTAATTCATAAAAAATGAACACGTCGTTTCACTTAGAATGTTCCCGAGCGAGATAGAAAACCAGAAAATCAGTCAAAATTGTAATGTCGTGGGAATCACTGTGGAGCTTTCAAAATGCCCCTCGTGCAGCACGAGAATGGACACCGGTGCGATAAGGCACCCGCGCGTGCTTTTGCGTCCCTTATCATCCGCCTTTTCTCGCCGCTAGCTTCATGTCTCTTGCACGACTGGAAACTCTCGCGCTCTACTGCGCCTGCCACGTGCTCGAAGCACTTCTCAAAATGACCAATTTAGCGTTTTACGATGACAATCAGCGCGTGTTGAAGTAGAACGATATATTTCCTTCTACTGTTTTAAAACGTTATTCAACGAATTGCAGTTCATTGTTCGACTGGTTGTGACGATTGGCACCGTTGTGATATGTTCCCCTGGCCGTATAACGCATCTGCACAGACCACGTTAAAGTATCTTTCGCGGGAATATTAAAACAAATCTGTAAATCTTAAAAGAAGCACACTGTATAGTGTTCTTTGAAACTTCAGATGCTCAAAGTTTAAGAGATA
Organism: Ixodes persulcatus; assembly: GCA_013358835.2. Classification (NCBI taxonomy): domain Eukaryota; kingdom Metazoa; phylum Arthropoda; class Arachnida; order Ixodida; family Ixodidae; genus Ixodes; species Ixodes persulcatus. Next base: position 99,150 of record JABSTQ010010322.1, on the reverse strand, counting down.
CAAGTAGTCGCTTATTATATTGGAGCTTCTTCCGTTGTGATTTGTTCTGCGGCGTTATTAACGGCTCATGCCACGGCCCCATTACCTGCGATAGGAGCGTAAGTTGTTCGGAACTTGCTACGCCCGGGCTTTCTGAAGCGGGCAGTGACAGTAGGCACCCATAAATGATAATCAGTGGATGGTCGAATTGAATACATACGCAATGAGAACGTATGCAATGAAATGATTACGTGCAATACTTAGTAAACTAGCAAAAGTGGTTGGTAGAATCGGTCGTTGTTGTTCCCTCTTGCTTAAAAATAGTAAGGTTCACATTTATTACGTTTTATCTGGCTCCTAAATTTACTATCGCGATTTTACTTGGGGTACCACGACTAAAACTATTATAAACGAACTAATGGCTTTTTAATAAAGTACTACATTCCATGGCAAATTTGTTCTACTACACTGATGGCGAACCATTATGTTTTAGTCTCAGCATCATGAAAGTTGTCAGTTTCTATAACTATCCTTTATTGTGTTTGTATTCATTCTCTAGTGCGGAGTGCATTGCTTTGTTGTTTCACCTTTCAGATTTGAGTAAAATCGAATCTATAATTAGTATCCGACGCCAGAACTTCGGGATCCCGTTTCCCAATTCCGTATTAATTACGCGCTTCTGTCCCCGTTCACATCTTGCACACACTACTTAACAACTTGGTCTTCTACCACATTGATATTCATACTTTAAGTATAAAAATGTATATATTTATTTTTCGTATTATGATGTGTTCTGCACGTGCAGGATACATCGGTCCTAATCAAGCTTTTTATTGGAAGCTTTTCTTTTCCTCATGTGTTCTCGGCACAAATATCATCTAATAAATTTCAAATTTAAAGATTGATGTTGATAACTTTACAGTATTATTCGTTGCTTCAGTATTTTGCTTTCTGTAGAGGATGGCGTCTGAAAGGCGAAGAGTTGCGTTGTTTAGCGAGGATTTGGTCTCAGGTGAGTTAGAGCCTTTCGTCATTTTTAACAACTTACGGCACGATGCTACTCAAAACCGCAGGCTTGAATCGTCCAAAAACAATAACGGACATTTATCAGAAGCTTCCAATTGTCAATGACAGCTGCATGAACGCAAGGCATTGCAAGCTCCGAGCAGTTTGTTAGTAACAACGAATGAGTATGCAGGAAGCGCCACTATAATATAGCTACGCCCTTCGCTTCTTAGCTGTACGTGACTTTCGTGGCGAAGATGTTTTCCAATTTTAACACCTCAAAACTAGACGCAACAATAAAACAGAACTATATACATTTATGGAGAGCATAATGTATAACTTCTAAGTAGAAAGGGCGCAGTCGCTATTCGTGCGAATACAGTAAAGGAAGAGAGAGAGCGCCTTGCTAAGAATTTTAGATAAGTGACGAACAAATTACGAGACGTCGCTACTTCAGCGCGTACAATGTATGCATAATACAAATAGGGTCTGGCTTTAGGGTATGAATATTTTATTGGTACGTACCTATTTCAATATATTAGCATGTTAGAATATCAGTAAAGTGCGTTCTAAGAATAATTGATGCAGGAGAGAACTTTGTACTTGAAAGTACTAAAAGCGAACATTCAAGAAAGTCGATCTACATATCAGTGCGCCATGACGACAAATATACTGATGTTGCTTTTAAATATGCCTCACTATTTTTTTATGATAAAAATATCTCGATACCTATTACGCTTTAATATGATATACCTGTAGATTATACAAATATGTGCGCTGATGAGTACTTATGTGTTTTAAAACTGAGAACGCATTTCCGCATGATGGTTGGCGCGCACTTGCAGGATGCTAATGTATTTAAGAGGACATTTATTGTCTATGATTGGCTCCTGGTTATTTTTGTTGCGTCAGGCTCCACTCTGACTGTATGGCCTACAATATTGAGAGGATCTGCCTGTCGTTATAGTAACCCGTCGGTATGAGAGTGAAACCATGTATAACGTGATATACCGCCCTGTAGAGTCGCGGACTATATGAACAAGTCTAGATGAGCGCGTGACTTAGGAGGCCTGCAGCGCTATCTATCAGGAGAAAGTTCAGCCATTCTCGAGGCTTCAACGACTGTTAAATTCTTGTCATCACTCCCCTGCTTGACGAACTGCTGTTTTCAGCGGCGATTGTAGAGGCGTTCCACGACAAAAGGAAAAGTCAAGCGTGGCTGAGACAACACATGTACACGTCACCCAAAACAAGTAACTAACTACAGTTACTCGTTACTAGCTCAAAAAGTAACTTAATACATTACCCATTACAGATTCTCAAAAGGATCGCGTTACGTTACCACAAAAGTAGCGAGTCATTTTTCTCGTTACTTTGACGGCCAAATACAGGACTGCTTTTCTTTCATGGTTTATTGTTTTCTTTCAAAAGTCGTTGTACTTGAGCAGTATAACTGCCTCTCAAAGGTTTCATCGGTTATGCTTGCCCGCTTTCTTGAGAAGAGATATCCGGCGACGCTGAAGAGTCGTTCTACTGACGCGCTCGCAAAAAAACGACAGTGTTGCGCTGCATGCAGGAAGAGGTGGTGATTTTGGGATTCCCCCTCGCTTTTGTTCTCTCTGCTTCTAAAGCTTCCAAGTTGAAAATGGGATCTGTACCTCTCCATGTTGGAAACCCCCGAGTTTACATTCGGTCTGTACAGAATTTAAGAAAGGTTCGACCAATGCACCTTTTGTGTTCGCTGGGCAAACGACATTCCCAGCTATTGGCGACGTGCGCGATCGAAAGCGTCGCTGTGGTCGGCCTTCCACGATTGACCGAATGCTGACTATGACGTCAGCAAAGGATTTCTCATCGACGGAAATAAAAGGAATGAAATAACTTCAATTTCGACGGTGTTGGTAATTTTGCTTTAAGAGCTCAATGATTTCAAGCTTCCACCATGCTCCTTACAAACACCATCGAACTTGTTGTTCGCAAGGTAATGACGTCACGAAAGGTAACCATATGAGGGCGCCACTAAAACATCTCGCCGCTAATAGGAAGTATTCACTGGCGGCCATAGCTGTGTGCACGACTGCTGAGCGCGTGCTGATGGCGAGCTTTCACAGTTCTTTTGTAACGTGCATTCCACACCCTCAAGATTGCCGGTCTTAGCAGCCTATTAATGTGGGCTCGTTCAGAGCATGCTCTCTAGACATTACCCAAAAATATGGCGCCCAGTGAATACTCCTTATAGAGTTAGACTGACGTGTTTGACAATAAACGTTGCTATACTCTCATACTGTCCAGTTCTTTTCGGGTTGCCCATCTGCCTTTGGCGCAATAGACGCATACTCATGTTAGAATTAAAACAAGGCTGTTTAAATGGTGTCAGACACGTTAGTCTTAGAAGTAACTAAATACCGTTACTCGTTCCTTTTCTAAAAAAAGGTAACTAAATACGTTACCCGTTACCCCAAAAAGTAACTAGGTAGAAGTAACTCTTTACTACCAACGCGTAACGTACATGCCTGGCTGAAAGCAACCAGTAGGATAGTTGAGCGATCATTTTTTGAACCTTGATGGGAAGTTCGTGGGATCGATATTAATACGCGGGTTTTAGTCATTTTTTTAGAGCGCAGCTCTTAGCCGCCCGTTTCCGGCTTGAGCGGCGTCGCGGTCGGCGTCGGCGTAACCGCGCGTTGCATTATGGGACGTTTCCCATAATGACGTTAGACGTGACGTCACGAAGGTCACGAGTGACGTCACAAGACTCACAAGTGACGTCATGTGTGACGTCGCCCTCGCGACGTCACACGGCACCTAAATTTGGAGCAAACCTTTCCCCTAAGTTTTGCGGGGGAAATTTTCCTGCTAAATTTAGCGGAGGAAATTTCCAGCTAAATCTAGCGGGGAAATTTCCCGGCTAATTTTAGCGGGAAATACTTCCGCTATATTTGGAGGAACATTTTCCCGCTAAATGTAGCGGTGAAATTACTCCGCCAATTTTCCACTAAGTATAGCGGGGAAATATTCCAGTCAAATTTAATGGAGAAATTTTCCCACAAAATTTAGGAGGGGGGGGGGGATTTTCGCCAAATTTGGCGGGCAACTTTTTCCGCTAAATTTAGCGAGGTAACTTTACGGCCAAATTTAGCGGGGAAATTTTCCCGCTAAAGTTAGAAGGGAAATTTTTTCGCAAACTTCAGCTTTAAAATTTCCCCGAAAATTTAGCGGGGCAATTTACCAGGAAATTTTCTTACAATTTCACGGTAAATTCCCCTCCGGACACTTCTCTTCCCTCTGTAACAATCCCTTTCCTCCATACTCTTCGCTCCTCCTCCTCAAGGGTTGCGTTCTAATTCAGCATTACAGATAATTATAAACATACATATTTTTTCGGGGTACTACTACCATCGATGTTCACTCGGCAATAGTTTGCTGACCAAGTGCCGCTGAAATGCCGCCTGTTCACAAAATAACCTCGATGATAACTCAGCTGTTTTTTGTTCGAGAGCGCTCTATGTCTTCGTAGCCACGAGCACGCCTAAAGCTTTTTAATATTGTCCGGGACTGTACTTTTCACCCGAAACACATCGTCGCTCCTTGGGTTCCCAAATATTATTCTACTCCCGTCTAGACAGAACATGAACTATTCACCTCTCCAGCTGACATGATTTTTTTTTCTGTTTTTTGTTTTCTCGGCGGCGTAGTGGTTAAAGACTAATAAGAGTTACAAGGTAGTTCCGCAGGTGGCCGCAGAAATATAACGAAAGCTGCCACTAAAGGACAACAAAGCCGTTCTGATCAATTGCAAGAGACAAGCAACGCTGCGGAGCGGAGATTTTGTTTCTTTTAAAACACCATTACCTCTCAAGTGCATCTCTTTTGCGTGTAGCAAGCAAACTTGCTGGACATTATATATAATGTAAATAAACTGGAAGCGGAAGTCTCCGAGCTACGGGAAATATATATTAAGACGTTCGAACCAGGGAGGACTAGTAAATAAATTCTCGAATGGTTTTCTACCGTAGGGAGTTCCGATTAATTTCTGCTGGCTAGTTGTTCGTTGGATTTCTCCTTCGCACTTATTATTTCAGCGATCATAAGTTTACATAGTGGTCTAGTCATTCGGGGTATGTTTTGTTTGCTATTCGGACGTTTGGTGGAAACTCAGAGTGAGAATCTGACATCCAATACACCAATATAACGTAAATGTTGGCAGTTGGTATCATCTACAGAGTATGTATACTTGCTCTGGGTGTGTTTTTGCTCAGAAACCTTTAAACAAGCTTTTTTTGGGGTGCGTCGTTGAAGACTTGATGTATGCACTTCACGATGAAATTTACTTTGATTTTTCTTTCCGTGCAAAAAAGACCTCTTGTCCCATTTCAGTATGAAGCACAATTCTATAACGAAATTGTCTAGGCTGCTCAATGCAAGCGGCTCTACAGAAAAACAAAGAGAAAAAAACGCAAGTTTAAAGCACGAACTTAGTGCAAGCAAACTAACATACACAACGTACGGATCCGTTCTACACCAAAGACCGCACCTTGTCAATAACATCGTATCGGCACATTTTTCGACCTCAAAGACGTCGTCATCACGTTGGAAATGAACTTGGCTAGAGGGAAGGAGCGTGGCTCGATCCCTGGGAATAAATGTGATCGCCGGCGCGTGGCTGTATTTGCGACGCGGCCCGTGTTGCCAGCAGTAACCGTAGCATTTTTTTTTTTTTTCCGAGGACCTGTGCACCCTCCATCGGAAACGCACAATGACAAGGCGGGCGAGATGGAACGAGTCAACGGGTTCTGCGCCTTACAAATGGTGCCTTGCGGGTAGCTTTGAGGAATGACCGAGATGCCGACGACTTCACTCCATTTCTTGCTAAAATCTAGGTTTGGAGAAGAAGGAAAACAAAACAAAACAAAAAAAAAAAACGGGGGGGCGTACGTGAAAGCTAGAGTTTGCGTACGACAGCTTGGAAACTTTGGGTATCTGTAGAAGAGTGAGATTCGACGTGTGTTCCGTCCGTTGTGCGGTAGGCCCGTGGCTGCATTTCTCATTGCTTCGAGGGTGTCACCCTTCTTTTGTGTGAATGCGGACAGGACGTGTTTACCTCATGGCATACTTGAATGATGTGACGATATTTTCTTTTCTTTCTTTTTTCTTTAGCTGCCATGAAGATTTCGGATCGATATATGCATATACAGGGTATTTAATTTTAGTTCAAACATTATCTTTTTACTTGTTTCAAAAGTTTTAATTTGAACATTTTATTTTGAACGCTTTTAAAACACACTTGCAGAAACACTGGTGTCTGCAGGTAGTTATACGGAGAGTACATCATATGGGGTGCTAATTATTACGATAAGTGGAATATTTACCTACAGTTTGTTTTACCTTTTCAATCAGTTATTTAGCAGATCGTTGCAATAAAAAACTTTCCGATACATATCTCAAACCGGTAAATCAATCAGTTTTAGAAAAAAAAAAAAAAATTAAGCGCATGGCCAGCGCAAGGGCGCACTAAAGCTTCCGCTTGTGGAACAGTCTCAAAGCCGGTGTTCCAAAAACGTAAAGGATAAATTTTTTTTTTTTTCGAATCGTTAGCATTGCGTTTACGATGTGAAGCTTTAACTCACCCATGCGCCTGCCACGCGCTTTAGATTCTTCTAAAAGTGACTGATTGAGTGGTTTTCGATGATGCTCAGCACGTCTCAAGAGTTATTTTGCACTGCGTGCCAAATCGCTCTCGAGAAAACTGCACATCGCACTGAAGCAATGTTACTGCCGTTGTGGTCTGTGTCAAAGGGCCCATTAAGAAAAAAATATTAGCGTTCAATATAATTGTGTAGTTAATTATTTTAAAGTAATTTTAAAGGCATGCTTTGAATTCTAATCTTGCTGGGCATCGCCGAATGATGTAACGTTACATCCCAGCATCAAATTGATGTAACGCGGCAGTTTGCGGTGTTCCGAAAGACTTCTAAATTTGGACGGATTATGGGTTTCGGTCTCTTATCGGAGCGCATATCACAGCGTCAATCCGCGCAACGCGCGCGCGCCGCAATGCATCGTACATAGAAGATGCTTTTTGACGTAGGCGCCATTGTGAAAAAGCCCTTCTTGTGCGATGCGTGGCGCACGTGATGCGGGTTAAACACAACGAGGGGGGGGGGGGGATTACCAGCGCGGAGATGACTGTCTAAAGTAAACAAAAAATGAAAGACGTGTACGATTCTCTGTAACGCGAAATTAGAGTGCAGCTCTTGAGGAGGAGTAGGGGAAAGCATGCTCCTTCCCCCCTGTACCCTCCCCTTCTCCTCGTCTGCTTCCCTCCAATTTAGAGGGAAATGTTTGCTAAATATCTCGCTCAATTTAGCAGGAAATTTAGCGAAACGTTTCACGCTAAATTTAGAGGGGTAAATTTTCCCGCTAAATTTAGCGGGGTAATTGACATCACGTGACCTCAACAACAATTAAATTTCCCCACTAAATTTTAAGGGGAAACGTCCCATAATGCAACGCGCGCGGTTTCGCCGACGGCGACGCCACTCTACCCGGAAACGGGAGCCTAAGAGCTGCGCTCTAAAAATATAGAAAGGCAGCCGCGATGGTTTGGAACTACATGAATTCACTAAGACGGAAAACAAAGTAAGTGCAGAAATGTACTGTTATTCCTGACGGTATTCAGCTTGAAGTGCATGAGTCAGTAGAATAGAAGTTCAAGCAGCAAGAATACATGGGAAGCGCCTCACCAGTGGAGGATAGTTTATGTACTGATTTTGAGGCCATCGGACAAAAAGAATGGGAAAGGGAGGAACAGAGTTCCAACGGGTACATCAACAAGTTCAGATGGTATACCAATAATGTTGATAAAACAGAGTGGACCCAAATCTAAGGAAGCGTTAAGAAAAGCAGTAAGTAGCATTATCATTAACGGAACTGCCCCGGAACAATGGAGGCTGAGTAGAATGAGTTTAATATACAAGAGAAATGGGGACAAAGCTGAAGTAACTGACTATCGTCCCATAACAGTAACGTCAGCAGTCTACAGGTTGGCAATGCATATTATCAAAGAGAGATTACAGGCATGGGTAAAAAATGAGTATATTCTAGGAGAACTACAAAATGGGTCCCAAAAAGAAAGAAGGTTGAGTGATATGTTTATTTTCATGAACACAGTGTATTCATTTAGTAGAAAGGGGAGGTGGACCAATCTAGTTAGCATTCTTAGATATAAAAAGGGCTTATAACAATGTCATTCGAGGCATTTGTTGAACATAATGAAGAGCTTAGATGTGGACAACGGAATATTGATATTTTGAAGGAATATTTACAAAGACAACATGGTACTAACTACACGGGAAGGAAAGATAACAAATCCAATAGAGATAAAACGAGGTAGTTGAGATGGATGCCTTTTGTTGCCATTGTTGTTCATGTTATATCTCCGGGAAAAAAAAAATTGGGTTTGACTTTTAGTATGACAGGAAAGGTCAAAATATTAAATAGTCATCTCCAAGTCTGACTTATGCTGATGACACAGCGCAAATAGCCGATATCTACCTAAAGCTTCAGTACATAATGAATATATCTGGCGCAGAGGGTGAAAGGTTAGGGTTAGAATTCAATAGTTAGAAATCAGCCGTCATGGTATTCAATGATGACGGAATCGCAGAGCTAAGAATACAATGATTAGAGGTTGAGAGAGTCGATAAATACAAGTATCTGGCAGTATGGATAAACGAGGGTATAGAATACCTCAAAGAGCATGAACAATGTGTAACTGGTAAGGGCAACAAAAATGCAGCTGTAATGAAAAATAGAGCACTCTGGAACTATAACAGGTATGAAGGATGAAGGAGATCTGGAAAGTAGTGACGGTTCCTAGCCTGACTTTTTCAAATGCAGTTTTGTGCATAAAATCGCACGTCCAGCCAAGGCTAGAAATGAAGCAACGAGTAGTAGGTTGATTGGCTGTGTGAGCACATGGTCAAACACCGAACCAAGTTGTACGGGGCCATATGGGATGGTCCTCATTGGAGGGCAGGGAGGATAGCAGTAAGATTACATTTGACGATAGGCTAAGATAAATAGATGCAGAACGATTGGCACAAAGTGTTCTTAGATATCTATACATAAGAGGCGTCGATACAAAATGGAGAAAACGGACCAGAAAACTTAAATATAAATTAATTGACAATAGCAGAGTGGCCGATGAGAAAATAAAGGTTAAAAAGAAAGTTAAAGAGACTGAGTGGGAAATATGGGAAGTGGGCATGCAGACTAAATCGGCCTTAGAAATTTACAGACTTTTTTTTTAAGAAGGACATCTCTAAGGAGACCATCTTCGAATATTCTAGGCGGGCTACTTGTTGTTCGAGGCGAGGACGGGAGTGTTGAGGACTAACATATAAAGCTAGATATCAGGAAGTAGGTAGGGTGTGTGGGGCTTGTGAAAAAGGTGGAGGAGACGGCTGAGCACTTGATAATTTACTGTAAGGGCCTTTAGCCTGCAGATTTAATGGAAGGCAAATATACTTGAGACGGTTGTTTGGAGTTTTATAACATATGATCTGTAAAGTCAGTCGACGTTACAGCCTTAAAAAATGTCTGCCCCAGGCCAAACAAAACAAACAGGCAAAACTCCCAACAACAATCTCAGGTACGTTTTTCTTCCTTTTATTTATATATATATATATATATATATATATATATATATATTGCAATCTATTGCAATAAATTGCAATATATATATTGCAATTTATTGCAATAAAATTAAAAAAAAGGATAGGCCAAAGGAGCTGGCGAATAATAGGACCAGGAGCGGGCCCAATATTTCGCCAGCTCCTTTTCCCTTTCTCTTGCATTAAATATAGTTGATTATGTAGAAGTTTGGGCTAGTTGGTAAGTAGACATGATAAAAACAAAACAGCGCAAGGACAAGGACGAAGTAGAAGGAACAAGAAGGACACAGCGCTCACTTTCAACTGAAGATTTATTCGTGTAGGCGTCTGTTATAAATAGCAAACAGTTCACCCGAAAAAATCAAGGAAAAAACACAAAAAAATATATAACATGTCACGTTTTCAATATAACACTGTCACTGCTTTGCCCTCATCGTTCTAAGAACTGCCGCTCCTTATCCGAAAGTACGAGTGACGGGACACTTACACAGTCCGGACCCAGTCGCGCAATATCACGTGCTTCTATTGTTTCCCGCGTCACTCTGTCCTTATTTTTAAAAACCACTTGGCATCTCTCGAAGGCAGGAATGCACCCGCACTCTCTCCAGTGCACGCCTAAGTGCCCTGACACGACTTTAAAAACGTTGTATCGATGTTCTCTGAGTCGATCGTTTAAACATCTTCCCGTTCGTCCTATATATCGACGGCCACAAGATAAAGGAATCGAATAGACCACTCCTTGCACACAAGAAACGAACTGATTCTGGTGTTTCTTAGTGCACACGATCTTGTTGTCAACATCTGAATTTACTTTTCTGCAAAGCCCTGCCAACTTATTAGGTGCCGAAATAGAGTCCTTTTGACAAAGCTTGAAGGTTTCAAGGTTGCAAGAATTTTTAGGTTTGTGGATGTCAATTTGGTTTTATTAGATTGTGACAAATAGGCCTTCGGAGCAGAAGTTTCTTCCGTTTTATCTACTTTCAGCGATAGCCTTAAACCACTCATTTTGACGCATGAGCTGCTTATAAATAGCTCTATTAGGTTTTTAGACCTCCGTCTTCACTTTTGGGATGCTCACACGTGTTCGGGATATGAACCAAGAAGCAATAAACCACTTCTGCAGTTCACCTCGGCTCACTCTAAACTTGTAAAACGAGGGGTAGTTAACCTGTGTTTTCAAAATGCTTTGGATAAGTCGTACTCGCACCAGGTTGATATAAGTTTTAATGAACAAGCTTCTAGACTCCGGACTGCTGGCTATCCGGTGTACCTATTAAGTGCAGTGGCTGATACCTTACTAAAGAAAAGGAGAAGTAACTCCACCCTGAAGGCTAGACAAGTGAACAAAAACGTCGCCGTTGTACCGTATCTTCATGGTATCTCACATAACCTGAAAAAAGTGGGAAGTAGAGTAGGCGTTGAGGTTGTGCTTTCGGCTCCTAATAAGTTGGCAGGGCTTTGCGAAAAAGTAAATTCAGATGTTGACAACAAGATCGTGTGCACTAAAAAACACCAGAATCAGTTTGTTTCTTGTGTGCAAGGAGTGGTCTATTCGATTCCTTTATCTTGTGACCGTCGATGTATAGGACAAACGGGAAGATGTTTAAACGATCGACTCAGAGAACATCGATACAACGGTTTGAAAGTCGTGTCAGGGCACTTAGGCGTGCACTGCAGAGATTGCGGGTGCATTCCTGCCTTCGAGAGATGCCAAGAGGTTTTTAAAAATAAGGACAGAGTGACGCGGGAAATAATAGAATCACGTGATATTGCGCGACTGGGTCCAGACTGTGTAAGTGCCCCGTCACTCGTACTTTCGGATAAGGAGCGGCAGTTCTTAGAACGATGAGGGCAAAGCAGTGACAGTGTTATATTGAAAACGTGACATGTTATATATCTTTTGTGCTTTTTCCTTGATTTTTTCGGGTGGACTGTTTGCTATTTATAACAGACGCCTACACGAATAAATCTTCAGTTGAAAGTCGGCGCTGTGTCCTGTTGTTCATTCTACTTCGTCCTTGTCCTTGCGCTGTTTTGTTTTATCATGTCTTGCATTAACTTTATTGGAATACATCTATTAATTATTCTCTCCACTCGTTGTTCAGAATATGCATATATATATAAATATATATAAGTCAAAGATGCGTACTGATTCATATGTTTTCGCGGTATTTTAAAGATCTCACATTATCAAAATATAGAGCTGAAGAATTTTACACGCGACTTGGGATTAAATACAATGGAGCCCCGTAGAACCTTAAGTGACTGAGCTAGTAATTATTCGGCACAACTGACCGATAATCTGGAGATTCATGTTCTGATCTATGATCAGCTAATTGTGGGTATTTCGTAAAGAAATATTCGAGATGCGCGCATGGATAACCGTCCCGATCTAACTCCAGCGGGAAACTGCCGAAGAACTTAGCAAAATTTTAACGTAACGGGGCGTCCCCAGATTATGTTTTCCGGTAGTTTGCTAACTCACTTTTAATGGGACGGTTACCTATCACTATGTCTGGAGGTACGTGTGGCGTGGAGGTACATGCGGCGTTGGTTCTCGCCGCTTCCGGCGGTGACAGAAAGACCGTGCCGTTGCATTCGTGCCCGCGCTACAAATGAAACGCGGCGCGGCAATAAAATTTAAAAAAAAACAAGGCCTGTGTCGGCTTTCGTGCATACGGGAAGAACATTACAACGAGGTCGTTTTGAATTAAAATTGACTGCATAATTAAAATGCCACGACGAATGTTCGCGCCGCTTCCGTTCTTTTTTGCTGCCCGTCCGTGTTGTGACGAATGACAATTACAGTTTCAATTTCGCTGCTCGTAGAAAAAAAAAAACGAATAAAAAACGGAATTATTCTAATTTGCACCAGAAAGAGCTAGCTGTTGCTATTCGAGGTTTTTTTTTTCCCGTGTGTTCCCGAGATAAATGTGCCAAGGGACACGCACCATTACAATCGAAGGCGCCTTGTTTTTGTTTTGTTTTGTTTCTTTTTGCAATTTTCACAAGATTGTGCATTCACTTATTATAATGAGCTGATGCAAATTGCTTGTGTACTCGAAAAATCGAAAACAGCCTTGAGTCATTATGCGAAACAAGCAGCTTCGACGCTGTACTCCGTTTCACTTCAAGTCCGACAACATCCGACGGAATACGGTGGGACAAAGCCATGCAAGAAGCGGAAAAGGTGCATTGTCACGACGCTCTTTTTGCGTTTTTTTTTTATCACCGAGTCTACAAATTACGCTCAGTAAATTTGCCGCAATTCCGCGCCTTCTTCGGTGTTCGATTGGGTTGGCCGGTGAGAGCGATCAGCAAAAAAAAAAAAAAAAAACAACGATCGCGCCGTGACGATGGATTTTTTGCGCCACATCCTGTTGAGTCCATTCATATCCTCATCTATACTCAAAAAAACCTGGCAGTTCGATGACGGAGCCACCATAGAGAGCCCGGTCGCAGATTTGGAGTGCGAGTATCTGGTAGAGCATCAAACAGCCGTTTCTCGGGGAACCTGGACGTCAGCGCACAGCTTTTGCAGCGGCGAAGACCCGAAACACACTTACTTGTTCGCTCAGGAGAAGTGTGTTTCGGCGTCTCGCCGCAGCGGGGTTCCAGTCACGTGGCCCTCCTCTCCTCCGTTGTCTGCCGCTCCACTTTTAGAATTTCGTCGGCCGCTTCTCGTGGCGATCTGCCAGGCTTTGTCAGTACGTATATGGGAGGTTAAGGTACATTCCATCGCATCGCAGCTGCGGACCGACTCAGAGTGAAATGGAGTATACGGCGAGATATTAAAGGAGAGAAAGAAACTAGATCCCGCGTGGACGTCCGAACACCGTGCTCTGGTTGGAATGACTAGTGGGCAGACGGAAAATCAAAGCTATCTGCCTTTGTCCCTACTCGCTCTTCGTACGAGTTCGAAGGCGAGCGACAAACGCCAGACGCAGGCGTTCGATTGTCATTCCAACCGGAGGTCGGTAATTTGACGTACCCGCGCACTCTAGTTTCCCTCTCTTCTCTTTATGTCTACTAGTAGAGTTTTTGTACGAGGGCACGTTTTTCGTTGTTTTTTTTCGTATTGCTTGGTTTTGCTAAAGCTTTAAACAAAACTTGTTTAATGCGGTGTATGTCGGGGAAGTACGTGTTTGGTGCTCGTTTTAGCGGCACTGGAACTTACGCGCACGGTGGCACCCCAGACGAAGCGCGGTGGCAGCTAGAGTAAATACGCCGTGTCCACATTTGTACGGAGAGCTTGGAAACAATGCGCGCTTTGGTTTATATATAGTTTTCATACTATTACTTTTGCGAACTCAAGAAACTTAAAGCGTTCCCATTCGTGGCTAAAATAAAGGAAATGGTAGAAGCTCGTGTTCTTGCCAAGAGAAGCAACTTCGATTCCAATATTTATTTTTCACGCTCAATCAATACACTTCACTGCCTTAGCCTCGCGGAAGTGTACAGTGACTCTGCTCGGAGCTAACATATCTTCACCTCACTACACCGTGATGTCCAAATCGCTCTGCCCACTCTGCATCTAATAAGATTGCACGAGGTCTCTCCCAAAAGACATCTCCGCCCGTTTTGATGTTTTTCAGTATCGTACCTGCGTGAGATCGAGTAAGCATCAGTGAATGACGTCTGCTAAAAAGTTTAGATCTACCATTGCTTGGCAATGAATAAGTTGCCCATGTGCGGCGGAGACAACAGGCGTAATGTTTGAGAGGGCATAGGGACCCACTTTTTACGCCCTCCCCTTCTGATAAAAAGAGATATGACTTATACTCCCCATATCCCGGAAAATAAAATGAGGACACCGGGTATTATATGTATTTTTTCTAACAAAATTGACAAATTTGATTTCATTTGTTATGATGGTTGTTGGCCATACATGTCTTGTCAGATGCCAGAGAAATGCATTGTTCCTTCCAGAGTCTTGGCCACTTTATACGGTAAGAGGCTAAATACTATAGTAGCTGCTCCACCTTGATCGCAAGCTTTCACCCTTTGATAACTCTTTTTGTCCACGAGATTCTGTAACCCCGGCGAAAATCAACGAGCGCCTTCTGGAGGGTAATTTTCACCCGGTCGCCTGTCACCCTATATGTAGTTAGCGATATTCTGCTTCATTTAATGTACACACAGCAGTCTACCATATTTTGTATATTTTATTTGTATAATAAGTGTATAATAAATGAAGAAATTCATTGAACCATTGAAAGTTATAAATTCCTCCCATACACTTCAATTTCAATTATATTTGTAATATTCCTGAAGCTCCTGTGCAATACGGGTCGTATGGGTGCTACATGGGTTTGCTTCCTCAGTAGATTTACACAAACAAAATTGTCCTTTTTTTAAATCTTCGTGTTCACCGCCGACGATGGTGCAAATACATCGGGATTAGGCATAGCTTAGAAGTATGAAAAAAAAAACATTTTAAACCGATAGGATACAAACAAAACAAAATGTGGTTGCTTTTTTCGGTGTCTGTGTTTTCTTTTCTATTTTTATTTAAAAGGACGGCAACGCGAATACAGTTACAAAGAGAACTCCAACCTGGAGCGTATTTTGCGGTGTTGGCTAACGGCGCGAGCCCGTCTGTTAGATGCATCTTCATTGGACCTCTGAAAAGGCTCGGAACAGCGGTCGACTTTTACAGCTCTCAGGGGCTTTGGCCCGCCGCGTTTTTGGGGAAGATTGATCGCCTCCCGGCAAGAAGCCGTAATCCTTCCACAGAACCCCCGCTCTAAACCGCCGGAGATCCAAAATGTGTGTTCACTTCATTTTTTTTTTTTTAAATCCTTTCTTGAATCTATTATTGCTGGAGGCTAAGGAGGTGTCGGGCTATTCTGATCCCGAAGACTTAGTGGCGCTACACTTTGCGTTGGGATTTAAAGATATGTATGTAAAAGTAAAAAAAAACTAAAAAAAATCGTCTTGTCTGAGTTACGACTTAAAAGTTTTATACAACCTTCAGAAACGCAGTCCCCCTAGGTTTGTCGTAGTAAACTTTTTTGTACATCTGACAACATAAGGCTTATTAACTTTTCCCTGACCATGGTTTCAAGCTTACTTCACTTCACATATACATAGTTTGTTTGTATTATATTGATGGCATCTTGAATAAAGGATTTCCGAAACTAAAGAAGCGTGAGTAGGGTAAAACATTTTGCTACACTGTGCATTATATGTATATATAAAACATATGTTATTGGTACAAGTTTATATAGGATTACGATTCGCGTTATAAATGCATTGTATCTTGTTTGGGAAATTATTCGTGCATTAAAATACCACGTGGTGATGTCGAAAGTAGAGGAGACAACTCAAATACCTGTATGGTCCTCTCTAAAAGTTGCTACATATTGCGAACAACATACTAAATCAACATATTTATGTATTTCATTCGCGAATGGGAGCGAACTTTAAAAAGCAGCACGATGTCTCAGTATAGGACCTCCATGCCTTTATCGTAGGCATTATAGATATGAAAAAAAAATGAAACACAACGTCATAAGACTGAATGTGTTCCAACACGAAACACACTACAAAATAAAAAAAAAGAGAATTTAAACAAGTTTATATATATTCTTTCGTGTAGAGCTTCTTAGTGAGGCTCGATCCATTCTTTCAGCGAATTAGCTCTTCAATGGCAAATCCTGTTGGTGAAAGCGGTAGTGTCATGTCATCCAGCATGTCATCCAGATGAAAGAACGGGTTCGGCCCACCTTAAAAGTGATTTTCGTTCTTTTCTTTTTTTTCCGTCGAATGAATTTATTACAAGTGCCCCTGTAGATTTTTCACGGCTCGCCCATTTCGGTACACTTCGCGGCTGTGCTGAATCAATAAAGCTCGACGGCTCGATGAGGGGTTCTAACGGTCCATCGGAGTGAAAGCATTCTCGAGCCTTCGTGTTCAGCCTCGTGGGCTTCACATTTAATCTACTCCGCTTTCCTTTTTTTTTTTTTTGTTCTATCGGCGCATCTAAGCCGGCTGACGGCAGCAACGATTCTTCCTGCTAGAACAATTCTGAGGCAGTGTAGCCGTGAAAATATTTACGTTAATTATAACTCCCAGCGTTCTCGTTCTTCGAGTTATTATCGAGCGTGCGTCCTACACGCTCCTTTCACGCAGCTTGCTGTGTGCGATCCTCCTTAGGTTGAGAAAGGGAAAGAAAGGGAGAGGGGGCATTTCTGATGTGCTGCCTTCCGAGAAAATGAGACCGTCAATATTTGCACAGTGCCTCCGTTTTCGTCTGTCGTCCCTGTCCGTTTACGGCTCCGAGCGGAGAACTCATTATAAGGAAGCCCGCGCTATGGATTTCTCGATGACAGCCGGGTATCCTTGGATACGAGTCCTAGCAGTGCCCCCATTTGTTTTTTTTTTTCTTAGTTCCTCTTGGACGTTTTTGGGGGCGAACATTGGCGCGCCCACTCACTCCTGTCATATTTTCTTTTCCGCTCCGTAGAACTCAATTGCGAAAATTGGATACGCGCGAGGGAATGAAAGCCCAGTGTTGACGCGATCTCTATCCTCTATTTCACCTTATGATGTACCGCAGGAAAGGCTACAAGCGCACGAGTTCCTTTCTCTAGGGCACGTCTCGGTGGCAAAACCGCTCGTGAATTAAGGGCAGCTGCCAACGCTATGAGCTCGCGCTTCGAGCCTTCGCTGCGGTACAACATAAGATGGAACGGAGTATAGAAGTGAACATTACAAAGCAGGGCAGACGGCCCACAATGCATTTTCTCGTGTGTAAACATAGATCGACGGTGTGGTGAGGCTATGCTCATGCTGCTTTCTCGAGCCTTGCGCGCGTGCTAATCTACGGCACCCACCGCTCATCCACCGGAACTTCTCCGTGGCATGTATTCCAGTTTTTTTTGGTTTCATTTCTGAAATATTTTTGCCGAGAACAGTTTCTACGCGTGAATTACCCGAAAAAGCCGACCAATACTTGTGGCTCTCAACGGCGGAGCAGAATATTAAATTACATACACGGATGTAGGGAGAGGACATTTTGCACGTTGGATATTATTGTGATGCATTGAGGTCAATCAGCAAGCACTACAGTGCTAGTTTACAGTCACGTGAGCACGGGGAGAGGAATTTTAGTTTAGGTGGAAGGGAGATAAGAATAGGTAAGCGCGCCCACACACGCGCAAGCACCACCTTAGACGCTAAAATAAAATGGCTTCTTAATCAGCAGCTTGATCGCCGGACGAATCCTGAGGTACAATGAATGCAACGGCTTCGCGTACAATGTAAAAAAAAAATTACGAGGGTAGTACTTATTTTTTGAATTTAAAGTTTTTGTTTTTTTGTAGTTTTTTTACTATTTTCGTATAAAACTTGTTTCTGAGAACCAATGAACTACATGCATTAAATATATGCACTCTCCCAAATCTTACACAAGGTCCCATGTTTGTGAAGAAAACACATAGCGTTATTTTGAAACACATTTTAAAACCACGTCTTGTGCATTCGACTCATTGCATCAAGATTAGCTAATAATTCTGCAAACTTTCAACACTGAATTGCAAAACAAATGCCCTAAGGCTTGAAAAGCGTTGATGCATACTCTGCTTAAGCGGCGGAAGTGCAGTCGACTTTGGGTCCGGTCTATGTGAGAGGCCGGGAATGCCTGTCGGCGTCGTGTTGCTCACGCGCGCTATGTTAAAAACTTTAGTTTTATTTAATGAGTTATCAGAGTCGCAGTCGAGCTGCTGTATGTATATGCTTACACACAAGAATCACGAGCACCAATGTTGAGTCGCATTCAAACGGAGGGGGGAGGGGGACTATTTGTTCCGCGGGAATGTGTCTTGATTTGACTCCGGGGTTTGATCCATCACGATTGAGTACGGATATTTTGAATGGGATACTTTTAGAGCGCAGCTCTTAGGCGCCCGTTTCCGGCTCTAGTGGCGTCGGCGTCGGCGTCGGCGTCGGCGTAACCGCAAGGTCACGTGACCCTCCCCAAGGTCACGTGACCCTCCCCAAGGTCACGTGACCCCCCCCCCCCCCACCCCGAGGTCACGTGGCTCCCAGGTCACGTGGCCCCCCTGGTGACGTGACACCCCCCCCCTTCCCCCCCCCCCGAGGTCACGTGACCCCCCCCTCCGTGCCTTCCCCCCCTACTCAAGAGCTGCGCTCTAATTCGGCGTTACAGGGAGTTGTAAACGGCTTTCATTTTTTATATGCTCAGCTTTTTTTACGCCGGGTTATTCTCCCTCAATATTAAAATATCTCCTACTTATTGGATTTTGTGGAGTTTAAGCAATGGTGAGCCCGTGAAAAAGTGCACGTTGATCGTGCGCCCTACCATTGTGTGTTTTCACGTGAAAAGGTTTGGCGCCGTGATTGGACGGCACTGGGTTGGATTCTGCAACCATTTTGACGTGTCTTACCACATAACGTAGGTACGGGCATGGCCTGATTACGCTCCACCATGATATCGCACTATGATTCCCATAACGGATGTCAATGCTATTGATTCACTCAGTACCTTCCATTTGCTCTTGCAATCGAGCGATTTCGTTGACGCGGCCAGTAGTCAACGTTGTCCGCATATTTAAAGTCAATGACAGGTTAAGAGTCCACAGAAAACACCACCCACCTACTTTCACTTTAGCAGAGCGAGCAGTGGAAAGGAGGGAACCTCCTCTCTGGCGTTTGCACTACTGAAGTGGAAAGAGGTGGGACGAGCTTCCCTTGAGCTCGTAACCTACAGCCGACTATCTCCTCGGGGGCAACGTACTCTGGCAGTGAAGCGAACGTATGGAGGGGGGGGGGGGGGGGGGGGGGGGCAGCCAGAGCGAACGGCTCTGCGTTATCGCGTCAAGTAATCCTGGGCTTTTTTTTCGGTTTCGGTTTCAGTTTTAGTTTGGCGTAGCCACGCAGTTGCTACAGTTTGTCTTTTCATGTGAGCATCGAGGGTGAAAGTGGTGAACCGTGATCGCCGAGCATGCAGGCATATTCATGTCTCTTCCCCAACGTTTCACTTTTTTTAAACACAAGTCAACGGATTGACCGAAGCACTTCGACCCATTTACAAGGAAAATCACACCGTTATCGATTTCCTCAAATTTTATTTCCCTCGCAACCGATGCAGATATGAAGCGTTCATTTAAGAAGTGCCGCGATTTTCATCGGCGCTACCGTTTTTGAGGTTATTCATCCCTAATCTTGTCTGGTGCTAAAAACGCTTAGCGCGGGCGCGATATACCGAAATAGAAGCACTCGGCGCCAAGTCAAGTTAATTTTGGATCGCGTTCAGTTACCGCTGGCCCTACGGGGACGTCGGTGACTAACGACGGCTCAGAACACCCATAGCAGCTCGGGACAGGCATAGCGTAAGCTCGGCGTAAGCGATCAGGAGTGGGGATTTAGCCCAGGTGTTCCGGGCTCAATCCCCACCCTGCTCGCTTACGCCGGTGATCCTTGCGCAAACCAAACGGTATGAGAAAACAATAAGTCCCGGTTCCCTTTGTCTCACTTGTGCGTACAGTTTGCACACCACTTGCTTCGTTTGTTTTAAAAATTCTTGGTTGCCATTCTTCGAGAACGTTCTACAGGGCGAACTAAGTGGCGAGCTCACAGAAAGTACCGACTATACATTACGCCTATTATGGAAGTAGGAATAAAAGAAGGCGACATACGGGCTCAAACCAGCCAAACGAGGAAATACGAAGTGAAGCCGGAAGTAGAGGTCGGAGTTGGTGGGAACGCCTCGAACGGGGGCCCAAGTCCGTCCAATAGCGTGCAAGGGTGCCCAAGTCCTCTCCATAGCCTTTCTTGGTTTTGGTCATCGTTGGAAGCGTGCCCATCCAAACCGCAAGTCTCACCGGGCCTCACGTGAAGCAGCCTCCAGAAACTGCCGACCTCCATGAAACCGATGAACGCCATCCGCGCAAGAATTGGCTTTTCGGAGGTGCAATCGGGGACAGCGGGGTTTGGGCCGCCGGCGCTGCTCCTCGAAGCTTCGAGTACGGGTACACTTCTTAGAAACAAAAAAGTGTCTATAAAGTCCTCCCTAAAGGAAGGAACGCTCTTGTCAAATACGCTTTTTCAGAAAAGGGAGAAACTTTCGTCCCTGAAATCTGGGGAGCAATATTCTTCCGTCGTCTGCATCCTATCATGGCGGTCACGAATCGAGTGAATCGAGCTCAATAAGGCTTAACAAGGACGGTACGTCTATTGTACGGGGCGAGAGGAGCAGCAAATAAAAGCGTAACACAAGTTACACACGCTTTCCGCGAACTTTTTGTTTTTTTCTTAGCCAGGTTTTTTTTTTTTTCAGGTAAAGAAACTTGCTTTTGGAAAGCAGCCCCTTAGTCTTCTCGTCGTCAGCACTGCGATTTTAAAGGTAGACAACCAATACCCAGGTGGTTCACGCACTTTACGTCTTAGCTTTATTATTCCTCGTGCCACGATTCCTTCGTCACAAAGGCGGGGTATACCGTTCGCAATATTAAAAGCCGCTCTCGAAAGAGCAATTTGGAAGGAGCCTTCTTGGTTCATTGTTTAATGGTAAGCCGAAAATATCGCTTCGGGAAACGAGAAAGAAGGTTGAATCGCTCGTCACCAGATGGCAGGGTTAAGCAGAGTTTTTGCACATAGCTACTCTTGCGCACAAAAGAACAGGGACAGAGAAGAAGAACACGTAGACGATTGACAAGCGCACTTGTCTTTCGTCTACGTATTCCTCTTCTCTGTCCCTTTCCTTTTGTGCGCCATTGTAAGTATGTTCAATCTATACCAACTCGCCCGATTGTCTGCGTTTCTACGGAGGTATTGCAAGTAGGTAGGCTAGTTGGCGCTAGTTACCGCCCAATTTGTAAGCTACAAACACAAAATCTTATTTGCTCACGTCATCATTGTGCTTCGGGCACCTATATTATGCATACTTAAAATATATATATATATATATATATATATATATATATATATATATATATATATATATATATATATATATATATATAATGCGAATACACGGCAATTACAAACATCAATACAACAACACAATAAACCGATTGCTACACCTAAGCTCAGTGCTTCCGCCTTCTGTACTCGTCGCTTCGAAGGTACGGATTTTCTCGGTGACCACGTAAACAATAAATAAAATTCCCTACATGTTAAATATTTTTTTTCAGTAATATCATACCTTTGGAAGTATTTTGAGCGGCTGAGGGGATAAATCTCTTAGTAACCATTAAATGCTCATGCGGTAATTACTCGAAAGCCAATAAAACAAGCCGGTCTACTGGGATATCTTCCCCACACAGCACGCCATAGGCAGTTTTTCTATCGTAGTATTTGCTTTTCTGTTTGTGCTATTCTCATGCGGCTGCAATTGTCGTCCTGAATTAATCCCTGTACAGGGGGCATTCACTCAGCTGGAAGCGATGCTTCACGGGCACGGGCAAAGAAATCGCTTTCGATCATTAATGCAGCCAAAGCCGCGACTTGAGGCAGGTGTTAAGTGTACCGAGGTACGCGGTAGTGAGGCCGAAACCTTCTAGCGCTCATCCCAGCGCGTCACTTGGAGGGCAGTTTCTCCAGGAGCCGCAGTATATTTAAACAGCAAAATAAAGGATAGCTTTTTTGCCGATTTTACCAACAACCCTTCCTTAATACTAAAATTCCAAACAGTAAATATACGTATTTTCAGTCCTATTTGAAGACTGTTCAGTCCTTTTTCTAGAGCGCAATCGCTCGCGGGGAAGGGACAACAGGACATCGCAGACGACAGTCGCATTGGCTACTGTACGATGGGAAATACGGTTCAGACCATCGTTTCATCATGACTATTCGCAGGTCGATCGATTGCACCGTAATCCCCCAAACGGTCTTAAACTACTCATTGTAAGCCAGAATGTCAACCTGCGACACCCCGCCCTCACCGGTCACGCCCCGACCAGCGGCGTCAATGCCCGACAGTTTACATATCATGGTGCTGTTACACCAGTGATACGCGAACACACGGTCACATCGGCGACATTCGTCTTCGTCTCTTCGTTCGCAAGGCAAAACACTGCCATCACGATGTTGCTTTTATACTGCCGACACGCCGAAATACAAAAGCACATTGATAGATGGTTGGCGCTCGGCATCAGAAAGCAGAACCGAACTCAGCACAGACGAAACCTAGGCACCCGGCAGCAAAACATGCCTGTCTTCGACGCAGTTTTCGCGGTTTCCACAACGCCTTCGACGTCGACACGTCGTTCCGAAGTCCTGAGGCGGCCATTTTAGCCCAGTGTACGTAGCGCTGCCGGCACTGCTCCAAAATTTCGCTGTTTATAAGGGCTTCGTTTGCTCGTTGGACAAAATTAGTTGTAAAAACGTCAATGCAACCGATATGTTCTGCACGTTTCGACTGGGAGGCGAAATTGCAGGCTGCCTTCGCTGCCGCTGAAGCTCAATCAACTCAACAACGTTTATCAATCAACGAATGCAACGTGCCCGAAAAACGAAACCAAAGGTAGATGATGCGACAGGTCGAAAGTTTTCTGCAGTCTGCAATGAGAAGGAGAAAAACGTCTCCTTTCTACCTTCTTCTCGTGTCCACTTGGAGGCGCGTCAGTAGAGGAAACAAAACGCGCCGTTGCTCACATTTTCTCTTTTTGTTTGTTTTTAGAGTGTGGGCCAAATAGGCTTTTATATATACATTAGCCATTCGCAGATTTTCACCACGAACCTGCGTAAACCGGGGGCTCAGGTTGGGTTAGCACGCAACCCAGTAACACACCCGCTGTCCCTCATTGCGCCTCCAGGAAGCCCGACTACGGCGCCTGGAGCGCGTCTCCGACAGGTGTCTTTACCGCGTCCAAAAAAAGTGGTCCCTCGGTTTCAGCTTGATGACGTCATAGAACTGTCATGCTGTCGCCAGTCGCCATCCTTGCGGCGTCCCAACTGCTGTGGTGTATGTGGTAGACTCCTGTTCTGCTGCACGTCGCTCTCCAGTGCGGCATTCCACGGAAGCTTCGACAGTCAGAACTGGGGACGCCGTGACGACAGCGACACTCGCGTTTACCTCTTGCTCCTCGCAGCTTCTCCTTAAGATTTAAAGGACCAACCGCCAGGATCGTGGCATCCAACATCGTATGACACTCGGGCTTCCGTGACGTCATCTTTTGCCACCTCGGGACCATTTTTGATGTATAAGCAGCATAGGACGCTAAACACACACCAGTCCAAGACTCGCTTCAGGCACCATGGCCCGACCCAAGGACGCACACGAGCAAGGTGCCATTTCTAATTGCAGGGAACTAGAAAACCTGCGGCGAACTTAAACCAAGAAAACCCGAATGAGCAAAGAAGGAAATGCCATAAGTTTGGCACATCCTGGCTAATATTGTAGTAACGTAAAATCAAAGCTAAAAGAATTTTGTTTTTTATTGGTTATGTTACCACGGGAACTTATTTTGATTGAACTGAATTTAGCTGCGCGGTGAAACGGTGGGCTTCGATTCTGTAGCTTTGGCTTCATTGCCACAGAAAGTTGACCCCGTGCAAAGTGTCACATTTACTGCTGCGAAGAGGGAACGTAGCAAATTTAAGTCATTGCTAAAGAGTAACTGACAGGTTGAGAGTTCATATTGGATGACGCCGCCATGTCATTGACTACGGAATGATAACAAGATGGCAGGGACGTGCCATGCTTTGCATTTCTTGAGTATACAGTGACTCTAGCTAGGTGCTTTTCGAACGTAGGACGTTTTTCCGTGCATGCGTTTGGCATTTTATTATGGAGCGTTAAACCTGGCCAAGCATTTCTCTTTTTTTTTTCTTTTTTCCCGCTGCTGAGGAAACGGATCTTAGGATCATTTCACGCCGGCGTTTGGGCGCGTAATTTCAAGAGTACCGTATTTATTCGAAAATATGTCGACCTCCTTTTGAACAATAACCGAGCGTGCATTTCTCTGCAACGCTCAAGAAGAACCCATCATGCGATTTAGGGGAAAATACCGGGGAATGACAAGGCACCGATAACGTCGGAATGCAAAAATAAATTCAATGTAGATCGCTTCTTTTTTTATTTTCAAGTGTGATTTTTGGTTTGCCATTTGCCGTATTCTTTCGTACGTTTTCATGATTGGTCTCTGTGAATTCCGCGGAGAAAGAGGACACACAGGTCTGCTCATTAAAAATGCAGACCTATTTTCGGATAAATACGGTAAGACAAGCCTAGTTTCTATTTTTTTTTTCATTTTTTGGGGAGACCCTCCTTAGTGGGCGCAGCAGAATATCGGATTGTCACCGATTGATCAGGCCCCTGATGGAGTTTAGAAATTCGACGACGCAGTGATGAAGGAGCTTTGATGAGCACGGGCAACGTATGCGTAAAGAACTATTTTCTTTAGGAACAAACTCAATGTCCCTCTCCTGTCAACCACCTTCTTCATCAATTGTAAATGGTTAGTCAAATGTTCGACGTGGTTCTTGAGGTTGCTCTTAGGCTATCGGAGGTATATTTGTTTTTACTTTGCGAGAATTTATTCTATGACAAACAAGAAGCAAAATGTTTGCCTTCAACTAGCCTCTGGACTTAAAACAAAAAGAAACCAGGAAGAAACAGAACAAAATGCAGCCAATGTCATTATTTAAAGAAGGTTACAAATACTGATAAAAACATGCATAACCTATTTGAGATAAGCGTATTTATTATCAATTTGCAGGTTGTATGGGCATAAACCCTCTAACAAATCGCTTCATTTTATTTTCGGGCAAATGATACATTTAATCGATAGAGGTGCTAGTTCCATTTGCGTCTTCGTTGGATGGCTGATATAGTCACTCGTCGCGTCGTTTCTTGTATCAAAACAAACTTTGCTAATAATATTTTTGTTCGATATATGACAAATACGACATTGTGTATTTTCGCCCAAAACTTTTCAAAATAAAAATTGCTATAAATCTGTGCGATGCTTCGCTGCAAACAAAAAGATTCCACTAGAATTATAAATTGCATTCATTTGTGACAATAACTCTAGCATTGTCATTCTAACGGAATCCTGGCTGAAACCCGAAATAAACGACAGCGAAATTTTTCCTGATGAACTGCAGTTTGACGTTTATCGATGCGATAGGATTTCGAAACGAGGAGGGGGAGTGCTCATCGCGATAAAAAAATGTGTGTCCTCATTTTGTGTTCGAGCCTGTCCTGACCTAGAGACTGTGTTCGTCTGCATTACATCGGCATTTAGGCAAACCATATTCGGCGCATGTTATCGGGCGCCAAGTCGGGATAGTGATTATTGTGACAATCTGCACTCTGTTTTGCTTAACATTCAGGGCCTTTACTCGAAAGCGCAATTCCTAATCTTTGGCGACTTTAACTTTCCAGGCATTGACTGGGTTAATTATACCACAAGCGGGTCGAATGATGCTAAAAAAATTTCTCGATAACTGCTTGAACTTCAACCTCATCCAAGTTGTTAATCAGCCCACTCGTGGTGATAGCATTCTTGATCTTGTCCTTACTAGCTCTCCGGAGCTTATAGAAAATGTTGACTCTGTTCCAGGTTTAAGTGACCACAATATCTTGCTCATTGAGTTATCAATTCCCGTCCTCACGAGGAACCCCACAATCAAAACAATCCGCGACTTCAACAAAGCTGATTACGTTGCAATAAATCAGCACTTATCTTCCTTTTATCAAATATACGCCGAAAACTTTTTTTCAAGGTCGGTTGAAGAAAACTGGTTACTTTTTAAAAATAAAATAAACAGTCTCACTGAGCAGTTCGTCCCACTGTCACTGTGCGGAGCGACAGGAATAACCCCTGGTATAACAAAACACTGCGTTCATTGAACAATAAAAAGAAACGTTTGTATAAAAGAGCGAAGCGGCTGAACGTTAACTCTGTTTGGAATGAATACTTTGCGTGCCTCAAAACTTATACAAAAAGTATTAGATCGTCAAAACAGAAATTCTTCTCTTTAGATTTACCAAGAACTTTGCGCACTAATCCCCAGAAGTTTTGGAAAATATTTTCGCCTAGAGGCACTCATTCGATTCATCTTCAGGACGGAAATGGAGTCGCTGTATCTGAGCTTCATTGCGCTACTGTATTAAATAATTATTTCTCTTCTGTGTTCACCTGTGAAAATATCACTGATATTCCATATTTACCCTTGTCCGACTTTGTACCTATGGCTTCCATTGACATTTCAGCCGATGGAATACTTCACCTCATAGAAAGATTAAAACTAGCGTCATCTTGTGGTCCCGATAATATAAACCCGAAAATTCTTAGCAATACCAAAGTTACATCTAGTGAGTGTCTTAAATTGATCTTTTCTCAGTCACTGGAGCAAGGTTGCTTACCCTTGGACTGGAAGCTGGGCAAGGTCGTTCCAGTCTTTAAAAGCGGCGATCGCAAGCCGCCCTCGAACTACCGTCCCATTTCATTAACCTGCATTGCGTCCAAACTTCTTGAGCATGTAATATTTTCTCACGTTATTTCCCACCTAGAAGAAAATAACTTCTTTTACAATCGCCAGCATGGTTTTCGGAGGGGCTTCTCGTGCGAAACGCAACTTGTAGAGTTCACTCATGAACTTTTCACTAATACTGACTCACTAAGCCAAACAGATGCCTTGTTCCTTGATTTCTCGAAGGCATTCGACAGGGTTCCTCATCATCGCCTAATCGATAAACTTTCTTGTCTTGGCATTGACCCTCTTGTTGTCTCCTGGATACGTGACTTTCTTTTTTCTCGTACCCAGTTCACTGTTGCTAACAACCATAAATCAAACTGCAGTCGCATCACTTCTGGGGTTCCTCAGGGATCCGTGCTTGGACCTTTACTGTTTCTAATATTTATTAACGATTTACCTAACTCAATCACGTCTAGCATCCGTCTCTTCGCGGATGACTGTGTTCTGTATCGCAAAATTAATTCTCACAATAACCATCTTCAGCTTCAAAGTGATTTAAGTTTAATTTATGCTTGGTGCTCCAAATGGCTAATGTCATTGAATATGTCAAAATGCAAGCTGATTCGCTTTACTCGGAAAAAAACAACAAGCAACTTTTCATATTTTATTGGCTCTGACCTAGTTGACTCTACATCTCATTATAAATACCTCGGTGTAACGCTGACAAGTGATCTAATCTGGAATAACCACATCGAAACTATTGTGGCAGAAGCTTCCCGGACTCTGGGTACATCAAACGAAATTTGAAAGAAGCGCCCTCTCACTTACGAAAATTGGCCTACGAAACATATGTACGACCGAAATTGGAATACGCATCGGCCATTTGGAGCCCACACCAAGCCTATCTCATCAGCCATCTTGAGTCCATCCAAAATCGTGCTGTTAGATTTATCCTAAACGACTATTTCCCAACGACTAGTGTTTCATCTCTCAAACATCAGCTCGATATCCAAACTCTCAATGTACGACGTAAAATAACACGCTTAAGTTTGTTTCATAAGGTTTACCATTTTCACCCAATACTACGTTCCTCACTGCTTCTTCCTCCTAGCAGATCATCATCACGGCTAAACCACTCACGCCATGTGTCGCGGATCACTGGTCGCACTAATTATTTTAACCAATCTTTCTTCCCACAGACCATCATAGACTGGAACGACCTGCCACCTGATATAGTGGCCTGTTGATGATCCCACCTTGTTTCGTGATGCTATAATTTCACGTTTTTACTAAGAATCAATCATTGTATTTTTTCACATCTTATGCAAGTGCAGCATTGTTAGCTGCAACACCTGGAGCTTTGTTTTTCTTTTTTTTCATGTATGACCTCCCCCCCCCCCCCTTATGTAATGCCCTTGAAGAAGGGCCCTTAAGGGTACAATAAATGAATGAATGAATGAATGAATGAATGAATGAAATTAGCCAAAAAGGCGAGCCTCAAGTTAACTGAAATTTAGGTTAAAGTATGCTTTGGTGTGAAATGTGTAAAACATCAACAAAAGCCTCAGACATTTGAGATACGCTTTAAGACAGGGAAGGCTGAAACTTATTTTTGGGTGTGGCCTGTTACATGAGATCGCGCCATATGGTGTTCGAATTCACGGGGGTGTGGTTTCACGAGACGTATGTACGCACTCCCAGTTTTCTCGTGCGAATAACTTCCGTGCAACAATCACCTTACTTTTTTTAATAGCGGGTAAAGTGTTTTACCGCTCAGTAATGTTTCGCTATCATTGTCACTGGCTGAACCAGCCATACTATTCGGCGGAATACAGCAGCCTCACTCTATATGATTAAAGAAAAATCGCGATTATAGGCTGTTAACGGGATATGATGATTGAGACTTTTCGCTCCTCGCCGGCTCTAATGGCCATTGCAGATTGGCAAATATATATTTAGCTAGAAAAAAAAGAGCACATAAAAAAGATGTTATTTTTACAAGATATTTATCGTCGCAAAGGCCGTCCGCCATGGAGAAAAAATCGAAAGAATGCTTCAGCAGCAAGGACGCAGACATCTCTTTGGCGTGTGAAAGGCTGTAAGCACGCACTCCACAAGCTCTGTAAGACGAGCGTGAAAGGCAAATTTATGTATACGGCAAAAGTTGGCTCTCAGGTATGATGCTTGAACAGCATCCTCAGCTTTTCGCGTTCCTATAAAACCACTACAGCATGCATGGTTACCGAAGTCGGCTTTTCTCGAAAGCTGCTGATAACGCAAACAAGTTAAATTTGACTGCTTGGCGGGCGCTTCAAAACCGACGGAAGCGCGTTAAAAATAGAACTTGCCATTCACGCTTAGTGTACGACATTCAGATCGTGCTTGGGGGCGATTCAGATCCGGTAGTCAGAACTCGCTATAAAAATATGGGAATGGCCCCTAATGAAAAGGCTTAAATTCTTATACGCGTAAACGTACTCTCTTTTAAATCAAACAGTCGAAGGAACGTTATCTATAAGTTGAATACGTGTGCTGCTTGTGGATTTTTGCTACAAACCTGATATTGCCAACATGTAACAGCAGGGTCTGTTTTCCTTTTTCTACATTTAGGGGTTCTATTTTGACCGGTTGGTGATACTTCATCGAAAGGAAGGTTCATAATATGACATATTAACATTACTGCAAGTATTATTTCTTGCATGTTTATTTAGAGAAAGAAGGCTGGAGGGGCTTTATGGCAAAGACATTGACCGTCTCCCCTTCGATTTCATCACTTCTGAAGATAACACTGCGCAATCAATCAGGTTATAAACTTCTGGCTAGGGAAGTGAAGGCTGTCCCCTTGCCTTCCCTTGCCCCGCCATGCTAAAAGCGAGACAGCCGCTAATCCTGGCACGCAGAGTAAGTCAAGATCGTGATCATCTTCGTCATTACTTCCAATTTCTAAAGTAGCGTGATAACTGAGGATGACATGGGGGACCGGCTGCTTTTATTGCCCGACACTCAAAGGAAAAGTACACAAAAACAGAACAGGCGATGGAAGAACGACCATTAACTCTCATTCGAGCCTTCTTCGCCTCTCGACATAAAGCCTTGTCTGCCTTGTGAGGAGAAAAGAAGGCTCATGTCCGGCCAAGTAGAAACGAGGAACAGAAATGGATGGTCACGGAGACAGAACCCACGCGTCTCTAAGGACGCGTCGTTGTCACGAACCACGCTCCGCACATATCCGCAAAGATGGTGGTCGGCGACAACGGCGACGCGAGTGGAGACTCCCAGCAGCAGCAGCATCTTGGAGCACCTCACTCTTCAAGGACACAATCCCCACCCCCCCCACCCCCGCCACCCCTCTCCCCTCTTTCGCAAGGCGGGCTGCGACGTGTTTATGCGCTGCAGGAAGAGAGAGAGAGAGGGGGGGGGGAGGGGGGGAGCCGGCCGATTGCCCGAAGTGTTGTCGAGGTGATATCCCGTGCAATGCGTTATTGATCCTCTTATACGGGCGTCGGTAATCAGATTCAGTTATGTCCGCGCACGAGAGCGATCCGCTAAGAAAGCACTTCGCCGTTGGGGTGGTTGTTGGCCGTGCTTAGCTTGCCTTTATCAGTCTGTACTTCCTTTTGTCGTTGCCGTTTTTTTATGTGATATTCGGTTTGCCGAAATTTAATACGCGTGCCTCCGTGCCTTCATCAATTTTAATCCAAAAGCTTTCTTTTTTTTTTTTTTTTTACAGGTCAATATTTTGTAAAAGGCTTAAAAATTGTGTTCGGTTATTATGGAACGCTTACCTTTTAGTCCGATTGGCGCTAATATCTCTAAACCGGTGAAGAATAGGTGTGCGGGATTTATCTTCGTTCATTTATTTGTATTTGTGGTGGGAACAATAGATCATATTAACGAGAGAGATAGTTATGCTGACTGATTGCTGTCACTGATAGAAATAGTCGTTTCTACTTTGGTCCGGATCGGCATTCATTTGAGTGAAACTGTATATACGCCTGATATCCTACCAAGATATATCCCGATATTTGTGCCTTATAGTCTTATTTCACAAGTCGCTTTAATTGAAAGTTATTCTGACGTCAGCGTTGACAGATGCAGGTGAGGACAAGAAAGATATTCAAAGCTCTAATTAAAATCAAAAACTCATTCGCTTTTAAAAGTGAGAACACTTGTCACCGTGAATTGCTTCCTTTTCGTTATTATTGAAAACATCAAATGAGGTAATTTTGATATATTATTTGCACAGTCATTTATGACCATAGTGTGGAACATTTGTCGCTCTTCTTCCTCGTAAACAAGTTCTGCTACAGTTGACAATGAAAGTTGCCAGTGAAAATCTTTCGAGAAAAGGCAGTCTTAGAAGGAAGATTTTTTTACCCGTATTTATGATTTTTTTCAACGTAGTGGTCCTCTCATTGGTAGCGGTTGCTTGTTTCGAGCTAGATGGAAAGACGAAAGCCTGGAGAAATATGGGCCTCCAGTCAGGGGCAAGTAAGTATCTCTCAGTGTACAAAAAGCTTATCATTACTTTTAATAGTCACTATCAATAGAACTATCAACGCTGTTAGAAACAGCGTTGATAGTTCTCTTCTCTCACTACTTCTCGCTCTCTGCGCCTGCTTGGAGAATCATTTATCCTCGCTGGCATCATTAAAGGCCGAAGAGCAGCCAGAGAGAAGCACTCCTCGAATCATTCTTTATTTTCGAGATAGCTCCTTATTTTTTTAAATCACGAATTATTGCACAAGGACTATCACGTGATACTCTAAATAAGAAGAATTTTTATGGAAAAACACTAGTTTTTGTTTATGATTAATATATATCAAGGTTTAATTGGCATTTCTTAAAAATGGAAAGAGTAACACAGTATGTCGTTTGTATGACCGCAATTAAAGCTCAATCTCGTCACTTTTTCATTGTGACTGCGTACTCGCGTAGGTTTTATTCTGGCCAGCATTATGGCGTGGATATAGTAATATTACATAATATAAGTACTATGCTTCATATGCTAGCTTAAAAATAAGTGCAATTGCGAGCAATGCAGTCTAAAAGTTATTTTTGTCCGCTAGAAAGAATTTCAGATGTGCGTTCTGAAACGCACATCATTCAAGATTTAAGATTTATTTGCGGCCATATAAACAACATACTATATGTCATATTTATATCTTATATTAAACCTCTATCGTGTCTCGCTACTGATAAAAACACACACATATATATCGGGCTTATAAAGCAATTGATTCCGAATTTGATCAATTGTCTAAGCATTCCTTTATTGAAGTGTATATAACAAATTTATATTCTCTTCTATAATAACGAATATGTATTATTATAAATAGCTATATTAGAGCTTCCTTGTAATGTCTAGCTTATTAAAATTTCTTTAAAAAGTCACGCGAAGGTACGTGCCAAATGTTGCGTAAAATCATCAAAGAAACAAGTTTGACATTTTTTAACATTTATTGGATAATTGTATATTGTTCTATATATTCATTAGGCACAATGAGAACTATCTTGAAATTCTCGGTAAAACCCCAGTGTAGTGGTTATAGAAGTGATAAAATAGCAAGTGGACAAACATCCCAGGCCTGGGCAGAATCGCGATACAAAGGTATCGCGATAGTACTTTAAAGATGCATATGAGTATCTGTATCTCTGTATGAATATACATTTGAACACGTATTTGTATCTGCATTGAGATACATTTGAACAACGTATTTGTATCTCAGTTGTGAAATACATTTGCGATTTTCCGCTTGTATCGCTGAAACTTTGCCAGACTTCAAAAATTCAAATTCGACGTTTAGTATTCATACAGCGTAAAGTCGGTCTGCCAGGATGGGGCGACACTGGTTTACACTGTAGATGAGCAATTTTGCTAGTGCAGTACGACTGCTAACCTGGGCCATTAACGCGCTCACGCACTAGTGCTACACGACCGCACGCCGGTACGATGCTCATCTAGAACGGAACCGGCAGGTTTGGGGCGCGAACCCAGGATCCTCAGTTCTTCAGCGCGAGCTTTCGCTCCACGCCCGTCGAGCTGGGTGCGCGCTCTAGCCCACTCGGTCACCGATTCCCCCTTTGCTAGACTTTGGTATCCTCGTTGCATTTGTTGTCCTTTTTTACGATAAATTAGAAGATAAAAACATCTGTTTGGTGCAAGTTGCTTCATAATTTATAAAATAAACCCGCTTTTGCCGTGATTCATCTTAGTCACCGACATTAAAAACACAAGGAAATTGTGGTTTAAAGAAGATTGCTTGCAAGAATAACAAAATCATCTCCTGTCACAAAGTCCTCCACTCTTTCCAATTTAGCAGAGAGAACGCTGTAAAGGAATTAAGTGGAGGAAAAGAACGACCCTGTTGTCCAATCGCCCCACGCAATGGGTGACACAGAAGCCTATAATTCGACAGTATAAGATGCGCCCTCACGGTAAAACAGGGTTCATTTCGGGCAGACGACTATTGCCAAGCATGACACGCAGTCTTTACCGTCCTGTAACTATGCAATTCAACGGCGATTACTTTTTTTTTTTTGCTTTTTTAGCGGCATTAACGATAAATAAGGAGATCGCGGTTAAGGGGAACAGCATAAAATACTGCTCACCGTACCAACAACACCCTCTTGATGTAGCACCGTTCGGGAATTTAACAAGTGTATTTTTATAAGTATCTGTATTTTTTTCCGGAATATTCTTTCGCAGTTTTTGCAGATGCATATCAAGGGATGTCCCGTTGCATAAAAGACTAATGTACCTCAGTATCTGTATGTTGGGCCTTAAAGGACACATGCAAAGAAAAAAAACATTTTTTTTTAAACAGTCTAGATGGAAAAATAATCTTATAAAGTAAATTTACAGCGAAGAAAGAAAAATTTTAGAGCTATATTTACGGCGCAAAACGAATTTGTAGTTGGCGCCCCCGGGAGCCGCCGCTGGTCACGTGGTAGGCCCGCGCGCCACCGCGCTCCATCGGCGGCGCCGCAAAGTACCCCGCCGCCGCATGCTGAGCGTAGTGCGAACGCCGCTTCAACGCGTTTCTCCACGCCGCCGTCGCCGCCGCCGCACAAATTCGCCTGCTTCGGGGCGCCGCCGCCGTTATCTGACCGGCGCACAGGTCTCTCACGTCTGCTTGCGCTTTTTCAGGAGCTTCCTTTGGGCTATAAAAGTTACTTGTTATTCTTTGTTTTTTGTTGCACTTCAAACGAAGATGAATAAGTAACTTTTCGAGACCATAGGAAGCTTCCGAAAGATTGCAAGTACCACGTGACAAATAAGGGCCAGTCACGTGATAAATATGGGCCACTTTTCCGCGGCGCCCGCGGGCGC
Organism: Ixodes persulcatus; assembly: GCA_013358835.2. Lineage (NCBI taxonomy): Eukaryota > Metazoa > Arthropoda > Arachnida > Ixodida > Ixodidae > Ixodes > Ixodes persulcatus. Next base: position 64,767 of record JABSTQ010010322.1, on the reverse strand, counting down.
CAACTGCAAATTCGTATAGCGCCGTGAATATAGCTCTAAAAATTTTGATTTTTCGTTGTAAATTCGTTTTATGACTTCCTTTTCCCAAACCGGCTGTTTAAAAAAAAGATTTTTTTTTCTTTGCATGTGTTCTTTAAAACACGTCTATCTCAGTATTTTCTTCCCGAATACGTTTTGGAGTATCTCGGCCAAGCCTCGAAACATGCCATCCCCAACAAGCCGGAGACACGCCATTTTTCGCCTCGTTCGCCTTGATTATGAAGAAGTCAAAAACAAAACAAGAAAACCTCTGAGGTTGCTATTTCTTTTTCTACTTCATTTAAAGAATTCTCGCAAAATGTTTATTTTTTGGTCAGAATCAAAAATTCAACCCCAATGCCGTGCCTGAATTTTTATAAAAAAAGCCATCAACTAAGTAGCCTATGAACACAAAATTTCAAGTGTAATGGACCCGGCTAATTTTGGTGTCCGAACCTTTTTAAAGTGACACAAAGCATAAAAAGCGTGGTGCTAGTGTAAGGCGGTTGCGGCTCCAACTGTTAAGGCCCTGTCTCACCATAGAAAGCAAAAGCCAACTGTTTCCAACGACATTACAAACTCAGCTTAATTCGGTAATTTTACCGAGCGCCGCTTGGTTAGAAACATGGTCCATTGTTCACGGGATTGGTGTAGCAAGATGTAGCCCACAAATAAACAGTGTACTGCACTTGCAACGAAACATTTTTCGAAACGTGCTTTGAAGCGATAATGGTAACGCGTTTAAGCCTGGCTCAGCACCTTAATGATATCATATATTTTACTATGTATTTTTTGATGGTGCTGCCATGAGGTGCGTAACGTTTCTTTTCCTTTTTCGGCGTTTCTGGTAAACTTGGTGTTAACTTTTTGCATTAGCTAATGTTTTGTAATTTTTTAGTGAGCTGGACTTCAACGAATCTGTCCATGTTTTCCAACATAAAATTAACGGATGAGAAAGTTTTGGTCTCGAGCCCTATACTCTATCGAAACTATATTAAAATTTAAACGTGAATAGCGGTAAAAGAACTTGTAAGTAAAGAGCCGATAAATCCAGGTTTTGGTTAGCGTGTTTTATTCTCGACTCGGAGAGAAATGGATCGAGGTAAATTTGAAAACAAGAGCTGACAGAAGACCGGTTGTCTCGTGTTAGATGCGCCCAACAGAGTTTAAAACCAAGCGAGACGATTCTCTCGCGGCGGAAGGAGTCACACTCTATTTTTGAATGGTGACACTCAACTGATGTATGGGTCCTTTTTGCGTCACATCATGAAGGATGTTCGTGAATTGCTCTGCTGTATCCTGACACTATAATGCACTTTGCAGTTTAAGCGCCTTATGGCGCCATAAATCTTGCTGTCGCGGAAAACGTAGAATATTTTTTCACACTGTGTAAATTTATTTGTTAATGAATCTATAAAAAGTATATAACTGTATCAGATGTAAATCAATGCGAGCGAATTTTAGTTAACAAAATAAAATAGAATAAAAGAGTAATTTCGAGATGATAAAACTGCAAAAATGAATACACTAACTAATCTTCCAGCTGAATAGGAGTAGTATTGCGGTCTTCGTGGTAGAGTGCTCGGCGAGCATAGAAAATCCTAGCATTCGAAAAGAGATCGGCACGTGATATACCTGAAAAAGTTATTCGCAGCAATCAATATGATTTTGGTCCGTACAAATATGGAGAAAACTCCACTTGCATAAGGCTGCAAAGGCACCCAGAAGCAGATTGTAAAAATGTTTACATCGGTAATGCATTATTAGATACATTGGGTATAATTATAAGCTAATTAGATGCGCCTTATACTTATGGCGACCCCAGCCTGTCTTCCCATCAGGAAAGTAGGTTCGCCCTTATTCAATGATTAAAAACTTAGAGGTGATCCTTGACTATCACGGCCTCCTAAGGCTTAAACAAATACTTAAGGACGTGCAACTGCAAATAAATAACGAAGTACATTTGTGCACAAGACGTACAACTTCACACTTTAAGATCTTCATAACAGTAACTATTTTAGGCTGGAATCGAACCAAAACAGAACCAAAATCAAAAGACAATATAAAGGCTTCTACTTTTCTGAAAATACAATAAATAATTGTCTGCGATTTTGGTTAAGGTAAGATTAAAGGCACGTGGAATAAACATGTTATGAAAAACGGTGTAACTTCTCATATCTCTAATTGCCATATTCTTAGGTAACACAACAATCGACCTATGTTAGGTCAACTTTGGATAGTGAAATCGAATGACGGCGTAATATACTTCTTATACATAATTTTTCACTGCAAAAAGCACATTTTCAATTTTTTTTTTTTATCTTGAAGTAAATATTTATTGTATGTACTTACCAGTGGCATATACTCACTGCATATTGTAGAAAATGTTACCTATTGAGCAATCTGCTTGGTGTTTCTTGCCTCATAATTTAGCCCTACAAGCTTCGCATTTTAAACCACGCTCTTTAGATTGCAATCGATTATATCAAAGATTTGTGCAAAAAACGTTAAGGTTTTCTTGAGGCAACTCTGCATGTAGTACATAAGGCTTGCACTTCAAAACCTGGTCTTTTTGTCACAACGATGACAATCAGACGACAAGCATTTACGTATATTCCCGTGCTGCTGGTCGCCTGCTTCTAAAATAGACCTCTGCAAGTATGGCATGCATGGTCAGAAATTAAAGGCCTAATATGGGCAATTTGATCCAAAGCTAAATACGCGCTTCCCGTGGAGAACAGTATCTTTTGTTCTAGCAGGTAGATAACCGTTTTCATCTGTTACTATATACACTTCGGTGCGCACGGCCACTCAAAACTTAGGTCTCCTTTTACTTGGCTTCTCCGCACTCAAAACTAATTTCATCCGTTCAGAGATGCCGCCTTTTACGGAAAGTGCTTGTTGTTGATTTCCTGTACCTTAAATACATTGTGCAAAATATTATAATATTATGAATTTACACTATATCAGAACAGTTTTGCGCTCTGTTTGTTTAATACATCTGAGATGTGTAAACATTAGTATTTTCGTAATATTTGTAACAATCAAAGTACCAAGCACGTGAAAAAACACGGACACGTTTAACATGCTGATCAACTAACGCACCCTTATTTTTGAGTTAACTTTCACCGTCGTCAGTTTGGTTTTTGAAACGAAAATATAAGTTGGTTAAAACTAGTGTGAACCGTTTTATTTTTCTACTCCGGAGAAGGAACGGAGCTCAGTCTTTTTTATCGGAGTTGAATAAAATCCGGAACAAAATACACTTACTCCAAACTAAGTTTTATGGCACAATGTATTCCAATTTGTAACTACCACACACAGTTCTTAATACATTTTTCATGTGAGGAAGTACTCGGGCCTGCAAGAAAGAGGCTATCAATCAATAATGAAGGCGATTTAAAAGTAACACACTTCATGATGTGAGTTTTCTCTAGCGCCATCTCAAGAACTGTCGAGCAATATTTGTAAGATTTTAACGTCTGGAACATAATTAATTGTTTAGCGTAATATTAGACTTGTGCAAATCGTGAAATTTCAACTCGAATTGGATACCCATCGAATAAGGCCGAAAAGTTGCCAAAAATCAAACTTCGACTCGAATACTAACGGAAAAATCTTTGTTCGCTATGCCCATATGACAAAAAAGCCGCATAAATAATAAAACGGTTCAATACGTGTTTACACTTCTGCAGGGCGCGCGGAACGAAGAGAGGGTAACACGGGGTTGCAGCAGGGCACGAATAAAAATGATATGTAGATAGGCAGCGTGCTGGATGAATGGACGAATAATGATAAACAGAATTAATTGAATGACAAATTGTGCGACCTAGCTCTGACACCTCCTTCGACGACGACGCGGTAAGCAACGGGGTGTTGGAAAGGGTCAGTTCAACTTCCACTGCTGTTTGTGTTTTGGTAATACTTTGACATGTTATAGACGCAACAAACCGAGAATGTGCATATTTGTTGCGTTGAGATTGCTGTAGGTGAAGTCAGAACCTCGAATTCAAAATTGCTACGCAAGAAAGAAAAATGACCGCATCTCCACGTGGTGAATGATGTTGATTGGGGCGAAGCTCCGGTGGTGCTGATGCATGATACTGATTTTATTGTTCATAGGTAGTGCTGATGGTGCTGATTTTTTTTATTGCTCATAGGTAGTGCTGAGTTCCGGATTGCGTTTTGACTTTACTATTACTGCTTTATGGTCGGTGAAATGCAGAGCCACGCATGCAATGTTTTACGCTATTATATACTCATTTGACCGCAGCGCCATCTCCTGTATAGACGTTGAGCGGCTACATGCAACGTTTCATCCATGACATTCCCAGCTCTTGAGTTACTACCACATCTCAGAGCACCTACTCGTCCCGCAGTCGTGGCCGAGTGGTTAAGGCGATGGACTAGATATCCACTGGGGTCTCCCCGCACAGGTTCGAATCCTGTCGACTGCGCAAACATTGTTTCTTTTTTTGTGAGCACGGACGTCGGACGAACGGTCGGACAAGGCTAGACCCTAAGGAGCTTCGCCCCTAAAACCTCCTTGTAGCTATGTGGTTCAATAATCAAGGCATTTGAGAACAGGCATTATTTTGACCCAACACTCGCCTGTGAGGACTATTTCACAGCACCAATGGCGTTTCTCAATAAACCTGAATTTGGGCCATTGGTACTAATATTGGATGTGTATTTTTTTTTGAACTCAAATACGTGAAATTTAAAAGTCGAATCGGATTATTCTGACAATCATTACTCAATTCTAATTTGAAGCTCGAATATTCGCGCAACCGTATACAAATATATTGTATACTTCCTCAGATCAGAATAAGGCAGGTATCAGTGTTTGCTCTCATTTCTGCCTGCTTGCATATTTATTGTTCATTATCTGCGTAACACTGATTAGCACATCTCACCTCATTCGTGAAGTATCGAAAAATAAACATATTACTTGAGAAAAAACAAAACAATTTTACTTAACAATGTAGGCACCTAGACAAAGATTAAATTTAGTATATTTGTACGAACATAAGGCAGATGTTAACGTAAATAACCAGAACTGCATTGGAGGCATACTTTTGGGATAACATTTACAACACTGGTCCACACAGAATAGGTAAACGTAGCTCGAAATGGGAAAGGGGTGAGGGGATCAGCAATCTAGTAGGTCGTTGTTTCCAACCGACAACATATAAAAATCAGCTGTGCTCTCGCTTACCTCGCCATTCATACACATTCGCCAATTAAGACAACTAATGTGCAGGCTTTCACAAACACTTATAAAATACTATTCTTCCAGCGTCAAATTGTACGCAAAATATTTTAAAGTACCCATGCCACGTCCTTCGTAGAGGGCCTGTAAAGCGTCATCCGCAGAGGAAGCTTTACTACGATTATATCTGACGAGGATTTTGTAGAAAAATTACATGCTACCCTTTTTCAGTTATACGTTATAACTACCAAAGCTTTAAGCTTGGTACACCGAAGTTCAGATTCTTGAAAGATTAATAATCATATTTTCACACAACTTCGCAGAGCATCGGTTGCAAACAAAGCTGCCTCCCAGCTGCCCTTGACGCATATATCATCAGGCAGTTGTGCAAAAGATTCCCCATCTATGTCGCTCATCTGGCTTTCACAGCCTTCAAGTGCATGTAACTTTCCAACTTTCGCACGCTATTTTAAAACAGAAAGTTAAGGCGTGAACGTTTCATCGGATTAGCCGTTCGGTTTGCCCAAACACGCCGTTGAAGTGGCCGTTTCACCTCGGAGGAAGCTTCCGTGCTCGCTAAGTTCAGTAAACACCTAAAGTGACGTAGAGTAAAATATGCGCGATTGGTAATGCTTGTTTACCATTGCCACTCGACGAGTCTTGTAACCGTCATTTCGTTCAAAAGAAACGTGTTTAAAAAGGAAATACTACAGAAGCCTACATATAATGGGAAACTTCTCATTTTTCGAAAGTAGAAAGCAGAAATTGACTCAGTTTTTAAATGTTTAAGAAATATAAAGATATTGGCAAAATAAATATTAACCAGTGTAAGTATATATATATATATATATATATATATATATATATATATAGACTGGTTGAGCGCAGGTGATAGGAGTATCTTGAATAGGGAAGTTATTGAGGTTCCTCCCAAACATTATACGCTTTGGAACTAATATATCCACATCATGTATTGCTTCGGGTAACGAATATTCTTTTGCCTCTGTTCCCTTGCAGCATAATGTTGTGGATACCAAAAGAAAACGGTGAAATAAAGAAAACTGGCCAAAATATCGGGTGCGGAACCTCCTATTCGGTTTTCACTCGGAGAACATTCGATCGCCTATGCTCGCTGGGAGATGAAACAGCACGCTGCTTACCTCATTAACACTCTAAAAATAAAAGTGTATATTCTTACACCCATTGTCACATATAACAAACCCCAAAATTTCAGTTGGATGCAAAGCGCACTGACGTTGCACCGACGCTATCACATTTCACATGCGACTTGATAGCCGAGTTGTACAACTTATTAAAATAGTTAACGTAAGTGCGGCAAAAAATGTTATCGGGGTTTTCTTGGCTGAAATGCAAAACCTCTGTTTTCTTCTCTCGTAGACTTTGATACGTACTTTAGCTGTTTCATATGTAATATCGCACCCTCATCAACCCTCTCGCAAAAGTTGGGGCAAGTCAGTTCGACGTCAGCGCGCTGTACGTGGAACTGAAGATTTGGGGTGTCGTAAATGTGACAAAGGGAGTAAGAATATACATTTTTTTTTTTTATGAAAGTGTACGTCAATGTCACTATCGACGAACATACAACAAATAGTGCTTGCAGACAGGCCATGTGTAAAACCAACAGGTTTCGTGCTCGAGCGGCAACTTGTCACAGGAAATTATATCTTCTTAAAAAAGACAGAGTTCGGAATATCATTGCAACGGTCAAAATATATTATTTTTTAAGGGTTAACTAACGTAATGACAATATAATGCTTCAGTTATGATCTGGTGATTGAACAAACAAGTTGTTAATAAGGTTTGTATAGGGTGCGTCATAAAAGGATGACTGTGACGAGTGATACGTCTAAACTACACAAACTATAATACGCAAAAAAAAAACAAGAATATGAGCATCACACACGACAGGTCATACGCCCTGTCCTTCGTGCTACTCTTATTCTCGTCCTCGGTTTTTTGGCGTATACCTGTATTATTAATCAGAACAAACTAGCTCAAGTCGCAGTCTTAATCTACAAACTAGTTGTTCGCCAATAGGACTGGGATAAGAGTGACACCGACTGTTACACGACAAGACAAACGCATTCCCGGCACAATGTGGCCATTAAAACAGAGAGAATATAGGCTTCCTTATTTGCTTTGAGAACATTGCACAATTCTACCCTTAAACTTTTCCGAAACCTGCGAAGTGTGAGTGAAAACCCCAAACTCAACGACGCAGACCCAAACTTAAACTGACTCGTCTATTATTACCCATATCCGCATCTCTTTCCCGCCTCCTCTTTTGTTTCCGCTATGTGCCTCCGATAACCAAGACACAGCGTAATGAAAAGCTAATAAAAGTGAGGGGGTAAGGCGAACGCAGAATCGCTGCCGCCCGCGCCGGACCGCTTTGGCTGTTTTTTTCATCTGTGAACTCGCTAAATACTCGCTTAATATCTGTTTTCCTAGGATCAGAGCATAAAGCTTGCATCGAAACCTAATCTCGTCCGTGAATCACGCGCTCCGAGAAAAATTTATGAAGGCAGGCTAGTTTGATGTCGTTGTAACCACCAACCCAGTGCGCGTCGCTCGACCGTCAGAACAAGAGGAAGTTTACATCCTTTTCGCATTGCGCTGGACCGCAGTGGACGCTACCAGCCATCCCGGTTAATCCACCTCTCCGCACGTGTAACGTGACTATACGGCTCGCGCATCGCTGAGTCCTCGAATATCACGTGACACTCACACGCAATGGAGAGGCTCTGATGGCTCGTAGCATTCTCCGCGGTCCATCGTACCTTGAAACTGGGTACGACGATACGTGGGCTCACGTCTCCCAGCTCCGCAGCACGTTGTCAGCTGGTGCGTTCTGTTTGCCTTGGTTCGGACACTGCGATTGGATAACGCGCCGGTGAGTCGGTTTCGGCCTTCGCGAGGCTTTCACGTCGCCACGTGTACGGGTGGGAAGCGCGTGTAGTATGGATGTGTTCGTGCGAGCCACGGTTTTCTCGGACGGCACCGGACCAGGGAAAATAACGATGACCTAGCGCTGCGATGCTCCCGATACCAGACGTTGCTTCCGTGCGAAGGGAGAAGGACGCTTTTGTGTGTGGACCAGAGAGGAGGCCTTTCTGTGTATTCCCCGAGGTGTCCCCCGTGTTCGGACGGGCGGGTGGCAATTAGAGCACCTTCTCTATTTTGCGAATCCCACCTTTGTATTTTATTTATTTTTTCGCTAGCCTAATTGTCGCCGCTCTCTTACGTTTTTATGTACTTTTCGTGTGACTTGCGCGAGTGTGCGAAGTCCGACTGATTGTTAGTCAAGGAACAAGCGCTCCGGTTGGACTCTGTGGAAGAGCTAATAGGGCATCCTACTTAGTAGTTGTACGTTGTTAGTGTCAGATATATTTTATCTTTTATACAAAATATTGTTTATTGCTTTGACACTGGAATGAAACTGGAACAATGAATGAAACATTTAAATTTCTGGCTAGATAAGTCTAGACCTGTGTGATGTGTCGTTAGAGAAGGCACATACCGAGAATACGTAAGAAAATATTTACGAATAAAGAACTCAATGAACACATCGCAGCTCGATTCTCGTAATACGCGAGTAATATTTGTGGTCTCTATATACATATTGACGCGATTGACTTTGTCGAAAATAAATATTATTTCTGTTTTATAGACATCGTACGAATAGTGTCTGCAGTACCTATGGTATCCAAAACGATGCTAATTGTTTTCCTTGTGACGGATACGAGAAACCCCGCCAAAGAGATTCTAACCAACCTCTACTCTCGCTTTTGATATTTGGTTTTATTGTAAATATTTCAATTTATGAATTTTTTTTTGTTGCGCTTTAAATAAACACATGAACATTTTGTCCATGCAGTCTCCTTGATAGGTCCAGGAGGCAATCGCGGCCTAAATGTACCGAGCTATCTGGTTAAACGTTCAACAATCTGGCAGACTTCTTGGAGTGTAGGCGTCGTCTAACTGAATTTCCCGTTTGACTGTACAGCCCATATGATCTGAATTCGTGCTAAGTATCTTTATGCGTGGCGCAGATGCGTAGAAGAAGCCAAAAATGGCGTATTTTTAACCGGCAATTCCCCGTGCTCTACCGCCTCTATTGATTTCTGCATTGACCTAGATGGCTCCTGTAACGAATCTTTACATATATGAACGATACTGTTCTAATGCGCATATCCTAAGATTGGTTGGAGCAAAAAAAATATATATATCACCTCAGGAATCTTTTTTTTTTATCTCTCTATGACAGCAAATCACAAAAAAGAGTAGCTAAATAAAACAGTGAATATTCTGCGAGGGTAGATTGCACTAGCCACGACTGTCTCTCTACGGTCCCTCTGATCTAGAAAGGTGTTTTATACGTTTAAGGAACACTTTGGTGAGGCAATGAGTGATTTGAAATTCTGTGGCAAACTCTACGAAGTTATTAACCGTTCAAGTGCTGTCTGTGGATGCGTTGCATCTGAACCTTTATTTTATCGTTAATTTGTCGGCGATAATAATAATTAAAAAGATCCGCTTAATTTCAAGTCGACTCCACGCGTTGGAGTGTATCAGGAATACACGTATATATACGGCGAGTGAGTGTTCCAAAATGCGCCTTTCGCGCATATGAAAAAACAAAAAAACTGAATTAGGTTCAACATCAACTAATTGTAGTGTGCAACTCTTCAGCGACTTGTACCCCGCACTCGATAAAACTCTGTAGTGCATACAATGACGCGAGTGCGTGACTATGTACAGTGCCCTCTATGCGCTAGTTCTTGTTCGTACAAGCAGAAAACAAATCATCCTGGTTTGTCTGCACTCTAGACTTTTGTGAGACTGAGCACATAAAAATGATGGATGCACCGATAGTGCATTTTCCTAGCTGTATTTGTAACCTCGTTACTTCGCGTCATAAAGCTAGGCCGCTAAACACAGCGAGTGCTCGTTGCCACCGAGCAATATTACTGCGCTTTTTCGCTACCCTCGCGTTGGGGAGAAGGCGATGAGCGTAATAGGAGCTCCTCTCTCCTCTGGATGGAACCAATAGATAGCTGGACCTGTCTCTGCCCCAGTGACCGAAGGAGGCGCTGGGGTTAATGAATGGGCCGGAAAGTAAGTAGCTCGGGCCTTTCTTTTGTTGGCCATCCCCTTGCCGCCAGTGCTCTTTGACGCTGCTGCTGCGGGGCTTGTTACTACCGAGAATGCTCATTTGTCATCTGCGTTAACGACCTGCAAATTTGGGGGGAGAGAGACTTTCCCTTTCTCTCCGAGCCTATTAAAACCCGTTGTCCTTGCCATCGATGTTGTTATTTGAGCCCGGTGTTGCAAGTGAGCGCTTTTCTTGTCTTTGCGTTGTCGCTTCGCCTGATATTCGCTCTAAGCAGAAAGGAAGCCTCAGAGACAAGCGGTGCTCGGCGATGTGCCATCGTGATCTAGATTGAAAGAGTAGCTATGATTTTCGTTATCAGTGTTTGGAAGAACATTTTTAGATGAATTGCACACTGTGACCAGTATTCAAAACGATGTCCCGGCATTTTTATTTACACGTACGTTCACAACAGCTGGTATTTGAGGAAAATTAAGTTGAATTTTCTAACGCATCCAGCTAACATAATTACACCGTCGACCCGATGGCACTTAGGTCAGCTCTCAAGGGACCGCACTAATTGGTTTTTCAACGCTCTGCAATGTAATTTAATACCGTGTAGTTATTTTAGTGTGTTTTTTTACAATTTTGAAGGATGTATTTGTTCGAATAAAACTGGAAAAGAAATATAAACTTTTTTTTTTAAATATCTATCTCGCTTAAAAAGATTAAATGACATGGTGGGTGTTGTTTATTTGAAAAGATGTAGAAGGTCATATTTGAGGCCATGTTATTTTATTTAACGTCAATTCGCTATTTTTTCCTAAGAAACGCCTCAATAGCCAACCATGCTATCTGACAGTTTCACAAGGAAACTTACCTGAACATGTTCTAATACGACAAATGCATTTCCCCCTTTGGACTAGGGCGAGCTAGTGCTTTTATACTTCCAGGTAATAAATGCTCTACCTATTGGCACCTCCGTGGAACATACAGAAAACAAATAATGATTCTTTCCAGGTGCAAACGCATTATTATGGACCCGCTGTATTTAACATGAAAAAAAAAAAACGCTGTAAAAAGTACAATCCGTGCTCTTACACTGTGACTTAGGATCAGGAGCTTACGTTATGACATTATGTTAAGTGTTACAACGCCCAATTTTGTTTTAGGTCTCCACTTTTTTTTAATCTGAAGTACGAAAGCAACCGACGCTGAAACCTGATGTAGTCAATTATGTAGCGGAACATGGCATTGTCATTGCACTCGTTTTCTTTGTTTGTAAGATATCATCGGCTAGACTAATCAAGCAGAGCAAAAACACTTGGAGGACGCCTAAGCACTTCTTAGGTGTTGTGATTGCGAAAGCATAAATGTTTTTCGAGCCGCGATCGCTTCTGATCCTGTCGGCGCCATGGCCGTTTGCGATGTTCTCGGCGGGTGCCGCAGCGCCATGGAGTGTGGGGTGGAGTTCCTTGGAGCTATACCGCGCACTAGCCAATGGCAGGTTATCCATCAATTCGCTGCTACAGACTACGGGCTTCGCTACATGGGGAATTTAGGTGCCGTTTGTCGGGCGCGGCTGGGGAAGCTGATAACGCAGGTGCGCTCAATGGGAAGTTAAAGCTTTGGCATGAAAAAGCGCAGGATAGTGGCGCATTCACTGCGTGTAGTTAGTTGAGTTGCGATAGCCAAGACGGAAAAGGCGATGAGTCAAGTTGAGCGCCGCCAGGATGCATCTCTAGCGCTGCTTGATCCCCAGCGGCCGTCGGAGAGTAGCGGCTGCTGCTATCGGAACAGCCGCTACACTCCGAGCTCCGCTGCTTAGATTGCGCAGCGATTGGCTTCTCAAAGTGCTTCCAGGAAAAGTGTTTACGTCCCAAGTGTCTCATTGTTTAGAGTTCTAATCATCTGAAGTTCAGTTTATGGTTGACAACGCGCCGTCCGAGTTAGCGTCAGACCGGACACAAAAGACGTATATTGACAAAAAAAAGGAAAACTCTTAATCGGGGAAATAAAATAACTTCACTAATACAATTATTGCCGTATTTGGTGACAATCCTAAAACCAGTACGGGTTTCTCGACACGCTACCCTAGGGTGCTGTCATCCCGAGCGCCTATCTTTCCTGCCTAATCGAGTCTCTTTTGCAAGACTACATAGATTCGCTTTTCTTTTTCCCTCTGAAGGGTTCGGTCCGGTGAGCCGTCTTGTCTAGTTGTTCTTCAAGATAATGTTACACAACCGGGGTCTGTCCATTCAAAGCCAGACAGATCTTTTCTACTTGCACCAGGCGTGATCAATCTTCTACGAAGCGAAAACGAAAGAAAGAAAGTAAGTAAGAACCTGTTGTTCTTCCTTAATTGACTATTTCCTCGACATAAGGACGAGACCGATCAGCGTTGAGAAACACGTCAGACGAAGCTTTCAACCGCACTACGTGACAACGCTTAACTTGCGAGCCAGCAAGGACTCTTCTCTCGGACACTCCATTCCACGAGAGAATCGACGTCTTTCATCCTGCGCAGCAGCAACCCGCAGGCACACCCGCGCACGTTTATTCCAACTCCTTAACAGGGAACCTCGGTCGTTAGTGTGACGGCTTTTAGGGCCGCGTTAAATCAAACTCGCGTTGAGTCCCAGCCCCTGTTTTACCCGCCTCTTTCTCGCTCATTGTAAGGAACCGCCGATTCGGCTACCCCTTCGCAAATGGAACCAGAACGCCGCTTTTTTTGTTTTCTTTTCACCGCTGCAGCAAAATTACCGTTTGTTCGTTTTTATGCTATCTGTATATCGATAAAGTCGTTTGTCCGTTTTGTTCCTCGAGGATTCGAATGCATGAAGAAATCAGAGTTATTCCATTTTCGACAACGACGCCTGACTGTTGGTTGCGCTTTCCTTTTTTTAGTCTCCGAGAGTTGTTTAGGAAAGATTGGACAGAAATATATACGCTGGGGTTCTCACCGCGTTGCCCAACAATGGTGTCGGACGAGATTGCGTTTGTCAGGACGTCATGGGAAGCCTTTTCGGCCGCGCGAGATGAGGTTGGGCAACTGAGCTTTTCCTGCGTCGTCAAAGTAGGAGGAAGACGATGATGAAAGCAAGATTGACGGAGGCCTATCTCGGACGCGAGTCTTAAATTAACTGGCCTGCTGAAATATGGGAACATTAGACGAAGTAACCGAAACTGGACGTGAATGGCGAACGTGGAAATTCGCATGAATGGGTTGCTGGGGTCGATTAGTCAAACGAAACGAAGAACATTTTAATTCCTGGCATTCTCAAAGGAAGGAATGAAAGAAATACTGTGGAGGGTTGCAATGACTTCGCTATTTGAAGGGCCGTGCCGTATCGCGATGTAAATGTATCACGATAGTATATTAGAATTTCTATAGAGGATCTCTATTTCTCCATCGAAACACATTAGAAAAGGGCATTTGTATACCTGCTGTGAAATAAGGTCCCGTCCTACCAAATGTACCGAAGTGCTCTGCAGGGCTTAGGTATCACATCACATTCGTTGTCAAAACTGGCTGCAGAGTTCCCAGGGAAACAAATTCGAACCCTGTGTTGTACTCGGCTTTACAGTATATGGCATAAACGTTCAAAAAGCCGCGACGTAGCATTCTATGCTAGGCGGAAGCATTACCTCCAAATGCTGGCCTAGCACATTGCAAAAAAAACAATATAGTAGCTAACATGGCAACGATTTGAAAAAAAAAAGTCTAAGCTTTTAAGCAACACGTTTGAATGGTACTTTTAGGTACCATCCAAATGTATGCATATTTGTAGTACCCATCCAAGTTTGCCAGTTTCGTAATAAGAGCCAACATTTGCTACCCTGAGTGCATGCCGTTTTGGAAGCCTCTTATACTGAAACCCGTAGAGAAGACACTTGGCCAGAGACATACGCTGCTAATCAACGAGTTATAACGAGCGGAGCGCAGAAGTGAACACCCGAATTCGCTATAGTACAATGTCCATACACAGCTAGGTGACAGGAATGTTATCTGAATTGATTGTGTATGGAGCACAAACTTTCGTTATACATGCTGATAACTCTGTCAATAAATACTGATATGCTGTCTGACAAGCTTTCAAGAAGGTCTCGTTTTGTGTATTTCGAGAGTAACAATGCATGTCTTTAAATACAACCTTTACGGCGAAATGTAACATACTCTTTTGCCTATTAACACGAAGATCCTAAAATATCAACAATTTCAGTAGTATTTCTTGACTTCCGACCTAACTTTTGATGGATACTGGCAGTACAACGGGAACGCCTCCGAAATCGAGCTGCCCTGTCGAGGCATCCATGAGAGTTTACTCAACGCACAAAGTCATCATAAGAAGTGTTCCGTGCATTTGGCGTGAAGCCTTGTTTTGAGTACATATTACTTACTGCCCAAAACAAACAACAGTCTCAAGGCAGTTAGTTTTAGAGCGCAGCTCTTAGGCGCCCGTTTCCGGCTTGAGCGGCGTCGCCGTCGCCGTTGGCGTAACCGCGGAGACGTTTCGGCATGGTGACGTTTCGGCACAGTGCCGAAACGTCCTTGTGATTCCCCTCAGGGGGTCCTGGGTATCACGTGACCCCCCCCCCCCCCCCCGAGGTCACAGGACCCCCCTGAGGTCACGTGGCCCCCGTGGCAAGACGACGTAGCAGGCAGGACGACGAGGTGAGAAGGAGGGAGGAGGGGTATACCCTCCCCTCAGTACCCTTCCATCCTCCTTCTCAAGAGCTGCCCTCTAATTCGGCGTAACAGGGAGTTGTAAATGGCTTTCATTTTTTCGCACACCTCACAGCGGTTATTTGGTTTCCCGCGGCGCTGTTTATGCTAAACAAATTCTTCAATGTCCTTATTTTTGTTAAAAAAAAGATATAAAACAGAGGCGAATTTTGTTCGACAGGGTTTGCGCTATTGCTCGCTGTTCATTGACGAATAATTGTTTACACGTATTTGTATCGATAAAAAGTTCTTTCTCCTAAATGGGATAGGGCATTGCGTTCAAAATTACTTATTCAAAAAGAAACACACATACGCATGTGAGGCAAACTCTTCTGGCTACTGAGTCATGTGCTCCACAATTCTCGTGTTATAGCATGACTGCTTTTGTCGCTGGCTCGCAAAAATTACTTTTATGAAAATGAGGACATCAATGGCGCATTGCGACTGACGCGGTTTTCAGTCTGTCGACGCCACATCTTCTGAATATAAAAAAGGAGATAATTGCGCGAGCTTTGGGATAAAAACACTAGACCTCACAACACGTAGATATTCCCTCTAATTTTGATCACGTCACACTTCACTTTTAGAATTCTGAACGATCGAAAGGCAATCGCAACGATCAACAGAGGGAGCTCATCAAATGACGAAAAAAAAAAACACCCAAAGTTTAGACCTAGAAATACAGTCTGCGTAGTGGCTCTGATCATAGTAAAGAGACATGCTCAATAATGCCCCAGCGCAGATTTGCTCTTTTTAGGTCTAAACATATGTTCAGCTTCATCGTTCTCCGAGCACTTTCCTGTAGACTGTAACGAATTTCTCTCCCCTGTGCATTGCGGGAAGTACGTGCTGCAAAAATCTAATTTTCGACTGAGTGCGGACACGGATTGAACACGATTGCTAAGTCAGTCTTCTTCTGGTACGTATTTTCTATCGCAGGATTGTTAGGCGGTCGGCTGTGGTCTCGAGCCCAGTTTTGTTTTGTTGGAGCACTCGGAGTGGGCTGACGTTTAATGGAGAAAAAGGTGGAAGTAAGGAGGCTTTGTCTAGATTAGCCGGTGTTGCCGTGGCTGGGCGAAAGATTAATGTTTCGACTCGGGATTCGGGTTGGGGCTCTTGTTCTATCACTATGGTTTGAGAAATCATCGAGTGCTAGCAATAGACCCTTGCACTAATGGTGAATTCGGGTGGTTGCCTCTCTCCTCTGACCTTGATTCAGCAGAGCGCCCCCTCTTCGCCGCCAGAGCTACTCGGGATCCTTTTCAGCCGATTACAACTGCTGGCTTCAGAGCTCTCTGAAATTCTCAGACCAATAGTAGAAGTAAAACTTCTTAATTTTAATAATGCATAAAAAAACAATTTTACAGCGTACGGTGAACGATTGAGCAAAATTTACGCTCGCAACGTGATAAAATAACGGTTCTGTCGTAAATTGCTTTACGCATCGGCATGTAAAAAAAAAAGAAGAAAACAGCAGTATGCGAATTGATTTTTGCAGAACGGAACAAAAACCAACGCTTGGAACGAGTTGTCAACTCATCGCGTTTTCGACAGTGAACGCGCTGCGATAGCGGTCATGCGTACGGCAGTGCAGGCAAATATATAATGGTTAATAAACCGAATTCTTCTCACGGCGAAAAATTGTGCAAGCAGGATATAGCACATATTCGCCATGTGACACAAGTAGCTCGGGCATTATATTAGGCTTTCCCTTTATTTTACAACACAAACCTTTGAACGTACTTTGACCACACCTGAACATTTCTTGAAGCGGCCACAAAATTCGATAACACAGCGGCGAGCTCTGCGAGCTGTTTTTTCGTTGTCTGGGCTGAGCGGAATCACCGACGCAAGATTTATGATCTCGTAAAAGCACTGAAACTACTTCACACGTCGACGTTTTCTGTTAGGGTCACAAACAAGTGTCGTCCCGTCCGTTGTAATCCTCGCACCGTCGAATGCACAATAACTTTGTAGAACAACATATTAATCGCCGCCTCGCCGGACCCCGCACACCACCACAGACAGCTACCGGCTATCGTCAACAAAACCACGTGATCCCCGTCCAAGTACCACGCGACGCCTGCGCCGCTCCGCACTCCGACGGCTACGGACGGAGTGCTAGAGAGCGCGCTCTGAGAGGAAGAGGCGCCCTCTGAATGAACCAGCCGATCAGGCCACAGCACTCTCTTTCCACCACCCGATTTCGCGCGTTCTGGAAAAAGCGCTCGAGAGCGCGCTTGTTACATCCGGGCATAACAAAAAATTCGGCAGAGTAAAAAAGGGAGAGGGCACCCGCTAGATTTTTATCCTACGTTCCAAAAGACGCTCCTTGCTCGCCGCCATGTTTCTGATTGGAGTGCGGCTAGTGCAACTCTCGCGCCCCCTATCAGTTACAAATGTCCTGCTACATAAACTCGTGGACTGTTCAAACCTGCTCAGCGCGATTCGGTGAATTTCTTCTCTCCCGTCTTCGTTGTTCTGTGCGCTGTTTTATTTATTGCGATTCTCCACCAATGTTTTGAAATTTTTTCATTACAAATTTTCCAGCCTCTCTTGAAAGTTTCCACTTTATTTGTCTTGTGCATGCTGCGTACCTCTTTTGCGTTCCTTCTATTTTGAGAAATAGGGCTGGTAAGTGTCTGCGGTACAAGCGTTTCTGGACGACTTGCATGAGAAACGAAAGAAGAAAACAACGTCGAACGGCCGTCGATGCAATTTTGCAAAAAAATTAGAATTGTTCCCCAAGGTCCCAGTGATAATCCGCGCAGAGTCCAGCTCAGGCATAGCAAAAAATAGCTGTTCGGGTGGGATGGGGAACGGATCAGTCGCGTCCGTGACTTTTCCTTGAGGCTGGTGTTGTAAACAAGAGAAGCTCTCCCCAAAACGTGCCCCGAAACGAGATCTGGAATTCCTCCCGATCATCGGTATGCAAATTTCGTTGACAGTGAAG
Organism: Ixodes persulcatus; assembly: GCA_013358835.2. Lineage (NCBI taxonomy): Eukaryota > Metazoa > Arthropoda > Arachnida > Ixodida > Ixodidae > Ixodes > Ixodes persulcatus. Next base: position 46,745 of record JABSTQ010010322.1, on the reverse strand, counting down.
TGCTGCGTTATTTGAGAACTCCCTCAAATAAATCCCTTTCTGATAACGCTACACCGTGTAATATGCACAATGTATTGTTCAAATGTTACTATTTGTGCGCGTGAGTTATGCAGTGCCTTTCGGCTATCATCTCGTAAATTATTTTCGACAGCTAACCGCTTTGTAGCTTTACACGACTGGGCGAGCGGCGCCGTCAAACCTTATCGTAAAAGAGAACAACCATTCCAGTGGCATTTGTTTTGTCGCGGGCGTACCCTACAAAAATAGATTGTACTTCGCTACTTTTTGTTGTTCCATATGGAACATAATGTTTTTTTTTGTTTTTTTTTCAATGTCCTCGGAAATGTATACACAACATAAAACTCAAAAACAAAACAGGGAAAAAAGACGACAATTTATGCGACAGCAGTCTGAAAATGCGCCTACGTAGGTTGCACTTCTCAAAATGAACAATCCACTCGGTTAGGTTTAGCAGAAAGGCCGGCGAGAGACTTAACTCCAACCGAGGGAGGAGGCATGAAAGAAAGTTCTCTTGCCCCTGGACCCGAGCATTTCTCGAAAAGGTTATAGCAGACGACAAATTGGAGGTCCTTCATGTTTGAGCAGTACCCATGGGATGCAGGTTGGCTGTGCCGAACAACTACTGCTCGCTCGATATTGTGGCCATTAAGTGGCAAGCGTTTCTAGAAAATGTATTTATATTCCTGGTTTAGTTTGTTGTGCTCTGTGGATTTGTTACAGAAAACAATCCCCCTTTCGTTGCTTGAATAGCAACGACGTTTACCGGAAGTACTGTACCCTCAACCGCTGCGTCTATTGCGTCCAGCATAAAGCATCATCTTGAGTGTACACTATTAAGTTCAAAAAATTCTTCCTTCGTTTTTTTTTTTTTTTTAACGCAATACAAACGTAAAAAAAAAGTTCTTACTTCGGGGTTAGAAACAGTAAAAGCCAGAGCTGTTTTTTTCTTAGGTGTTCTCAGCCAAATGTGATGGAATATTGTTACCCAGGAAAGCGCCTGTCACGTCGAAGTGAGATGCCTTGCTTTTATTTTTTATTAAAAAAATAAACTACTTTTGCTCAAACCAAGCTACAGGCGCGCTTGTTTCATTGGGTTTTCGGCGGTGCAATGAAGTTTATTTTGCATACATTAGTCACTTCCAAAGTACCACCGACGCGTAAAAATTACAAAAACCTATTTAGGTAAAAGATGGGCCACTAGAAACATCTGCGATAATGTAAGCCCCCTGAGGTCTTCATGTCCAAAGCCACCAGGTAACAAATTTTGTGCGGATCCATTGTTCGTTGAGAAAACATCGCGTGTGTGCTGTTTTATAATTAATGAGCTTGTTTTTACGGGTTTTTAAAGTGACAAATCTGTGTGAACTCAATCTTGCAAAAAGCTACTGAAACCGTACTTATTTTTCGCCGGAGACGACACACAATTTGCAAATTTAAAATCACTTCTTGTTTTCTTTTGTTTTTTTACTTGCGAAGCCGTTGATTGGAAGATTGTTCCCGCATAGTCTCTTGACCGGATACAGCAATGTACTCTAACGTGTACATCTAAATCCGCCCTTTCCCGTTTGATATTACCGACATATTGTGATTTTCACCCGTGTTTGCTCGCCATGCGTATGTTGGGCATTGCCCAGACTACAGAGCAAACGACGCGCCGGGGTGAGAGGAGAGGGGACATTTCCTTCTCAGCTCTTTGCAGTAGAATGATCTATACACAATACCCGGTTAGCTGGGTACTCACCGGACGCCATGCTGTTGATTGTTGTCCTCATTGCTTTCGCGGAACAAGCTCCCATTTATCTTCTCACAAGAACAAATATCTGCATTCTGAGGAAACCACGATTATTCACGCTCAAGGAGCATTCCACCCAGCCAGGATAGTTTTACAAGGTAGATGATGAATGGGAGTTCATTTTGAGAATGCGACGAGAACAACTACCAGTAATTTGGGGCAAGGAAGAGGAACGGCGCCTAGCTTTGTTTGGAGATTTGTGTTTGTTCTCTGTCCGTCGTGTTCCCTTTCTCCAGGGATTATTAATATCATTCTTGTCCTGCCCGCTTCCACCTTTGCGTTAATTGCATTTTTTTTTCATACTTTTTTTTTTCTGTCCCACCCGGTGATTGCAAATAATTGGTATAAAAAGCCGAGAACACGGATCATACAGTATGGCCGCTTCTTCTTGCCACTAATTGGGGCCGTGAACGCTACCTTTTATACAATCTTCTGTAATTTGTTTTTTACAGGGAAACTCATCCGTTTGTTCTTAGATCTTGGCTCGCGTAGTCTGTGTATTATGAACACGCAACTAACAATTCTGCTCTGCATGGATATACCTTCTACCGGTTCTGTATATAATAGTCACCGACGACAAATGGGGAACTTTCTCTATACACATTTGTAGCGCTTACTATAAACCCGAGTGGGAAATGCCGATTCACTGGGCGGTAGCCCCTTGTGCGGTAGCAGCTTCTCCGCAGACAACAGCCACTGGGCATGCTCAGAGCGCGTTGTACAGGGCATGCCTCTTTTACACACCGGCACGGGCCAAACACGTGATAACAGAGATCACGTGACCACCTTCGTAAACCCCCTTCCCAGTTAGTGCTTTTATTTTGATCGTTTTCATCCCCCTTCTCAAGGTGTTTTTTTTTTTTTTTTTTTTTTCAGTTCGCGTTCCGAATTGTTTTTGCTGCTTATTTTTCTTTTAACTTTTGGTGTGTGTGTGTGTGTGGGGGGGGGGGGGGGGTGGAAGGACAGCGATATATTTTCAGAACAAACTGCTGCACAGCTCTCCGTGGGTGCGTTGGTGGAGGCGGACGCTGTGGGATAGAGACGAGGAAGCCGTGCTTCGAAAGTTGGTAACGAATCTCCACAAGGTTGGGACCACTGCACGGTAACCATGTAACAACCATATTGTTAAAAGCAAAAGGGGGAAGGAGAAAACCGAACCTAAACGAAATTATTCGGTGAAGTTTATTCTGCGGACAACGGTCTTGCACTGCGCGGCACTGTTACTGCGAGCACGACGTCGGCGTTTTTTTCGCATTTTACTCAAACGGCATTCTGGCGGGCACGAGCATTTACCGCTTGGGCTACTGCCCTTAATGGGGTATCCACACGAAGGAGAAATCCGCCCCTTTCCTCCGCGGAGCGCGCATCACGTGAGACATACGTCATCCATTTTTGACGCCTCTCGGCGCCGTTCTCCTCCGTGGCGGAGGCGCGGAGGCTTCGTACTGTTAGCACGAGAGCTCCGCAGGTGGGCGGCGGAGCCGAGGACGGAGTTTCTCAGGTTGCTGACGTCACGACATCCGTCCACGGAGTTCTCCTTCGTGTGGATACCCCTTAATGGGGCCTCTCCGACATATGTTTTCGTTTTTATGGCAGTCATTCATTTTCGAGAGAAAGGAAACGAAGAACCGGCGATCGCTTTTACGCGCTCGCGGTACCAATGCACGTAAAAAAAAAAAAAAAAAATACGTGTTAAACAAACGCGTTGCGCGTGAACGCACATGACACATTTCATTTGTACGTGCTACTCGAACTGCAGGTTCTGGCGAATTAAACAAAAACAAGCAAACAAAACGCGAGGGTGGAAACGCCGGAGTAAGAAAGAAACCAAAAAAAGAAAAGAACTTAAAAGAAAACCTGAGGAAGTGTGTCTACGAAGGCGGTCACATAATCTCTGTCATCAAATAACGGCCCGGTACCGGCATGCCAAAAAAGAAGAAAAAGAAAGGTGTCCGTTGCACAATTTAGTGGCAACGATGGCAGCCCGCAAAGGACGAATTTTGAAGTGATTTATCATTATTGCCAGCTCAACTAAGTTGTGTTGACGCTTCTTACTTGGTGGTTGGTCTTCGAGCGTCCTTGTCGGTGAAGGTCTCGATATCATTGGTTGCGGAGAGATCAAACAATGTTCGGCACTCGCCAAGTTCCATACCACGTCACAAACGTCTCTTGTGACACCTTTTTTTTTTTTTTTTAATTGTCTACTTGCGTCATTTATCGAGAAGGCGAGCGGAACGAAACGGTGAATAAAGGAAGGCCATAGTAACTGCATAAAATGTGTCCCACGCGACGAGATATTGAGGGAGAAAAAAGAGGCGAGAATGAACGCCGCGCTCTAACTGAAATGATTAGTGGGATCGTTGTAAAGTTTGCTGCCGTTGTCTCTACTCATTGCTTGAACCATAGAGATATTTTAGTCTAGGCTAGAAGTTCAGCTGGCGTTAGTGAGCTGTTGCGAAATTAAAGCAGACAGCTGCGAGTCGAAAATTGTCTTCCATTAATCTATTTCTACGGAGAAAAGCTTGTCGATTTTTTTCGCGTTTGAGTATACCAGCAAATATTACGAATAATTATAATATAAGCGAGAACTCGAAACATTTCTTTATCTGGCAAACATAAATATTGGTAATTTGAAGCTTTCTTTTCTGTCAAATGTATGTAATTAAACACAGTGCTAGAACAGCTTCATATGTGCATTTATGTGCATTGTCGGACATGATTAGAGCAAACACGCTCTCGGCGCTTTTCTGCACAGGGTATTTACGTACCAAGCGAACGAAGGACATGCGGAAAACCAAGAGAGATGGCGAGAACTATACGCAGTAACACTCGATCATTAACTATGTCTGCAACTAGATGAACAAAATAAAGTGAAGGCCACGTTAATATAGTCCGATCTGCAACAAGTAAGCATCGCTTTATTTTCTCTGTTCGTGCATATGTGCGAACATCATTGTTCTGCGTTTAAAGCGGCACACGCGCGCTCGAAATATTTTCAAATCGAGAGAAGCCAAAAAATAAATCCTCCATAAAAGCTGCCTGGCATAGGAAATATTTAAAAGATACACCTTTCTTCTTTGGGCTTTTTTTAACGCACGACAGGGTCACTTTTATATACGTAACACGACTGAATGAAAGCAATATATATAAGCGTCAGGAATACTGGCGAACCGTGAAGCACTCTCATGCCTCCCGTTTGTTATTCGCATAGATCCGTCGCTCGTGTGTACACAAGCCTGTGTGGACCAGTTTTGGGCCTGAAAAGTTTAACGTCGTTCGGTGATTAAAAAGAATGATGAAAATAAATCCATTAGACGCGTTCAATATTAATAAAGGTACATACTATTCGATACGACCCAAGTAAAAAAAAAACCTATCCATGTTATTTTCCGACGAGGGGACAAAATGCACGTGAGCTTTCCCATACTAATGCAGAGGAGTACCGCAAAAAGTAGAGTGGCTGCTGTATGCAACAATTTGCATCCCGTAAGTCGTATAGATACAAGCGCCTGTCCAACCCCTAGCGTATGTTATTATACCTGCATGGCTGGAACGCGTTCGAATCCGAACGCCAAGCGCAGGTCGCCTGCGTTCTGACTGCAGCCGAAGGCGTTGGAACAGTCTACAGACATAAAGCCAGCTAGCTTTAACTCTACCCTCTAATCAATCAAGTCAAAGCTTGGCGTTCTGACGTCCCCCCGTGCTCTCGTTTCCTTCTCTCCCTCAGTGTCTCGTCGTATAGCAACGATATCGTGTGAATTCGTCCAGACGAATAACATACACGAGCAGAGCACGGCAAGTCGTCAGCGCTTATATCCGTGGTGGAAAAAAAAACAACAACCGAAAACGATAAAGAGAGAAAAAGATATGCGAGAGAAAAATCAAAAAAATCAGGCAAGCTTTAGCGGGTTTGTTTTGCCTCAACGAGCTGAATTTGTTCGAGCGCTTGTCGACCACGTTTTTTTTGTTTGTTTTTTTACAATGAGCGACGCAAAATCCAAACTGGAGAGCAAAAAAAAAAAAAAAAAAAGGTTATCACTAGGAATATAAACGTTTCCAGTGATGTCTGCTTCATTGTGCATCTTGAACCGTGGCCAGAAATATGAGCTTGCCGGGACCACTGATGCATTCGTCTATGTACCACTTTTGAGAGACTGTGCATGAAAGGATGATAATATATATATATAAAATATATATATATGTATATATATATATATATATATATATATATATATATATATATATATATATATATATATATATATATATATATATATATATATATAGGCAAAAGTAATGTGCGCAGACACAGCAGCCGTAGGATGATAAAAATAAAATTCTAATTTAAGGGCGAAAAAAGTCACGCACGAAAAAAGGGGTGAAGTGCCGAAAAAAAGTTGTATTAGTTTACGGGAATAATGAAGGCTAGGCACAAGAACGCTAATTACGCGGGAAACAAATTTTTAAAAAAAGTACGGAGAAAAAGTTAAAACACAAGAACTTGCAAAAATAAATTGTTAAATGAAAAATAAAATAAAAAATAAAAAAAAAAAATAAAAAAAAATGAATAAAAATAAGAAAGGGGAATGACGTCCGTCGACGTTTCGGCAGTGGCACTGCCTTCTTCAGGACGGGAGCCCACATGGCGTGGTGGGTTAGTTTTATAAAATATCTAGGGGGAGGATTTGTTAAAGCGAGAGTTCGAAGGGGTTTGTAGGGAAAGGGAAGCACGGGGGGGACGAGTCCAATTTTGTCGCGATGAGAGAGGCGGTTCTGGGTTCTGTTCACAGGTGCATTGGTGGTATGAATGAGCTTGTAGGGAAGGGGAACACAGAGGGAATAAGTTCAATCTTGGCGCGATGAGGCATGACGGTTGTAGGTTCTGTTCGCTGGTGCATTGGTAGCAGAAGGGGCTTGCAGGGAGAGGGAAGCGCTAGGGGGGATGAGTCCACTTTTGTCACGGTGAGGGATTAAGGTTGTGGATGTTGTTCGGGAGCTGCATTCCTGGGTAATTACGGTGCAGTGAGTGAGTCGTGGCGACCTTGTACGACCGGGTCGTGTGGGGTCCTCTTCCTCCTTGTCCCCGAGGGCTGGTTCGTCCAGACCCAAGAAGGAAGAAAAAGAAGAGAGAAAAAAAGAGAATTAAGCAGGGCGGGGGTGTCGCGGCAGATGGTTGTTTAACCATCTGCCGCGACTGGCGCGACTAAAGAGTGGCGAATGTTGTTCAACATTCGCCACTCTTTATATATATATATATATATATATATATATATATATATATATATATATATATATATATATATGTGGGTACCAGTCAGGTGGCACTCAACATCATTTTATATACAATATTTACAAGAAAACCGAAACAGTAGAGAACATCGTCCGCTGTAGCCGCCGGTCCGCTCGGTCGCCGAATCGCAAAGCTCGTGTCTCTTGCTCTCTACTCGTGCGCCTCGGCTTCTTTTCTTTCGCTCCAGTGGTACAACTGGCACGGCTGCTACAGATGCCCCCCCCTTAGACAAGTGGCCTTGGCCACTTGCGTCGGAAATGTAGAGTGGGTGGGGAAATTGTTCTGGGAGGCCGGAGTGGTAGCACTGTCGAGGGAGGCGGTGAAAGCGGGTTTTAGGCGATCCAGGGAAACTGTTTCTCGACGTCCCTGTATGAGTACTGTGTAAAACTTTGGTGTTCTGGCTACGACGAGATATGGACCATCATAGAGAGGTCTGAGGGGCTTTCTGACCGCATCTCGACGGACAAATACATGTGAAGACTGGGCGAGAGCAGGGTGAATGAAGACTTGCCGAGCACTAGGTTTTCGTGTTTGTACTGGGCGTAAGGAGCTCATTGCTTCTCGGAGTCGTTGGACATAAGATGACGGATCCATTACCCCTTGTGCCGTTGATGGTTCGATCATGTCAGCAGGTAGACGAAGGGGAGAACCGTACACGAGTTCTGCCACGGTACAACCCAAATCTGGTTTTACAGTTGAACGTAGTCCGAGCGAACACAAGCGGTAGGTTGTCGACCCACGCGTCGGGGAGTGGCTGTGCTCGGAGCGCAGACTTCAGCTGTCTGTGGAGTCGCTCGACGAGGCCATTTGCAGCAGGGTGGTATGCTGTTGTGCGCGTCCGTATTGAGCCTGAAAGAGATGTTAGCCCTTGGAATAGTGCGGACTCAAACTGGCGGCCGCGATCGGTGGTAACCGTGGCAGGCACGCCGAACCGGCTGACCCAGGTGAAAACGAAAGCTCGCGCCACTGTTTCCGCGGTGATGTTTTCTAGAGGCATCACCTCTGGCCAGCGAGAAAATCTGTCCACACAGGTCAACAAGTACGTGAAATTCCGTGAAGTTGGAAGTGGGCCAACGATGTCTAGGAGGACGTTCTCAAAGCGTGAGGATGGCAGGGGAAACTTTCCGAGTGGTGTATGCGTGTGGCGTTGCACCTTCGACTTCTGGCAGGCTATACAAGAGCGAACGAAGTCCCGAATGTCGGCGTTGATTTTGGGCCATACGAAACGGTTCGTTACAAGCTCTTGTGTCGCGCGTATGCCTGGGTGGCAGAGGAAGTGAAGTGATGTGCACACCGCATGACGTAGTTGTCGTGGAACATAGGGTCGGGGTGTTCCTGTCGCCGAATCGCGAAGCTCGGTCCCCTGCTCTCTACTCGTGCGCCTCGGCTTCTTTTCTTTCGCTCCAGCGGTACAGCTGGCACGGCTGCTACATATATATATGTATATATATATATATATATATAGAAAAGATTTGCGTAGGACGAAAAAACTGCATAAGAGAGTAAGCGTAGTGAAGGACTGACTCAAACCGCAACGTCGACCAATATGTGCTAAAAAAGCTACACTTATGCGGTTTGTGCAAATGCGTTATACGGCCAGGGGGACATGGTATAGGGATATGGTCGCAACAATTAGTCGGCTAATTAATTAAAATATGTTGATCAACTTTTTAATTATTACAAATAGACATATAGTTCCAATTTGAAACTTGCTGAGCATCATCGAAAAGCACTAAATCAACTCTTTTTAGAGGGATATAATGCCAGGCAGCGTTTTACTGCGTTCTGCAAAAACGCTCTATTTGGACGCGTTTTTAATTTCGGTTTCTTATCGGAGCGCTCCGATAAGAAACCGAAATTTAGAAACACGTCCAAATAGAGCGTTTTTACAGAACGTCGTAAAATGCTGCCTTGGCGTTATATCCGTCTAAAAATGGTTGATGTAGTGGTTTTCTATGATGCCAGCAAGTTTCTAATTGGAACTATATGTCTATTTGCACTAATTAAGAAGTTAATTGACAAATTTACCTTAATTCGCCGACTAATAGTTTTGACTATCTCCCTATACTTTGTCATCTTGGCCATATAACTCACCTGCACAAACCTTAAACAAATCTGAAATAATAAAAACAAACACACTGTATACATACAGGGTGTCACATAAGAAACTTTACTCGGTCTTTCTTACCGCAAAAATAAACTAGGCATTGCCGAACGCTCATTCTCGGCCCAAAGGTAGAGCTAGAGGTCACAAACAGATGCCAAAGTTTAAGCCCCATCCGATAACTTAATCGAAAGTTATAAGTGATTTTCTGAAAATTTCAATGGGAAAATGGAGCCCATTTTTGCCCGTTTTCGGCTTCTGGTGACATAGAGCCCCATGTGTTCGATAACTCCATCGGCCGTCATTTTCCCATTGAGATTTTCAGAAAATCACTTAACTTTTTATTAAGTTATCGGATCTGGCTGAAACTTCGGCATCTCGTTGTGATCTCTAGCGCTACCTTTGGGCGGAGAATGAGCGTTCGGAGATACCTAGTTTATTTTTGCGGTAAAAAACACCGTGTAAAGTTTCGTTTGTAACACCCTATATATACAGGGTGTTTCACGAAAGGTGGCCAAATTCGATATTGCGAAAACTACGCGTCGCACCAAAAAAAGGTTTGTGTCGTTTTGGTCCTAGGCCAGGGGCCTATTTACGAAACAATTTAGAGTTCGGGGTAATTAAGTTTTTAATTATTTTCGTGTCATTATTATTATTTTTTCTAATATTGACCTTAAGGGCATGGTTTCAACTAGAACCTTGCTGAGCATCATCGCAAAACACTACATCAACAGATTGCAGAACGATAGAAGGCACGCGAGGTATTTTACGGCTTTCTGAAAAACTGCGAAAATTCAACGGGTTTTTGAGATTCGGTTTGCAATCCGAGTGCTTCTCGGCACCGACAGCGGCGCACCCCATGGAGAAATAGTGCAACCAGCCTCTGCTGCGTTCCGCGAGGACAGCGCAGGAGAGGTTGGTTGCACCGTCTCTGCACGGGCTGCGGTGCCGTCGATGCCGAGAAGCGCTCTGACTGCAAAACGAAAATTAAAAACCCGTCGAAATTGCGCGGTTTTTCAGAAAGTCGTAAAATACCGCGCAGTACCTTCTATCGTTCTGCAGTTTGTTGATTTAGTCTTTTTCAAAAATTCTCATCAATATCCTAATTGGAACCATGTCCTTAAACTCAATATTTAAAAAAATTAATTATGCGAAAATAATTAAGAACTTAATTATCCGCAACTTTAATCATTTTCCTAAATAGGCCCCTGGCCTAGGACTAATATATATATATATATATATATATATATATATATATATATATATATATATATATATATATATATCACGTTGACAAGGACGGGGTGACGGTAATAAGTTGACTGCAAACTACAACCACGCAGCCATTGACGCCACGTGACTTCAGGTCACATGATGTGGTCACGTCATGTGACATCAATTTACCCGCTAACTTTAGCGGAAAACTTGACGTCACGTGACATAGTAAACGGAGTCACGAGACTTCTACTTCCCCACTTCACTTAGACGGGAAACTGTGACTTGACATTATTTTCACCTCTAAGTTTAAAGTGAAAATTGACGTGACAGTCTTACGAGACTTACGGTCCTTTATGACGGTTCGTCGTGATATTTTTCTTATGGAATTCGACTGAATAAACACATTTTCTTTTAAAATACGTCTACTAGGGGGCCTTAGAGAGGCGGCCGACGCAAAGTCTATTAGCAAAAGTTCGGCCGTCACTCTAAGGCTTGCACCAGACTTCTGTTTTTGGTTGCATTTCTAGTCTCTACCGCCTTCGTTTTAAATGGGAAAATGGTGGTCCTTTACTTCGTGATTTATTATTTCACTTTTGGGGTTCATCTGCTAATCATGCATTAATGATGCGAGGTTGTGCAAATTATATAATAGAAGAAGCCACCTGCTCTCAAGCTTTTGATTGAGAGGAGGCAATGTATGGAAAGGAATACAGCCGATTCTGTAGGACTTCAGAAAGTGAAAATGATCACCGCTGTCCTGATCGATTCTGAAGGAGTGAGTCGTGGTTTTTTCTACGATGTGTGCCGCAAAAACTGCGGATCGTAGTAAACATATTTTATATGCGTCCCGAAAAAAAAAATTCTTACTTTTCAAGTAGTGTATTGTTTTGCAGACAACGGTTCATTTAGTCTGTACCTTAGTTAGATCAAGTTTACAATTCTGCTCTTTTGCTTGGAATCCTGGACGTCCATTTTTTTTCATCGGCAATGTTTTTTTTCGTAAAGTTTCCGTGAGTACCCTGTATGATAGAAGAGCAGAGCGCGAGGTAACATTTTTGTATACACCAACACGCGACTCTCACGTCAGGCCTTTGCGGTGGCGCTGTTGTCGCCAAGGCGCATGCCAAGAAGGCGCTCGCGCAGTGCTCACACCTGGTGTGGGCCAACGCAGACTTGTTTGAAAACAATGTCCGTCTATAAACTACTGAATGGAAAAGCCGAAAATAGTAGGCTTTTAGGTGACGCGAACATTTATCTCCCATCTCGTTCGACTGGAACGCATTCTGCTTCTTTTATATTTGTGGCCTGTATTTTCTGTTACCTTTACCTCGCATAAAATCGCTCTTTATTCGCGCGAACGATTCAAAGATAGATTTATTCATTGGCGTCACTATTTTCAGGAAGCAAGTCGACCAAAGTCAAGACCTGCTGGTTGTTTTTGGGCATACAATAATACACATTGCTTTATTGCTTTATTATTTTTGCTATTGCTTTATTATTATTGCTTTATTATTATTTTTCTAGTCAGTATCGAGCCAACACAAACACCTTCACTTTTTATTCTCGCTGTCCTCGTGGAAACTGACCTATCAAGAAATAACGGAAGGGAGCTCATTATGTTCACGTTTCTTGTTTTGTAATTCGTATATTGGCGTTCTTATTGGCTAATGCTGCCACCTTATTGTCCGCAGAGCGAGGGTAGGATGCTCGACACACGCTATGCCATGAGCCTCTTGTGGAGCTGTCAGAGGCTTTAATATATTTTTTTTTCTTAAAGCATATAATACTTTTTAATGCTACCCCCCAATTCAAAAATTGTGCCCGTCCAGTCCGTCCGTGCAGTTTCCGCTAAGTTTATCAGGGAAATTGGCGTCGCGTAACCTATGCACCTTGGGGAAATGGACGGCACGTGTCCTAAACGCAGACCTGCGCAAGATACGCAAAAACGTAACAAAATACCGTTTCTCGTTACTAACTCAAAAAAGTACCTATATACGTTACTCGTTACCGATTTTCAAAAGAAACACGTTACGTTATATGGAAAGTAACGAGTTAGTTCTTTTCTCACTTTGACGGCCGAATACACAACTGCCTTTGTTTCATGCTTTATTGTTTTATTTCCAGTAGTCATTGCACTCAAGCAAAAGCTGCTTCTCAAAGTTTTCATCAGTTATGTTTTCCCGCTTCCTTGAGAATACATTTCTGGCGATGTACAGGAGTCGTTCTACAGACGCACTCGAATGAATGGTAGTGTTGTGCTTCAGGAAGGGCTGATGATTTTGAAATCCCCCTCTCTCCTTTGTTATTTCTGCTTCTAAAGTTTCCAGCTAACAATGCGTTCTGTTCCTTCCCGTGTTGGCAACCTCCGGGTTTACATTCGGTCTGTACACGATTCTTGAAAGTTCAACCAACGAACCTTACAGTGTTCTCTGGGTGAAGGACATTCCGAGCTGTAGAGTTGGACTGATCTTTTCAGTAATAAACGCTGGTTTAATGTCATATTGTTGAGTTGTCTTTCGGGCTTCCCACGCGCCTTTGCGCAGTAGATGCTTACTTATGCTAGAATTAAAATGTGTTTTTGTTTAAACGGTGTTGTACACGTTACTCCTCAAAAGTAACGAAATACCGTTACTCGTTACTTGGCCTTAAAAGTAACTAAGTACGTTACACGATCCTTTTATAAGAAAGTAACTAAATAGGTTACTCGTTACCGGAAAAAGTAACTACGTAGAAGTAACTCGTGACTAGTAACGCGTTACGTACATTTCTGCCTATACGTCAACTCAGTTCCCCCTCTAAATATAGAGGAAAAATTCGCGTCTTCGAAAGTTAACCCAAGCGGTTTACTTTAGAACTACACGGATGGGGAGAACAATTACAATGACTTAGCGCTCGGCTGACTTAACCGAACACGGCGTCAGCGTTCCGCTGGAGTTCGTGTTCTCAGTTGAGGGGAAGAGGGGGCTCTTTTGTTACCAGCCCAGCTTGGGGAGCATCCCGCTAAGGCCGATAGTCACATTACGGCCGAAAGTGCGTTAAGGCCAAAATAGGCGGAAGGGCCGAGAGTGGCTCTGAGGCGGAGTAGGGTGTAAGGGCCGAGAATTGCATTAAGGCCAACACCCTTGGAATGGACTGGTGCGGCCGCCTTTTCGGGGGTCGCGTTGTGGTTGACGACTTTACTTGCCATTAGGTAAGATAGATGGTGCCACACTGAGCATGACGGATGAAATGTCATTCTCAGTGTCATAACTCAGACTTCATTTTTAAGCTTAAAATATTTTCAGTCTCGTCATAAGCCGAGGTTGCTTCGCAGATCGCAATGATTGGCGCTCCGAGTATTCTGCGGGAAAGTAGGCGTATGGGCCTTTTTAACAGTGTATCTGTCGGTGACTGCAAAAACTGCGGTTTTGGATTTGTTTTCACCCATCACGGCCGGCACCGCACGGTACGCCGGCCTTGCCTAGCCGAAGTTTTTATTTATTTATTTGCTTTTCTGCCCTTTATCATTTCTTATTCGTTTATCACTAGATGTTTCATCTGCATATTTGGATTGTGCACACACACGCACACACACACACACACACACACACACACACACACACACACACACACATACGCACGCACGTACGAGCACACACATCTCCAAATAAATGCTATGAATTTAGCGCGCCTTTTGGGTTATAACATTCATTTGTTCTAATAATCGACATTTAAGAGCCCATTGAACATTTTATTGCGTCGTTTCAATTTCCAGCACTTCAACTAAATTTATTGTCTCTGATTCTACCGGGCAGCTTTCAAAAACGATGAGTGAGGTTGATTTTATAAATTTTATTTTCTATCTTTTTACAGTGAAACGCTGAAGAAAACACGGGCAAGCCGGCTAGGAAATATAAAAAAAAACCCATTGGCCTACTTAAAAAAAAAAAAGCTGGCCGCTAAGCTTTTTTTTGCCTATTTTTTTAGCCCCAGCAGCCAGGACACTTCATCAAGGAAGGCGTTGATGTCTGCGAACTGGTGCTGTAGTTTCGACATGGCTGCCGCTCCCATTTTTGTTGCGGCGCTCAAGCAGCTCCACTGTCGTGCCAAGCTCGCCTTGTAAGTGCTAATGGCGTCGTTGTTTGCAGCGTACCTTGGGCTGCTCGTGTTTGGCACGTATCCGTTGCGGAGACGTGCCAAACAAGTCTCCGTAAAGAATGAAGGAATGAAACAAAAACGCAGTATTTGCCGTCACCGGGAGATAAAAAAGAGATACAATGTACACTGACAAATAAAACAAATACGTGGCGCCATGTATCCAACATGGGGGTAACTACGGTTGTAACCACAGCGCAACTCCCGCGGAGACGGGGGCATCCCGCTAAGGTCGATAGTCACATTACGGCCGAAAGTGCGTTAAGGCCAAAATAGGCGGAAGGGCCGAGAGTGGCTCTGAGGCGGAGTAGGGTGTAAGGGCCGAGAATTGCATTAAGGCCAACACCCTTGGAATGGACTGGTGCGGCCGCCTTTTCGGGGGTCGCGTTGTGGTTGACGACTTTACTTGCCATTAGGTAAGATAGATGGTGCCACACTGAGCATGACGGATGAAATGTCATTCTCAGTGTCATAACTCAGACTTCATTTTTAAGCTTAAAATATTTTCAGTCTCGTCATAAGCCGAGGTTGCTTCGCAGATCGCAATGATTGGCGCTCCGAGTATTCTGCGGGAAAGTAGGCGTATGGGCCTTTTTAACAGTGTATCTGTCGGTGACTGCAAAAACTGCGGTTTTGGATTTGTTTTCACCCATCACGGCCGGCACCGCACGGTACGCCGGCCTTGCCTAGCCGAAGTTTTTATTTATTTATTTGCTTTTCTGCCCTTTATCATTTCTTATTCGTTTATCACTAGATGTTTCATCTGCATATTTGGATTGTGCACACACACGCACACACACACACACACACTCACACACACCACACACACACACACACACACATACGCACGCACGTACGAGCACACACATCTCCAAATAAATGCTATGAATTTAGCGCGCCTTTTGGGTTATAACATTCATTGTTCTAATAATCGACATTTAAGAGCCCAGTGAACATTTTATTGCGTCGTTTCAATTTCCAGCACTTCAACTAAATTATTGTCTCTGATTCTACCGGGCAGCTTTCAAAACGATGAGTGAGGTTGATTTTATAAATTTTATTTTCTATCTTTTTACAGTGAAACGCTGAAGAAAACACGGGCAAGCCGGCTAGGAAATATAAAAAACCCATTGGCCTACTTAAAAAAAAAAAAAGCTGGCCGCTAAGTTTTTTTTTTGCCTAGTTTTTTAGCCCCAGCAGCCAGGACACTCCATCTAGGAAGGCGTTGATGTCTGGGAACTGGTGCTGTAGTTTCGACATGGCTGCCGCTCCCATTTTTGTTGCGGCGCTCAAGTAGCTCCACTGTCGTGCCAAGCTCGCCTTGTAAGTGCTAATGGCGTCGTTGTTTGCAGCGTACCTTGGGCTGCTCGTGTTTGGCACGTATCCGTTGCGGAGACGTGCCAAACACGTCTCCGTAAAGAATGAAGGAATGAAACAAAAACGCAGTATTTGCCGTCACCGGGAGATAAAAAAGAGATACAATGTACACTGACAAATAAAACAAATACGTGGCGCCATGTATCCAACATGGTGGTAACTACGGTTGTAACCACAGCGCAACTCCCGCGGAGACGGGGGCATCCCGCTAAGGTCGATAGTCGCATTACGGCTACGGGTGCATTAGGGCAGAGAGGGGCGGAAGGGCCGCGAGGGGCTCTAAAGCCGAGTAGGGCATAAGGGCCGATAACTGCATTAAGGCCGATAGTCCTGGAATGGACTGGTGCGGCCGTCTTCTTGGGGGTCGCGTTGTGCTTCACGACTTTAGTTGCCACCAAATAAGAGAGATGGCGCCCCACTTAGCATGACGTATGAAACGTCATTTGCAGTGTCGCAACTCAGACTTCATTTTTTAGCTTATTATTTTTTTAGTGTCGTCCTTCGCTGAGGTCTCTTCGCAGATCGCAATGTCTGGCGCTCTGACTATTCTGCGGGAAAGTACACCTTTCCCGCACCTTTCCCGCAGTTCCTTAATCTGCATATTTGGATTATGTACACACACATTCACAAAGACACACACACACTCACGCGCACACGTATTTCCAAATAAATGTTATGAATTTAGGGCGCCTTTTTGGTATAACATTCATTTATTCTAATGATCCCCTTTTTAAGAGCTCAGTGACCAAAATTTTGCGTCTTTTCAATTTTCAGCACTTCAACTAAATTATGATTAAAACCTTCATAGACGGGAAACAGAAAAAAATATTAAGCTTTGCAACCAGGGAAGCATAGAAAATATCACGCGTGGTCATTATTGCATACCAGAAGTTCCGGCGCTGCCTAGCATCTGGCAAGCGTTTGGTTCAGTAATCAAAGCAAGGACAAGAAATTTCGGTGGAGTCAGCTGTATTATTTCCAGCCATCAAAATAAATCGCTGGCAACATGGAACTATCGAAGTCTGCTTCAAAGGCATTCGATGAAACGGCGTTCGATGAGACGGCCTTAATCAAACGCCTTTCGATGAAATCGCGTTCGATAAACCGCGTTCGATAAAACCGCGTTCGATGAAACGACTTCAATGAAACGACGTTCGATAAGATGTCCGGTCCCACTCCGAATGCTAACGTGTCTGGTCAAGAATCAGCGTAGCCAAACACCAGTTTGGCATGAATTTGTTTTGTTTTTTTCATTTTTGCTGAAGGTATTGGACATTTGAATGTAAGCAGTGTCTTTGCTGTGACTACTGGGTTTTCTCATAAAATTTACACATCGGTGCTACAAAATATATTGCAAAATAACTGTTAAAATAAAACATACAAAAATGCCACACAAGATGGTCACCGTGAAGGCAAAGCCAGCATACCTTGGCAAACTGCAAAACTTACTGCAGTGCCAGTCAATCATAATGTCAGAACATGACAACACACCGTCAGAGTGCATTCTTGCTTTCGAGAAGTGTCACGTGCTTCGTGCCGTCTTTCTAATTGGGTCATAGAGTCATAGCCTTCGCTCCTTGCCAAATAATGTTGACACGGAGTGTGGCAAGAAAGAAAAGCTAGTCGAAACTGTTAAAGTACTACATGCTTAATTAACCGTAAAGGTTGAAGCAATAAAACCAAAATCTCTATATTTGAAATCGCCAAGAGATACAATGTGCACTGACAAATAAAAAAAATATGCGGCGCAATCAATTCAATATGGTGTCAACAACGGTCGATGTGTTTATTCCACCTTATGCACTCGTTAAAATGTACGTCATATATTTTCCCTTGGAATATATAGTTTGTTATATAACTAAATGAGCGGCATGCTCAAATCACACGCACTTTTATTATGGCGGAATTTAAAAACTCTCGTTTTATTAGCATCTACTTTAGTCGCCTATGCGCTCAGATATATAGAAAATTCCACATGAGCTAAGATAGGTTAAAAAAAAAAAACAGTTTGCTTCGAATGAAACCAAATAGGCCTCCATCGGCCCCTTGAACAGATAACAAAAAAAAAAAAAATTATGAGCCACACACATTTATTGTTGTCTTAATTGGTGGTCATTATTTCGCGTGGACGGCTATCGCCGCCCCGTTAGAACCGAAAAACCAGACACGCTCGACGGAACCGCCACGCTGCGGAAAGTAGACACGCGCGATGGGAACCGCCACCCCGGGAGAGCCGAAGGAAAGAAAACTAGGCACGCAAGCGGGGGCTTGGAAAGAGACAAAGAGGGGGCAGTGCGAGCGTAGACATGGCCGACGCGTGTCGCACAGTGGCAAATCTTTGAGAAACTTTAATTATCTATCTGAGAGGCTACTAATCTGAAAAATGGTGCCTATTGAAAACCAATATACTGAATAGACCTATTGCCAATTTACCCAAGCTTCAAGGAGAAGCAGGGAATGGTGTTCCACGCGCCGAACGTGCCGGCGTCTGCAGCAATAACTGTTTTAAAGCAAAAGCCTAAAACAAATGGTATCTTGCACGCCCGTTCGTCAACGCTTTATTTTGGTTATTTAATTCGGATCTTTTAAAGGCAAAGACGTGCGCGTGCGGCTCCAGCGGCGGTGCGAGCGAAGAGTTTTTGTTGACGCCCATAAAAGATCCACGGAAACCTATAGCCATAAAAAGCGTCGCTGTAAAACAAATATGATGGTATAATCGGCATAATTTTTTCTCTGAGCATTGCTCGAAATATTTGTGATGCCAGTAATATGCGGGGTAAATTTTATAAGTTCCACCAAACTTCGCCAAAGTGACGAAGAAGAAAACACTCTCTGGTCACACCCAAAGTGAAGAAGTAAGCCAGGTCCCGGTGGGTGTAAATTATTCGTAGTAAACTGGACACTGTGTACGGTCTAATCATAGCAAAAGGAATTGTTGAGCTAGTTGGTACATCCAAAGAAGACTAAGCCCCTCAAAGACAGGTACAGGATCAGAGAACAAGACAGCGTCGTCTTGTTCTCTGCCCTTCTTTTTGAGGCCCTTATTCTTTCTACGTTGTAAAAATTGAAGACTTACACTGCGCAGCAAAGTTGACTCAAACACACCTGTGCTTTTTCAAATCGTTCTCAGATACACGGATCTCAAACAGCATATTCTATGTTTTAAGTGTATACCTAGAGCAACCAGTGATCAACCATGATTTCACTTCATACGCTTCATCAGTCTTCGAGCAGTGTAGTAGGAATAAACTGCAATTCCTCGTTTGTTCTGTGTCGTTACCTCTATACACAGCTAGGTATGGTGCATTGTCGTTCATTCTGTCTTCGCAATCGTCTTTCTGATGCTGTCTTTTGTCCTACATATCATTTTTGTTCTTCCAATTCACATATTTTTCTTGGATTTGCGCTTCTCGTAGCAGGTGAGTACTTACAAATTCAACGTTAACGCTGCACTTCATATTGTGTACGTAGACAAAACATTTATTTCCACGCACACACAAACACACACACACACACACAGATGGAGCACACCTGCACACATAAAGGCGCACAAGTGCACGTAGACACGGAAGCAAAAACAATAAAGCAGCAACACGCGTAGCCCCGTCCTGGGAAAACTCTTTGACCATGTCGCCTCGTAAAAGAAAAAAAAAAAAGAAAAAAATATTCAGCCCAGTTCAAACAACGTGAATATGTAAAACAAGCGCTCCCGATGCGGAGCCTCGCGCCCGAGTGCTTTCCTCTACGTTACGGACGCTTCGATGGCTCAGCAAGCGCCGGTTGAGAATGAAGGATAATAGCAGATTGTTTAGGATCGTGCCGCCGGGCCGGAGAACAATGGCAGGGATATCTCCCAGCCTTCAATTTGCCTCCCAGTTTTCGTTCTCTGTGCGCTCTCTTTGTCTCGTTCTCCTCGTCTCTCTCTCTTTCTTTCTCTCTCTCTCTCTGTTTCGAACATAATGTCGTTCGAATGAATGGGCCCGTTAGTGTTACGTTAGGCCTCTGTTTCCTCCTGTGCCATAAAGAAGATATGGGCTCAGAGTGAACGAGCCTTCTGGATTCTGAGTATATTCCTTTTTTGTTATTTTTCGATACTCGCACCTGCGTTATTTTTTACATCTATTCTGTTCGTAGTGAAGTCAAAGCGATTGAGAGAGAAACACTTGACGTTTCACCAGGTTCTTTATTGCTCTCTTCGTCACTGGGCCCGATGAAACTACCCCGTTGCGCTGGAAGGTCCGCGATGCACTAGAATATAAAGAAATGCTATAAGCTAGTTCTTAAAAATATAAAAATTAATTCGTTTTTTTTTTTTTTGGGGGGAGGGGAGGGTGGGGGGGGGGGGGAGGGACGTCTGCAATTTTGAGCAGTGCCACCTGCTCTCGGAATTGTTGCTACTATCGTCGTGTATGGTGTCACCGATTCCAAACAATTTTTCTTGAACAAGTTGACTTTCAAGTGTCTGAGATCCGCACCTTTTGTTCGTTTAATTTTTTTTCTCTTATGCAACTTACCTGAAGCTCCGTTGAGTTGTATTACACTCCCCACGCCCTGTACGCGAGAGCTCGATATTGAAAGAGAACATGGATGCAGCTGTACTTTGTAAGTTGATTGGATGGATATCAAAGCGGAAACTAAGCACCACGATAAAAATATATATATATTTTTTTTTTACTGAGGGAGAGGCAAAATTGTGTAGTAAACCGCTGGGAAATTGTGTTATACGTGAAACGCGGCCCTACCGCTCCGCAACGTTACCGAGCACGGCGCCTAAGCCCATGACGCTCTTTAGCTGATAACTTAACACGTGACATATAAACTTGATAGCGGTTCCTGGAACTAAGATACTGCCGCTAGTCGGGCTTCAAAGCATGGCGGTTTCAAAACCTTCCATACTTACCGGAATCAGCAAATCAGCGTTGATTACGTAACCATTGCCCCAACCAATCGGCGTCGAGCTTCGTGATTGATTTATTAATCTTAAGTGGCGACCCCTCCCCCCCCCCCCCCCCCCCCCCCAGCCTCTCTCACCCTCCTGACGAGCCAATGGATGTTTCAGGTTCAAAACGCATTACTGAAAGTTTTCTTTTATATAAAATTTGAAAGCATACGCGTTTTATGGTGGGGCTGCCCTATTAGGTAACGGGGTTCCCTTTTATTGTATGTTAAATCGCATTACTCTTAGTTTTAATGTTAAATTTCGTCTTATAAAGATTAAAAAAAAAATAATACAAAGTGACCCGTGTGCGCATGAATTATAATAGGGTTCATTGTCTGGGCACTGTTCTACGTATATACATTCCAGACAAGGTAATTTAGCAGCCGCCTCGTGGTATTTCATCTCCTTCAACCAGTACTTTCCTCCCTTCATAAAACGGCCAGCACGCTGCACATGACTTCTCTGTACATCAGTGAAATTAAAACGCACTCCATAAAAGCTATAATGTATAGTGGTCTGTCATTAGTCAATATTGCCATATGTGTTGATTTTTGGATCCGCTCGCCCCACCTTCCTCTCTATGAAACATAACTCTGATCCAATCGAGCACTTGAAAAGAAATCGAAATCACACTGCTTGAACTTCAATAATTTCTGGATATTATTTTTAGAAGAGTGACAATTCATTTTACCACTGCATTGCGTAAAAATATATACGAATATAAAGTTGATCAGCGATCTATCGCACATTCATGAGCAAATTACCAATTATCAGTTATGTGCACAATGTATTCACTCGCCGCCATTCTCGTCTGCATGGCGTTTAAGCTTATGCTGTACCGTATTTACTCGAGTAATAGCCGCACTGTTTATGAAGAAAGCCTGAGGGTTCGCTTTTCGGCGGAGCATGCGGCTTGCCAATCACCGCGATCGGCAGCATGATTCCAGCGGTTTACAGAACAGAGATAACGTCTTCGCGCGAAGATACCATCTGTGAAGAATGCATTTGTATGGAGAGTCGTGTTCTCGATCTAATTATTCGCTATGTTATTTAGCGCAACGCGATGATTGGCTATGTATCTGTTCTGCGGGAAAGCAGACCCGAGTGCCTTGTTCATAAATAGTGCGGCTATTACTCGAGTAAATACGGTATATAAATTTAAAGCACTCTTATTTCACGACGAAGTTATCTGCTATAACAGCTCATACTGCTAGTTAGATATTATCTCCACTGCACATTTTTACAACCTAGCTTTAAGACTGCATTGTTTAAGCACGAGCAAGATACACACCGATTCGAGATATGAAATCACCTATTATGGAAATTTGCTGCGAAAACACTGCAAAAGTGTTTCCATACAGAGTACAGAACGCTTCACACAGTGCCCAAGAAACCAAGACGCAATGAACGCATTTTTTTAGACCGCAGCTCTTAGGCGCCCGTTGGCGGCTTGAGCGGCGTCGCCATCGGCGTTGCCATCGCCGTCGCCGTCGGCGTAACCGCGCGGTGCATTATGGGTAAATTTCCCAGCTAACTTTAGCGCAAAATTTTCCCCGCTAAAGCTAGCGGGAAAATGTTCCCGCTAAATCTAGTGGAAATATTTCCCCGCTAAATTTAGCAGAAAAATTTCCCCACTACATCTAGCGGAAAATTTTCCCCGCTAAATCTAGCGGAAAATTTTCCCCGCTAAATCTAGCGGAAAACTTTTCCCGCTAAATCTAGCGGAAAAATTTCCCCGCTAAATCTAGCGGAAAAATTTTCCCGCTAAATTTAGCGGAAAACGGTCCCCGCTAAATCTAGCGGAAAAAGTCCCCACTAACTTTAGCGGAAAAAACTTCCCCGCTTAATTTCGCGGAAAACTCCCTGCTAAATTTAGCGGAAAACGTTCCCCGCTAAATCTAGCGGAAAAATTCCCCCTAAATGGAAGGCGAGCACGATAGGAGGAGGGGCATAGCCTCCTCTTCGTACCTTCCCCTCCACCTCCTCAAGAGCTGCGCTCTAATTCGGCGTTACAGGTAGTTGTAAACGGCTTTCATTTTTTCTGATCGCTACAAAAAAAAAAAAACAAAAAAAAAACGTAAAACAAAATCTTGAATATTCGGAAGTTTAGCTCGCTATTAGAGGAGGTTTGAAGATTTGAAGAGTGGTAGTTTGAAGTTGAGCTGCGGCTGTACATATATCCTGCTTTGATTTTTTGAGAGATCCATTATTTCCCTTTGGTTATTCATCTATCGCACTACTGTCGCACTTTTCTTCGGACAAAATCAAGTGTGCCTTTGTAAACTTATGTCTACAAATGTTCCACAGAGGTGCCAGCTTTTGAGAATAGAGAAGCCCCGAGAAAGAACGCTCTTGTGCCAGTTAAGTTCAGGTTAGTGTAAAATTTCATGGAAAGTGCAGTAATTTGAGAATCCTGATAACTGCGTTGTACTTCAAAGACAAAAAAGAATACTTTTTTTAAATACAAACCTTTCTTTTTTTTTCCAGAGAGGAAGATGACATTGATATATACGTGTATTTTTATGGTAATATCTGCTACGCCGCTAATAATATTAGGGAGCTGAGTTTATTTCAGGCAGCAGCAATATAAGTAGACAATATAAAGTAATCTTGTGGAAAACTGCCATTAAATAAGCTGTCTTAATTAAACATTTCTGATTTCTTTTTAAGTTTCTGCGTAGTCGCAGTACAGACATTTCTATATCCAGGCGGTTATTTGAGTATATTAATAGGTAACTGCCTAAGCAAAGAAAATTAACTCAGTATCAACAGCCTGATTTTCTAATTTTACAGCTGACGTTTGAACTGATAACAAAGTTTTTTTTTTTTATATATATTTCAAGTTTATTTTCACGTGGGGATTTCATAATTTAATAATTTTTATGTCCTTCTGCCCTGAAATTCTGGAAACATTTACGAACATATATTCGCGTTTCTTTTTTAAATATACGTACTGCGCATGTCTACACAAATTATGAAAGGCAGGCTAAAACGCTCCAGGTTGCTATGAATAAATTAATATTACGTTCTCGCAATTAGTGGTTTCGGTCTCGACGAGGGGAGCAGGGAACTCGGGATGACGTCACAGGCAAGGGATCGCAGCGATGGGGGTTCTCACGTCCCCTTTAAGAAATGCATTTGCGGAGGAGAATGCATTGTCTTCTTACACTTTTTTTTTAATTAAGCGCAGGTGTTTCGCGTCACACTGATTGAGACCGCGTGACGGCGGTCATGTTTGCGATTGCGCTTTCTAGCTATGTGCCGTCACACGAAATTCCGGCTACGCGTAATTTTAATCGAAAGCAAATAACGTGATATTAAATTATTTAAAGCGTTCTGGCATATTCTGCGCTGTGTTTAGTACAAGATATAGCATTCCTGTTACCTAGAGTGAATATTTGCAATTCAAGAGACGTTGATGCCGTGCGCAAGGATCTTGGACCCCTTCCATTCCCATTACGTGGTGACTGCCGTAATTTTGTACAGCCAAAACTTCCAGTTTCATATAAGCTATACAAAAGGGAGAATACCTAATGTTCTTGTAAACTCTGTACAAGTGCATCAATTAGCGTCAGCATTGGTCGCTCCGCCAAAATACGCCACTCGCGCTGACAAGAGAAAAAGAGGCGATGCGCCACCGTAACAAAGTTTATTTGTTACAATATTTTTGCCAACATTTCCTATTCGCTTTTCGTTGTCTACCTTACACTCTAAGAAATACCTGCGCGTCTACTTACCCGCAAAACAATCGAAGAGCCATTCTTTGCGATCTACGAAATCAGCTCAGCGTATGATGAGGCAGAACATCCGTTTAGACCTCAAAATTAAGTCTGCGCTGTGGCATTACGCAGTGCAGGCATGGCGCCTCGCATTGCCTAATGCCACAGCGCATATTTGATTTTTTTAAGTTTAAACGAATGTTCCGCCTCATCATTCGCTGAGCTGATTTCCAAGATCACAGAAATTGGCTCCGAGTTTTTTCCGGGTAAGTAGACGCGCAAGCATTTCTTAGAGTGTACCTAATTGCACATATCGACTCAAAATTGTTTTCGCTGAAGGAATAAGAGTAATAAAAGGAGAAATGATTTTTTTTTATATTTTTGCACACTTCAAGAGCAAAGAATTTTTTGTTCTTAACTGCGATTCGTGCGCTGCTGAAAAAGCTTACGTCGCAGGTTTGAAGAATAAAACGGCTTTCAAAATTGATTTAAAATCCAACGCACGTTCATATCTATCTGTGTTTAGGCAGACAGGGTCCATTATTCAATGTTTCAAAAGCAATGTACGGTCGTTTTGACCGAAGAATGGTACTAGTTGAATCCTATGACTTATAAGAGGAGAGAAATATTTATGGCAGTTTACTTAACATTTTCGTGAAGGCTTAAACATATATTAAAACAGCTCAAGAGCATCCGACTGCGTGAGATGCTGAAATAGTTTTTTATCCTATGTTCTATACGCATACACGAGCAAACTAGATTGAACGGCCGGAGCCCGTTAATTCATTATGATGAATTTTGTGAAAACAAGTCAAAACAGTCTGAAAAATCGATCACGGTTAAATTATAATGAACTACACCACGTTAAAACTTTAAATCCACGAGCATCAGCGCGCAGACAACACTAAGAGAAAATATCAATAAAAAAACTTTTAGCCTTTCCACTTTGGTTAAGAAGGAAGACCAGCGTAATGGCCGGCCCCAAGCCGGCAAGCCAGAGTAGAAAGGCTCGAAAGGTTGCGCCATCAATGAGTGACGCCGGCAAGCAGACAACCGGCAAACACAACACTCTGGACAGCTACCGCCATCTGTGAGCGACGGCGGCAACCAGAGTTTTGTGTCGACATTTCTTTGCGGGGGACGCGATCCTGGGGAAACTAGCCCTCAACAGCTCCGCTGTAAAACAGAACCAAAATAGCTCGAAAAGCAAGATCCGACAGAAGCAACCTTCAATGACCCAATGAACGCATGAACAAAAAGGATGCGGCTGAATTCTTTTAATCAGACTGTTGGCGTGCGCCACCTAGCGAAGGCGTCTAGTCTCGACAATTAGCTAATATCAAATTAAATTTGGAATTATGAAAGGGTAACAATTAACGTCTTCCAAGGAAACATGACCCCAAGAGGCTTGCGCACATACTATATAGATGCATAAGGTTGAAGTCTGACTCGAGGTGTAGATTTCTTCACCAATTGGCTCCTTGGTGACAGATTAGTCGACGTGCCTGCAGTCCGTACTTGTTTTCTCCTAATCTTTATTTAAGAACAATTAGGCCCAAATTACTCACCCGTATCATTTCCGCTAGGCTTGATTTATTTTTGTGAATCTTTTCACCCTCATTTCAAGCCCGTTTATGATTTCCATCAGTAGAATGAAAATGTTTCCATTGAAGCCATGCAGCTGAGAAAGAACTCTCGGCATGTCATCTGGTAAGGGGGCTGATGGACACGTCAGAACATATGGTGCCTTTTGCCGCAGCATCCTAGACACAATATAATAATAATAACCAATCAATCAACGTTTATTATAGTGCCCAGGAACAACCTTGCGGTCTTGGCAGGCACGTAGCCAAGGGGGGGGGGCATGCGGCCCTGGCGCCCCCCCCCCCCTCCACCCGAAATCTTCCATTTTGCAGGGACCTCCTCTCCCCCCTCCCCCTGCGACTTTAAAAGCTTCCTCACAGCACACAACTCCCTCCGCTTTCCGAAGCAGCACTGCAATACGACGCGTAAAGGCCAGACAAAACACAAAGATAGCTACACTTTCATAAACAAAAAAAAAACGAATTAAACGGCAAAGAAAACTCTCGACACTGAAAAATTGGAGCAACCGACCACGCACAAACACTAGGTAATTCTCAACAATCATAAAATCAAAATGTATTATCTATTAAAGGTTTAACAAATCCGTGCTACAGAACCAATTGCCGAAGGAAAGCGAGTGTAATCTTTGCTAGGCCGTTTTATCTTGCAGCGTGGTCCAAAGGCAGCAGCAGCATATCCTCGGGGTAAGGAGAAGTCATCAGTCCGAACTCGTCGTTCCGTCACTCGGAGAAATGACATGACGCACCACAAAGAAACTACACACCGAACGTGGAAAGGAACTTGACTACCCTTGCGCCTATGCGTAGTGAGAATATGAAGGCTTGTCTCTTCGGAGTTTCTGATGTTCCGTGCAACGAAGAGATTAAACTAATAAGGAATTGCATCGGATGCCACCTCGACATACAAAGCAGAAAGCAAGGACGGACTTCATCGCATCTGTGAGCGACGATTTTCGCAAAGTGGGGGAAACTTCGCTAAAAATAGGGAAATTTTAGGCGTCCAATGCAAGAGGGAGAAACGTGAAGGACCCGTC
The DNA here is from genome assembly GCA_013358835.2 of Ixodes persulcatus. Lineage (NCBI taxonomy): Eukaryota > Metazoa > Arthropoda > Arachnida > Ixodida > Ixodidae > Ixodes > Ixodes persulcatus. The sequence continues at coordinate 19,513 of JABSTQ010010322.1, read as the reverse complement.
ACGTCTGCGGTATACAGGCCCTCTGTCCGTAGGCCCTATTTCGAACGTCCATCGTCTTCTCAAGTTCCTAGCGACTCTGCCCTTAAAGACCGACGGCCAGGCTCGAGATTCTGCAAGGCAGAAGATCCTCCTCACCATGGGGGAGGGGGAAACAGGCAACGGTGTATAGGGCAGAAGAGGGAGAGGAAAAGGGACGGAAAATTGGAAAGCGCGAACTGGACGCCGGTCTTTCAACGGCGGAAGCTGAGCGCTCGTTCTCTTCACTACGACAGGTTGAAAACGTACCTGAGAGCGTCCCCTTCGAATGAGCGACTGCTCGATCTATACAGTGTTTCAGTTAAGTCCTGACGATCGATCTATACATTGTTTCAGCCGATGCTACAGGCGCGACAATGTGGCCTTGAACAATGCTTGCACTGCACGAGCGCGCGTGCTTGGCAGGGACGCTGAAAGCCCAGAGGCGGAGCTCGCGCTTATAGCCTCGGCTGCGTCTGGACCTGAGCTGAAACGAAGTATTGGCGGCGAGATGTTTTGGTGGCGCCCTCGTATGGTCACCTCTCGTGACATCATTACCTTGTGAACAAGTTTGATGATGTTTGTAAAGAGCATGGTGGAAGCTTGAAATCGTTGCGCTCTGAAACCATCACTGCCAACACCGTCAAAATTGAAGTTCTTCCATTCCTCTTATTTCCGTCGATGGGAAATCCTTTTCTGATGTCATAGCCAGCATTCGGCCTATCGTGAAAGGCCGATCACAGCGACAATTTCCCTCGCTCACGTCGCCAATAGCGCTTTTGAATGTTCACCGCGACATTAAAGATCAAGCGGAGGACGTCCGGGATATTTTGTTTTCGTGAACGCATGCGGTTGATTTTTAATGCGTAGGCGCTTGGCATAAATGAGATGATAAAGAGAACCTGTAAATTGCTTTCTACTATAACTAATCACAGTTACCTTTTTATTCGCGGTAATTTCTACTCGAAAGCACGTAATTCTGATCACAAAAGGTGTGCGTGAGCGCAGCGCCACCTATTGCTTGCAGTGCAAATGTTTTTTTTTTTTTTTTTACAATTCATTTATTATTCTTTACATCACTGACGTTATTTTATGTTATCACCATGTGTTCGTATTATTATGTTCGCTTTGGTTTGATTGAACTGTGTATTTCAGTGAGGATAGTTTGTTATACTTTGCCTTGAAATCGCCATCCTTCATCCCACAAATGTTTCGAAATATCCGTTTTCTATATATTTCAGATCAAGTTCCGCATCGCATCGAATAAACATGAATTAAGCAATATTGCATATCTTATTAATTTGAGCATTTCCTACCCCACAAATACTTTTCCCGAAGCATATAAGTTGGAAATGGTCTGTGCTCCCCTGTTGCTCGATGCCTCGTCCAAAACTGACTGCGTGAGCAGGGGAGCGAGCGGGCCCCGTTAAGGGGGGGGGGGGGGGGGGGAAGCTTTGGCATTTTGGGGGGGGGGGGGGGGGGGCGGGGTTCGACCCTCCAAACCCCCCCTCTGTCTACGCCACTGGACCTGAGAAACTCAAACGTCACCTGAAAACGCTGCAAGTGCGCACGATATCATCGCACTGCTTAGACGGGATTCTGACTTAAAGGCATTGAGTCGTAATACCGCGGATAGTAGCTTCGCACCACTGGTGTCTCGACTAAGCACATGCACCAAGGGTCTGAACCTGTGGTTCCGCTCTTACTGATCAGGATTACTATCGCAATGACCAGTCATCAGTAGGGTAACACTAACCTGTCTCACGACGGTCCTAAACCCAGTTTGTAAATATTTGTTGTTTGGATATCGCCGCCACCGACTCGAAAATACCTCTTTCTTTTTAATCTTCTTAAAAATATTATTGCTCAACCATTTATAATGAGGTCTGCGCTTTTTTCGAAGTAACAGTTCGACTGGCTGCAATAGTAAGTGAACGAAAATCCTGTACAAAAGTTGAGTATAGAACATCATTGTTAACTCTACCTAAAAATATTTGC